>CM048744.1:299062197-299703269 GCA_026315105.1 Locusta migratoria
CTGTAGCAGAGATCTCTTACCCACTCACTCGCTTGCTCAAGAAAAATGTTCCTTTTACATGGTTTGACGATTGCGATTCTGCTTTTCACTGCCTTAAAGTTCATCTCCAAAAATCACCTTGTTTGGCTACTTACTGTTCTGGAAAACAGCTTGTTTCAGCTACTGACACATCAAACATGATATTGGTGCTGCTTTATCTCACAAATATCCTGATGGTTCTGAACGTCCTATTGCTTATGCCGCCAAGATTTTAAATGTTTCGCAGTTGTGGTATTCACAAATTGAAAAAGAGGCTCTTGCCATTGCTTAGGCTCTCAAGAAGGTGGGCGACTTTCTCTGTGGTAATACAGATCATAAGCTGTTGGTGTCTTTATTTCATCTGTCTGCTTCCATTCCTGACAACGTGGCACACGGGCTCCAAAGGTGGGCACTTTTTTCTCTCGTTTTCAATATGACATTCATTTTTGTTCCTCAGCTCAGCATGCAAATGCTGATGCCTTATCCAGACTTGCTCTGGGCCCTGACCCCGTCTTCGACAAATATGAGCTTCTTTGTTTTTATTTGGATGAGGTTGCGCAGACTATCATTTAGGGTTACCTCATCACGGGATGACACCTGGCGGTAGATACTGCCAAGGATCCTATTGTACATCACTGAGAAAATGGCTTGCCGGACCGTCCTTCTGGGGAAGCGTAGGAACTTCTCCAGAACTACTTCCATCTGCAGCTGAGCCTCTCCTTCCTCAATGAAGTTATCCTGCTGGCTACCGACAGTGTCTTTCCCGAGTTGTCGTTCCGGCAACGTTGCGGTCTACGGTCCTACGTCTTCTACACTAGGGCATCTCTAGGATGATGAATCTCACTAGATGGCATGTCTACTGGCCCGGATTCAACGCGGAAAATTACACACATGGTGGCCGCTTGTCCAACATGTGCGGCACAAGCACCTGTGCCAAAAACCATGGGACCGCATTCGTATTGATTTCGCTGGACCCTTCCCCAACACTTATTGGCTCCTATTCTCCAATTTTCCTTTTGTGCTTCACTGTGCTGAACCAACCACAGCTGCTACCACCACAGCTATGGCCAACATCTTTGCCCTTGAAGGCTTACCTCCTACCATTGTTTCTGATAATGGGTCTCAATTCAGCTCCTCTGAATTTTCTGACTTTTGTGCTCAGAGGGGCATATCCCATATTACCACACCACCGTTTCACCCCTAGTACAATGGGGATGTGGAATGTTTGGTCCGTACCTTTAAATCCCAAATATAGGAAAATGTTGCATTCTCTCCACTGATGACACACTCCTTCAATTCCTAGCATCATATTGCTTCACTCTGTCCGGCGACCACCTCCTCACACCCCTGCCTTCTAAGGCACTATCACCACTCAAGGAAGAACTGTGGAGGGCACTCCTGTGTGGATGCGAGACTATGGAAAGCAACCGAAATGGCCACAAGGCTATGTTGTCCCACAGAAGGGCCGGCGATTGTACACTGTCAACACTCCTGCGTGGGAGGTGTCTCGCCATGTCAACCAACTTCACCCATGAGTCCCCACAGTACCGGCACCGCCCGTCATGGAGGATTTGAAGATGGACGTTGACACAGACCTTGCTACAACGAGAAATCAAACTGACACTTCCAACATCCTAGTGGATTGGACACCACCACAACAAATGGAACAAGACAACCATGAAGCCACTGATACACAGATGTCTACAGTCTTACCTATGATCTGTCACATATGCACCATTGTACACCTCACCACCCATGTAACCCATCATCTCATCATGAGCCCGAATAGGCCATATGGGAAGGTGGCTACTAGATTATTCGCAAACCGTGACGAAGAAAAGATGAACATAGGCTTACTACAACAAGTGAGTGAAAAACAAAAGGGGGAGAAATGTTGTATATCAAGTGCGTGAATTCAAATGTTCAGCCGCACCTGTTGGCGCTGCGGTACGAGTGTGAAAAGATCACAAGCGCGATGAAGCCAGCTGGTGGCAGAAGGACTGAAAGGAGTATGGGAACAGGTAGTTCACATTCAGACTTGTAAGTGTAATGGACTATTCTTAACAGTGTCATGAGTGTTAACTATTGAGTGTCCTGTTGTTACAACATTTTACCACCATTAGCCATTCCCTTTCCTATTCCACTCCCAAATAGAATGAGGGGAAAAAAGAAAGCCTATATGCCTCTGTATGAGCCCCAATTTCTCTTATCTTGTCTATGTGATCTTTACGCTAAATGTAAGTAGGTGGTAGCAAGTGCATTCTGCTCTTAGCTTCAAATTCCAGTCCTCTTAAATTTCCTCAACAGCATTTCTGTGACACTCACTCTACATCCTGTCAGGCGGCACTAGTATACCACTACTCTTACCCTGCACTGTCCCCCTTTTCCTTTCCCCTCCACATTTTTCTCCCCCAACTCAAAGCTGCTCTCATGATGTGGGCGTTATTTGGATTGCATCTACTGGAGATCTTGGTCGTGTTTTACTGAGTTGTGCCTGTGGTTTGTTAGATAATGTAACTTTTACTATTATAATGGGGTTGATGGTGTTGGTGGTAAAGGAGATGGTTTTGTTGTGTATGAAACACTGTAACAGCCTGTGTTGTAGAATAATTTGAAGAAAATGTTCAAGGTTAGAAATGTTAGTTTCATTTAGCTCACTTTGTCAACATGTTTAATAATACCTATCATTATTGCAATATTTCTTTAAAATATTGGGTTAATATTTTTGGCTACATCTCTGTTTATCATCAGATCAATTTCAAACAGTTGTATGTTAATGTATAATTGTATTTAGTAAAAAATATATATAAAAATGGAGATGGTTTAACTTACTAACGTACCAGGCGAAAGAGCACAGATTCATTGGTGCGCGCTCACACGCACACACACACACACACACACACACACACACACACACACACACACACACACACACAGTTGCTAAGCTTTCGCAAAAGCTTCATTAAGAAAAAGAAGCAAGGAAGGGGGAAAAAAGAAAGGCTCGGGTTTTAAGGGAATGGAGGAGGAGTCATTCCAATCCCGGGAGTGGAATAATGTATAAAATGCTTTTATATAATTGTTGCCCACATTAAATCCAAGCACAATATCTACATTTCGACATCTGTCATATGTTCAACAACAAATAATTCCTCCCCTACATGTGGCTACCTGTAGTCAGAGTACTTGCAGTTAGCCTGCTGAAGATCCTCACAGACAAGCACTATTGCCCAGACCTACTCTGCAATTAGATTCCTGCTACCATAGTCCCACACACCGCCCGTACTCCCTCCACCTGCAATAACCAATCACAGTGGAGTACCCCACTCATCATGCAGTACCATCTCAGATGGGAACTGCTTAATCACACCCTTTCTCAGGGCTTTATCTACCATCATGCCCTGAACCTAGAAGTGAGAGTAATTGTGTCTCTGTGGAAGATTCAGATGCAAGATCTGCCCAATCCACTCATCTAGTACTTGCTATTCCAGTTCTGTCACAAGCTTATCCTACTCCTGAGACAGCAGACATGTTATTTACCATTTACTGTGCTACAGTCACACAGCAGCTTGTGAAACGGTACGTTTATAATGTTTACAATCTTGTGTAAAAATGGATGTGAAGGACCTTTATGTTATGTAGTGATCATGTGATCCTGTTGTCTTATTGTGTAGATATGATACTGATGATAGCTATTCACCTTGCTGAAATCTATCTGTGATTAAGAAACAGATTTATTGCGACCGAATGCTGTCTTATTCCCATAATCATTGGAGATGCTGTACAAGTTCTTCTTTGCTGGGTGTAGCTCCCTGGGCATGGCAGAGTGTGTTAGCCTGTATGCGGTCCTTGAACATTCCATGATTATTAATTTTCTGTGTACAAGATTTATGACAGACACAACGGCCAGGAGTGTGGGGTGCTGTCCGTGTTCTCCTCTATACAGTATCTGGTAATGCCTTCAGGCAGAGGATGGCAATGTGGCCGGTCAGTTTATGTTGGACCCTATTATTTTCATTCAAAATTTCACCAAATTACAAAAACCAACTGTTTAAATACATAACTCAGTTTTGCTTATACTGTAATCAGAAATCATTCAGGTGCATTCTGCTGATTCCTGTGGGCCACCGAGGTCAGGTATTTTAGTTTCATCTATCGGCTTCTTTTCACACAGTTCAATCCATGTCAAGGAGTCCCATCACACTACCTTTTCTAGTGAGTAGAATGTAAGTGTGTTAGATGTGTGGGTGATTAGTAAATACTGATAGGACACCTAGTTTTTATTCTTGACTGTGTATTTCAAATCCATTTTAAATTCCGTGTTCCTTACTAAACACAATTTCATGTTCCTTCAGTAGTTAGGTGTTGATTTGATACAACTTTAACTTCTGGACTGAGACTACCGTTTTACTACAGTGCATATTCAAGTTCAGATGTGTTTGCTGTTCTGCTGTGGTTAACCTTAGCAGTGAAGTGGATTTAGTTTTTTCCCTCTTTTTTCCTTCCTTATTATTTCTTATACATCACCAAGTGATAAATTTGTTTAATCTTCCTGCTTAAGTAATTCTGACAATATTCTTACAGACTATTTTTATCAGTTTTCTGTGTGGTCTTCGTCAATACACTACAGACACAAAAGGAAAATAGTGTATTTGGCTGCTTGACATTACTAGCAATGATGTTGTGTTGAATTAGTTTCACATTAATAAAGCTCAAATACTAATGTTAACATGAGGATAACAATTATGATAATAAATAGACAGCAACATGAGTTAAGGCGGTAATGAATTGAGCACTGAAACAATTTCAAATATGACACATTTGTGACACAAGCAAACTAGTATCCATTGTTATGTATGTGAGTAATTTTCAATTTATCCAGTTTTTACATGCCCCATTTCATTATAAACAAAGGGGTAGAGAAACAACTGAAAAAGAAACGACCTTGTTAAATAATTTTGTACTGCAGTTCAGAAATAGAACAATTTACATTGAATTGTTGTAAAAATGAATGTTGTGGAATTTATTTAGTTTCTTGTTACAGGTTAGCGGTATTACAAATAGTCTAAAGAGCCCAACGTTTCAGAAGAATTCCAATAAGATTACTGATGACAACATGAAAGAGGTAACCTTGATCGTAGTAATCCGTTACTTATGCAAATGATTAGTGTGAAAACTTCTTTGGTAGTCTTTCTTACAAAGTAGCTTTGTCAGGTTTTATTTTGGCTTGGTTGGTTGATTGTTTGGTTTTCCCTTCCCCCATAACTTTCTCAGCTGCTCCTTTCATTGTACTGTAGGTCAATTGATACTGACTTAAGATTCACTGTGCTGATCATTGCCCATGACATCACTGTGATGTAAGTATACATGTTTAGTTTCGACCATGAGGGATGCCTATTAACTTTTTTGGTCCTTGTCGGGTCTGAATGCTGTGATAACCTAACGGTATGGTGCTGTTTCCATATAGTTGCTGTTGTGAATTAATGATTCAAAGAAACAATGTGACTGTTGTCTTCAGTATCTTTTTATTTCCAAGAATAAAAATAATGTATGGATGAGCAGGTTATGTTTAGTTCATAGATGCATAAGTAATGTGCGTCCTTCATGATTAGTATGAAATATAGGTTGGACACAAGTAGCCAAGTCAAATTTTACAGCCCCGTAGTCAATTTAACATCGTTTAGTTGGTTTTAATATATCTGTTTCTTCGATACTTCTTTTCTGTCCTTTCGTCCCACTGCTAATTTTTATATTATAATGCACATATTTATTTATGTACGCTAAATGAGACATTTTTATTTTGCCATATGTGTCTCACCTTTATTTGCAAGGCATCGTCAGTGGCCTGGAATATATTCATCATTATATTTTACAATTTTTTTCTCCAATGTGTGGTTAATGATATTTTGATGTTAGTACTTACAGGTTTTTGGTGGATGCTGGTCTACAGCAGAACATGTTGACCATCATCCACAAAAAAGAAAGAAAGAAAAATTGTAAGTAAAAACATAAAATTATTATTAGCTATAAACGGATAACGTTCAAGAACTGTTCATAACTTAAATACCATATTTACTCAGCTATAGTAACCCCCCCCCCCTTTTTCCCCCCTCTGAAATTAGGGAGGGTACTATAGACGCAATCTTCATAAATTCAATAGTGCATTACATTGGCTCAGGATTGGCTAAGTTATTATACTGTATGTGAAATATTAATTTTATTAAAACTTTATATACACAACTCATATGTTTTTCATTGCGTCGAGGTTTCCATCGCAAAAGTCAGAATTTGTAATGCACTTATTAAGTGGCAGCTCATGGGTAGCAGAAGCCTCGTGTTGTTAAAAGTAAGCACCTGCAGTAGGAAAATTATGTGCCGCTAACTTGTTTTTAATACTGATCTGTGGATATCCATTTAAACTATATTGTAAAGCTAATTCTCTGATCACCAGTGAAGAAAACACTGTTTGTCATAAACACAATGTTGATCATTCCACATTCACTCGTCGAATGGCCCGGCCGTCACTCCCGCCCGTTTGACAGCGCGCCGCCAGCTGATGGCGCGCAGCTCACATCAGCTGTTTTAGAGCAAAAACGATGGCTAGGCCCTTCTTGTTCACCTGGGAATACCAGCGCTGCGCCTCCATAAGAATTTTAGATGCAAACGCGAACGGGCGCTCCGATCCATCAGGGAACCAATGTGCCAGCACCGCCCCCACACCGTGCTGGAAGGGGTCCGCTGCCTCCACAAGCGGGACCCCCGGGGTGTATGCAGTGAGGCACGGAGCCTCAAGGAGGGCCGTTTTGAGTGTTTGAAAAGCCCGCTCGCAAGCCGGAGATCAGTGGAACGGAACGTCCTTACGCAGCAATTGGTGCATGGGGTGAGCCACTGTGGCTGCCTGCGGGAGGAAGCGGTGATAATAGGCGATCTTGCCCAGGAATACTTGAAGTTCGTGAACGGAAGAAAGACAGAGAAGATCTGCGACCACACGCATGTGATCTGCCATTTGACACACCCCCGACCTGGATACCTCGTAGCCCAAGTACTCGATAGACGGTTGGAAGAAAGATGATTTCTGGAAATTACAGCGGAGGCCAGCCTCCTCCAGAACGGAAAACAAGGAACAGAGGTCAGCAGCTGTGGATCCCGTCACCACAATATCATCCATGTAGTTCACCCAACAGGGAACCGGTGCTAGCAACTGCTCCAAAAAACGCTGAAAGATTGCTGGGGCACTGGCCACCCCAAATGGCAATCTCTGATATTGATATAGGCCAAAAGGCGTAGAAATTACCAGCACCTGCTTAGAGGCATCATCTAAAGGCAACTGGAGATAAGCCTCCGCCAGATCTTTCTTCGAAAAATACTGGCCCCCTGACAACCTATCTATCAGTTCCGCTGAGCAAGGCATAGGAAAAGAATCAATGATAGAGTGAGAATTTACAGTTTTCTTAAAGTCACCACATTAACGCAGGGCCCCAGGGGGCTTACGTATGACAACAAGTGGGGACGCCCACTCGCTTGCTGTAACAGGACGCGAAATACCCTCCGCCGTCAGGCGATCTAATTCAGATTTAACAGCACCTCGGAGGGTGATTGGGAGAGGCCGAGCCTGACAAAAGAAGGGGCGAGCCGTATTTTTAAGTGTAATAGTGGCCCGAAAATTCTTGGCACACCCAAGACCCGGCGCAAACAAGGAGGAGAACTCCGCGTGGAGCTTCGTGAGACTCTTGTACGGAATTTGATCAGAAACCAAACAGACAGATTCAGTAATAGTAAAGCCAAAAGCATGGCAAGCATCGAGCCCGAAGATATTCGTAGCCGTCGCACTGCTTACTACCACAAACGGTACCGCGCAGCTAACGTTCTGATGTGTAGCTTCGGCGACAAACGACCCCAATAGTGGAATAGGGTGGCCGCTGTAGCTAACCAACACGCGAGGCAACGGACTTAAAGAGGGGGAGCCTAATGCTTGATGAGTAGCAGAACTTAGAAGCGATGTCGTCGCGCCAGTGTCCACTTGAAGCGTGACAGTTTTCAGCAGAATGCTAAACAATTTCAGTGGCTGTACACCTACTGGAACAACCGTATTGATATCCATGGGCGATGCGCCGAAATCACGAGGGTGAGAGGTCCTTTTGCAGCCCCGAGCAGAGGAGCAGCACACCCGGGCGATGTGTCCAAATTTGTTAAGACTATACGTTGCCCGTCTGTGTGGGCACGATTCCCGAGAATGGGACACCCCGCACGAAAGACATGAAATCGGCTCACTCTCTGAAGCGGGCGACGCACGGCGTCCTGCCGCCCCGCCCCTCCCCTCGTCGCCTATACGCCACAGTCGAGCGCCGCGACGTCGTAAGGGAGGGAGGGGAGGAGAGTGCCACGGATACCTGGGCCGAATCGGCAACTGAGGATATCCTCCCCCTAGCGGAAAGTTGACTCCCCACAGCCTCAAAAACTTAAAACGCGCATGCAAAACGTAAAATCTCCGCTAATCGTCCGATTGAAGAGCCTGCTTCCGAACGTCCAGATCGGAAGCAAAACATCGCAGACCATAGAGTCCGCATACGGATCACCGTGCGGCTCGGACCGAAACAGACGACGACGGGCCAGCCCCTGCAGTTCCGTGGTCCAAGCGCGGTATGACTGACCCAGCTGCTTCCGCGAACGGTAGAAAGTATGTGGGTCAACACCACGTGACAGTGGCGGCGAAAATATGCCGCAAAGAGAGAACAGATATGCGAAAAGGACAGGGAAGCCTCCGTCTGAAGCGGCACCAAGTCGCCCAGCAAACGAAAAAGACGATGAGAGAGCCACGATAGGAAATAAGCTTTTTGCTTACCTTCATCGCACACCTGGAAGCTACGAAGTGTTGGTGTAAACGCTGTTCGTAGTCGGACTAATCCTCGGCATTGTCGTCAAAAGGCGGAAACGGAGGAACAGGCACAGAAGACCGCAACCCCACCTGTTTTGTAACAGCCCTAGTCAAGGTGTCAATAGACGCCGTGAGGGAAGCATTCTGTTGAGCCAAAACGTCAGGTAATGACTGAAGATTCGTCGGCAACGCGCTAAGGTGATCTGCGGCAGGAAGACCACGCTACGATAAACCTCGTCGCCACTGAAGAAAACACTGTTTGTCATAAACAACATGTTGATCATTCCGCATTCACTCGTCGAATGGCCCGGTCGTTTTACAGCGCGCCGCCAGCTGATGACGCGCAGCTCACGTCAGCTGTTTAGACGACTGTACCCTCCTGTGGCTAGGCTAGGCCGGGAACTATCTCGGACGGGCCCGCTCCAGCCACGGAACATAATACAGCCGCGCGCGATCTGAATGGCCCGCAAGGCCATAACAACCAGTGCTCATTATATTGTATACAGTGTAAATCAGAATTAAACACTAACTGGAGAAAATGCCAGCCTGGCGATACTGAATGGAGACTGGGGGTGGGGTAGTCAGCTATTGTTACTGTTGTCATAACAATTCTTGGTCCAGGAGTCAGTGGAAGGCAGTGTTGCCAGATTCTGTGTACATTAGTGCTGCCGAATTTCATGTGACTTTGAGATTTTTAAAATTTTGTATATTGACCTCAAAAAGGAATGGGGGTAGTATAAATGGTCGGGTACTAATAGCCAAGTAAATTCAGCTAAAAAATAATAAAACATTTTGTTAAACAGTCATGTATACATTATGGGCCACTGAAGATGCCTTGCAAATAAAGGCGAAATGCACATAGTCTTGTCTTATTCAGTTGCATAGACAGCTTACATAAATAAATATCTGCATTATAATACAGATTTCTTCATTTGAGGACCACAATGGTATACCATCTTTTTAAGTATACAGCATTACACATGTTTTTTACACTAAATTAATAAAATTATTATTACGAATATTATAGAGGAAAAATTCCTCACAGGAAAAATATGTATAAAAAATAGATGAAGTTTACTTTAAATTGTATTCCATTATCTGGAGGGGTGTGCTCAATGGCCACAAAATCACTTTTAGCAATAATGAAAGGAGCATCATTCTCCATTAAATCTATTGCTTTATTCAGGCAAATCGATTTCGGTTTTCCAAGAAACCATCGTCAGTGCTGTCAGCAAATGTCATTGTACATTTCACAAAAATGCTGTTTTGAACTTGCTGACAGCACTGAAGACGGTTTCTTGGAAAACCGAAATCGATTTGCCTGAATAAAGCAAAAGATTTTACGGCTAATGTTGCTCTTTCATTATTGATAAAAGTGAAGTTTACTTACAAGGCGAATAAGCACAGGTAGTGATAGTAATATATATATATATGTGTGTGTGTGTGTGTGTGTGTGTGTGTGTGTGTGTGTGTGTGTGTGTGTGTGTGTGTTATTTGTTACTATCACTACCTGTGCTGCTTCGCCTGGTAAGTAAACTTCATCTGTTTTTTATATATAAAATTATTATTATTATTACTACTACACTTTTGTGATACCATAAAATTGTATGTGTTATGTAACATGACTATAGTATCTCTTTGTGCACATGAATTAAAGCAGCAGCTCATATCTTCAATTGATATATTCATTGTAATTTTTTAAACTGTTGCTGCCTTGTCTTTCTTTGGAAGTGAACATCCTGGTAACTTCATAGTTGTTTCCAGAATGATACTTTCACTCTGCAGTGGAGTGTGCGCTGATATGTAACTTCCTGGCAGATTAAAAGTAAGAGGCCAGGTACTGGCGGAAGTAAAGTTGTGAGGCAGCATCGTGAGTCGTGTCGGGATAGCACAGTCGGTAGTGCGCTTGCCCGCGAAAGGAAAAGGTCCCTGGTTCGAGTCCCGGTCCCGGCACAGAATTTTAATCTGCCAGGAAGTTTCATAGTTGTTACTTACAACATCGAAGTTCAGAAATGTTGACAAATCTAGCAGTCTTTAGAGATTCATTCTGGTGTTTACATCATCAAATACACATAATTTACGAGTGTTGTCCATAAAGTAAGGTCACCAATGCGTTACAGTCGCGAGGAATGCGGTTAAGTGTGATCTGGCAACACTGTCATGCAGCACGGTTCCCCCTCTCTCCACTGCCACAAGTTGGAGCTGTCTGCGACATTCAGTGTAGGCTTGGCAG
Organism: Locusta migratoria; assembly: GCA_026315105.1. Taxonomy (NCBI): domain Eukaryota; kingdom Metazoa; phylum Arthropoda; class Insecta; order Orthoptera; family Acrididae; genus Locusta; species Locusta migratoria. The sequence continues at coordinate 299,073,321 of CM048744.1, forward strand.
CCAATAGCGATGGAGCTTCCACTTGTTTCTCCCGCCAGGTGCGAGTTACGATTAGTAATTGGTTTTTTGTGCGCAAAAAACACTGCGCCAATGGATATTCATGCACAACTGTGAGACGTTTATGGTGACAAGTGCATAAGTGTACAACACATTCTTAAGTGGTGCAAAGAATTTAAAGAAGGACGTACAGATGTCCATGACAAACAGCGTTCTGGTAGGCCAGCGGTTTCAGACGAAAAAATCGTAAAACTGGAAGAGACAATGCTCAAGGATTGCCGAATAACAGTTCGAGAACTTTGTAAGCTTATCCCTGATGTAAGCAAGTCCACCGTAAACAACATTTTGACAGAAAATTTAGGTTATTCCAAGATTTGTGCAAGGTGGGTCCCGAGAATGCTTACGGAAGACCACAAACGGCAACGCGTTTAAGCGTCCCGCGAATTTCTCAAGGCCTACAAAAGCCATGGAGAAGAATTCTTGGACTCCATTGTCACTGGGCATGAGACCTGGGTTCACTATTCGACACCGGAAATGAAGGAACAATCCCATCAGTGGAAACATCCATTGTCACCGAAGCCACGTAAGTTTAAGCAACAACTGTCTGCCGGCAAAGTGATGGCGAGCGTGTTTGGGACAAAAAAGGGGTTATTGTTTTGCCAATTTATGCCTATTGGGACAACAATAAGTACTGATCGTTATTGTGAAACATTAAGGAACGTTCGACGAGCGATTCAGAACAAGAGGAGGGGCATGCTGACGAAGGGAGTGAGTTATCATCAAGACAACGCTCGTCCACATGTCGCCTGTGTGACAACTGAACTGATAACAACTTTCAATGGGATGTTGTCACAGATCCTGCCTACAGTCCAGATTTGGGCCCCAAGTGACTATAATCTCTTCCCTGAATTGAAGAAACACCTGTGCGGGACGCATTACGCAACCGGAGAGGAAGTGAAAGTAGTAGTTCTATGCTACCTTCGCAGCACGGTGGGAGAATTCTACGACGCAGGCATTAAGAACATGATACACCGAATGCAAAAATGCATTAATCTTAATGGCGATTATGTCGAAAAATAGGAAATATTCTAAGCTTTTTTTCAATATATAATGTTTTTAAATAAATTTATTTTGCATTTATTTAGTTCTTATATTGTTTAATTTTCTTTACAGAATATCTTTTTATATTTTTTTATAAAAAATAGAAATCGGATGACTTACCCAAAGCACAGGCTTGTCGACAGATACAAATAAAAACACACACAAACACACATACAAGCTTTTGCCACCGCTGGTAGCTTCTTCAGGAAAAGAGGAAGGAAGGAGGGGAGAAAGGGAAGGATAGGGGTTTTAAGGATGTGGAAAAGGAGTCATTCCAATCCCAGGAGTGGAAGTACTTACCTTAAGGGGATAAAAGGAACTTTAGGCAAACAAGCGCGCGCGCACACACGCGCGCACACACACACACACACACACACACACACACACGCTCACTCGCGCGGAGGTTTTAAGTGCGCGCGCGGTTTTGTGTGTGAGTACACGAACAAACAAACAAAACACAACAAGGTAGACATTTGTAGAAAGCAAAGAGGTTGGACAGAGATAACAGTTGAGTCAGAGGCTCTTTCCAGAGAACTGTTGGTGGGAAGTATCCAGATAACCCTGATGGTGTAACACTGTGCCAAGATGTGCTGGCCATGCACCAAGGCATGTTTAGCAACAGGGTGATCTTCATTACCAACAAATACTGTCTGCCCGAGACCGTTCATGCGAATAGACAGTTTGTTGCTGGTCATTCCCACATAGAACGCTTCACAGTGCAGGCATGTCAGTTGGTAAATCACATGGGTGCTAACGCAAGTGGCTCTGCCCTTGATCGTGTACACCTTCCGGGTTACTGGACTGGAGTAAGTGGTGGTGGAAGGGTGCATAGGGCAGGTTTTACAACGGGGGCGGTTACATGGGTAGGAGCCAGAGGGTAGAGGAGGTGGTTTGGGGATTTCATAGGGATGGACTAGGTGGTTTACGTAGGTTAGGTGTGCGCTGGAAAGACACTCTCGGTGAAGTGGGAAAGATGTCGTGAAGGATGGATCTCATTTCGGGGCAGGATTTAAGAAAGTAATATCCTTGCTGGATCCCACACACCCAGGGCCTCAATGCAATGGAGTACTTCCTTTCACGCCGACCACCTGCAACCCTACCTAAAACCTCTTTCCTTACTACCTCAGCCAGCTTCATCCTAACCCACAACTTCTTCACCTTTGAGGGCCAGATAACAACTAAAGTGAACAGCTATGAAAAGGCCCCCTCGTACACAAACTTATTTATTAGATGCTTAGAGGAAGCCTTCCTGGATACCCAAGCCTGTCAACCCATAGTTTGGTACAGATTCATTGATGATATCTTCATGATCTGGACTCACAGTAAAGAAGAACTCCAGACTTTCCTCTCCAACCTCAACTCCTTTGGTCCCATCAAATTTACCTGGTCCTATTCCAAATCCTGTGCCACTCTACTCTGTCGACCTCCATCTGTCCAACGGCCACCTTCACACAACCGTTCACATAAAACCAACCAACAAACAACAGTACCTCCATTATGACAGCTGCCATCCATTCCACATCAAACATTCCCTTCCCTACAGCTTAGGTGTTTGTGACAAACGAGTCTGCTCCAGTCCCGAATCCCTGAACCAGTACACCAATAACCTAATAACAGCTCTCTCATCCCGCAGGTATCCTCCTGATCTCATACAGAAGCAAATTGCCGGAACCACTTCCTCATCCCCCCAAATCCAGAACCTTCCACCGAAGAACCCCAGAAGGGGGTTGACCCAAGGTCAACACGGATTTAGAAAATATCGTTCATGCGAAACACAACTAGCTCTATATTCACACGAAGTGATGGGTGCTATCGACAAAGGTTCGCAAATCGATTCCGTATTTCTTGATTTCCTGAAAGCTTTTGACACCGTACCTCACAAACGGCTTTTAATCAAATTGCGTGGTTATGGTATATCGCCCCAAATTTGCAATTGGATAGGGGATTTCTTGTCAGAGAGGACACAGTTCGTAGTAATCGATGGTAAGGCATCGACTAAAACAGATGTGATATCGGGCGTTCCACAAGGTAGTGTTATTGGTCCTCTGCTATTCCTTATTTACATAAACGATTTAGGGGAAAATCTAAGTAGCTCTCTTAGGTTGTTTGCAGATGACGCCGTCATTTACCGTCTAGTAAAATCATCTGAAGATCAAAACCAACTGCAGAACGATCTGAATAAGATATCAGTATGGTGTAAAAATTGGCAATTGACTCTAAATAATGAGAAGTGTGAAGTCGTCCACATGAGTACGAAAAGAAATCCGTTAAACTTTGTTTACAACATAAATCAATCAAATGTGAACGCCGTAAACTCCACAAAATACCTAGGAATCACTATTACTTCAGACTTAAACTGGAAAGAACACGTAGATAATATCGTGGGAAAGGCGAACCAGAAACTGCGTTTTATTGGCAGAATCCTTAAAAGATGCAACAGAACTACTAAAGAAACTGCATACACTGCGCTTGTCCGTCCATTTTTGGAGTATTGCAGCCCAGTGTGGGATCCTTATCAGGTGGGTTTGACGGAGGACATCGAAAGTGTCCAAAGAAGGGCAGCTCGTTTCGTATTGTCACGATACAGGGGAGACAGCGTTACGGAAATGATACAGGATCTGGGATGGGAATCATTACAACAACGGCGCTTATCGCTGAGGCGTGGGTTACTTGCGAAACTCCAATCGCCAACATTTTCCTCCGAATGCGAAAATATATTGTTGACTCCCACTTACATAGGTAGAAATGATCATGAGAATAAAATACGAGAAATCAGAGCTCGAACAGAGAGATTCAGGTGTTCTTTCTTCCCGCGCGCTATTCGAGAATGAAATGGGAGATAAATAGTATAATGGTGGTTCGATGAACCCTCTGCCAGGCACTTAAATGTGATTTGCAGAGTATCCCATGTAGATGTAGAAGGGCTCCTCTTGGCACCGGATACTATTCAGGACTGGAACGGACTCTGAATGTAGCTCTGCAGCAAGGATGAGACTTCCTTAAATCCTGCCTCAAAATGAGATCCATCCTTCATGACATCCTTCCCAGTCCACCGAGAGCCCCACGGACACCAAGTTACCGCCATCCATCTTAACGTCCTTGACTCAGTTCTCAGAGCCTTGTCCTCAGCTGTTATCTCTGTCCAACCTCTTTGCTTTCTACGAATGTCTACCTTTTTGTGTTTGCGTGCGTGTGTCTTTGTGTGTGTGTGTGTGTGTGTGAGAGAGAGAGAGAGAGAGAGAGAGAGAGAGAGAGAGAGAGAGACAGCCTTCCTTTTATCCCCTTAAGGCAAGTCCTTCCACTCCTGGGATTGGAATGACTCCTTTACCACTTCCTTAAAATCTGTATCCTTCCCTTTCTCACCTCCTTTCTTGCTCTTTGCCTGAAGAAGCTACCAGTGGTGACAAAAGCTTGTATGTGTGTGTTTTTATTTATATTTGTCGACGAGTCTGTGCTCAGGGTAAGTCATCCAATTTCTATTTTTTATATAACCCACCAGGAAAGTTTCTATAATTTTTATATTTTTTGCAATAAATATTAGTTTTTTCTTTGTTTCTTTGAGACTATGGTCCCGCTCCCGAAGGTGACGAATTAGAGGGGTTTTACTGTATATCGAAATGTATTGCATTTAACTCATTGTACAATTGCTATTGAAAATCATTATCCAAGCATGTAGAAACTGTAGATAAGAAGAACTGAAGAGTACCGCACATAAAATAGGTGTCCAAATTTGTGTTAATTGCATGAGCATGTCAGATGACATTTCCAGTTCCCTGCAAATGGGATATTGATCCAACCATACATGCAGATGCTACTCAGAAAATGGAGATGGACTAGTGGTATCTTTTGTGCACAGAGTGGCTCCTGGAGTTGAATTTCTTTGAGTATAATTACCTACCTTTTGACCACAGTTTTGGTCTCGATGGGAAAGAGAGGAGGAAGATAAAAAGCCTCTATCACTGGAATGGTGCAGTATTCTAGTTCAGGCTTGACGTAAATTGTATGTGATGAAAGTAATGCAGGGAATGTTTTTAAATTACAAGTCACATTACTCCAGCAGGTTCAAATGTAACGTTATAAACATACACAATGTATTGCATAATTGAATATAATGTGGGGCACAAAAATGGAGTGTACTGCTCTTCAACAGCATCACAGCTATATAAGTCAACTTTCAAACTGGAGCGAGCAGGATGTGATGGGCCTAACCTGCCCACTAAATGGATATATGAAGGTGCACTTCATAAAGCCTCAGCCAAGCTGAAAGATATTCTGAAAATAGCTGAAGCATATTTATCCCTAATGAATATCAGATTTGTATTCCCCACCAGGAGGCTCACAGCTCATTTGTTGGTACGTGTGTGGCGCGCACAAGTCCCTGAGTCATTGCAGCCCATCTTAATATTTTCCCAGGCTCCATTACTTCTTCCTGTTCCCCTCATATCCGTCCTAATTCCTCCTTTCTCTCTGCCCCTCCCCCCGCTCTAGGTGTTTCACTTTAAGATAGTCCGGCGATTCCTATCGTACCGGTAATGGCTTTTGCGATTTTGATTACTTTGCTGTTAACACCTGTCTTTGGCCTGGTTTGATTGCCCTCAGGGTTTGACCTCCACTACACAATTTTCGTTCAAAGTGTGAGGGAAGAGTACCCTAACTAGCTGCTATGGTGCAGGTCCTTCCCCCGCTCCCTCCTTGCCATAGCCCCACTAGGTTCCCAGCATGTGTAGCTGGTTGGTGTAGGGGGCTTTTGTACACCCTTTTGATGGTATTTCATAACAACACAAGGAACACACTACTGGTACCAGAGCTGCGAACACCCCCTTATGCCCAGGAGTGATTATTTATCCTTTTGGGGTATCGAAACTCCTGACGAGTGTCCTGTCAGGCGGACCTTGCTGTGGCTGGGTGGCACCCATGGGACGAGCCCCTGACTAGAGTGGATTGTACCAGGGTGGACATTATAAAGTTATCACTAGTACCTAATGATTATATTATCACTAAAAATGGTAGGTAGAGTGAATAACATGTAAAAATACTTATCTTAAGCCTGCCTGGGTCTAGTGTTGACGTGGGAGAACGGGTACCTAGCTTTAAATGAAAGTTAGAACAACTCATTTTCTGAATTTTCTTGTCAGGGATGTAACTCAATACTTGCAATAACAACCTGTTTGACAAAACGTTTCCAGCAATCTATTACATAATCGAACTTTCTCGAATGTTCACAGCACTTCGACAGACAGAATGTCATACAGCACAGACTTTGCATCAGTACATAACAAAAAACTTGGAAGTAACTGAACTGAACTGCGTGGCACTGTAATGCACTCCTATATATACTATTTTTAACAGTACCATTATGTAGGGTGATTTATATAACAATTACAGATGTAGATTTACAGTTACAAAAGTTAGTGTTAATTAAAACAGACAATCTAATTTAAGAGTGAATACAAAGTACATTATATTTATACAATGTTATAGTTAGTCTTCTTTACTTCTTTGGTAAATTTAGTACTACTCTGTTAACAAACAATCAAATGCTGTAAGACATGGTTACCCAATTAAATACTGCATGAATAACTTTACTAACATTTACACAGTTTCTGCAAAAATACTGGTAAGTTTTTATGATAATAGTTTTCATCTTTATTATTCCAAAATTCATAAACACAAAATCAAATGATTTGTATATTACACGAATTTTATTTGTATTTACTGCCAGCCTAATTACAATATATGTAATGCTGTTTCACACAGTCTTTTTAATATAATAGTCACGTCTGCAAGCGAATTTCAAGTGATACCATTTTTATTTCTTTATTTACTATGAACTGTTTTGGCATGTTCGGTCCAACGTTTTTCTTAAGAATGCCACAATTAATCTTATTTATCATCAAAATCACAAGTAATGTCTGTAATTACGCTTAATATTAGACACATACCTGATTTTCTCCTTTTACATTGTCCTTTGGTAGAAATTTAAGTTAAATCGATATGTTCGATACCGCCGTCGGTATTAAAGAGAGAGTATTGGTATCCCGTGCTTCACTTTCGCTCTCCTGTGGCCAAACTTTCTACTTATAGACATAGTATTTCTTCAGTTCCCGCCCTTTCTTCCACACCTTCCCCTCCCTGGCTATACCCTGGAAAACGGGTCAGGCCCGCAGATTAGGTGCAAAGTATTTTCCCAAGTACTTGGTGTGTTCCAAGACAGACGAGACATTTGCTGCTACCAAACCTCCCTTCTTTGTATAAAACATTGAAGTCAAGTTTGGTGAAGCTGAGCCACTGAGTAAATTGCAATCCAGCCCTGCTTTGATTCATGTCCTCTGCCACCCAGTCGGCTGTACTTTCAGCCTGCCAATAAATGGGAAACATCCCCGAGAGTATCATGCCTCACCAGTCCCTTAACATGACACAGTGTGTTATTTGTCACAGGGTACGCCTGTTAAAATCAGTTGGGGAACTCTTGACAAACCTGGAACGGTGCGGCATTAATTCGCATGTTGCGTCCAGAGAGGCCCCAAGGGTAACTGTGTTGTCACTGGCACTTTTGTGCTGGCTTTCGAAGGCGAAAGTCAAGGTAGTTATCTACTGATATGACGTGAAGCCGTATATCCCACCACCTATGCACTGCTTCTGTTGTCTCCATTTTGGCCATATGTCTTAGTGACGCAACACCAATCTTGTTTGTGGCAATTATGGCCGCCCTCTCCATACAGGAAACTTGCACTCTACTACCTAGTTGTGTAAACTGCTGTGGCCCAGACCCACCGCCCTCCCACATCCCCGCCAATGCCGCACCCCGCCACTGTGAGAACCTAATAATTCATAGAAGGAGAAATTTTAGAAATAAATATTACAAGTTTGTAATTTTTTAATTGTTTGAAAACAATATTTAGAACCATTACTATAGAAAATAGGTATACCAGTGTTTTTACTGGTTATTGGCAATACCTAAGGAAAAATGGTTAGAACTGTCACCAAATAAATAATAATAATAATATATTCCAAACTAAAATACCGATATAGGTTTTAACCGGTTGGTTTTTCCCATCCCTACTACCATTGCTTCCCTTTCATGCCCTTCTGCTCTAATAACTTTGTCTGGTTTTTTGTAGAAGTTGTAAATATTCTTTAGTTCTTAGATTTTACCCCTACTGACTTCAGAGTCTGAAAGAGCGTATTCCAATCAACATTGTCAAAACCTTTCTCCAAACAACAAAAGCTAATAACGTAGGTTTTCTTTTTCTTAGCCCGAAATATAAGTCGTAAGATGAGTATTGCCAGACATGTTCCTAAATGTCTCCTAAATCCAAACTGATCTTCCCTGAGGTTGGCTTTTACATTTTTACATTCTTCTGTAAATAATCTGTTTTAAAATTTTGCAACTACAACAGTAACTGATGGTTCTGTAATTTTCACACTTCTCTGCACCTGCTTTCGTTGGAATAGGGATTATTACATTTTTCTCCAAGTCTGAGGGTATTTCGCCTCATATATCTTACACACCAAGTGAAAAATTTTTGTCATAGCTGGATCTCCCAGATTTCAGTAGCTTTGACAGAATGTTGTCTAATCCTTGGGCCTTGTTTTGACTTAGGTCCTTGAGTGCTCTATTAAATGCTGCTCTCAGTATAGTATCCCTTATTTCATCTTCATCTACTTCCTCTTACCGTTCCACAATATTTTCTGAAAGTTTGTTTCCTTTGTAGAGCACCTCTATAAATTCTTTCCGCCTTTCAGCTTTCTCCTCTTAGCTCAAAACTAGGTTTCATCTGAGCTCTTGATAATTCGTGCAGCTGATTTTCCCATCCCCAGATGTCTTTTATTTTCATGTAGGTGTTATCTATCTTTCCCTTATATGCCTTCTAACCACTCTTGCTTAGACGTTTCGTACTTCTTGTCAATCTCATTTCTTAGATGTCTGTACTCAATTTTACCTGCTTCATTTGCTGCATTCTTATATTTTCTCCTTTTGTCTATTGAATTAAGTATTTCCTATGATATCCAATGATTTTGTAAAGGTCTTCTCTTTCTACCTATTTGGTCCTTCCCCTCTTTGACTGTTTCATCCCTCAAAGCTACCCAGTCTTCTATTGTGTTATTTTCCCCTATTTCTGTCAATTGTTGTCTAAAGCTTCCTCTGAAACTCTTGAGAACTTCAGGTACCTTCAGTTAATCCATGTCCCATCTCCTTATTTCCCTACCTTTCTGCAGTTTCTTACATTTCTGTTTGCAGTTCATAGCCAATAAGATATGGCCAGAGTCTATATTTGTGTCTTGCAGATTAAAATGTGGTTCTGAAATCTATGACTTTCCATTATAAAATCTATCTGGTACCTTCCGATTGTCTTCTGGCCTCTTCCACATACACAGTCGTCATTCATGATTCTTAAACCAAATGTTGGTTATGATTATGTTCTGTGAAAAATTCTGCCAGGTGCCTTCCTCTTTCATTCCTTTTCCCCAGTCCCTATTCACCTCCTATTTTTCCTTCCATTCCTTTTCCTAATACCAAGATTGAACCGCATAGCAATTAACTTTTCGTCTCCTTTAAACGTATGAATAATTCCCTCTATCTCCTCATACATTTCTTTAACCTCCTCCTCATCAGCAGAGCCAGTTGGCATATAAACTTGTACTACTGTGGTTGGTGTCGGCTTTGTATCTGTCTCGATTACAATAATGTGATCACTGTGCTGTTCATAGTAGTTTATCCCCATTCCTATTTTTTTATTCATTATTAGACCTACTCCTGTAATACCCTCAACTGAATGTATATTTATAACCCTGTATTCACCTGACCAGAAATCCTGTTCATCTTTCTGCTGAACTTCACTAATCCCCACTATATGTAACGTCAACCTATCCATTCCATTTGTAAATTTGGTAACCTCCATACCCGATTAAGGGATCCAACATTCCACACTCAGATCTGTATAAAGCCATTATTGTCTTTCTTGATGACGATGTCCTCCTGAGTAGCTCCTGCCTAGAGATCCGAATTTGGCGACTTTTTTCCTATGGAATATGTTACCCAACAGGTTATCATCATATATTCGTACAGTTGAGCTGCATGTCCTTGGGGGGAAAATTAATGACTGCAGTTACCCCTTGCTCTCTCCCAGTGTTGTAAACTACCATACTGAATTTGATGGTTTACTTTATATACCCATTGGAACCTGTGTTTTACTTTACATGGCATTTTCAGGGAAATTTGTTTTATTGCTGTTCCTTATTTGCTAAGATTCGGAATTGTTTTACTCCCAATAAATTTAAATGCAGTATAGTACACACAATTCTCTCATCGGTAAATCCTGACAACCAAGTTGTAACAGTCTTTCCCCCTATTGACCTCAATTTCTTTTGATTGCACTTAGCTGATAGTGATTGTTTTACCCATGGTTGAATTTTCTTCTTGCTATTTATTGCAGAACAATTCTAGTATTTCAACAACTTTCAAAAGTGAATGTACGACTGCTTTGTTATTTAATGGTTATAATTTTACTTTGAATACCTTCCCCTTGGTAGCTTAGGTATTTCATCCCGGTCTGCTGTTATATTATTTATAACTTTTGATGATACTAGAATATTCTGTGTAAAGTAGAAATTATGCTGTTAGTAATTATGCAGTGAAGGCATCACATGTTTTTCTTTCTTTTCTTTTGTTTGGGCTAGAAAAATGGATGGTTAATTTTTAATTCTGGGGGTGAAAGTGAAGTCTGTCACTTTGAATGCGGTTAAAAACAGAACAATCATATAGCTGCAGAAATGTATAAACTTGGTCGAAACTTTATTGTTAATTGGAAGTCCCTTCTCAAACTGTTTTCTATAGTCTTGTGTATAATATCTGTGCACTTGCTCAGCTGAGAGTTATTTATTAAATTTCAGAATTACATCTCATCTGAAAAGGCAGTGAAGGATAATTGCATAAAAGAACTCAACAGTGCCCATAGACTGAAAACTCCACTCTCTGCGAACAACACTCTTTCTTCCAACAGCTTTCAGGTAACCGTCACTTGATTTTAAACATTCCCCTCATCCCAGTCTCTTGTAACATTTTTATTGCATTTGTTTATTTGTTACAGAGTTCCAAATTGGGTATGGGGACATTTGTTTCTAACTGTGAGACATTTATTACAAAAAATGTTACAAAACCAGCATTGAATCATATGAATCAGAAATTGATCGAGGACACAAAGTACATTGAAGAAAAAGTTACTGAAGCAGAAAAGAAAAAAGAGAGGATGTTGAAGGAAAAAGCTGAACAACAAAGGAGGTACTGTGCAAAAATAGTTCAGTTACTCTTGTTCCAACATATCTATTGGTCTTTTTTTATGTTTATGAAGTTTCTTTTTATAGTAATATTTCCACTCCATTTCATAATTTACACGTAGGAGGAAATCATTTTGGTGAAAGATGCCAAGGCATATACAGGTTAAAGCTTTGAGTGTGAAGAACAAAATCTTAAACCTGAGTGTACTTCAGCTATGGTAATATATGTAGTGGGAAAGCAATAAAAGCCAACCAGTTGCATTGAATAGGTTCTACTAAACCTTAACTACCTTATATTTCTGCTGATAAGAGGATGGCTGAATCATAAAAAAGAGGGTGGGGGGGGGGCAAAATCCGAGGTCGTCTTATACAACATTATAAATAAAATAAGATTTAAATTTAATCTAAAATTGGTAATTTCGTAGTTGTGCTGCTTAGTTCTGCTTTAACCTCCAAACGATATATATCGAAGCGATTAAGTATCGAAATGATACATATCAAACAGGTGATTGTTATGATTTTTATGAACAGGTCGTGATTTTAAAGGGTGTGGTTAGGCTGGAACCTAAGAGAGACAGCTTTCTGGGTAATTTACAAGAAAGGTTACACTCGAAGTAGCTCGGCCTGAAATGATATGTATCGAACGTACAAGTGTAAGTCGATTTAGTGTTTCTGATCTGTAGATTCAGATGCTGCGCTCCCTCACGCACTAAAAAAACTTCTTGAAACTTCCTGGCAGATTAAAATTTTGTGCCGGAACTGAGACTCGAACCTGGGACCTTTTGCGATCAAGCACTCTACCGACTGAGCTATCCCGACACGACTCACGATGCTACCTCACAACTCTACTTCTGCCGGTACTTCGCCTCCTACTTTCCAAACTTCACAGAAGCTCTCCTGCGAAACGTGCAAGGAAGTTTCATATCGGGGCACACTTCGCTGCAGAGTAAAAGTTTCATTTCCAAAAAACTTTTTGTGTAACCTATACCTAACCTTCTTAAGACTATGTTACAGATTACTTTTTTAAAAGCGAAAATTATGTTAGGTATCGGACTCAAGTTTAGAAACATTCACTTATTTCATACATATCGCTTCGATACATATCGTTTGCAGGTCAGAGCCTCGCTATAGCCACGCTATGCAGTACATCTGTGATATTACCCTGATGAAATTTACATTGTGGAGGAAAGATTTCCGAAAACAAAGTTTTGCGCATTTAAAAAATTTGGTTTTCGAGCTTTATTAATTCACCGATTGGACAAGTGAACATACGATAATCTATATGCCATAAAGCATGAATAGAATTAATTATTTACAATGCAGCTTGATTTTACAATGTCACATGTCAAAAATAATTTATTCAGCATCGCACTGAAACAATTAAGAGTATATTTACATTCGGAACAATGAAAGGGTTAGAATATTTTGGATCTATACGCAACAATTGCGTCTTCTTTGAAATCCTTTATCTTCTGTCCTCAGGCTATTTCGTGTGTTTTCACCCGCATAATATGTGCATCGGCATGATTAAATGTCTTCTTGGCAAAATAAATTACTTTTTTCTTTAAACTTTGTGGTGTAAAAACTACATGCTTCTTCACGCTCGGATACAACGTAGCACTACAGATACAGAAGTTCAAAAGCAGACCCCAAACACAGCAACAAAGTGTGAAACCCCGGGGTACCAATCACGAAAACTACTTATGGCAGCTTCTAATGGCATTTTTCGCAACGTCCTGAAGCTTTGCCCCCGAAAACCCTCATCATTTCCTTTTCCCTCTCCTTCCCTTCTGCCTGAAGAAGCAACTGGGTTGCAAAAGCTTGTGTGTGTGTGTGTGTGTGTGTGTGTTCTATTTATTTATGCTGCTGTCACACCTGTGCTCCTTCGTCTGGTGAGTAATTTTCGTCTATTTTTTATATATAATTTTTCCTGCTAGGAATTTTTCGTATATATTAAAAGCCTAACGGAAAACAGGTTTCAGTTTTATTTATCTTCAACTATTTAAGAGAAGCGGCCAATTTTGTTGAACTGCGGTACCATATTTTATGCTTCACAGACATGTACGATAAATTAAATGTCTCCTGACTGGGCATTGTTACAGCAGTGAGACATACACCATTTTTTTCAGAACATTCTCTTCTATTATTAAAGTCCAAAAACAGTTGCATGAAAATAATACTAGTAAGAGAAAATTACTACCAAATTTTATATCACAATTTAATAAAATATAGTTTTCAACACTTAAAATTTCAATGAAGGAATAAAATGCCACAGCTAATTTTCTTAACACTCTTAGGTACAAGACACAACATACCATTGACAGAGTACCAAGCCCAAAATAAATCTGCTTTTTTTGCATGTATTACATCTATGCGTTAGTAAACTATAGTAAGAATTTCATTGTTAGTATTTGATGGTTAACAATGTTACAATTATTATTATTATTATTATTATTATTATTATTTTGTTGTGTTTCTAGCTTACCCGGAAATTAGCTATTGTGCATATTTTACTCATTTCTTTCTTACAATTAATATGGTTAGCCTACTTTTTATGGATTTAATTGATATCTTCAGTAATAACAACAGATTGTATTTAAGAAAAAACTGTCCGCTTTACACTTTCTATATCACAAATTTAAATGGCTATTCAGGAGCATACTTATTTCCTCTGAGAGTTTTTTTGAGATCGAGTAAGATCTTCCTGTATCTGTAGTAAATTCAGGAACTAATATATTTGAAATTGGAATCCAAACTCTGTCACTTGCTGACTTCTTATAAGATATACAGGGCCCTGATGGATGCTAAAAGTGCACATTAAAATCACTGTCTTCCTTCAGCTCCCCACAGATCCAGGAGAACGGCGTTCCACAGGGTTCTGTGTTGAGTGTTACACTCTTCTTAATAGCCATTAATGGGTTGGTGAGCTCTGTTGGGTCGCTTGTTACCCCTGCTTTGTACGTAGAAGACTTCTGCATATGGTACAGCTCTCACTCGGTAGCCTCGGCTGAATGCCAGCTCCAAGGTGCTATTTGGCGAGCTTCCACATGGACGCTCTCACATGGTTTTCAGTTTTCCTCTTCCAAAACACGAGTAATGCATTTCTGCCGTCGTACTACAGTCCACCCTGACCCAGAACTCTTCTTGGGTACTCAACGCCTAGAAGTTGTGGCACAGCACCGTTTCTTGGGCCTCCTTTTTTTTATTAAAAAAAAAAAAAAAAAAAAAAAAACTGACTTGGCTGCCGCATATTCAGCAGCTGAAGATAAGCTGCATGCGAAAACGTAATGTCCTCCGTTTCCTAGCTCACTCCTCCTGGGGTGCAGATCGGACAACACTAATTCATATCTACCGAGCTTTGATTCAGTCCCGATTTAGATTATGGGAGCCAGGGATATGGCTCGGCAGCTCCTTCTGCCCTGAAACTGTTGGACCCCGTTCACCATTGTGGCATCCGCTTGGCTGCGGGTGCCTTCTGGACCAGCCCTGTAGACAGTCTCCTTGCTGAAGCGGGAATCCCCCATCTTCAAACTAGGCGCCATCAGCTTTTGTTGCCCTACGCCATTGCCATTGGTAAATTCACTGGTCATCCCACATATCACATTCTCTTTGAGGGAGACCGTCTTACAACTCCTGAGACTCGCTCTCAGGTGGGTTTACCTGTTGGATTGCGGCTCACTTCCCTTCGTAGGGACTTCATCCTCCCTATCCTTGACTGTATACGTTGTGCTATACCGCGCACCCCTCCTTGGTTGGTGCCTCGACCGCAAATGCGACTGGATCTCTACCACACCCCAAAAACTTCAATCTCCTCCATAATCTTCCGGCGTTTATTGCACACAGTACTTGAATTTCAGGGTGCCACAATTTTCTACACTGATGGCTCTAAATTTGCTGGTCATATGGGATATGCATTTACGTCTCCCACTGGTGTGGAATGCCATTCTCTGCCAGAATCGTGCAGTGTGTTTACGCCAGAACTAACGGCTATTATTAGGGCACTTCATTTTATCAAACAGGTAGTCCTGGACCGTGTTTTAATCTGTTCTGACTCAATGAGCACCCTGATCATTGATATTTACAATCTCCTCGTTTATCTTCGTCACACCTCTTGCTCCGTTGCCTTTCTCTGGGTCCCCTGTCACATCAGTATCCTAGGGAATGAACAGGCTGACCAGTTGGCTAGAGTAGCTGTAACTCCCTGCTCCTTCCCCTGGGTTCTGCCGGGCGCAGACTTGAAGGTGCGGATGAGATCGCTACTCATACAGGACTGGAACACCAACTGGCAGGCTACTGCTCTGTCTAATAAACTACGCTCCATAAAGTCTACCACTGCAGCTTGGAGTTCTTCCTTACCCCCTTCTCGAAGGGAGTCCATTGTCCTTTGCCGTCTCCACATCGGTCACTCCAGGCTGACCCATGGTTTTCTTTTGCGTAATGAGCCTCCCCCACATTGTGGTTATGGAGCCATACAATCTGTGGGTCATATCTTAGTGGAATGTCCGCTCCTCTTGACGCTTTGGTGAATGATTCACGGATAGCTGACAAGAGTTCTTGGATTTATCCGTGAAAGCGGTTTTTACTCTTGGCTATAAGATTTTATTGCTGACGCCTGGACAGGATGGGTGGGTTTGTTGCCCTCCCTGCGAGTAGCAGGGTTTGGAGCTCTCATCTCTCCTCCCCCTGATGACTTCAATTTTTCCTTTTAACTTTGCTTTAATTCAGGTTGTTTTCTTCTTTACAGTTTTAGGCTTCCCATTTAGGAGCGTACACTGTTCTCCTGTATCTGTTTGTCATTAATTAATGGGGATTCTTGATTTGTTGTGACGTTTCCTTGCAGAATCCCGTTCTTTCCTATTGGTTTTAGACCTGTTTTACTTGATTTTAACCCCCTTTTAGTTCCTCTTTTTTTACTCTCGCTTTGGTCTTAGCCGACCGTACCTTGATTTGTACTCCGTACAGAGGTCGTGGGACTGATGACCCAGCTGTTTGGTCCCATCTACCCAACCAATCAACCTGCAATAGGCTCATTTTGTGAATGCTCTTTATTCTGACGAAGGCCATGGCCATGGGGAGGGGGGGGGGGTTGTATGTGTGTGTGTGTGTGTGTGTGTGTGTGTGTGTGTGTGTGTGTGTTTTATGTGCCTGTCACAGTTCGTCATTAGGTCTTTGTGGTTTATTGTAAACTGTTCTTATTATATTATTGAATTCCAACCTGGAGTTTCCAGTATTATAACTTCCTTGTAACATATTCAGGAACTCTTCTGATTAAATAGATGGCAATTTTAGGGTATTTGCATGCTGGTATAGACGCAAAGTAGCTTGTAAGATGACTTACCTACTAAAGAAAAATTAGGAATATGATTCAATTTGGCCAACATATATTTGAAAAATATGTTACTTCAGCTTTTCAATAAAGTATTATTGGTAAATGTGTTGATTAAACAATAAGGTATGCGACAACCTGTAAAATTTCAACCTGAAAAAAATCCTTAAATTTAAAAATTAAGATATGGTAGCCAACCTGCAGTATTCGAAGAGCTTATAATTGCTTAGAAAGGGACCTGGAATAAAGTACCTAGGTCACTACAAACCAGATTATTTTGATAGTTCTCATATCTACATCCATATCTGTACTCCCCTTCCTAAACCTGTCACCTGTGTTTCGCAAAGGAAGCTGCTGCCACTTATGTCCTGTGGGGACTCTTTTCCTTGTGGTCTTTACACGAGACATTCCTTTAGAAATTAAACATATGTACAAATATCCTCTAAAGGCTTACAAGCAAAGTGGTAATTTTGAGATTTAATAAGGTGCATGTAATTTGATTTTATATAAATGAGGTCATATTTGTTTTGTGTGAATTTTATTTTATATTCATTTCCTGCTAATAGCAGAGGTTTTTGCTGACTATGTCACCAATTCAAGGTTATAATAGCAATACTTTAACTTTTGTTTGCAGAAATAATGAAGCTAGAGCAGCAAAAGTTGCAAAAACACGTGAACAGCTTGAACGTCAGCGTCTTATTCAACAGCAGCAGCTAGAACGTGAGAAAGAGCAACGCTTAAAAATAGCCCAGCAGAAACGTGAAGAAGAGATGGCGCTAAAGCGACAACTTGCGCACCAACGAGCTGCAGAAGCTGAGGAGAGGCGGAAGCAGGTTAGCTGAAATGGCATGCAAGAATGTGTCTGCATTAAGTATGATTATTAACTTGTCAATATCGTGTTGACATCTTTACTTCTACTTATCAACATAAATAATCCGTATACTATGAGTGAGCACCCATTTGTATGTATCTACTTTCAACTCTAAAAATAACTTTTATAGTATTTTAAGGTACCTCAAATTCTGAACACAGTTTAGAAGAAAATGCTGTAAAATGAAAGACTTCCAATTGATAATTATAAAATTTGAATCAAATTTTACTGAGCACATATTATATTAGAAAAAAGTAATTTGTATGAATAATTAAGAAAGAATTAGTAGCAAAACTTCAATAATTTAATTGTGGAATTACAATTTTCTCCACATTTTTACAAAAATCTACGAATTGACAAATTAAATATAAAAAACCTAGGATGTTTTGAAGTAATCATGCAAGCATTCTTGCCTCCTGTTTCTTCTAGGACCATTTCCTGCTCCAAGTATATAATTTGGGCTATTGTCATGTCCTCAAGCTTATGTTCATCATTAACCTACAGAATGTTTCAAGTCATTCAGCTGCTTTGATATTCGATGGTACAGGGTCATCTTTCATATCTCTTTCATTTTCACTTCTATTTTCCATGTTTCTCTAGTTAGTTAATTTCTCAACACTCGTAGTGTTGGTACACAATATAATCTATGATTACAAAGTCCGCAAAAGTAACAGTACTATTGCCTACTATTTCATGGAATGCCTGTAATTGACATCCGTCTTCCACTGAAACAAGCATCACTGCATCATGGAATCGTGCTATTCTTGACAAAGATTCTGTTTGTTTCATCACTTGCTTCTATCCAAGAATACATAATAAAATTCGTAGCTTGTAAAATATTTATCTTCAAATGGTTTCCTAGCTTTCTTAGTCTATGGCATTCAAGGCCTTTCTTTTGCAACAGAGCTGTTCTGTACTTAGCCTTAAGGTCACACATTGTGCCCAAGTCAAGAAGTTGCAGATGGCTTTTGTTTGTTTTGCGATGTCATTGACATTTGTAATAATGATATAAAAAACTTTAATGCATTCATTGATTTCCTTACCAAGATGGCAATTTTCACCCAAAAAGTAATAGTAAATTCTGGCATTAAAGAATGTGCCAGTGCTATCAGTGTTAAAAATATTATTCAGTTCATAGCTGGTTTTGAGACTAGAGTTGCTGCATCCATTGAGCTACAGTGTGTTGGTCTACACTTTCACTCTCCCCACATTTTGTTCTGTACATGTCATTATCAAAGTTCATCAAAATTCACTCCATTTTGTCGTAGGTTGAAGGTTTTATCCGCTTATTCTTTGAATTTCCATACTTCTTATTTGCTTCCATTACGGATGATTTGTTTTTCATTATAGTGTTGAGGATACCAGTATCAATTGCTTAGCTTGTTCCACATGGTTCTTATGAGGCCTGGCCTCTTCAATAGAAATTTTCTTCCACTCTGAGACATCTTCATTGTTACACGGAATAACTTAAGAAAATATTACTGTATACTCGTGACCTACACTTTCCTCCCAGTTCACTGCACAGTCTTCTCCCCTTCCCCCGAAGCATTTTATATTGATGCTCTCGGCTTATATATAACGAAATTTGCATGACTATCATGATGGAAAATCTAAATACCGTTTACAGCTGTTACTAGCCGGACGACGAAAGACTACTTAAACTAAATTACAGCTTCTGCCACAGAATGTCCCTCTCAAATGATTAGTGATTGGAATGATTATTATTCTTTAATTAAAATCATGGGGCTTGGTAGGTGGATGGGGTGACGTAAGTGCCATACCACATACAGTCAATTATTGCTAAAGATTTCACTCCTATATTAGCCCAAGCACATGTATTGAAAACGGTAATTTGTTCACAACACAAATGTGCTAATTTTGCCTTTTTAATTCTCTCTCTCTCTCTCTCTCTCTCTCTCTCTCTCTCTCTCTCTCTCTCTCTCTCTCTCTCTCTCTCTCTCTCTCTCTCATTAGCATGATATTGACAAACACACACAGTTTAGTTTCTTAAGCAACTTTTGACGTATATCTATGATAGAACATGTGTAAGTACATATTAGCTTTGTAGGAATTTTATTACAATCTTCTCTACAGAACAACATTTGTGGCATGAATTTTATTGAATAAGTGTTTGTAATAGATATTTATCCGTATATATGTAAAAGACAATGTCCCAACTGACTGGCTGATTGATTGATTGACTGACTCATCATCGCCCAACCGAAGCCACTGAAAATAGTAACTTGAAATTTGTAGAGGGTGCGTACCCTGTAGGCGTCATTTAAGAAGCAATTTTTTGATATTCCGTCCATAAAGGGGTGAAATAGTTGATGAAACGTTTTTTGAACATACATTGCTATTTAGGCAGATTTGAAGCTAGAATTACAAAATTTTTGGATTTGAATTCAGGGTTCGACTTTAAAGAGAGACCTATTTCGGTATTTTTGGAAGTTTGACCAATAGGGGGGTGAAATACGGGTGCAAAACTTGATTTTCGAAAATATATTGCTCTTAACTTAAATTTCAAGCTATAACTATGAAACTTAGGATATCGACTCTTGATTGGTATTATAAAGACACGAGGTTTTGGTATTTTCAGAAATTCAACAACTAAGGGGGTAAAATGTGGATCAAAAATTCTTTTCGAAAACACATTCCTATTAAGAACTGCCAAAATTGGTATTTTTATTGTTGGTTGGAATTTAAGAAATATGTACCTTGGTAATTTTGGATAATCAACCATGAAGGGATTAAATTGAGGGGATGTTTCTTAGAAAATCTTTTTGCTGTTAAGGTAATTTTCAAGCTACAAACGCATACATTGGTATATGTTTTTGGAACCACTTGCCATAGCAAGATTAAACCATTGAGCGGGTTAGCTTAGAAACGGGGGTCCTGGAGTGGTAAGCGTCTTGAGTTTGCTACGTGTCTATTATTATTGTTATTATTATTATTATTACCAATATTGAACACACCCAGAATTACATACATTCGTTCTTGAACAGTTGTTAAAAAATAACAGATGAATAATTAACATAAATGTTCCCTGGACACTAATTAATGCCAATCACTTTAATTAACCAAAATTTTTCAGTAAAATACTTTTAGCATGTTGCGATATTAAACGCACTCATAATTACATACATTACATGAAATTTAAAAGGACTCCATTACATTGATTGCAAATTAACTAAAACTTGTGAAACCAGTATTACTAGAGTGCGAAAGCTAGCGCCCTTCATATGAACGGTAATAGTAATTAACTCCATTGTTAGAGAGTTTAATGATTTATATCCTGTAAATAGATGCCCTTCCTTTATTTATTTATTTATTTTTAACTGCGCGCGCAATTCTCACTGCTTGGCTATATAACGGATGACTTACCCAAAGGACCAGCTCGTCGATAGACACAAATAAAATCACACACAAACACACATACAAGCTTTCGCAACCATTGGTAGCTTCTTCAGGATAAGAGGAAAAAAGGGGAGGAGAAAGGAAACAATATGGGTTTTAAGGAAGTGGAAAAGGAGTCATTTCAATCCCAGGAGTGGAAGGACTTACCTTAGGCAAAAAAAAAAAAAAAAAAAAAAAAAAAAAGGAAGGTAAAGAACACACACACACACACACACACACACACACACACACACACACACACACACACACACACGCACGCGCGCGCGCGCGCGCGCACACACATACCCAGACATTTGTAAAAAGCAAAGAAGTTTGACAGAGATACCACTTGAGGCAAAAGCCCTGTTCACAGAACCAAGGCAAAGATGCTAAAGATGGTGGGCGGGAATTTGAATTTAGCGGAGGTTGAGACCAGGTGGGCAACGGGAGGAGAGAATAAGCTGAAGGGCAAAGTTCCATCTCCGGAGTTCTGAAAGGTTGGTGTCGGTGGGAAGTATCCAGATAACCCGGACGGTGTAACACTGCGCTAAGATGTGCTGGCCGTGCACCAAAGGCATGTTTAGCTACAGGGTGATCCTCATTACCAACAAACACTGTCTGCCTGTGACCATTCATGTGAATGGGCAGTTTGTTGCTGGTCATTCCCACATAGAACGCTTCACAGTGCAGGCATGTCAGTTGGTAAATCACGTGGGTGCTATCACAAGTGGCTCTGCCCTTGATCGTGTACACCTTCCGGGTTACTGGACTGGAGTAAGTGGTGGCGGAAGGGTGCATGGGGCAGGTTTTACAACGGGGGTAGTTGCATGAGTAGGAGCCAGAGGGTTGGGAAGGTGGTTAGGGGATTTCATAGGGATGGACTAGGAGGTTACGAATGTTAGGTGGCCAGCGGAAAGACACTCTTGGTGGAGTGGGAAGGATGTCATGAAGGATGGATCTCATTTCGGGGCAGGATTTAAGTAAGTCGTATCCTTGCTGGAGAGCCACAATCAGAGTCCGCTCCAGTCCCGGAAAGTATCTGGTGACAAAAGAGGCACTTCTTGGGTTCTTCGGTGGAAGGTTCTGGATTTAGGGGATGAGGAGGTGGCTCGTAATTTGCTTCTGAACCAGATCAGGAGGATACCTGCAGGATGTGAAAGCTGTTATTAGGTTATTGGTGTACTGGTTCAGGGATTCGGGACTGGAGCAGACTCTTGCCACGTATCGGATGCGTGATTTTGTCGGCCTCAGTCATATTCGGATTGACTATGTTACACAGGGCCAACAAATTCTGTATGTATGACTGTGTCAGCTCACCATGTCGTTGGGTCCAGTTCTTCAGTTATTCTTCCGCCGAACGGATTTGTCACTGGCAGTCTCCAAACATCATCTTAACATCATCTTAAGTTGCATCTGGAATGTTTCCCAGTCATTCAGTTTGTCTTCGTTGTTCTCGAACCATTGCTGTGCTGTTCCGACCAGGTAGAAATAAACGTTGGTCAAGCACATTGTATGATCCCATCTGTTCTACTTGGTGAGTCGGTCGAACCCTTTTAGCCATTCTTCCTCTTTTCCTGAAGAAGCGACCAAAGGTTGCGAAAGCTTGTATGTGTGTTTGTATGTGATTTTATTTGTGTCTGTCGACGAGCCTGTCCTTTGGGTAAGTCATCTGTTTTCTATTTTTTATATAAATTTATCCCAACAGGAAATTTCCTTCTATAATTTTCAAACAATCTTTACTTTTATACATATTCTTCCCACCAGGAAAGTATATCACATTTCAAAATGTTTTTGGAGTACTGTATTAACTATTACAGTTATTCCTATTGATGTTTCACATATCCAAGCAGCGGCGGACATTATAAAAGGATCGACCCACAACAGGTTGATGTCCCCCAATTTGCTGCATGGCTTGCTCTTACTTGCTGTCAACCATTTTCTTTCTGCAAATAGAGAAAGAAACTGACAGGCCACAGTATTTACTGCATATCCTGTTCTATAACTCAAATTATTTTGCAATTGCGCAATCACACACACAATGGTGCCATGTCATTTACTGTTAATCTGTTAGATTAGTGCTAGGGATAGTGAAAATTGTGTAAAGTTAGTAATTACTTCATTTATTATAATTTACTTTGATATTTCAGTTCACTTTCTGCTACTTATTTAATAGTTATCCAGCTTTGATGGTATTGCTAGAAAGGGGTGAGATATGCATTTGATGTAATGAGAACTCAAATTAACACTTATATTCTCTTTCCCTCTAGGATGAAGAACAGTATTTCCTAGCTCTGAAGAAGAAAGAGCAAGAAGAAGCAGAGAAGAAAGCATTACAGCTCAAGTAAGTTGTAGACATAATGCATCAATAATCTTAAATATGTTAATTTTTCCCAATTAGGATATGGAGGTTTCTGCTGTTACAATCTTCACTTTTTGTAGTGAACTGATGTTGGTATATACACCTTCATATACAGGGTGGTGCAGGGGAATGGGTAATTTCGAACGTTACAGTTGGCAGCACTGTAGTGCCGGTAGATGTTAGAAACTTTTCACAGGTGATGCATTGCCATTTAGTAATCGTGGAGAATTGGACTGGTGCGGAACGTGCAGTAGCTGTGAGAGTGTTTTACAGAAATTGTGATAGTGCGACTGCCGCGCAGAGAACATTTCGACAGCATTACCAGCTCGGACGTCATAGACGTGTCCCATCTGCACATGAGATTATAATGTGGGTGTAGGAAACAGGATCTGCCTTGAAAAAGAAACCTCCAGGTGGCATTCGAATGGTACATACACCAGAGAACATTGCAGCTGCTAGAGCTGCAATCGAGAGAAGTCCTCGCCGCTCCATTCGACAGCATACATCTTCGTTAGGAATTAAGGGACAAAGCTTACAAAGAATACTGCATGAATTAGACTTCCGTTTAAGTTGCAGATTGTGCAACACTTACATGAACGAGACCCAGTGTCACACATGGAGTTTAGTAGCCAGATATTGGCTAAAATCAATGTGGACGCGAATTTCCTTGGTAACTTATGGATTTCAGACGAAGCCCATTTCCACCTGAACAGATTTGTGAACAAACAGAATTTTCGTTATTGGGCAAAGGACAATCATTGGTCAAAATGATGACCTTTTTATGTTAAAAGGTGAAAATGAGGTACTTTTTACATTTTTTCTACAATCACTTTTTAGTAAAGTTCAAAATAAATTTCATTCAAAACAATGTGCTTTGTATCCTACGATAACAGTGGATTAAATTGTTGGGGTCCTGTCCAGCATCTCCAGAGAACACTCTAAGGTGTCTGATGTGCAGCTGGCTTACCGCTGGTTTTGTGTCCATGGATCTTCTGATGATATGGACTTTCAGAAGGACGTACTCGGTATATCTGTTGTATTCCAGTTTTAGTCCGTGTAAGCAACAGCTATGCTAACAATTCTATACAAATTGGATGAAAGTGGCTGCAAATATTGTCACGTAGAAATGGAAGCAGGCTTGACTTCGAAAGCAGGGTTGTCAACTGAACACAGTACTTATACTGAAAGCAGGTTTATTTCTAGACTATAATTATGGTCTTACTGAAACCCTAACTGAAATTACAAATTCCTCTATTTGATTTATTTTTAGTAGTTTGGGCGCATACACACCCTGATAGGGCCAACTTGTATTAGGTTCAGCTGGAGAAATTTGTCCTACCATCTGAAAACTCCAAACCTCTGGTCTGGTTCAGGTTTACTGACAATTTTTTCGTGATGTGGAGTCAGGACCAGTACATCTTATCCTCCTTCCTTCAAAATCTCAACTGCTTCACTCTCATCCACTTCACCTAGTCTTCCTCAATCTACCATGCCACGTTCCTGTATGTTAACCTCCACCTCACTGATGGTTCAATCCACACTCCACTCAAACATCAATCACCAACAGTATCTACATTTTGACAATTTCCAACCCTTCCACATCAAAAAATACCACTTGTGGCCTCCCACCTGTGAATGGCATATGTGCAGTGACAAGAATCTCCATTCTCAATAGGCTGAAGGTCTCACAAAGTTATTCACATACACAAACTACCCCACAGACCTAGTCTGCAAACAGATTTCCTGTGCCATATCCCCCCATACCCGGAATCCTAACTCTACCTATCCTGCCTAAGAGCTTTTCCACCCCTCCCAAACTCCATAACATCCTAGTCTTATCCATATGCTACCCAAAACACAGGCTACTTCCAGAGGGAACACATCCTTGGCTGGGCCACCTGTGAAAACAGCCATGTAGCCATGTAATTTACCAAATTTGCTGCGATTACTACACAGCTTTCTATATTGGCATGGCACCTAACCAGCTAACGGGCTGCATCTCGTTCCACAAATCTAATATGTACATGTTCCATAAGGTCGTGCTTTATCCATCTCTACCACCATGTTGCGACTTCCTCCTCTCCCCTCCCCGCTCCTCCTCTCCCCTCCAGGCTCCTCCTCTCCCCTCCAGGCTCCTCCTCTCCCCTCCAGGCTCCTCCTCTCCCCTCCCCGCTCCTCCTCTCCCCACCCCACTCCTCCTCTCCCCACCCCACTCCTCCTCTCCCCACCCCACTCCTCCTCTCCCCACCCCACTCCTCCTCTCCCCACCCCACTCCTCCTCTCCCCACCCCACTCCTCCTCTATTTCATCCCAGAGTGTGATTCAGAGTGCTGCAGCCAGAGATGATGGTTGTGTGACTGAGAATTATGTCTGTGTGATTATGTGAATGTTCTCTATTCTGAAGAAGGCCATGTCCGATAGCTTAAGTGTTGTATGAGTGTGTCTTTTTTGTGTGTCTGTCACAGCTTGCCATTACGTCTTACTGACAGACGTGTGGGATGTTAGTGCAAATCTTTGGTGTGAAAGCAGTATGTAAAAAGTATGATTTTGAGTTTTGAACATCTGTAAAAACTGATGTCAGAAGTGCATTGTAGCCAGTGGTGATTACTTTGAAGGCCAGTAAAGGTATTTTGTTTGTAACTATTGTTTCCTATATTTTCTGAGACCATTCGCCTAACTTTTCAGATGCTATTTGTATTTCAGTTAATGGGGCACTAACTTGTGATCGAGGTGGCGCAATGGTACCACACTGGACTTGGATTTGGGGGGTCAATGATTCAAATCCATCTCCAACCTTACTGATTTGTGCGATCCATAATTTCCCTGAATCACTCCTAGCAAATGCTAGGATGCTTCCTTTGAAAGGGGGTGACCGATTCCCTTCCTCATCTTTACCCTACGATTCAGAGTGTAAGCTCAGTCTCTAATGACCTTGCTGTCAATGGGACATTAAACCCTTATCTTCCTTTCTTTCTTCCTTCATCTAGTGGTACTTTAAGTTAGGGTCACATGTTGGCTGTTAAATGATAATGTTTGCCTGTCAGCTCAATTAGTTATTCTGTCAGTTTCTTAAATGTCCGGGGTACATGTACTCTATTTTCAGTGCAATTAATTCATCTGGAATGATGCTCCAGGAAATCTGTGATATATTAATTCTTGTTATTCTTACTCTAGCTAACAGTATAATAAAGTTCACCCCCAACACATCATTCACTTTTTAGTTTCTGCTAATACCTGTAACATCTAGGTTTGACAGATAAAGTTTATGTTTCTTATATGCACCATGTCTCAGAAAGTTCCCTCGTGATTGTCCTAAATCTTGTTTTCACAGTTATGATTTAGGGAAATGGGGTACAAAGCAGTTTACACATTTTATTTTAACATGAGAGAGGGAGATCTGTTTATAATAATAATAAAATTATAAGCAATAAAATATTGTTATTGCCATGAATCAAATATGCATCTTTATTGTCAGGTCATGTTGTTGGATACAAGTGTCCTTAATTTTTTAAAATACTTTCTGAGTAAGAAAGTAATTAATTGATCTTTCTTCTTTCACAAGCCTCCAAGTAACTGTAATGAAAAAGCTTAGAATTTTTAAGTAAGTTAATAGTAATATATTGCCCACATTTCTGCTCTCAGTAAGAGACTATTATTGCATATGATGCTACTTTAGTCTTCAGATTATTGAGATAATCTGTGACCAGTAGACTTGGCATGTGTAATTAGAAGAGGGTCATTCAGGTGGGGATAGTTGATTAGATTAGTTATTCATTCCATAGATCCATATTGAGGACATCTTTGAGGGTGTTGAACATTCAATATGTAATTTTTTTTAATTATTTTATTCTACAAACTCCTATAATAATTCTAATAATGTGAATACACAGATCATTTGATTCTATTCTAAAATTTGTCAGTGTAGTAGGAGTAAGCCATTGGCCTGTCTTACGGGCTCCTGATAAGCCGGGTCCACACGCAACGATCTGTCTGCGCACACCAATAGTTGCGTGTGGACGGGTATTTACATCGCTGCAAATTCTCGCGCCCGGAATCTTTCGGTGAAAAAAGAAACTAGGCAGTACAGACTTCAGTCGAACTGGCAAATGAACACTATACGCTTTTTTCTAAGTTTATTTTTGGCAGTGATGGAGGAAATCTTGTTATGGTCGCTGTTTGCAATGTGTCTTGCAAGGAAAAATATTGCAAACAAACCGCAATAAACGGAAAAGAGGAATGAAATTGTGTAGGCAATGGCTGCTTAAACGAAGGCAGTAGTCACATATGATTTTACTTCGTGAGTTGGAATGCAAACCCGATGACTGGCGTAATTATTTGAGAATGGATGTGGAATCTTATAATTATCTTTTGACATTGGTAACTTCTCGCATAACATGTAAAGACACTTGTATGAGGAGATAAATTTCTCAATATGAGCGGCTGACGGTTACATTAAAATTCCTGGTCAAAGGAAGGACCTAAAAAGACCTTGAATTTTCAACAGCAGTTTCTAAACTAGCATTGAGTGAAATCATCCCAAACACTTGTGACGCTATTCACGCTGTCCTGAACAATGACTTCATGAAAGTAAGTGAATTAGGCCTATCTTCTAACACGATACAAATAAAATTTTCAGTGTGTTAGATATGTTTGAAACACTGTACGCCTACTTCACTTTATATTATATGTGTGGCCAATAAGCTGTGGCTAACTTTGTTTCCCAGTCAGGATTTTCAGTTCTCAGGCATTTTCATCCACTGTCAATATAGTAAACATACGAAAAAAGTATACACTGACACAGATTTGCAGCGATCTCCTGTCCTCACATTCCAACTTGTCTGCGCAGATGTGATTTGAACCCACAGATTTGAGCAATTTTGCTGAAACCTCCAACTTTCAGGTTTGCGAACATCTTAAATCTGCGCAAATGTGCTGTCCACACGCAACGATTTGTGAGGTGTGCGCAGACAGATCGTAGCGTGTGGACCCGGCTTTAAAGTGATCTTTATTTTTAGCTTCTTTCGTAACTGCATCCTAGAGTGACTGCAGCTTGAATACTACAGACCCAAGATCCTTGTCACAAAGTCTTCCAGCACAATTTTGTTGCACTGTATGCATAGAAATAAACATTTGAAAAATAAGAAAAATGAGATGATTTTTTTGTCTTCTGAAGGCACTGTAGACTTCAGTCTCAGTTCACATTCACTCGTATTTATCTAGTATGTGGTAGGGGGTACACAGTTTACCACTGCCATTTTTATCGTTTCCTTTTTGTCACACATTTCACAATAAGAATTATTGCTGTTAAGCATCCATAAGTGTTCTAAATTCTCTAGTGTTCGCTTTCACAAGACATACATATGACGAAGCATATATTGATTCACTCCTGGAAAGGAAACTGAAATTTAGTACTTGTCACTGTTGTAATCTCATCAAAAATTTTGAAATCGGATCAAAAATTTCACGGGCACTACTCTGTAAAACAGAAAATATTTATTTAAATAAATAAACTTTTAAAAACTGACTTAAAGGTATAAACTACAGGAAGTCCAGGTTGGAATTAAATATTACAATTAATATACGCTGCAACATTCAGCAAAGACATTTTATCAAACTGTAGACAGGCACGCCCATTCTCTCACGTGCACACACACAACTTAGCTTCAGCCACAGGCTTCATCAGAGAACAGCACACACTCATTCATACAATTACACAGGAATAACCCCCAATGGTCTCCTCCGATTGCTGTGTTCTCAAGTATTGATATAGGCCTATAATAAATTTTTCTGGTTGTTGAGTCGCTGTAAGTTGATGTCAGTTGCAGTAAGTCTGTCACAACAGTTTTATGTGTCTGTGGTTGCCAGTCATGTTACGCAATGTTGTATTTGTATGTATGACAACCCCACATAATAGTTCTTGAAAGCTCGCAAGGCCACTGCAAGTTGTAAGGAATCAACTTAAGCTGACCATACTGTAACACCTTACAAATATCTAACACCGTAGAAATAGTGCTGAAAATTGGTGCTTGTGAATTTTTGTAACTATGGTACTACTTGAAAAAATTAAAAAAACAAAAACTGTGTCTGTGCATGTAATAGATGAGAGTGGATAGTAAAAATATCTCCCAACAGTTCATAACATTTGCAGTAGAATAAAATTATTAGTGACTTCGGTGAACTTTCTTGTATATGTTATCTACTGCATGTGCCAAAATTTTTGTTTTAAATTTTACATAGCTATTAAAAACTCAGCACAAATTTTCAGTACTATCTGCATGTACCAGTAATAATAATAGAAATGAAATATCAGCACAACTTCAGTCATTAGACATTTTACTGCAGAGGGTGGAAATCACAAAATATCCTGTACAAATGTCCTTCACTCTCGTACAATGAAACTGATTGCATTTTCTAATCACGTTGCGAGTGACTTGGCTGTAGAGGGGTTGTGCTGTGAGAAATATGAGCAGCTACTTGAGTTGTCCAGTCTCCTGGTTCTCAAATAGCTGAGGCCAGATGGTAGTATTCCCTTTACGAATGGACCTGACAGAATGAGATGCGTACATTGTGCAGAAACCCTTTAGACTGCTTTTAGATTGTTTTGAACTGCACAACAACAAAACCAGCCTGCAAAGTGTCGGAAATTTGACATATATCCAAGTCCCTTTTTCATTTGCTGACAAGCGAATTTTCATTAAACCTGTCACTTATGTAGTTTCATTTGCACGAGTATATGAGGCCAGTTAAGTGCGCCTCGGTTGCACAGTGGTAGTGTGCCAGACTACAAATCCAAAGGTCGCGGGTTCGATCCCCACCAGGTCCTTGGATTTTTATCTGTCACTTTCCACTTCTTTCACCTCTGGCAGTGTTGCTCATGTGAAAAATACCGAGTAGCACCGTGGTTCGGAACCCACGTTAAACTGTAGGTCCCCCTATATATCTGGGTGGGTAAGTCAGTTCGAAGGTCGGAGGAAGGCAACGGCATACCACCTCCAAACAGGACCATGCCTAGTAAAGCACTGTGGTGCTCAAACCAATCTTCGGATTGATGACTGCTTTACTTTACTTTAGTTTTCAAAAGCAATGCAAACACTTATGTTAAAGGTTTGCTTTCGGTAATTGACAAATTGTCACTCCTTAAAACCAATAAAGTATACTTGAAGGTGGTTTTTTTTTTTTTTTTAATGCCTGGCACTGCTGGCTTTCAATTTTTAAGTTCTTTTATCCAGAAACCTGATCTACAGAATGTGTTATTGTGTTATTAATTCACTTTCAAGTTAATACATAATTCTGAGTCTATGTTAGTAGAATAGGAAGATACTTCACGAAAGTATTTGTGTTACTTGGATTTCTTTTATAAAATTAATCTTTCCACAGGAAAGAGGCCGAGGAGCAGTTAAAGGCAAAGGAAGCAGAAAAAAATAAGGTAAGTCTACATTGCTTTTTGTTAAGAAAATTAATTCCTTCAGTTGGAAAATACATTTATAGTTGGAATTTTTTTATCCACAGAAGGAAATAAAACTAAAATCTAATGATTCTGACAAGAAAGCGCCAAAAGTAAAACTAAATGGTGTATTTAGTACCAATGACATATATTCAGGCGAAGAGAGTGAAGATGAAGAAATAACCGTGCAAAAGAAAGTGTATCCTTCATGGACATCAGGTATTTGTGAAAAAGAAAAGGAAATAATTTTTGTTTAAACTACTTTCTGATAGATTATATTAATTCTGTTTCCTTATTATTACAGCTAACAGAGTCCGCAATTTACAAATATCCTGTCAGGATCAATGTGGATCACTCATAGCCCAGTTCTTCCAGTTTAAACCTCATACACCAGATCTTACTAAAATATTCGGAACTGTTCCTGAAAAGGCATTAGTAAGAACATCAAGTGCTGTATGGCATACTCCTCCATGCAATAAGACTTTTAATTAGATTGTACATATAATAGAACTTGGAGATATCATTGACATTTTACAGAAATTGTGGAATACATTCACCTTTCATAGATGTTTTGATATTTTACTTAATATTACGAAATGATTACTGAAAGCATTCGTTTTGGTAGATTGTCCATTAGAGATGGACCTCAGCCAAAACATGGATGTGAGACCACTAAATCAGTAAGATGAATGTGTTTTTCATCTTTTTATACATATATTTGAAACAACTTGATATATGCTGTGTGTATAGTATATTTTATTTATACCTGTTTAGTTTTTATTTTGTATATTTTTAATATTCATCACTCCATTAGCGGTGGTGAATGTTGCTCTCAAAGCTGAAATTCTGTTTTGATATCTCTGAAACATTTTTTTTATGTTGTATGTTATTTGTTGATAATAGAAAAAAAAAACTTAACTCTTATAGGAATGACAGTGAAAAATGTAATTGCTGTTTTTGGTTTATCCTGTAATCAAATCCTGGTGTATTAGATCAGCAGTATTGTGATCATATATAAATAAGATTTTGGTTGAAATATTGTACAATGCCTGAAAATCTGGCTACTTTTTTCTGCAAAATTTTCACATTAACTTTTAGGGAGAAAATAAAAAAACATATTAAAATTAATCTACTGGCACAACTGAATCAAGCATGTACTCTATATTAACCAACATGTGTTCTCAGTGCCATTTCAGATAAATGTGAGATCTAGAAATTTCCGAAGAAACAACATACAGTTAGTTGAATCTAATGTTGTAATAGAAATCTTAGATCTGTTACATATATCCTTTATGTATCTTTGTTAACAAGTAAATGTTAGTCTGATACACGTCAAGCTATAGTCTTTTTGACTTCCCAAGTTTTGCTAGATAACTTCAGGTGTGCCATACCCCAGCGGCCTTTACATCGACAATCTTTCTCCCTTCATTAATTCAGCTCTGTAATTTCCACAAGCCACACAGGTGCAAATACTAAATATGTATAATGATTTCTGGTAATTATTTTTAATAATATAGTTACAATTGTACCTTAAAAATGCTGTTGTTATAATTGTTTCTTGCTGTCATCAGTGTTCCACTCTTCAACCTTGGTAAGTGCTATTGTCTTATGACACATATTGATAGGAATGTTAAGGGTTAGAGCACATCCATGACGGGATGGGATGAAAGAAGGCTTTTATGCACTGAAACAAATACAATGCTAAACAAGAAAAACTGTGTGGAACTGAATGACACACCAATGACAAAATACACATTTGTATGGAAGTTTTTGGATTATAATGTTCAAATGTTTGTAGAGCTTATGGAACTTAACTACGGGGTCATCAGTCCCTAAACTTACAAAACTACTTAGCAACTAGCTAATACTAAGGACAGTACAAATATCCATGCCCCAGGGGCGATTCGAACACACGACTATAGTTGCCGTGCAGAACGTGACTGACGCGCCGCAGTCCGCTCGGCCACCTTTGGTTTATTAGTGCATTTAAATGACAAAACAATGACTGCATGCAGAGATGTAATAGGAAAGGTGTCGTACAGAAATGAGGCTGAACAAAATATAGGTGCATATAAATTATTGATCAAATTGATTTAGTTGAGTAACATAAAACCATAAGTGTGTGTACATGGTTCCTCAGTGTGAATATAAAAGTAGATGTGGTTTACTTACCTGGCGAAAGAGCACAGGTACATAGTTAGAAACACAAATAAAAATACACACGAATGCTGAGCAAATACTTTTGATAGATAATTATCATGAACAAACATATATACTCTTTTCAGCAAACATTATTAGACATAATCCCATTAGGAATCTTACATTAAGGTTTGACCTTGAATTCCTTTATTCAGACTTATCTAATCACGAATGTAGTCAGATCTTTAACACAAACTGAAGTTCATAAGGTAAAATTTATAAACTTTCTGAACATAAATTGTTCTTTGCCCTACCAACTAACCATTTGGAGAACTGATAATCTAGTTGACCTCTATTTTCAACTACTACTCTTCCATTTCCTGGAATAAATATTCTCTCCAATCTGGTGATTGGCAATTCAATAATTATGAATTTGTTACGTATTTGACATTGCTTTTCTATATTAGTATATAACTGAAATGTGTCCTTCTTCAGTAGTAATTGCGTGAAAATAAGTTTCAATACACATGTGAGGTAAAAATTCCTGAAATGGAAACTATTAAATGTTGGAAGAAGAAGAATAGATGCAGTATTCCTGGTGGGGCGGGGAGCAGTTAGAGACAAGGAAAATTGGAAACATAGACGAAAATGTGTCAGATCCACCTGCCACCACAATGATTTCTCGCTATGAGGTACTTTACTAGTGAATTGCAGAATAAAGTTGTTCATCAGTCATACAAAATGGCCACCATTGGTCCACTTCCACAGACCTCAAAAATTGTTTCTAATACCTTTCTATTGACAGTGTACAGAAACCAGCAATAACTTCCATTTACTAATTAAACTGCCCTGATATCTGTGGTTTGTGGCCCATACCTCTTACTTGCTCAATCCTGCATTCAGTAAAGACAGGTAAGTATGTCTGTGTAGTACTTAATCTACGTTGAACTCTTTTTCGATGTTCTGTATAAACACAAAGATTAAATGTAAAACCTATTAACATCCCTAGCACAAAACTTTTATCAAAGCAGGATTGAGCTAGCAATGAAAAGTATATAAAATTGTGCTATCTGGAGTCAACCCAAATAAATATTGGTCATAAAATCTCAATTTGAATTTACAAGTTTAGTAAGACCAGCACAGTAAGTATAATCATTACTTAACTATAAACTGATCGGTGCTGCTGTACAGCACTTAACCTATACCTGGTGGATGACTCCAAAATTGTACAGCTCAGACAAAAATTGTACAACCCATTTCACTGCTGTACAAATAAGATGGGTTGGAGGGGTTGTCAGGGCGGATGGCAAAGTGAGGAGCTTGTGGGTGCCCTAGAAAGGGGTGACTGATTGATAAATAAAACATGATTCAAATAAATATTGGCTGTATTCTGAAAGTTCAGATTAATAGTGGGACTCACCCTGAGGTTGAATGCAATGAATGAATGCCAGTCTGTTTTGGCGGATTAGGAATAAGTAATGGTGACTGTTGAAATGCCCTATAAGTTTTGACATTACAGATGTTAAGTTTTCCGAGTGATTGCATGAATGTATGTGTTTCTTTCTGATGAAGGCCATGGCTGAAAATTCAAGTTGTGTGTATGTGATCATATATTTTTGTGCCTAGCTCAGCAAGCCTCTTTATGGTGAATTGTTACCTATCCTCCAGTATTGACATTTGAAGTTATAGAAATATTGTCTCATCGACTGCCAATGATGAACTTTGTAATAATCGTATTTCTTATAGCAATATACTGGATAAAAGTGACAGTTCCGGCCAATTGGAAATAAATGTTTTAATTCCTTTAAAACTGAAAATTAATTAGATTCATTGAGGGTAAACAAATACACACACACCCACACATTTACACAGACTCAAGTACACTTACCCTCCTTTTTTCCCCCCAAAGTAAGTCTTTCCTGTCCCGGGATTGGAATGACTCCTTACCCACTCCCTTGAAACCCTCATCATTTCCTTTTCCCTCTCCTTCCCTTCTGCCTGACGAAGCAGCCAGGCTGCGAAAAACGTACGTGTGTGTGTGTGTGTGTGTGTGTGTGTGTGTGTGTGTGTGTGTGTGTGTGTGTTTATTTGTTGCTATCACTGCCTGCGCTCCTTCGCCTGGTAAGTGGACTTCATCTATTTTTTACGTATATTTTTCCTGTTAGGAATTTTTCCTTTATAATATTCGTATAAAAGAGATGACTTACCAAAAGGACTGGCTCGTCGATAGATACGAATAAAATCACACACACACACACACACACACACACACACACACACACACACACACACATATACAGGCTTTCGCCACCACTAGCAGCTTCTTCAGGAAAAAGAGAAAATATATACATACACACACACAGACATGAAAGTGACCAGTGCAAAAAAAAAGTTCTTCACCATAAGCTCCAATTTTCTCTTGCGCTGATGTGATTGTCTAGCTTGTCTTTCTGCTTCTTCAGTGTCTTCCTTGAACTACTTCTTACTGGCAACAACAGATAAATTTGCATTTAGTTTCTTCTTCTTTAGTCCTCAGACTTCTTTTTTCTCTCAGTTTGCTCTTTATATAATTTGTAAGATTTTTTTAAAATTTCGGGATAAAGAAGGATCAACAGGTTCATGTAAATAGTCATTTTTCTTGAAATAGTCAATTGCCGGCTTCCCAGAACTGAGTAATTTATACTTCACAATCTGAATTGCAGAATGGGTTTCAACACTCATTGTTCCAGGCTTTTCATCAATTATATTGTTAATCATATTAAATGCCCCTTCCACCTGTGGTCCATGAAAGCAGCTCAACACAGCTTTCACCATTTTTGATAATGTTGTATATTTTGTCATATTAAATATATGTAACCACCATATATTTATTCTTTCTGGTTTTCCGTCACTTACTTGAGGAGCCTTAATCTCCCGATCAACTTGATATTGATTACATTTGGTAGCAACTTGGGCAACTGTTTGAGCCTGTTCAAAGTAACATGATGTCCTCTAGCTGTGGGATCAATACCTGAAAATGATTTCAGCAGCCTTCTGTTTATAGGCAAGGTCTTCTGCATGTACTGTGCACAACTGACATAGGCTTTCACTGCTTTATCTAGAAACTCATCCACACAAATTTTATTTTGAATCTTTAAAATCACTGATTCTGTGCCTGCTCCTAAATAGATATTCCTTTTGTTAAGCCTGTTAGACTCTTAAGATATGTCCAACTTCATAAACTCATCTGTTGACCTATCAGTTAAAAGTTTCATAAAACATGAAAGAAAATCAAGAAATAGTTGCTTTTGTTTTTCATATAAATTGTGGATGAGCGGTTCTCTCATCTGAAACACACACAAATAGTTTTTTAATAAAGGCGAGACTGCTATGTAAAAATTAATTAGGAGCAGTGTATTTTCTCTGTTATAAAATAGTTTTGTAACTATCCTTTCTTTTCTATACCTTCCATCAGCAGTTAAACTGCTTTGCAGAAAGTTGTCTCCAAATACTCTTAATTGTTACTCTTCCTGAAGGAGTGACATCTTTCTTCAGAATCGCAGATATTAAATTAAAGCACATATTCTTTTCTCTCCCCCCCCCCCCCTCTCTCTCTCTCTGGTAAAAAAAAAAAAAAAAAAAAGCATAATAGAAGACCGTGAAAGCTTCCAAAAGCCTCAAATTATGCAGACTAAGGTCATAGCAGGATAACCATCTATGTAATGCAATTTTATCTACACCTATATATTTTATTACAAGAACTATGAAAATTTCTGCTAAGTTTTCTTGCAAATATTTTGACCACTTAAAATCATGGTAAATATCAGACATGTAGCCTTCAAGCCACTTCTCGAATGGATCACAGAATCTCTTACAGGCATTGTGGATGTGATGACAAGAATTTCCATCAATGTCAAGAAGTTGTGGGGCTCTGTTCTTATGAATTCTTTCTTCTTATCAATTCTTCGATCCACGCATTACACTACATGAATCCATACGAATAGATATTAAATTACCCAAATGAATCATTCATTTTACAAATATGCTATCAATTTCAGCTATAAGAGCATCCGCAGAAACTTTAACAGCTCTCAGAGAAGCTAAATGCTCCACTACATTTTACATAACTGTGGGGAATAATAACTCACCAAAATAGATAATACTCTCATTGAATTTTTACTTGTGGCTTCGTCAATATTTAAAGAAAACTTAACACCCTTCATCTTACTGATAGTATCATTCAATAAGGTTTCACCTAGCTCAAACTTCATTTTGTATGAAGCAGTAGTGCGTGCCATGGAAAGATTTGCTAAGGCTTTTTTTATCAGATACCAAACATTTTGACATGTCTACCAACACTGGTGCCATTGTAAACGGCACATTATTTTCTGTCATTACACCAAGAACAAGAGCCTGCATATTGGCAATCTTATCAAATAATGGAACATTTACATGTACAGGAGCTTGTGGCGAAGGGGCTGAAGATGTCGATACATTCGTGGTTGTTAAAGGCCTATTACTGCAGGGAAAACTTGCAGGCAAACTGTAATTGTTTCTTTTCAGAAGCTCTTTAGAAGCATGTTTCTTACTCTTAACATGGTCAGATATTGCTGTGAATCCTCTTTTTCCGTAATAAACTGTGTCCGTAGATAGAGTGCACATAACCTTGCCACTAATTTAAATTTTCTTTATACTCTCACATAATTGTATTTGTAGCTCTTTACCTGAAACAATAACTTTCACAGTTTGCTGGAGCTAGCCAAATTTAAATTTGTTTTTTTTTTCGTCTGCATCAATTGTCCGAGCTTTATGTTCGTCACTTGCTGCTAAAAATATATGAGCCATCACTTCTAACACTTCTGCTGACATCAGAAAACAACTAAGTCACACTGTTGAACTAGGACGATAAATATGAATTCTTTGCTAATTACAAAATGAGCCTCTTGTATTAAC
Source organism: Locusta migratoria (assembly GCA_026315105.1). Lineage (NCBI taxonomy): Eukaryota > Metazoa > Arthropoda > Insecta > Orthoptera > Acrididae > Locusta > Locusta migratoria. The sequence continues at coordinate 299,111,164 of CM048744.1, forward strand.
ATCACAATGTATAAGGAAAAGGTCTAAACAAAATATAAATTGAAACTAAGTTTGAATGTTTAGACGGAAATACATTGCGGAGTTAAAGATAAATTTCCTTTTATCACTTGTAAACACCGGGTAAATAACTAAATCACACGCTGACAATAGCACAATAGCCATGTGCATGGATATCATTAATTTCCTTTTATCACTTGTATACACCGCGTAAACAACTAACTCACACGCTGACAATAGCACAAACCGCAAGCAGGTGGATACCTTTGAAATGGAGGAGGTTATTGTCTTATAGGTGGCGTTGGCTATTCTCCTTGTTTGAAATGCTTTGGAGCCACCAGCTTGAACGTACTGTGGTAAACAAATATGGGTTTGTTCCAGCAGCTGCCAGATTCCAGAAAGCTCCTGCTGTAAACAGCTCTTCGCGTGCGCAGTTCACTAGAATCTGGCAGCTGCTGGAACAAGAAAGGTTTGTGACTATGGGGGATAGAGGACTCTCCATAGCCACTCCATCAGTTTGTTTAAAAAAGAAAAGAAAAAAAAAGGTATCGTTTTATGGAGGACTTTGAAGACATGGCTCTAAGGACGTCGTTTCTTAAGCCTATCTGTTTTTGGAGATACTTAGACGACATTTTCATGGTGTAGCCTCATGGAATGAATGCTCTAAATCATTTTTTAGATCATTTTAATTGTCTCCATCCCAATATTAAATTTACGATGGAGGTTGAAAAAGTTGGGAAACTTTCTTTCCTGGATGTATTGGTTCAAAAGAACAGTGATGGGACCTTAGGACATGGAGTGTATCGCAAGCCCACACTTACCAATCTTTATCTTCATGCGACGAGCTGTCATCTGCCACACCAACGTATGGGGGTCTTGCGTACTCCAGTGAAAAGAGCGTACGCCATCTCTCAAAGTTGTCTTTAAACAGAATAGGTACTCTGCTCATCAAATTTGTCGTGCATTTCAGTTTGGTCCAAAAGGTGAACCATTAGAGGACAATTGAAAGTCTTTTGCCTTTCGTCGAATATTTCCTCTATAATTTCCAGAATTTTAAGACAATTTGACATTAAAAGTGTTTTTACGCCCCCACCAACGCTAGGGTCCTCCTTGGGTCAATCAAAGATGATTTAGGACTGAGGAAACCCGGTGTTTATAGAATTCCATGTTATTGTGCTAAAACTCACATCGGCCAAATGATCCGCACTCTTAAGGATCGGTGTGTGCAACACCACCGTCATACTCGTTTACTTCAACCTGAATGTCAGCTGTTGCTGATCATTGTCTGAATGAGGGACACAAGATGTTTTATGATGAAACTAAACTGATTGCTCCTGCTTCCCGCTACTGGGAATGTGTTCTTAAAAAATCCATAGAAATTCGTATGCCCGATAATATTATTAATAGGGACAAGGGCTTCCCTCTAAGTAAAACTTGGAACCCAATTGTATCTGATATTAAGCAACAATGGTATTCATTTCGACCTGCTGTTTGTTTTAACTAGTCTTGTTTCGACCCACCGTTTTGCCAATTTTCTCCATCGGCGTGCTACTAGTTCTATTGCACCTAGAAGGCACGCGCAGTGGGTCGTCAGCGGTGTATAAAGGGGCTGCTGTCTCTGTTCTGCCTCAGTTTCTGGCGAGTAAGTGTATCAGCGCACTCACCTGAAGATGGCAGCCAGTTGGTCTGTCAAAATATCGTGTTTACTTAATGGCGGTATCCGGCTGTACACCCGAGATGAATATTATCATAGTATAATAATAATTTCCTGTGACTCATTGGCCTCAAGTTTTTCAATTGGACGCCACTTCAGCGACTTGCATGTCCATAGCCTACCACAGTTATCCAACTGGGAAAAAGAGACCTATAGCTAGAGGCCTGCACAGGTAAGAAAAGTGTTATCCTCATCCGCAAGGCCCATATCCGCAACCGCATCTGTAGCCTTTTTATCTGCATACACAAGTTCCTTATCCGCATCTGCAGATATTAAAGTTTTTAATGGCTAATAGATAGTGGTATTTAAAAACATGGTATGTAATGATAATTATTGTTACTGTCATATCTGCGACAACTTAACTACTTTTGACTTCTCGAACAACGGTAACTGTTCTATACCTACTAGGCTATTCCAAACAAGGAAGGGAATAAATGGTGCTCCAGACACACACTGTAGCACTTCGGAGCCCGTGTGGGCGGAGCACTACATCAACTTCTTCAATCTTTTTAAATTTCAGTTGTTAAAACTGATCAGCATAGAGGAGATTTTACTGTCCTTACATAAAAAAAAAAAGAACTGAAACAGTTCTTTCAGAGTTTTTCAAAAGGGACACTTCATTTTCCCCATTTCCAGTGTTAAAACTGCCATCTACTTCTAATTGGTAACTGTCAGTAAAAAGAGAAAATGTCAGCAGCTGCAGCTACAGCCAGCCTTTACAAGCTAACATTGTGTACCTTCGTAAATACGTTACTTTCACTGTACACCGTATCTGATTATAAATGCTATTGTCAATATTTATTACTTCCATCACCATTTATCTAATACATAAACGTGAATGTTTCTTTGTATGCATGGCTATACCGTTCATTCGGTTGTGACGACTCTTTGCCAACATATTGATTGCACTTTTGCAATGATTATTGACATAATTAAATGACTGTAAGACACACAGTTCAAGAGTATGTTCCCACATCAATAAGAAACTGTGCCGTGTTGAGAACCACAAGCAACTTCGAACGGTAAAATGTCTTTACTGACAAGATTGATAAGTATTTCGGTCGTGGTTGTCTTCAAATTCCGTGTAACTTCAGGACCTTTTGCATCTCTAGGTATTTAAACAAGTAATTATGCTACTTTGTCCTGTCTTGCACAAATGTTTCAGCAAATTTAAAGTTCCACTTTTTTGTCCAATGTAAGAATATACTGTTTTTACTCGCAAAACAGGCCACTATACCACTATGTTGTTGATCTTTTCCTTCCCATCAAATATGTATCCAATTTTTTTCCAGATTGACGATTTCAATTTGTTTTCCTTCACTAATGTCAAATCACCTCTTTTCACTTTACACAATATAGTATCCATTGATCTCATGTTCATTTTACTTTGTCACTCGGTCACTACAGAGCACTAACTGGTGGACTGTGGGTCTATTTGCCACTTGATAGACAACAGATAAGACATGGTTGCGTTAACGGTTAGGTGCAGGTCCCTTGGGTACAGCTTCATCCGCTGTGGCCAGGGGATGAGGACAACAGACTTTCGCTCTACCTGGGCCCTGCAAGGATTCAAAGAATGTCCTCAGGCTAGAAGTTTTCACCTAACATTTTGACAGACATACTGGGCAGGCACCTCGCTCTTTAACCGCTTATAACACGCGGATATTTGCGTTGGTTACAATTTTATTCGCAAAGGAAGAATTACTGCTGATATCCATATCTGTGCAGACCTCTACATATAGCTCAACGTGGAATCTGAACCACGTGTCATTTCTGACGATTCCTCACATTGTTGAGAGGTGAAGGATGGGTTAAAACACAGACTGAAAATATCCGAGGTCCAACCAGGTTTCGAACCCGTGACCCTTCAGTTTCTAGTCAAGCGCTTTTCCCCAAGACCACCTGGCTTGACTACACAACCATAGTAAACTGGATGAATGGTAGATGCTAGGTCATGCTATAAATATATTGATGTAAGAAGATGGACAGTAAAAGAGGTAAACGGTATCGGATGACTAATAAAGGTGTGGTATCGGGTTATAGAGTGGACAATGAAATCAGATGCTACAGTAGTCTCGTGCTCACCATTACATTACACAGTTCACATAGTTGGTGGCGGATACCAAACAGCTGCTAGGTGGGAGCAGACTGCACAGGGCTGTTCTCTGTGTACAAAGGCTGAGCCTCTGGAGTGCATCTATTCTATACGAAGGCTAGAGTGGAAGAGAGTGAAGGAGCTGAGTCTTGCACCTGAGAGTCATTCGGCAGTATCACATTGATCAATCATGTTGGCTTGTGTGTTGCCATCAAAATGTCAGTAAATTCAGCATGGAAGCCAGAAGGGTGGCACGATTTTGGATTCTGCAGTTAATACTTGTTCTGGCTGAATCCGTTCTGCAAGATGGACAGGCCTGGCCACGTCGTCACAGCAGATGTTGCACTGGGAAAACACAGTAAAACTTAGACAAAACTTTGAAATAACATTTTTTAATTATTAACCTAAATTATTTTAGACTGGTTTGTCATCCTGTACACTGTTGTTTAGTGCTAATATTTGGTTTATACATATCTGCAAGGGTCATTCGTAAATTAAGAACTAACAGCTCACCATGTCCGCACATCCTGCCACATGACATCCGTTCACTGTAAGCTACTCCTAGCCCGCCTCTCACTACACTGCCATTACATTTTGTATCTTTGCCGGGATTCATTGTATGATTATGCTTCCTTTGTCCCAATGTCAATTAGTTACCTCACAGATTGTGAAGTGCACTCATTTATTCAGTCCCATAAATGCGTAACAAGCTAAAATTCTCCAGGAGGTATTGAAGTTTATGGTGAAGATGTAGTAAATGATAATGTGTGCAAATAGTGTAGGCTGTTCAATGAATGATTGACAAATGTTCATGGTATAAACTAATACTAGGCATAAGAATTTCTGACTTAGCACCATCAGACTTTTACATGTTTCTAAAATTGATGGAAAGCACTTAGAAAATTATGACATGCTGGAAGAAACTCTGTTGGCAGAGTTATGTTCAGCTGGGATCCAAAATCTGATGCCACAACTTGGCAAATGTTTAAATGTGCTTGGTGACTATGATAAAAGAATATGGGCTTATATTTTGATACAAATTATGTTCATCAAGTTCCTCTTACTTCATTACAAGTTGGTACCCTCTTAAAAAATAGAATATAACACTAGATTAATGTAACCGAATAAAATAACACTTTAAAAATATTTTTGATGGTAAAAGAAGCAAATTAACACTTTCTGGCAAGACTGAGTTAGGAATTGCTGGCGAAGAGACCGATCTCTCTCTCTCTCTCTCTCTCTCTCTCTCTCTCTCTCTCTCTCTCTCTCTCTCTCTCTCTCTCTCTCTCTCTCTCTTCGGGGAATGCAGTATCAAGGAAATCAGTAAAAGCATTAATTGAATGTGCTGTTTTACTGGCGCCAGGCGGCACTTACACCCAGCTTTTCTTCTCATCCCGGTCCAACACTTTCACTCTGGTGTCAGCAGTTTTACGATAGTAAGTATTGCAAGGGTAGAAAAAAAAATTGTTTGTAGAATTGCACAAGTTAAATGTGTTTATAAAGGGAGAATTAAAAAAGATTGCTTAGAGAAACAACAGGTGACCATCCGCTATGATCAGCAATAGAGCAAAAACCTTCGGCATGCAGCGCTTTGGCTAAGACGATTATCAACAATGCTATTGACAGGGCCATGACTGCTCATTGTAGACACAGTATTCCCAATTCTTTGTGTGTATACTGCAGCAAACTTCATAGTCACCTGTGACATCTGTTGCCCAATGAAACAACTATATTTCAGGGATGTCTGTTTTGCCCTAAGGATGGGCTATCTCTTTCTTATGTGATCTGGGCTCCAGCTACAAACTGGCAGACATTCGAAGTATTACAGTTAGTTTGTAATTACCATGATTTCTAGGCAAAAATTATGGTGTTAAAGGAGCCTGTGCTAAAATTATGGAATTTGCTATTCGATTTATTTTAGTAATTTGAGAACACTACTTTTTGTTGGATTATTTTATGAACCAATATAGTTTCAGAAACAACACAATACCGACCCTTTTATCATCAGTTTGGTATGAACAGTATTATACACAAAAACACTGACGTGGAGCCACAATATCACCACTTTGAGTGTGCAAACTAGTAGTTAGGTTGCAATCTGGCAGACTGATGGATCATGTTATGTCATTAGTGGCTGTAAATCAGTTTTTGAGTAGCACTTAAATTAACTCTCTCATTTTTTTTGTCTGTTTGGACATATGCAAACAAATGTAAAGGTCAATGCAATTCTTCTAAAGTAACATATACTCTGCCAGAGGTAAAATTACTTTTCAGTAGGCACTTTCTTGTATCTTAACAGTAATTTTTAAACTTAAAATGAATATTTTTACTGTCAATATTTGAAATAAATTGTGGGATACAGCTCTGGTACACCAATTCTTGTCTCATTATGGATAGCTTCTTTTAAAACTTAGCATCTCTGCATGGAGGAGAGAGGGAATTCCAAAGATCGGTGAAATAGCAGGAAGAATTGTGTAGAGGGCTCCTCAGTGAGCACTCGATTGAAGTGTACATTATCTTTTTTAATCAGTATATACTAGATGACCCAGTGAACTTCATATCACTTACCTCTTAATATGAACCATATTAATTTAAATCATATGTATTTTAGACCTAGTACCTTTATAAAGGCATCATCAGGTAGTCTAATTATCGGCTCGATAGTGGAAGGAATGAGTGGGCAAATCCCGCACACATGTCCAGGATAATGTTCATGTCACATTCGACGAAATTCAGGGAAGGTTAAAATGGTGATAAAAAATAGAAAAATTGCGAGAAAATTAAAGTTTACTTTACACTATCTTAACCCATATATGAACTGTCAAAGATAAAAAACAATTTTTGTTGTTAGTCAAATGTGCAAAAATTTTATCGCAATCATACAGATGACATTTATATCCCAAAGAAAAGAGCTCTTTCAGTTTTCCACAAATTTTCCTATTTTCTGCCCAACTAATCCAAATTTTTACTTCACTCAAACCTTCCTCTCACTTTGAACGTCGAATGTGCAAAATTATATTGCAATCAGATGAATGGTATTGATATTTCATAGAAAAATCTCTTTCTATTTATTCTGTATTTTCCAGAAAATTTTTCCAAATTTTTATTACATAAGAACATCAATCTTTCATTGAAAGTCAAATGATCAAAATTTTATCGCAATTGGTTGAACGGTTCTCAAATTATAGTATTGAGTACATTTAGAAACACATTGAAAAAGAAACTGTTCGAATTTTGCGACTTTCCTTTTTAACTGTCCCTATTTTTATTTTATTTTTTATTTATTTTACTGAAAACTTTTCCAAGATCATAATGAACAAAAAAAAAAAAAAAAAGAATTACTCCTCACCGTTGTGCGAATAGTCGGTTATAGTGCGGAATTCAATCAAAAACACATTGAACAGCGCACTTTCAGTTTTTCTCAAATTTTCCAATTTTCTGGTAGATTTCCCAAAAAAGTTATTTCATAGAAACCTTGTCCTGTCAAGCCGTACTCAAGTGACGCTATCATAACCGTGTGGCAATTGATTTTTATTCATAGAAAAAATAGCTTCAGTCTTTCCTAAATTTTCCAAATTTTTATTTGATGCGAAAGTTCCTCTTGCTTTCAATATGAAATGTGAAAAATTTTATCGCAACTGGATGAATGATATCGATAGCTCACTGAAAAAAGCTGTTTCAGTTTTTCCCAATTTTCCTCGTTTCTGGAAAACTTTTCGATATTTTATCAGCGTTTAAACCTTCCCTGACTTACACGATTATTTCAAGACTAACATTAGCCAGATTGGTTCAGCCGTTCTTGATTTTTAGTGAGACTAACGAACAGCAATTCATTTATTACTCATTTCTTGATACATTTTTAAGTAACTTATTCATTACGTATGTCGGTGTGTGCATGATTATTCAGCACACTGAGCTACTGCCCATTAGATATCGTCCTTTTAGTTCAATGTACCATGATTAACCACCCTCATGAGCCACAGACACTGCCGAGGTGGTGTGGCTTACGAGCCTCACAATACAGATAGCCAAACTGTAGGTACAATCACAGCAGAGGGTATCTGTGGAGAGGCCAGACAAATGTGTGGTTCCTCAAGAGGGGCAGCAGTCTTTTCAGTAGTAGCAGGGGAAACAGGCTGGATGATTGACTGAGCTGGCCTTGTAGCATCAGCTAATGTGGCATTGCCACACAGTTACTTTGAATGGCTGAAAGCAAGGGGAAACTACAGCTGTTATTTTTCCTGAGGACATGCAGCTCTACTATATGAATGTATGACGATGGCATCCTCTTGGGTAAAATATTTCGGAAGTAAAACAGTCCTCCATTCAGGTCTCTGGGTGGGAACTACTCAGGAGGATGTCCTCATCAGGAAAGACAACACTGACATTCTACGGAGTGTGGAATGTTAGATCCCTTAATTGGGTAGGGAAGTTACAAAATTTAAAAAAGGAAATGAATAGGCTGAAGTTAGATATTGTGGGGATTAGTGGAGTTCGATGGAAAGAGAAACAGGATTTCTGGTCAGACGAGTACAGGATTATAAATACAAAATTAGTTGGGGGTTTTACTGGAGTAGGTCTGATAATGACTAAGAAAATAGGAATGCAGGTAAACTATTATGAGCAGCGCAGCAATCACATTATCATACTCAAGATACAAAGCCAACACCGACTACAGTATTACACGTTTATATGCCCACTAGCTCTGCCGATGATAAGGAGATCGAAGAAATGTATGAGGAGGTAAAAGAAATTATTCAGACAGTTAAGGGAGAGAAAAACTTAACTGTTATGGGAGACTGGAGTTTGGTAGTAGGAAAAGGAAGGTAAGATTGTAGGTGAATATGGACTGGGCAAAAGAAATGAAAGAGGAAATCGCATGGTAGAATTTTGCACAGAACATAATTTAATCATGACAAACACCAGCTTTAAGAATCACGAAAGAAGGTTGTATACCTGGAAGAAACCAACAGACACCAGAAGGTAGCAGATAGGTTTTATAATTGCAAGACATAGATTTCAGAACCAGGTTTTAAACTGTAAGACATACTTAGGGCAGATATAGACTCAAATGTTTGTAGAGCTTATGGGACTTAACTATGGGGTTATCAGTCCCTAAACTTACAAACTACTTATTAATCAGCTACTTCTAAAGACGGCACAAATATCCATGCCCGACGGGGGTTGATTCGAACCCCCGGACCGTAGTGGCCGTGCAGACTGTGACTGACGCGCCGCAGTATGCTCGGCCGGCAGACATAGACTCTGACCATATCTTGTTGGTCATGAACTGTAGGATGAAACTGGAAAAAGGTAGGGAAATGTGATGGGACCAGGATAAATTGAAGGAACCTTAAGTTCTTGAGAATTACAAAGGAAACTAGGCAACAATTGACAGAAACAGGGGGAAATAAACAGTAGAAGAAAAATGGGTAGCATTGAGAGATGAAATAGCGAAGGCAGCAGAGGACAAAATAGGTAGAAAGGTAAGACCTACAAAAAATCCTTTGATATTACAGGAGATAATAGAAAGGGAAAAATAGATACCACTTACAGGAAAATATAAGAAACATTTGGAGACAAGAAGAGCAGCTGTATGAATATAAAGAACTCCGATGGAAAACCAGTTCTCAGCAAACAAGAGAAATATCAAATGTGGAGAGAGTATATAGAGGGGCTCTACAAAGGAAATGAACTTAGAGACAATACTGTAGGAAGGGAAGACGATGTAAATGAAGTAGGAGATACAATACTGAGAGAAGAATTTGACAGAGCACTGAAAGATCTAAGTCAAAACAAGGCCCCTGGAGTGGACGACATTCCCTTAGAACTACTGAAGTCTCTGGGAGAGCCAGCCATGACAAAACTGTTTTTCCTTGTATGTAAGATATTACCCCGGATAACAGTAATTTGTATTATGACATAATAAAGTACCGTATTCACGCGGATCTTGTGCGAACTTTTATTTTTTCACCATACGAAGTAGATTTGATGGCGCATTAGGTTCAAGTACAAATTTTAATAATTCTCTGGCATTTCTTACCCTATGTGATCTGAAGTAGCAAAACATTTATTAAACTGTAGCAAGGAAATATGTGTACTGCATCTGTGAATTAAAGAAAGGAAGACTTTAAGAGGTTTTTGAGTCTCATGAGATGGTATATATTTCCAATTCTGAATTTTGTATGAGGGCAACAGAACAAAATCCATTACTGGCATGATAGGAAATTTTTGTTTAATTGTTGGTTCAAATAGTATGTGTTATTTTATTAATATTAATTTCCTTGTTGAAATTTAGGTACCGACCCATACATTACAATGCATTGTTGTATTTCTCAACCCCATTTCATTTTTGTTGCCCTATTACAGTACTTTGCATTTTGTTTGCATTAGGTAGTCATGAAATGGAAAGCAAGCAGAGAAAATGATTGTAAATTGAAAAGGAAAAAAAAGAGGGGGGGGGGGGCAGCTTCCACATAAGCATGGTTGATAATGATCCTAACTACAGGAATCATTCATTTTAATTTTGTATTGCACAATACGTAACACTCTAATAACAGGTATGAAAAAAAATCCACACAGCATTACACAATGGTTGTTACACAGCGCGTTCAGTCAGTGATATTGGCTGCAGCCTCAAAACAAAGACTGCCACCAAAGCCTCCTGATGTCTACTGACTGGTGCCCATTCAGAACTAGAGAGAAGTCTGCAATCTAACAGTTAACACATTGTAAATCTTTACTGCTGAAAAATATGGTAACAGAAGGGCAGGTAGAGAGTTTGGTATAGTTTAAGAGTAATGTGCGCTTATGGAAGAAACCAAAATTAGGGTTATTTGCAAATACCAATACCAAAAAGAAATTCACTGGACACCACAAAGGAACACATCCTGATGTTGAAGTAAATGTTTTTGAATTCATCCAAGAAAGGAGGAGATGGGGCTACTTATTACCAGTAACACTGTAATAATAATAATGAAAAGCAATGAATTATCAGCAAGAAAACAGAGAGAATAAATTGTACAAAATATACTGTAACAGAAAAAAGATAAATACCAGATGATCATAAAGTCAGTATAAATTAGAAAACTTAATAAATTACAGAATAAAATTGACACATGCTTGGAATTACATGGAGTCTTATTAGGACAAAAAAAGTTTCTAAATGTGTGGAAGATCTCTTGTGCTTGTAGTTTGGTAATGATCGTGTGCTCAGCCGCCACTTTTGTCATGCTTGACCTCCCAGGTCCTCAGACCTCAGTCTGTACCATTATTGGCTTTTGGGTTACCTGAAGTCGCTAGTGTATTGTGATCGACGGACATCTCTAGGGATGCTGAAAGACAACATGCAAACCAGTGGTCATCTCATCGCTTCAGCGGTGCCTGTTAATTTATGCCTTGCGTTGATTGTGTCTCAATCCATTTGTATTTTGCGCTTTACTAAAAATTATTTTAAGAAACCTAGTGCGAGCCATCAACACTGTCTGCTGTAATTTATTACTCAAATTGCATTATTTGATCTGCAAAAATATTTTCAGTTCATTTAGTCGATAAGAATAGTGAATGGGAAGTTCTCTTACCAAAAAAATATCTATAAAGTTACTCTAGTCCCTTAACCTTGTCACGAAAAGGGGTGTTTAAGTTGCATCAGATGGGGGTAATACAATTCTTTTTTATTTTATTTTATTCCCCCCCCCCCCCCCCCCCCCATTGTACGGGATGTGACTGAGATGCTGGATCCAAGTTTCCAATCTCGGCAGACACCCAGATCACTTTTGAATATCTCGAAAACCACAAAATTTTTGTACTTTTTTTTCGGTCTTTTCTCATTTTCACCATAAAGGAGCATGTTTTCGACAAACAATGTGCAGTACATTTTTAAACTGCATTAAATTTGCTACAATTTGAGACCAAAATGAGCTCCGAAGACACAATAGTTCCTGAAATACAGCTTTTCAAAAATTGACAAATATTCATAACTTTTAAAATTTAAGCCAATATTCCTGTTATATTTTATGCTGTTGTTTTTATATCTTCAATAACCTGTCTGAAATGATTCAGGGAGTTATACATATATTCAGTTTGTCATTTTGAGAGTCACTAGGGGCGATGTTTAGTGGAAGATCGCTGTTCACAATAAGGCAAGTGAAACTGAAGTAATAATAGTCCAATAACTTAGTACCCACCCCCGTGACCCACAGACATTGTCGATGTGGGGTGGCTTTCATGACTCAACGATGCAGATAGCCGTACCATAGGTGCAACCACAGTGGAGGAGTATCTGTGGAGAGGCCAGACAAACGTGTGGTTCCTGGCAGCAGCCTTTTCAGTAGTTACAGGGGCTAACATGGTTTTGCTGTGCGGTTACTGTGAATGGCTGAAAGCAAGGGGAAACTACAATCGTTACTTCCCCCGAGGACATGCAGCTCTACTGTATGACTATACAATGATGATGTCTTCTTGGGTAAAATAGTACCCCATTCGGATCTCTGGGCTGGGACTACTCAGGAGGATGTTGTCATCAAGAAAAACAGAACAGGCATTCTACAGGTTGGAGCATGGAATGTTCTAACCCTTAATCGCGTAGGTAAGCTAGAAAATTTGAAAAGAGAAGTGGATAGTTAAAGTTAGATATGGTAGGGATTAGTGAAATTTGGTGGCAGGATGAATAGGATTTCTGGTCAGGTGAGTACAGAGTTATCAATAAAAAATCAGTTGGTGGTAATGCAGGAGTAGGTCTAATAATGAAAAAGAAAATATGAATGGGGGTAAGTTACTATGAACAGCATAGTGAACGCATTATCGTAGTAAACACAGACACGAAGCCAACACCAACCACAGTAGTGCAAGTTTATATGCCAACTAGCACAGCCGATAATGAGAATATCGAAAAAAATGTATGAGGAGATAAAAGAAATCATTCAGAAAGTTAAGGGAGACAGAAACTTGATTGTGTTGGGAGACTGGAACTTGGTAGTAGGAAAGAGAATAGAAGGAAATGTAGTAGGTGAAGATGGACTGGGAAAAAGGAATGAAAGAGGAGATCACTTGGTAGAATTTTGCACAGAGCACAATTTGATGATCACCAACACTTGGTTTAATCATCATGAAAGAAGGCTGTATATGTGGAAGAGACCAGGAGACACTGGAAGGTACCAGATTGACTTTATAACGGTAAGGAATAGATTTACAAACCAGGTGTAAACTGTAAGACATATCCAGGGGCAGATATAGACTCTGACCATAACATATAGGTTATGAACTGCAGATAAAAACTTAACAGACTGCAGAAAGGTTAGGAGATTGAACCTGGACAAATTAAAGGAACCAGAGGTGGTTGCGAGTTTCAGAGGGAGAATTAGGCAATGATTGGCTGAAATGAGGGAATGTAATACAGTAGAAGAATAATGGATAGCTCTGAGAGATAGGGTAGTGAAGGCTGCAGAGGACCATATTGGCAGAAGGACAAGGCCTAATAGAAATCCCTGGATAACACAGGATATACTGAATATAATTGATGAGAGGAGAAAATATAAAAATTCAGCAAGTGAAAAAAAAAAAAAAGAGGAGTACAAACGTCTGAAAAATAAGATCGACAGGAAGTGCAGACTGGCTAAGCAGGAGTGGCTAGAGGACAAATGCAGAACAGTAGAAGAGTGCATAACTAGGGGAAAGATAGATACCGCCTACAGGAAAATAAAAAAGATATTTGGAGACAAGAAAGACAGATGTATGAATATCAAGAACTCAGACGGAAAACCAGTACTAAGCAAAGAGGGGGAAAGCTGAACTGTGGAAGGAATATATAGAGGGCCTATACAAAGGAAATAAACTTGAAAGCAGTATTCTAGAAATGGAAGACGAAGTGGAGGAAGATGAGATAGGAGATCTGATACTGCGAGAAGAATTTGACAGAGCGCTGAAGGACTTGAGTCGAAAATAGGCCCCTAGAGTAGATGATATTCCGTTTGAACTGCTGATATCGTTAGGAGAGCCAGTAATGAAGAAACCGAATTGAAGTTAGCTTCGGATTCGTTTCCAAAAAAACATTCGGGCGGTATAACCCCCAGGCGCAAGCGCTAAAAACCGACTATACGGTGAACAAATAAAGCTATGCACGTTATTTTAGTGAAATGTAGCTTACAAAATATTCAGAATCTTATTACCTGAACAACATAGACGAATCAGTAACCTAGTGTAAAATATGAATTCAAAATAAACAATAAACCATACACCAGTATTAAGTAAATGGATACAGGAACAGTACATATAAATTGCTTCCTTTCGAAGCACCAAAAATACTTCCTCTTGTATATTTGATGAAACATAAAAGACATTCCAAGCTCATAAGCCTATTAAAAATCGACAAACTTCCGGTTAGCACAATTCTCCCGTTTCCTACTACACTGAAGCAAACAAAGCCAATGAGGTGTTTACTGTCGTCATTTAACAGTCTGTAGAAGTGCAGCATACACATCTATGTATTGCCTGATAACATACCAACACTCATTAAAGAGAGGATATGAAGGTACAGTACAAAGAAAATCGGAAGAAGTTCTTTTTGTCACCGAAGTGCCCTTCATAGTAAGCTCAAACGTAAGTAACGAAACAATTGTTAGACGTCGCTCATGACACTCTACTGAGACATAGCAGAAACATACAGGTCCTAAGTGACAAAGTAAGGGAACGGATTACCGCCGGCCGCGGTGGCCGAGGGGACTGAGGCGCTCCAGTCACGGTCTGTACGGCCACTACGGTCGGGGGTTCGAATCCCTCCTCGGGCATGGATATTTGTGCCGTCCTTAGGATTACCTAGTTCATAAGTAGTTTGTAAGTTTAGGGACTGATGACCCCGTAGTTAAGTCCATAACATTTGAACATATTTGAAACGGATTACCGAGCAGATTACAACATAAGATTCTTAGACATTCGTCAAAATTTTCGGCCTCGCTCCGAAATGCCTTTCCGTCCTATATTTAAGGGCGTGTAACTAAAGAATTACTAGCTCTCGCCACATGACACTCTGTATAGGTATAGTACACACTTCCAAATACTACGTGACAAAAAATGAAAGCAGATTAAAGAGCCGATTATGAGATATGATTTTTCGAATATCGTTAAAATTTCCGGCCTCGATGTATCGTTTGCAGCCCTAGTCATCAGTCTTGTGACTGGTTCGATGTGACCTGTCACCAACTCCTCTCCTTTGCCAACCGTTTCATTTCAGAGTAGCATTGCAACCTACATCCTCAGTTATTCCCCTAGTGATTTAAAATGCCTCGACATTTATAAGTTGGGGCAAATGTACAAATGTTTGTAAATCTATCGGACTGGGCTATAGTTTAATGGTCCGTAGCTTACAAACTACTTCAACTAAGTTCAGCTAACCTAAGGACAACAAACACATCCGTACCCAAAGGAGGATTCGAACCTCCAACGTGGGAGGTCTCGCATTCAGCAACTCGGCGACACAGACAAGCTCGGCCACTTCCGCGCGGCAAATACCAAGAATAAATGTCTGTGCAATTGCACAAAATTCATAAATACCTAGGTATTTATGAATTAAAAAGATAAACTTACAAGCAGTATCTTAGAAAAAAAGAAAAAACGTGATATTATGTACTACTTTACAAACTGCATCTCAAATTATTCTGTTCACATTTCCCAGCAGTCCAAGTTTCGCAAACATACAGTGTTGTGCTGCAAACGTATGTTCCGAGAAATTTCTGCCTCAAGTCCAGGGCGATATTTGACAGCAGTAGATTTCTCTTACCCATGAATGCCCTCTTTGCCTGCGCTAATCTGTTTTTATGACCCCCCCCCCCCCCCCCCTTGATTCGTCCGTCCTGGGTTAGTTTACTGTGGAGGTAACAGAATTCTTTGTCTTCATGTACATTGTGATCGGCAATTCGGATTTATTTTCTCGCTACTTTTATTTCCATTACTTCTCGTAACTTTCATCTTTCTTTGGTTTACCTTCAATCCATGGTCTGTGGTCATTAGTATTTCATTCTATGCAACAGATCCTGTAATTTTCCTTCACTTCCACAGACGATAGCAATGTCATTAGCAAATCTTATCATTGATATCCTTTTACCCAGAACTTTTATCACAGCCTTGAACCTCTTCTTTATTTCCGACATTCTTCTTCATTGCGCAAATTAAAAAGTGATGGCGACAGTCCACAACCTTTTCTTACGCTCTTTTTAATCGGAGCACTTTGTTCTCGACTTTCAACGCTTATTGTATATACAAACATTGTGCCGGCCGCGGTGGCCGAGGGGACTGAGGCGCTTCAGTCACGGTCTGCACGGCCACTACGGTCGGGGGTTCGAATCCCCCTCGGGCATGAATATTTGTGCCGTCCTAGTTCGTAAGTAGTTTGTAAGTTTAGGGACTGATGACCACGTAGTTAAGTCCCATAAGATGTACAAACATTTGAACAAACAATGTAATACCCGCTTTTTTTCCTACAGCTTACTCCTATTTTTCTCAGAATTACGAACACCATAAATGTTTGTATAGCTTATGGGACTTAACTAAGGGGTCATCAGTCCCTAAACTTACAAACTAGTTATGAACTAGCTAACACTAAGGACGGTCAAATATCCATGCCCCCGACCGTAGTGGCCGTGCAGACCGTGACTGACGCGCCGCAGTTCCCTCTGCCACCGCGGCCAGCTACGAACATCATACAGCACCTTACACTATCGAAGCCTTTTTCCAGGTCACAAATCTTATGAATATGTCTTGGTTCTTCTTTAGTCTGGCTTCCATTATAAATTGCAGTAATGCTATCGCGGCCATGAATTGCAATAAAGGACGGCCCGTGTCAATGCCGCCTCACAGCCCTCGGCTCTTCTACCTGCCGGGCAGAGATCGGACAGGGAGATAAGCGGACCGCCCCTCAATTCGAACTGGGTGCTAATGTCAAATGTTTGTTAAGCTTAAGGGACCTAACTACGGGGCCATCACTCCCTAAACTTACAAACTACTTATGAACTACCTACAACCACAGACAAATATATACAGACGGGAAACCTCCGTAAGGGCCCGGTCTTACGCTCAGGAGTGCGGGGAGGCAGGGTTTCCAGCAGTTCCGTAAGATGTCCCATGATGGCGCTGCGGTCAGAAGTAGCTCTTTAAACTGGCCAGAGCAGGCGGCAGGTAGCGGCTGTCCCCACCACCTCCTCCCCTCAAACGCCAGCAAGCTGGACACAGCCGTGGCCTCGTGGCAGGCGGCACAAACTCTCCCCTCCACGCTACCCTCTGAGGTGCGAGAGGCATCCTAAGCAAGCGATCCGCCTGACACCTGGCATCTTACCTAGCATCTTACGGAACTATGAGGGGAGTGTAGGACAGTAGTTTAGGGGGGACTGCTCCTCTGTATATGTTACTCTGTGCCTCGGCTCTTCTACTTGCCGGGCAGAGATCGGACGGGGAGATAAAGCGGACCGCCCCTCGACTCGAACTGGGTGCTAATGTCACTGGGTGCAAATTTCACTGGGTGCTTTTGTCAGGGCACCAGTCGGCTCGCGCCAGCGTCGACTCACTCCGGAAATTACACATCCCGAATGTCGTCGGCTCGGCGTGAGCGGTTGCCCAGGTAATTAAGTAGGTCTCGGTATATACGATACTGGCAAGGTTACAATGTATTACAATTACTGAACAATAAAGTTATTGATCCCTGGATGTACATTACATCGAGGACCAGGGGAGCTCAAGGATGCAAGAAATGGAACAAAAAGTAACGCTGGCCGCAGGGCGTTGCCAGGTGTCCCTATCTTCAGGGGTCTGTTGACACGTCCCGATTCACCCTCGATCGGGTCGCCGAATATTCCGATTTTGGGTCAATCGAAAATTAAAGAAGTTCCAAAGCTAAAACGATGGTGCGGTACAGGCATCTCATTGTCTCATTCTTTTCGCTGACCTGCCGCCGCTACGGTCATTTTCATGCACGCGCTTTGCGGCGATCAACATTTTACTCACTGAGGCAGCCACGTTGTGTTCGCTCTTTACGCCTTCCAGTTTTTTTGTTTGTTTTTTTAATTGCGGAAACTAACGTTATAGTTGTACCCACGCAATACTTTTACATGTGTTTTAGAAGTTGTATTGCCATTAATGTATCTTCTTGAAGTTGTGTTATACTTTTACCTGTACGTTTAAGGTTATCCATTATAGGTAAAGCGACCAATTTTATGAAGAAAAATGAGGAAGGAAGGAAAAACCAGTACGGCACATTTCTGTGGTTGTGTATGGTGAATGAAGATACAGCAAGTTACAGCGATTTAATAGTTAGCAATTGTTGTGTCGAAAAGTACTATAGTGGCCATTACCAAAATAGGCAGATCAAGGTCATCCTGCAGTCTTACAGCAATTGCCACTTACAGGTGATTTCAGGTGTTAGTAAAAATTCCGAAAAAATGGGAGGTCTCTATTTGTAGCAGAGAGTTTGATGGACCACTTTCCAAAAGAAGAACATTCTTGCCAGCCATTGCAGAAAAGCATAAAAACTTCCGTAGCAAGAAATTTTCAAGAAAAATACTTTCTTAGTTCAGCATGTGGAAAAAAAATAGAACCAGTAGTATCTGTGTTCAAATGTTTGTAGAACTTATGGGACTTAGCCACCCCCATGAACCACAGACATTGCCGAGGTGGGGTGGCTTGCGTGCCTCAACGATGCAGATAGCCGTACAGTAGGTGCAACCACAGCGGAGGGGTATCTGTGGACAGGCCAGACAAACATGTGGTTCCTGAAGAGGGGCAGCAGCCTTTTCAGTAGTTACAGGGGCAACAGTATGGATGATTGACTGAGCTGGCCTTGTAACATCAGCTAATGTGGCTTTGCCACACAGCTACTGCGAACGGTTGAAAGCAAGGGGAAACTACAGCCGTTACTTTTCCCGAGGACATGCAGCTCTACTGTATGAACATATGATGATGGCATCCTCTCGGGTAAAATATTCCGGAGGTAAAATAGTCCCCCATTCGGATCTCCAGGCGGGGACCACTCAGGAGGATGCTGTCATCAGGAAAGACAATACTGGCATTCTACGGATCAGAGTGTGGAATGTTAGATCCCTTAATCAGGTAGGAAAATTAGAAAATTTAAAAAGAGAAATGGATAGGTTGAAGTTAGATATAGTGGGGATTAGTGAAGTTCGGTGGCAGGATGAACAGGATTTCTGGTCAGGTGAGTACAGGATTATAAATACAAAATCAGTTGGGGGTATCACAGGAGTAGGATTGATAATGAATAAGAAAATAGGAATGCGGGTAAACTACTATGAGCACCACAGTGATCGCATTATCATTGTTAAGATACATACAAAGCCAACACCGATAACAGTAGTACAGGTTTATATGCCAACTAGCTCTGCCGATGATGAGGAGATCGAAGAAATATATGAGGAGCTAGAGGAAATTATTCAGACAGTTAAGGGAGAGGAAAACTTAATTGTGATGGGAGACTGGAATTCGGTAGTAGGAAAAAGAAGAGAAGGAAAATTAGTAGGTGAATATGGACTGGGCAGGAGGAATGAAAGAGGAAGTCGCCTGGTAGAATTTTGCAAGGAACATCATTTAATCGTAACAAACACGTGGCTTAAGAATCACAAAAGAAGGTTGTATACGTGGAAGAGACCAGGAGACACCAGAAGGTATCAGATAGATTTTATAATGGTAAGACATAGATTCCGGAACCAGGTCCTAAACTGCAAGAAGTACCCAGTGGCAGATATAGATTCTGACCATAACTTGTTAGTCATGAACTGTAGGCTGAAACTGAAAAAACTGTAGAAAGGTAGGAAAATAAGGAGATGGGACTTAGATAAATTGAAGGAACGTGAAGTTCTGGAGAATTTCATAGGGAGATTGAGGCAACAGTTGACAGAAACAGGGGGAAATGAAACAGTAGAAGAGGAATGGGTAGCATTGAGAGATGAAATAGTGAAGGCAGCAGAGGACAAAATAGGTAGGAAGGCAAGACCAACAAAAAATCCTTGGATATCACAGGATATACTAAATTTAATAGATGAAAGGAGAAAATATAAAAATGCAGTAAATGAAACAGGCAAAATGGAGTACAGACGACTAAAAAATGAAATTGACAGGAAGTGCGAAATGGCTAAGCAGGAGTGGCTAGAAGCCAAATGCAAATCTGTAGAAGAATGTATAAGAAGGGGAAAAGTAGATACCGCCTACAGGAAAATAAAAGAGACATTTTGGGACAATAAAAGCAACTCTACGAATATCAAGAACTCGGATGGGAAACCAGTTCTCAGCAAAGAAGGGAAAGCTGAAAGGTGGAAAGAGTACATAGAGCAGCTCTACAAAGGAAATGAACTTAGAGACGATGTTGTAGGAAGGGAAGAGGAAGTAGATCAAGATGAAATAGGAGATACTATACTGAGAGATGAATTTGACAGAGCCTTGAAAGACCTAGGTCGGAACAAGGCCCCAGGAGTAGATGACATACCCTCAGAGCTACTAAAGTCTCTGGGAGAGCCAGCCATGACAAGACTATTTGAACTGGTGTGTTAGATGTATGAGACAGGCGAAATACCCTCAGACTTTAAGAAAAATGTAATAATCCCCATTCCAAAGAAATCAGGCGCAGACAGGTGTGAAAATTACAGAACCATCAGTTTGATAAGTCATAGTTGCAAAATTTGAACACGAATTATCTACAGGAGAATGGAAAAGCTGGTAGAAGCTGACCTCGGGGAAGATCAGTTTGGATTCAGGAGGAACGTAGGAACCCGGGAGGCAATACTCACTTTACGTCTTATCTTAGAAGATAGATTAAGGAAAGGCAAACCTACATTTTTAGCTTTTGTAGATTGGGAGAAAGCTTTTGACAATGTTGACTGGAATACACTCTTTCAAATTCTGAAGTCAGCAGGGGTAAAATATAGGGAAAGGAGAGTTATTTACAACTTGTACAAAAGCCAGACCGCAGTTATTAGACTCGAAGGGCATGAAAGGGAAGCATCAGTTGGGAAGGGAGTAAGACAGGGTTGTAGCCTTTCTCCGATGTTATTCAATTTGTACATAGAGCAGGCGGTGAAGGAAAGCAAGGAAAGCCGGCCGCGGTGGCCGAGGGGACTGAGGCGCTTCAGTCACGGTCTGCACGGCCACTACGGTCGGGGGTTCGAATCCCCCCTTGGGCATGGATATTTGTGCCGTCCTTAGGATTAGCTAGTTGATAAGTAGTTTGTAAGTTTAGGGACTGATAACCCCGTAGTTAAGTCCCATAAGCTTTACAAACATTTGAACATTTGAAAGCAAGGAAAAATTTGGAATAGGGATTAAAGTTCAGGGGCAAGAAATAAAACATTGCGTTTTGTTGATGACATTGTAATTCTATCAGAGACAGCAAAGGACCTGGAAGAGCAGTTAAATGGAATGGACAGTGTGTTGAAGAGAGCGTATAAAATGAACATTAACAAGAGCAAAACAAAAATAATGGAGTGTGGTCTTACAAAATCAGGCGATGCTGAAGGAAATAGATTAGGTAACGAAACAATGAAGGTGGTAGATGAGTTTTGTTACTTGGGTGGTAAAATAACATGCGATGGTCGTAGTACAGAGGATACAAAATGCAGAAAGGCAATGGGAAGAAAAGCATTTTTGAAAAAGAGAAATTTGCTAACATCGAATATTAATTTAAGTGTAAGGAAGTCTTTTCTGAAGGCATTTGTGTGGAGTGTTGCCTTGTACGGGAGTGAAACATGGACGATAAGCAGTGCGGACAGGAAGAGAATAGAGGCTTTTGAAATGTGGTGCTACAGAAGAATGCTGAAGATTAGGTGGGTAGATCGCATAACTAATGAAGAGGTAGTGAACAGAATTGGTGAGAAAAGGAATTTTTGGCATACCCTGACTAAAAGAAGGGATCGCTTGGTAGGACACATTCTTAGACATCGGGGAATCGTAAATTTAGCATTGGAGGGAAGTGTGTGGGATAAAAATCGCAGAGGGAGACCAAGAGACGCGTATAGTAAGCAGATTCAAATAGATGTGGGTTGTCGTTCTTATGAGGAGATGAAGTCTTGCTCAGGATAGAGTAGGGTGGAGAGCTGCATCAAACCAGTCTCCGGACTGAAGACCATAACAATGGGACTTAGCTACGGGGTCATCAGTCCCTTAAGCTTACAAACTACTTATGAACTAGCTAAGACTAAGGACGGCACAAATATCCATGCCCGAGGTGGGATTCGAATCCCCGACCGTAGTGGCCGTGCAGACCGTGACTGGAGCGCCTCAGTCCCCTCGGCCACCGCGGCCGGTTCGCAAAGATTGGCAGGCACGGCAACTCCGACTTCAATCGATAACACGCTGACGATGGTAGGGTCCACGTCTTAGTGGACAAGCAAAGGACCTTGTTATGTTTATATTCTGGGTTGCGAATAATTTTTGGATTTCACTTCGTGCGTTTCAGGTTTGTATGTCAGGGTTCAAAAAGTTCAAAGTCGGAAAACCTTCATTCACCTAAATTATTATATACAGTTGAACTTCGATTATCCGAAGTAATTGGCGGACATGAAAGTGTTCAAGGATGTACGGTAACTGAGTAACTTTTGCGTGAAAGCATAACAAACAAACCAACTTTCGCAGTTATAATTATATTTGAGAGTACAATTAAATATTATCTGCTGCGTTACATATTATAATTTACTTAATAGTATTTTGGTTTGCATTATTATGTCTTCCAGTAGGCGGTAAGGAACTGATGATGAAGTAGTTTTGCATAGTTTTAGTTTAAAGAGGGCCCCAATGTCATTTTTGCCCCGGGGCCCTTGGTGACATAGCTACGCCGCTGCGTACGAGTAAGAAATTGTAGCGTCATACCAAACACCGTAATTTTACTGCATGAACACCGAAAATATAGTTAGCGAGAAACTTTTTTCGTTTCATCATTTTGCTATGGTTGTCAGCGAGAAAAAGTTTCCCAAAGGTTTGAAATTATGTTTAAAGTTTGTTGCTAGTCGCTATGTGCTCTCCTTCTCAAATAGTGGAGTGATAAAGTCACAGTATCACAAGCCGCAAGACAGTGAAGCTTTTATTGTTCATGGCGTTAAATCTCCTGAGTTATCGATCCTATCGCAAAATCATTTCTTAGCTGACGTCTACTACCTATAAACCATATTCCTGCCAAATTTCAGCTTCATAGGTGAAGTATTTTACAAGATTTCGTGTTTAGTCAGTGAGTGAGTGAGTGTATGAATGAGTGTAGTGTGTGTGTGTGTATGAGAGCATTGGCGGCGATTGGACGTTAGAAGTGGGGGGGGGGGGGGGGCAAAATAAAATCTAAAACTAAAAATGGCATTGTAAGAAATTCTTTCGTGTTTTAGTTTGATTTTTGCACCTACAGGCTTATAATACCAAATGCGAGGAAAAACAAAAGACAATATACAATTGTAATTGCCATAAGTTGTCTAGTAAAATACAACTGTTACAAACAAAGGAACATTAATTATAAACAAAAATAACAGACAATAGCGTAATTTAACATGATACGTCTTGTCAAAGCATAATTGCTTTAAAACGAAGCTATGTGCCTTGGTTTTCGCCTGGCATAAATTTCTACACATTCTTCTAATTTGATGTTTTTAGCCGCATCTTTTTCAATGGGTAGTATAGCTAAATGTGTTAAACGTTCTTGAAGCATAGAATTCCTCAAGTAGTTTTTGATCCGTTTGAGGATAATGAAATATCGTTCTGCCGTTGCAGTGGACACCAGGATAGTCAAAAACAGTTGCAGTAGGTTGAACAAATTAGGGAATACATACTGGTTGTGAACATTTTCAGACTTGTGAAACCAAATTTGGCACAAGATGACGATCTATTTGGTCTGAATCATGCTTCTTTCTTGAAAATACATCGAATTGTGAGACTAAATTATCATTTTCCAAACCAAATGCGGAACTCACAGCAAAACATGCTTCTTTGATACGGTCGTTACAAATTGATTGTTCTTCATCGAAGCCGTCAGCAGTAGTTCCATGTTGCATTGTAGAGCCAGCTGTTTTTTTTTTTTTTTTTTTTTTTTTTTAATTTTCAAATCGTGACCTAATGTTCTCACTGAGTGTATCTAACAGAGGGTAGTAAAATGTTTTTAAAAAGTAGACTTCGGGTGAATCATATTCAGGATTAACATCTCCTCCTCCTATCTTTTGTGGAAGTTTTCTTTTGCGTTGAACTGTTGGCCCCTCAAAGCCATGTCTTTCACAAAAATCAGTTGCTTCAGTCAAAAACTTTTGGAACCCTTCTTCATTTCTCAAACAATTTATGGACATAACTACGCTGTTAGCCATCTGGACTACTGCATGAATGGATACATAATGATTCTGAATGTACTTTGAAAGAATGTTAGTTTTTTTCAAAAAAGTACTTCATAGAATTCAATACAAAAATAAACTTCAAACTTGGTAATACTTGTGATCAATCCGTGAGCATCTCCACCAGTTATGGAGTCAGGAGTATCTCCACCAGTTATGGAGTCAGTAGCTTCAATATTTTCCAGAGTGTGCAGTATATCTATTAAGTGTTGTTGAACTGCTCGCAAGCTTTCATATCCGCTGCTAAACCTTGTGTCACTTAGTGCTTTCAAGGACAAATCCTGATTTGTTCCTTCTTTGACTGCACATGCTGCACTTTTTACTGTGGCAAATACTGCATGTATTTTAGACGAAGCCTCAATAAAACAGTATAGTTGTTGGACTGTGCTAAAAACGTTGCAAACAGAAGGAATGTTTTTAGATGCATCGGCAAGTGCAAGGTTTAGAGAATGCATATAGCAATGTACAAACATAACATACGGGTTTTGTTCTTTCATCCTCACAGCGACACCCTTGTAAGAACCACTCATGTTTCCCCACTCCGTCAAAGCACTGAGCAATTATATTTTCAAGGTCAATGCCAAGTTCACCGAAAATTGAAACAAGCGGCTTGTATAACGTTTCACCGTCAGTTAAATCAGTTTTGTAAAAACCAAGAAAGCTTTCTTTGATTTCGAGCTTTTCTGTTACATATCTTATAACAACAGTCAATTGTTCTTGATGTGACACATATGGAGTTTCCTCAACAATCACGGAGAATTGTTTCGATTTTTTAGCATCATCATATATGTACTGCCTGGCCAAATTTGCCATGATTTCAATCATTTCATTTTGAACATCGTGATGATGATAATTGAAAAACTTATCTCTGTCTAAAATTTTTGTTTTAATAAAGAGTTTTCCGTTGATCTCAGCTTCAATAACTGGATATAATTACCCCTGTTATCAGAGTCCTCATTTTCTCTATGACCCCGAAGTTCTATTCCCTGCTTGGCCATGAAAAGTAGGGACTGGAATAAAATCTTCAGATAATCACGATTTTTTTTAACTTCTTCTTGATGATGTGTTGATATTTTGCTTACCACACTTTCTTTACTTTTAAAACCTTCCTGCCAACGTTGAAGAGCACTGAGGTGAGAAGAAGTTTTTTCGTGCTCTTTAAAGCGTTGGACTGTTTTTTTTTTTTTCCAGTTTTTAAACCCATTAGATATGAATGTTTCATCATAACAACCTATGGAACCGAAAAAACGACATGGGAAGCAAAAAGCTTTATCAGCAGCAACACTGTATTCTAACCAATTGTAATTTGTGTACCACAAACTTCTAAACTTTCTACCCTTTGTTTCTGGGTACTTATCAATAATAGGTTGAAAAGGACCATTAAAAAAAACTGTGATGCTGCTTGTCTACCATGAATTAGCTCTCTTGGATCAAATTGAAGCTGAGAAGGACTATTAGACTGAGTAGTCTTACTTACAGGTAATACACTCTCAGCATGTGTACCACCATAATTCCCACTTACAGCTATGTTACAATTGTGCAAATCACTTTTAAGAGTATTCAAGTGTTACTACGCTAAAAAAGTGAATAATTGAATCATATTTTTACCAGAAAATGGGGGGGGGGGGCAGCCGCCCCCCTCCCCAGCCCCCCCAATCGCCGCCACTGTATGAGAGAGAGAGAGATTAGTGTGAACAAATAACATGGCTCGAAGTAACAAACATTTTACGCTAACCACGATACTACGACGACATTTTAGGAAATTACGCAACGTACCGCCACATGCTTGTGCATACTAAACGCATAAATCATCTTTTGCGATTTTTTCGAAATCGCCTGAGTAATGCGCCTTAGTACTTGCACATTACGTTGTACTAATATAGTGCTAATAGCGTACAAAGTTTGAATTAAATCCGTGATCCGAAAGTCGCGACCTCCCCTTATTAGTTGCAGTCTCGTGTGCGTTTACTGCTGTAATCTTGTCTTTCCTTGTTCGTCTGAGTTTTATTTCTTGGATATTGACGATGTTACCGTTTTTGCGAAGAAAATGGCACACCGTCGCAATTGTACGGATGAAGGAAGGAAGGAATCTTAGGGTTTAACGTTGCGTCGACGAGTGGTCATTAGAGACGGAGCTTACGCTCGGAATTTTGAGTAAGGATGGTGGAAGGAAATCGGCCGTGCCCTTTGAACGGAACCATTCCAGCATTTGCCTGAAGTGATTTATGGAAATAATGGAAAATCTAAATCAGGATGACCGGAGGTAGATTTGAACTAACATCCTTCCGAATACGAGTCGAGTGTGCGCCACCTCGCTCGGTGAAGAAATCTTTGAGATGCTCACTAGACGTGACAGTGAAAGTGAACTCATCGACTGTGACGACTCTTCGACAGAATCTCGGAGTAACAGTCTTGCGCCACATTCATCAGGTGGTGTAACAATACCACCTGTTTCAAGAACGGATGAAAATCTTTCAGAATCACATGAATCAGAAAATGAGAGAGAGAAAAAGGACGCTTTAGCAACAAAAATGTTCAATTGTTTGTATAGTCTATGGGACTTAACTACGGGGTCATCAATCCCTAAACTTACAAACTACTTACGAACTAGGACGGCACAAATATCCATGCCCGAGGGGGGATTCGAACCCCCGACCGTAGTGACCGTGCAGACCCTGACTGGAGCGCCTCAGTCTCCTCGGCCACCGCGGCCGGCTTCAGCAACACGTTTGACTGGAGGAAAAATGATTATCGTCCGTCTGTGTATGCATTTGACTATTCAATTTCAGGACAGAAATGGGCATATTCATATAGTCTGTCATTTTTCCATGTATTCTTAACGGAAGGTCTGAGGAAATATGTTGCAGACGAAACAAACAGATTTCATATATATATACCAAAGATGGAAAGAAACGGAATTTGAAGAATTGTAATCTTTCGTTGCTGTTTGTCTGCTGATGGCTCGAGTGAAGAAACTGAAAGTTAGCGACTATTGGTCCAGATACATACTCTCTAATACTCCTATTTTCAGCGAAATAATGTCCAGGAATCGATTTCTCTTGATTTTAAGAATGCTTCATTTTAGTGACAACTTTCCCATTAATGAAGGAGACAGATTATTTAAGATTAGCAATGTTGCTGATACGGTCCGCACAACATTCCACAGCACATTTCATGCTTACCAAAAGCTTTACATCGACGAAAGCCTGTTGGTTTTCAAAGGGCAATTGTCTTTCAAAGAATATATTCCATCCAAACGAATTAGGTTTGAAATAAAAACATTTGTGCTGTGCGACTGGTTACATACTGGACTTTATTGTATATACAGGCACCACGACTGAAATTGGCTTTCACAATCTGGGGAAAAGTGGCGACATAGTAGCATAGCCACACTGCTGAAATCATACTTACAACTGCTTCACACGCTTTATGTCGACAACTGGTATTCGAGACCAGACCTGTTCTTCTGGCTTCATAACCACGGTACGAATGGCTGTGGTACTGTTCGTAAAAACAGGCGGAACTTGCCAAAATTGCAGGATAAACTGAAACGAGGAGAAGTACAGTTTATATCAACTAATACAATTTTTGCCATGAAGTGATGGATGTTGACCACCAGTAATACTGCAGAAACGTGTGATACGGAGAAGACAGACAGGAAGACGTGAAAGACGCAGGAAACTACAGTGCGTTGCAGATTACATCGCTGGTACGGGGGCAGTTGACGTACCAATATGCTACTGAGCTCAGTCGAATCAGTGCCGAAGACAGTAAAGTGGTACAAGAAGTTCAGAAGTTCTTCTTCCATGTATCAGATCTGTGCGTTTTAAACGCCTATGCTCTCCATAGAGAAGTAACAGGGCGAAAGATGACAATAGCAGAATTTCACCTGTCTCTGGTAAGAGAACTTGTTGAGACATACGCCACAGAAGAGAGGGAGGCGCTCTGATGACGAGAATCCTCTGCGATTTACCGGGAGGCATTTTCCGAATATAACCGAGAGCTAAAACTCGAAGAAAAGTAGGCCAATGCGAAGATGTGCCGTTTGTACCAAGCAGAAAGTGCGCCAAGAGACCAGGTACGAATGCAGAACATGCAATATACCACTGTGTGTGGTTTCGAGGCTTATCAAATAAATAAATAAAATTTAACTGTCGATAATCGCACAGCAAAATGTTATTCGTAATTTTTGATAGTAATTGAAACCAAAAATAAATACAAAATATAAAATTAAAGCAATAAAAAAAGTTTTTAACTTCGCCAGTGCCGCTCTAAAGCCCGGATCCAAAAGAAAGACGGCAAATATATAGGAAAGATGTAAAAGGCATTCGAACACAACAGTTCCTAGCTTTGAAACGCGTCTCAAGTTGTATGCTGTGCTGACAAAATACAAATTTTGTTCGTTTCAGACGCTTTAATTATCTGATTAGTATGGAAGCAAAAAAAAAAAAAAAAAAAAAAAAAAAAAAAAAAAAAAAAAAAAAAAAAAAAAAAAAAAAAAAAAGTGCACATCACATATTGCACTAATGAAACATAATTATACATATTATTCTCATTAAGTGGAGGAACAAATATTCAGGTATCAATATTAGGAATCCTTGATTATTTGACTTTGATAAATGCGTAGGGGAATTACATAAGGTTTATACGTTCGAATTGTAATAGTAAACGTCCATAGAGCTTCCCGACATTCCGTGAAAGTGGTTCAGAGATATTGTGTTACCATAGACGCACAAGAGCTGCAGGACATTTCGGATCCTGCAGTAAGTTGAGCACAAAAAATTAAGAATCAGTCGTAGATCGTCAACCACTTTTGGCTAGCAAGAAGCGATTCCAAATAAACACGAAAACCCGTATTTCCTGTCCACTCTTCTGTAAATGATCAGATTTCTTGCGGAGTAGTTCGGTTTTCTGTATGTGTTACCTGTGACGGATTCTCCTTGTAGTTTGGAGCTGATTATTAGTGGGGGTTTACATTGTAAACTGTTCTGTTCTATGCAGAAAAGATTGCAGAAATGATGAAATCTTGTAGATACTGGAAGGGGCAGTAAGGATGAATTCCTCGATGATGTATTAGTGATGACTCCTCAGCAATATCTGACACGAATATTCCTGAGCTCTGAACGCAGCAGGTATAGCACACAAGTCTGATACTTCTTCGAGAGCTGCAGTGAACAATAACTCAGCATCCGAAGAACCTGAAGATATAAACAAACTCATCAGAAAATTGTATGGTTTCAAGATGTATTCCACTGGAAGAACAGTGGTTTTCGACCCCGTTCTTTATCAGTTTCACATTAGGTCAGATAGCAACTAGAAGTATTCTAAAAGTTTCAGGACATTTTAACAGAAAAGTGGATCAATCAGACAACCAGTTCGGTAACTATCACCTAGAAAAGAGTAGATTGTGGGTGAGTAGCTAACAATGAAGACCGAACTACTCGACGCATGAAAATCGTTTTTACAAGTAACTAATAAAATCGTGTCGAAAATTATGGAAAATACATAATTCTTAGCGCAGAAATAATTTTAATGTCTCTGTGAAGAAGCTACCAAGCAGAGAAAAATAAAAGCAATATTGTTATGTGTCAGTGAGAGTATCCTCTTCACCTCAGTGGCAGCCAGAATCAGATTTGCAGGGTGTGGTCGCTGCCGCACGCCTGAGCACACGGCGAAGCTGACAACGCTGGCCTTTCAGGCATGGGGGTGGCCCAGGCGGAAACCGCTCAGCACAGGTAGACGGATTAGTATCCGACAAAGCAGGCCTCGGTGTCCCATACAGTAAGCATGCCACCAGCAGTCAAACGATTAATCCAGATTTGTATATAAACAGTAACAGTGTAACCAGTTCTCAACCCACTAGCTCATTCGGACCAACAATTGGACTCATCCAACAACAGGTGCATACAATTGTTACCAGAAGCAATAATCGTTAATCATCATTGCAGCATGCTCTTTGTTGTCGGTGTCGTCAGTAGTACTGTCGTATCGATATTGTAAGTATTATACGACAAAGCAAAGTGGGAATCTCACCGCGGTGGCAGCACCGCGTGTTTACGACCGAGAAAAAAGGAGGGAGAAGCAATACAAGCGTACATTTCTGCAGAGGTGTCCCCACCCCCTTTGGTAAATGACTCATTCCAGCCCAAACTGCGATCAAGCGCCCCCCCCCCCCCCCCCACCATCACCCAACGAGATATTAGGTCCTGGATTCTGAAGAGCAATTCATTTTCTATATAAACATTCCTTTATCGTTATCAAAATTGTAAAGCCAATTCTCTACCTATACGCCCTTCAATGTAGGACGGAATGGCAATTCCGAGCTACAACGGAAATTTTAACGATATTCGGAAAATCTTATCTCATAATCGGCTCGTTAATCTGCCTTTAAACTTTTTCAAGTAGTATTTGGAAATGTGTGCTATACCTATACAGAGTGTCATATGGCGACGGCTAGTAATACTTTAGTTACACGCCCTTAAATATAGGACGGAAAGGCATTTCGGAGCGAAGCCGGAAATTTTAACGATATTCGAAAAATCATATCTCATAATCGGCTCGTTAATCTGTCTTCATTGTTTGTCACGTAGCACTTGGTCGTGTGTGCTACACGTATACAGAGTGTCATATGGCGACGACTAGTAATTCTTTAGTTACACGCCCTTTAATATAGGACGGAAAGGCAATTCCTTTCTACACCGGAAATTTTGACGAATGTCTAAGAATCTTTTGTCGTAATCTGCTCGGTAATCCGTTTCTTTACTTTGTCACTTAGGACCTGTATTTTCTGGTATGCCTCAGTAGATTGTCATGGCGTATGCTGCACTTCTACAGACTGTTAAAGGACGACAGTAAACACCTCATTGGATTTGTTTACTTCTGTGTAGTAGGAATCGGGAGATATTCTTTTCCATTTTCATAATTTTCACTTCATAGTGCTGAAATTAAGAACTTAATGGAAAGTAAACAAAAAATATTAACAAACTGCATTGCGATTGCTCATTACAAAGAATAGTCACTTGGACGAATGTCATTCTTATCATGACAACTGTTTCATGTCCCATTATTCATTAAGTGGTAACAGGCTAGTTTCCATCACCTACCACTTCATTTTTCTCTCATTTGTCTGGATCCTCATGATATTTCATATAATATCCAGACTCCAGAGAAAATACACAGACTCACGACAAAAAGCTTCTAGTAAGGCTTTGTACAGCATAGTAACTTCAGTATGTCACACACTTTCATTTGCTTCATTTTTGAATGGATCAAACATCATTCCACAGTCTACAACAAACAGAAATATAGAAATTTAAAATAAATTAAATCATTTGTATTGCTTATCAACAGTGTGTGAATAAGTTGGAAATTGCATTAGGCATGAACATGCTATGGAAGTCTCTGCAGACCTAACCACTGTTTGTAGATGGTGTAGAGGGGGAGTGAGACTGCCTGGTAGCACGAAACTTCTCGTTGCAAAAAAGCCTAGCAAAAATGTTCATGTTTCCCCAGTTATTTAAATCAAAGCCCAGTGGTAGCTTAAGCAAAAAATACCTTTGTGTCTAATAAAGGCCGACATCTTAATTAGGTTGAAATTTGATGCAAATGATTTGAACTTTTCTGAATACTGTTATAGAATCCAAATTCGTTGGCTCTGTGAAATCAACAACCAAGTATGAGTGGGGAAGTATAAATTACATGCAAATTCATGATCTGCTTGTTGTGTTAAGACTCTGTAGGAAGTTGGTTTAAAAAGTAACTTTCCAATTTATAAAATTTATTTCTTATGACAACAATTCAAAAATCTCAACATTCTGGATTCTTCCACGTATCTTACTCTTCCAATCTGGAAAGTGTAATTGCACTAAACACTTTCCTGTTACGTCAGTTATATTGTAAAATCACTACTTACAACAAATTGTGGCACACCTCTCTTTGCAAGATTAAGAAAAGCAACGACATTGTGTCTGATCAGTCTTCACTCCAACCACCAACTGAATATACTATTTCCGTATGTTTTATTCGTAAGAAATGCAACAATGGCTAGAGTGGTTCCTCTAAAAATAAGACAACACTGACAGAATATTTTGATAAAATACAGCACATAAACACCACAAAAACTAAAAATTAAATTCAATAATATAAAATCCTGGGTGCAGATGTGTCGAGATAAAATCGCATAGCTGCTGAGACCTGTTTATTTAGGCACAACCAGTTTCACATCACTATAGATGCATGTCCAGGTCACATCAGAAAAATTATTACATAATTTAAAAAACAGTTTCCAGCTTCCAGGAGGCCTTGCTAAAATACTCTCACAATATGGTGTGGTCGTCATATGATAAATAACATCCCCAATTTATTCATTCCAAAGAAACGAGCAATGTGATTCAGCAACAGATGGCATCTCCAGAACCAGGAAGTGCTGTGGCCGCGGTACATTACAAGTGCATAATCAATCAGACTAAAGTGCTAAATGTGTTACATGAACAAGGAAAACTGATGTCAGTTTAAGCTGTGGTTGTCCTCAGAAAATTATTTGTATTGACAGAATAGCTTTCATAGTCAGTGACCTCACAAACCCCACAATGACTACTCCAAAACAGAGAAACGCGTTGTGACAGAATTCCCTCTGCTCCTCTCCCTGTCCAACAGGGGCATAAGACCTGACTCTATTTGGTGCCGCCCCACTGATGTGCTGCCCCATATGGCTGCATGTTTTGCACATGCTTTGTGCTGGCCCTGCATCGGATGCATCTTCTTTTTTATGCAATGGTTTAACAATAGCATATTTTAGTCTATGTGGGAAAATACCCTGCTCCAGAGAGCTATTACATATGCGGCTGAGAATCATAGTTATTTGTTGGGAATAAGCTTTTAGTACTCTGTTCGAAATTGCATAAATTCCATATAAGCTTTTACTTTTCAGAGAGTTTATTATTATTTTCTTAATTTCAAAAGGAGAGGTGGGTGGAATTTGAATTGTATCAGATTGAATAGGAATGGTCCACTTCCATTAATAGTTTTTCCTCTTCTATGGAACATTTAGATCCTATTTTCTCCACAACGTTATAAAGTCATTATTAAAAATATTTTCAACTTCTTTCTGTTTCATTCATTTTAATGGCAATACAGTCACCTGTGGTTTTGGTTGCCCTGTTTCTCTTTCAATTATATTCCAAATTGTTTTAATTTCATTATCAGAGGTACTAATCTCAGACATAATACACACACTTCTTGAATTTTTAAGAACTTTATTTAATATCACACAGTAGTTTTTATAATACTTGACAGTATCTGGGTCATCACTCTTTCAACTACTTTCTTGGGGAAACAGTTGTCAAGTACAATTACAAATGTGTCATGGAGTATGTTATATTTCAAATTAGCATTGGGTTCTTTGAACATCTCACCCTACTCTAACTGATGTACTCTTTCCCTAAACTTGCCAATTGTTAGGTCAATAATAGAATGTACTACTTTGGATCTCTGTTTTAAATTGTTGTATGGGACTACATCATGTACTGTAACTAGTTGTACACCATCAGAAAGACCATTATGAAAAGGATAAACATTTGTGTTTTAGAAGTTATCTTGGTATAAAAAAGTTATCTATCAGTGTGTTGTTGTCCTTACATCCCACCTATCAAGTGCATCAACAGAAACCAAACCCACACCTCATCTAATATCTGCCCTGAGCAACTGATCTAACTTGCCACTATTTTGTCTATATTATCCCTGTGTGCTTTCGCCAAGGATGGAATAATGTGTGGTTTATTTATTTTTCTTCAAAGTTGCCAAAATGACTGACATACGTAGTTTCCTACGAATTATCATGCTACTGCAGTATACTAATACTAAAAAGATTTGAGTTGTGCCACAGTACTTTGCTACAGTGCAGTTCCGGTCAGAGTGGTGTTACTTTAAAGTAAGAGGCTTGGAAGCACGAGGTCTGGTGATCGAAACCAACTGCTTATAAAATTTTTATACCACCCATCATCTGATTGCTGAAGCAATGTGTGTAATCGAAGCACATGTACGATGTGTTTCACTCCATGATACACCATTAATAACATTTCTAAAATGTATCAGTGGAGCGTCTGCCTCTGAATGCTACATGCACCACAGCTCTCCACGCCCTACTTGCTGGCAGCCAGTACCAACATATAAGGCGGTGCTGTGCTACCTTCTTCTCTTATGAAAGCTTCTGTTACTGCTCATAGCTCTGGATAGTGGAAAATCTTAGTTTCTTGTTTAGTGGTGATACAAAACAATGTTTAGGATGTGCATTCCCACTCGATAGCAATGGAGAGAGATCTCCCACTTTTATATAAATCAGAATTTTATTTCATCAGTATACAATACACAATAGGCAAAAAATAATTATAATCATAATACCTCACTACATTAACACTATAAGTAATAGTTTATATCACATTACATTTCTTGTAAGACAATATATTTTTTTTATTGTCATGGGTTTGTGTGGTTTCGTAAAGCCACAATGATTAACTGTAATATATTTTAGTGTCATTTTTTTATTCCATGCAATAAATGTATACAATAAACTGTGTGAATACTTGTCAGTGCAGCCAAACTCCATGTCTGGTGCCTAATTAATAAAGCTGGAATTTCACATGAAGGATCTATATTAATCAGTACATTCACCTCTTCCGTTACTATAACAGTGACATGCGGTTCTTACATGATGATAAAAATGAAATTCGTAACATCAACAGATGATCCCAATTTCTTCAGAGGCATCCGCAAAGCAGATACCTATTACCTTAACCACATCGTACAGAGCAGAGACAAGCTTCCAAGAAGATATAATGTGTAAAGGTTTTCTTCTGATATTTCGTTAAGGAATCTGTTGCATTGACAGAAAATAGGGGGAGAAGGAAGCTGTATTGCACCATCTTCCACTATGATTAGAGCTGATTATCCTTGCATAACAAGACAGGTGGGACCAAAGAGTCGATGTCTCTCCTCCTGGTACTGATTGTTAAGATTCGTAACACATTGCAAAACAGAGATGATATTTCATAAGCAAGCAAATTGATTAGAAGCTGCTTGTGTGGTACAGTATCAATAATCTTCTGGAAATCTAGAAATAGGGAGGTGGTTTGAAATCCCTTGTCAATAGCACTCATCACGTTGTGTGAGTACCGAGCTAGCTGTGTTTCATAAGAACGCAAGGTTACTAAATACAAGATTGGGCCAATATGTTCAGCGGTGATTGGGTGCCTCCGTGTGATGTCACTGTTGAGAAGAGTCAGCAGCATGAGACTTTTCTCACGTTCACGTATGGTAGTATTCTGTGTAAACCAATCATTCTTTCAAAAAAGTAAGACAATATACTGTAATGGGTTCTTGGTTCAATAGAAGAATACCTGCACAAAAACTCAATATTAATACTTAAAATGGCATTGAATCCTGTACACTGTGTTTCACTTAATCACAGAAATAAAACATAGATTACTGCTCCCTTAATTCAAACTTTTTCTAGATAACTCAGCCTTCAAGTCAGTAGTACTTGAAATGCAACATTCAAAAGAAATCTCTGTCTTGTATAGTATTTTTAACATCAGACTTGACAACAGTGTACAGTGTTACATCTTATTCATAAATGCAAATTTTATGAACAATGCCTTTGCTTGTACCTTCCCATTTCCAGTTTGATTCTCTTCTGTTTAACAAGACATTTAAAGACTTTTTGTAAAATTTGCTCTTTACTCGCCAATGTAGCATGTTTATGTGTTTCACGATGTTCTGTGATTTCTTTGTTGGATAGAAGCTGATGCAGCAACAGAAGTGGCTCTAAACAGATGCAATGTAAGAACTGCAGTTAGCTTAAGATATTCTGTGGCTGAAAAAACTTGTCTTTGAGATCACATAAATAATAATGGTATCTTTAAAATCTATGCTACAGATGTAGAATTTTTAATGTCGAGTGTGTCACTTATACAAAGCAAAATCCACCAGTTAGATGATGCAGGATGTTTTGGAAACTTATGAAGTATAGTATTACCAGTCTGAGTCTTCTTATTATAGTTTTTATGCACAGCAACACCGCAATTAGGCATTATTATCATCAAAGAGAATGAACAAATTCGATAGAATGCAAAAATAAACAGTAAAAGCACAAAATTCCCTTGCTTTAACATGCAGGCAAGAGCCCGAACTGAACAGAGTTTCTCGACGGTGACATAATGCACAGAACGGAGAAAAATCTCTGTTCTGCACATCAAATATGGGCTCTCCCTGATAAGAATGATACTTTCTGAATCCGTGTTGCTATGGGTAAATAGGTCATTTGCTTCAAGGTCATTCATAATGTTTGACAAAGTATATGTTCTAAAATCCTGCTCCAAATTGATGACAGCAATGTGGACCTGTAATTTGTGGACCACACTCTAATTGCCTTTCTTTAACTCTCCATTCTTTGGCTACCGATCTTTCAAAGAGTGATATGTTATATGATAGCTAGGTATGGGGCTATTTAATCAGTGTACTCTTAAAGGAGACTTGCTTTTATTAAGTGATTTAAGATGCTTTAATATCTACTTCTAAACTACACATGCTGCAACTGTTCTTGATTCAAATTCCATAATATTTACTTCATCATCTTTGGTGAATGAATTTCAGAAAGCTGTGTTCAGCAATTCTGCTTTAGCACCATGTCATCAGTAGTATCACCATTGCTATTGTGTAGTGAAGGTATCGATTGTTATTACTTGTTTTATATTATGAAAAGCTAGAGTGATACTAATTACACAGATGGCTTGTGGAAACACAGACAGGCATGATGAACAGATTATTATACATGAGCCTCTCCTACAGAAGAGGAAAACACAGTATTCATACATCTCACACACTTGGCTACTGTGTGCAGCCACCAGCTAGAATGTCTGTCTCTATGGTTCATGAAAGTAAATGTATTTCTTGGGTAATCATTCAGTGGCTCACAGTTCTTATTGGAGTAAATGTTCTCTGTGAGATGGAATTATTATTGTAAAATATTATCATAACTTTTAATTTCGGTGATGTAATCTCCCATATAATTCTTATACCTTACTCTAATCTCTGACAGCAATGGATGCTTTGTGTACTTAACAGTTATAAAATTCTATCACTCTTCACAGTAGTCTCGTAACTGACAGGCAAAAATAATCATTAATTGCATATATATCCAGAACATAGTACCTATGATTGATTTCTCACAGCCAGTACTGATGATTATTTAGTGGTAAAAAATATTTCACAGATTTCTTGAACAAACTCTGAATGATACCATACATTCTTCTAAAATAATTTTATTTCAATAAGAACATGGATCTGGGTGAATGAATATATTACATTAATAAATAGATAAATACAATAACCCTTTTGTTTTTAGTATTAATAGTATGAAAGAAATGAGCTATTTGAAATGCAAGAAGAGAAGTTACTCTGCTGATTGATGTTTTTTCTGTTTTGCTGTTAAATTTTGATAAGTTTGCTTTGCTGCTAGAAGTTTAGCTCTTAAATCATCACAAGATGTTCTTAACTCTGCAACACTTTCCCTCAGCGAATCTTCATTTTGTGTTCCTGAACTTTTGCTACTAAGCTGAAAAGAAATTTTTCAAATTACTAAAAATGTTTCTATTTATCTATTAGCGTATTAAAAATTTACATTATGGATTTTATGCACATTGCAAATGATAGAAATTTTATCATGACAAATCAGTAAACATTTTGTTTTTTATTCCCTTTTAAAGTTATAGTGACAGATCTGTTGCATAAACTTGAGTCTAGCACATGTAGCCAATGAGGTGTGACACAAGTTACAAGTTTGTGCAAGATGCACTGCAGTATTGAAACTATAATTCAGAGAAATATTCTGTTCTGCAACAATGCCTGTATCCATTCACCCATCAAAAACATCGCACAAATCCCCGATACATTTTCTACTGTGTATTTTCAGTCAGTTCACAGGAAGACTTCTGGTGTTGCATCTTGGGTGAATATGATTAGCTCTGTATATTCAATAGGCTTAAGAGTTTGTGAAAATAAAGTGAGGAAAAATATACTGTTCACCTACCTGAAGACTTTCTGAAAGGTGTTCATTATGGGATCCTACATCCCCTGACCATAAAAGCAACAGCATCAAATACAATGCAGTTTACCAACTGATGCCTTTATTGTTAAAGAGTTTTTGATAAAGAATTTTAAATAAAATTCACAATCTGAAGTCACAATACCCCCATGAATTTAACAAATGCCCATCTTTCAAGTCCTTGGAGTTGGCAGGGAAGCACTATATGTGTCAAAGTAGTAAAGCCATGAGTCACTGCTCT
Organism: Locusta migratoria; assembly: GCA_026315105.1. NCBI lineage: Eukaryota > Metazoa > Arthropoda > Insecta > Orthoptera > Acrididae > Locusta > Locusta migratoria. Next base: position 299,149,651 of record CM048744.1, read on the forward strand.
TCCCTAAGAATGAGCTTTTCCTTTTGAAATAAGTTACATTATATTGTGATTTGTATCACAAATTTTATTTTATTAATAATGAAGAATATAAATGTGTTGTTTATGGTTGTGATAATTGCCACAGAACTGTCTTTGGACCTAAGAAATCAAAGATTGTCATCCACTTGAAAACCCATGTCTCACTTACTCAGTGTCTTCAGTAACATTTCTGCTAATTCTTGATAGGAATGAAAGTGATGGGTAGTCTCTCCATCTTCAAGGTTTTATGGTTCATCTTTCTTTAGGTTTTCAGAATCAAAACTGTTTGGTGGTAAATAAATTTGGAGAGGTAATTGATTTTGGCTTCAGAATATGTACAAATAAACACAGCTCAAAGTCATGTTAGTTGCTTTGTGGAGGATAAGGATGAACAGCTTTCATAACAAGTTCTTGAACTATAAAGGCACTTCTAGGAATATTTTCGTGGCCACTGTTCTTCCAGACATGTTTTCCAGTCCTGGTATGTGAAACTCACCTCCTTGAAGAGCTTTGCTTAAAGTTGTATGATTAAATACTCCTCCATCTGAAAAATGTCCTACATCCCCAAATCTGCATAAAGATACTGTTAATTGGCATCCACGAATGTCATTACACAGGTTTCTATAGTATGTCTGCCTAGGTGTGAAAGAGGGTTTCTATAGTATGTCTGCCTAGGTGTGTTTGCGTCTGTGTAAATGTATGGGTGTGTGTGTATTTGTTCACCTTCCTCTTCTTCCCCCAAGGTAAGTCTTTCCTCTCCCGGGATTGGAATGACTCCTTACCCACTCCTTTAAACCCTCATCATTTCCTTTTCCCTCTCCTTCCTATCTTCCTGAAGAAGCAACTGGATTGTGAAAGCTTGCGTTTGTGTGTGTGTGTGTGTGTGTGTGTGTGTGTGTGTGTGTGTGTGTGTGTGTGTGTGTATTCATTTATTTATTTGTGATGCTGTCACACCTCCTTCGCCTGGTGAGTAATCTTCGTCTATTTTTATTTATAATTACACAGATTAACTTTGACATACTTTTAGTTCCAGTTGATCCATATTAAGGAGATGCTCTTGGATGTAAAACATGTTAGAAAACAAGATAAACAAAAAATACTTACAAAATGAGGTCAGATATGTTAAAGTATCTTCTACAGATTAAAAATGTAATTGCTCTTGTGGATGTGGAATAAGTCAGAAAAAACAAAACCTTAAGAATATTTACATTTTAAAGGATATAAAACTTACTACATACTAAATGTTCAATGTAATAGGTGCACATGCTAATTCTTAGGTTATTTTTTATTTTACAACACTTATTTACAATGATCAAATAACTGCACAAGAAGTCAGACTGAATATTTGTGAATATTATATGCAATAATATGCAACAATCACTTCTGTTAAGAAATTCATCAGTAGAATAAAAGAGTTGACCACTAAGAAATCCTATAAACTCTCTTCAAACTGAACATACCTGTGGGTTAATTTTTTTATGGCTGTTGGAATGTAATACCAGTGTGCATAGCTATAACACAAGGAGAAAGGATGATCTTCACTATGCAGAGTTAAATGTAACTTTGGCACAGAAAAGGGGTGAATTATGCTGCCACAAAAGTGTTTGCTCACCTACCAAACAGCATCAAATACCTGACAGATAGCCAACTAGCATTTAAAATAAATTAAAAGACTTCCTGAATGACAACTCCTTCTACTCATTGGATGAAGTTAAAGATATAAATTAGTAACTCTAAAAAAAAAAAAAAAAAAAAAAAAAAAAAAAAAAAAAAAAAAAAAAGGATATGTGTCTCATGTAATATTTTGTGTAATGTAATATTTTCTATAGACACCTTTTTCCGTCCCCCATGAACCACAGACATTGCCGAGATGGGATGGCTTACATGCCTCAACGATGCAGATAGCCGTACCATAGGTGCAACCACAGTGAAGGGGTATCAGTGGAGAGGCCAAAATACGTGTGGTACCTGAAGAGGGGCAGCAGCCTTTTCAGTAGTTACAGGGGCAACAGTGTGGATGATTGACTGATCTGGCCTTGTAACATCAGCTAACAAGGCATTGCCATGCAGTTACTGTGAACAGCTAAAAGCAAGGGGAAACTGCAGTTGTTACTTTTCACAAGGACATGCAGCTCTACTGTATGAATATATGATGATGGCGTCTTCTTGGGTAAAATATTCTGGAGGTAAAATAGTCCCCCATTTGGATCTCCAGACTTCTCAGGAGGATGACGCCATGAAGAAAAAAAGGGGGGGGGGGCTTTCTATGGGCCGGAGCATGGAATGTTCTAACCCTTAATCGCGTAGGTAAGTTAGAAAATTTGAAAAGAGAAATGGATAAGTTAAAGTTAGATATGGTAGGATTAGTGAAGTTTGGCAGCAGGATGAACAGGATTTCTGGTCAGGTGAGTACAGGGTTATAAATACAAAAGCTGTTGGTGGGAACACAAGAGTAGGTCTGATAATGAATAAGAAAATAGGAATGCGAGTTAGTATGAACAGCATAGTGAATGCATTATCACAGCAGACACAAAACCAATATCAACCACAGTAGTGCCAAGTTTATATGCCAACTAGCACGGCTGATGATGAGGATATTGAAGAAATGTATGTGGAGATAAAATAGATGATTCAGAAAGTTAAGGGAGATGAAAACTTGATTGTGATGGGGGACTGGAACTTGGTATTAGGAAAGGGAATAGAAGGAAATGTAGTAGGTGAATATGGACTGGGGAAAAGAAATGAAAGAGGAGATTGCTTGATAGAATGTTGCGCAGAGCGCAATTTAATGATCAGCAACACTTGGTTTAATCATCATGAAAGAAGGTTCTATATATGTGGAAGAAACCAGGAGACACTGGAAGGTACCATATTGACTTTATAATGGTAACGAATAGATTTAGAAACCAGGTTTTAAACTGTAAGACATATCCAGGGGCAGATATAGACTCTGACCATGAACTGCAGATTAAAACTTAACAGATTGCAGAAAGGTAGAAAAGTTAGGAGATGGAACCTGAACAAATTCAAGGAACCAGAGGTGATGGATAGTTTCAGAGGCAACATTAGGCAAGGATTAGCTGAAACGGGAGAAAGTAATACAGTAGAAGAAGAATGAGTAGCTCTGAGAAATAGGGTAGTGAAGGCCGCAGAGGATCATATAGGCGGACAAGACCTAATAGAAGTCCTTGGATAACACAAGATATACTGAACTTAATTGATGAGAGGAGAAAATATAAACATTCAGCAAGGGAAGCAGGCAAATGGAAGTACAAACGTTTGAAAAATGAGATTGACAGGAAGTACAGTATGGCTAAGCAAGAGTGGTTAGAGGACAAATGCAGAACCGTAGAAGACTGTATAAATAGGGGAAAGATAAATATTGCTTACAGGAAAATAAAGAGAGATATTTGAAGACAAGAAAAGCAGCTATATCAATATTAAGAACTCAGACGGGAAACCAGTATTAAGCAAATAGGGGAAAGCTGAACTATGGAAGGAATACATATAAAGCCTATACAAAGGAAATAAACTTCAAGGCAGTATTCTAGAAATGGAAGACAAAGTGGAGGAAGATGAGATAGGAGATATGATACTGAGAGAAGAATTTGACAGAGTGCTGAAGGATTGGAGTCGAAACAAGTGCCCTGGAGTAGATGATATTCTGTCTGAAGTGCTGATATCATTAGGAGAGTGAGTTATGAAGAAATTGTTCCACCTGGTATACAAGATGTATGAGACAGGGGAAATATCCTCTGACTTCAAGAAGAATATCGTTATTCCAACTCCAAAGAAAGCAAATGCAGACAAATGTGAAAATTACAGAACTATCAGTTTAATACGTCATGGTTGCAAAATACTAACACGTGTTATTTACAGACGAATGAAAAAACTTGTAGAATGCGGCCTTGGGGAAGATCAGTTTGGATTTAGGAGAAACGTAGGAACATGTGAGGCAATACTCACATTACGACTTATTTTAGAAGATAGGCTAAGGAAAGGCAAACCTGTGTTTTTGTAGATTTGGAGAAGGCTTTTGACAATGTCGACTGGAATTCTTTCAAATTCTGAAGGTAGCTGGGGTAAAATATAGGGGGCAAAGAGTTGTATTCAACCTATACAGAAACCAGAGAGTGCTTATTAGAGTCAAAAGGCAAGAAAGGGACGCAGAGGTTGGGAAGGGAATAAGACAGGGTTATAGCCTGTCCCCAATGTTGTTGAATCTGTACATTGAACAAGCAGTGAAGGAATGCTAGGAGAAATTTGAAGAGGGAATTAAAGTTCAGTGAGAAGATGTTTTTTCAAATGTTTGTATAGTCTATGGGACTTAACTACAGGGTCATCAGTCCCTAAACTTACAAACTACTTATCAACTACTTATGAACTAGGACGGCACAAATATCCATGCCCGAGGGGGGGATTCGAACCCCTGACCATAGTGGCCGTGCAGACCGTGACCAGAGTGCCTTAGTCCCCTCAGCCACCGCGGCCGGCGACAGTGAGAAGAAATAAAAACTTTGTGGTTTGCCAATGACATAGTAATTTTGTCAGAGACTGCAAAGGATCTGGAAGAGCAATTGAATGGAATGGACAGTGTCTTAAAAAGAGGGTATTAGATGAAAATCAACAATAGCCAAAGAAGGATAATGGATTTTAGTATCAGGAAGTCAGGCGATGCTGAAGGAATTAGATAAGGTAATGAGACAATAAAAGTAGTAGATGAGTTTTGTTATTTGGGTAGCAAAATAACTTATGATGGCCGAAGTAAAGAAGATATAAAATGCAGAATGGCTATGGGAAGAAAAGCGTTTTTGAGGAAGTGAAACTTGTTAACATCCAATATTAATTTAAATGTTAGGAAGTCCTTTCTGAAAGCATTTGTCTGAAGTGTAGCATTGTATGGAAGTGAAACATGGATGATAAGGAGTTCAGTCTAAAAGATGATAGAAGCTTCTGAAATGTGGTGTTACAGATGAATGATTAAGATTAGATGGGTAGATCACATAACTAATGAGGACGTGCTCAACAGAATTAGGGTGAAAAGGAGTTTCTGGCATATCCTGACTAAGCGAAGGGACAGGTTGGTGGGTCACATTCTGAGACATCAAGGAATCAACTTAGCATTAGAAGGGAGTTTGTGGGGTAAAAATCATAGAGGGAGACCGAGGGACAAATACAGTAATCAGATTCAAATCGATGTTGGGTGTCATTCATACTATCAGATGAAGAGACTTGCACAGGACAGAGTAGTGTGGAGAGCTGCATCAAACCAGTCTGCGGACTGAAGACCACAACAGCAACAGACACATTTTATTAACCTAACACATTCCACATCATTAGGAAGTGTATTCAGGAGCTATGGAATATGGAACAAGTATTAATCTAATGTATTGACAACGTATATTGCTGAATAGTGGACACCTTTCTGATCCAAAGTAATTGACTTAAAACCTTTGTGAAAATAATTATTGTTTCTAGTATTGATTTCATGAACAGGTTCATTATAGAATAAATGTATTGATAAGCAGTTATTAGTAGCCCCAATTCCTTAAATAGCCATTTGCAGGATGTTCTTGAGTTGACACTGCCAATGATTTATATCACATATTTTTGGGCTCTGAAAAATTTAGCTTGGACCAATGAGTTACTCCAGAAAATAATCCCATATGACATTATGGAGTGAAAGGTTACATTATATGATTCATATCTCATATGTCTGACAACATTCACATTGGAAATAGGGACTTATTCAGGCATTTCAACAGTTCCAGGGTATGCTCTTCCCAGTCAAATTTATTATCCCACTACTAAAAGTGTCATTATACTCGTATTAAGTGCCTACAGCACAAATAGGATTAAAAATTTGTGCTCTTTGCCATCAAAAGCTCCTATGCACTGAAGAAAGTTACAGCAAATCTTAAATTTTCATGAAATTTCCTTTCACTGTGCTTCAGAATTAGGCACTTGAAAAAAATAAACAAATATATATGAACAATGTCACAAACAGGCCTTTTTGTTATATTAATAATGGAGGATATGTAACAACTTACCATAAAGAGACTCACTGACCTCTGACAGACACAAAAATAGATAATCACATTCACACAGCTTAAATTTTTGGCCATGGCCTTCTTCACAAAAAGAAACACATACATTCACACAATCAGTCAGACAATAATACACACACAACTGGCTACTCCAGCAACACAAGCTAGACTGTGAGTGAGGTGGGGAGTTGAGGGGGAAAGGATGTTGGGTAAAGATGGGGATGGAAAGTTCTGCATTGCATGATGGCGAGAATTTGAACTGTGGCAATGAATACAGTGAAGGAAAAGAGGGGGGGGGGGATAAAAGGGAGGTGTAGAGGAGTGTGCGGAGGGAGTGGGGGGATTTGAAATGATGAGAACAACAAAGAAAAATAAAGTTAGAAAAAAAGGGAAAAATAGGAAAAAAATAATAAAATAAAATAAAAATAATTAAAAATAAAAAGTAATAAATAAAGGGGATATTGAAAGTGGTGCTACACAGTTCTAAGAAAGACATGGATAGAGCATAATGGGTGGGGAAGGAAGAGGGGGGGGATGTTATGCATAGGGTTTAGGGACGGGAAGTTATCTTAGGTTGAGGCCAGGATGGTTGCGGGACCATAGAATGTTAAGGGACAACACCCACCTGCACAGTTCAGAAGAGCTGGTGTTGGAGGGGAGGATCCAGATGGCTTGTGTGGTGAAACAGCCCTTGAAATCCAGAGTGCTGTGCTCAGCTGCATGTTGTGCCACAGGATTGTTGTTGTATATCAGCTGCGTGAATTCAAATGTTCTGCTGTGTCTGTTGGTGCTGTGGTACGGGTCTAGAAGTTTACGAGCGCCACCTGGCCAGCTGGTAGCTGAAGGACTGAAAGCGGTACGCGCAACGGTAGTTCATATTCAGACTTGTAAGTGGAATGGCCCTTCTTATCTTAGTTTGTTAAATATTCAGTGTTCGTGTAATTATAACATGATGAGTAGGGATTTTTCACAATTATTAAGTTACAAACAACATTTGAAATGTCAACGCTCAAGCAAATTCTACAAATCCTCATCAAACAGGAAAAGTTGCTGGCCTACCACCTCACCAAACATCAGAAGTTCGTCACAATGGCTCTACAACAGCTCCTCATGGCAACACACAATGATTGCACATCGTTGTCCGTACCCGCTTTTCCGCCATACAAGGAGACCACAGAAGATTGGATGGACTATGAGAAGCGGCTTCACCAACACTTCATAGCTTTCAGCATTGTTGACGCCAATCTCTGTAAGTCACTGTTTCTTTCATGAATTTCTCCTAAGTTCTATCAACGTTTGTCTCAATTAGCGCCTCTCAAAGAACCCTCTTCACTGTCATTTGACGAAATGTGCTCGCTTCTCACTTCAAATTATAAGAAGCAAACACACATCATTGCATCACATGGAGCATTTTATCAGTGTAAAAAAACAGCCCCATCAATCATACCGAACATGGGCTACAGAACTGCAACCCATAACTAGAAAGTGCAAGTTCATTACTACTGTTCACAAAGAATCTTACGCTGATTCAAAGGTCAGGGATGCAATTTTGAGGTCCGCTCTCGATAAAGAAGTTCATCAGAAGGCTCTTCAATTAAATGACCTATTCGAATCTGAAGTATTGGTCATAGCAGTGTCTTTTGAAATTACTCATACTGCAGGTGCCCAAATGGATGCTTGGGGTGATATAGGGCAATTGTTGATGCACCAGGCAGTGTCGTGAACGAGGAAGTAGTGGCAGTGTACTCTCACATGCAACCCAAACAAATCAAGCAGTGCACTAGTTCTAAACAGAAGCAATCTCTTGCTGCCTTACCTTCTTGTCCCCACTGTTTTTCGCAGCATTCATGAGATGTTTGTTCCCAACGTTGGGCTACAAGTCAAACATGTAAGAAAAAGAGTCACATCTCTTCTGTTCGCCGATCTAACCAAGTGCAGGCTATACACAATACTGACTTAGATACAGCCTCCAAAAATTCTTCTGGAAACGAAGTTTACCTTATGGTGCAGATGTTTGGAAAAGACATACAGATTCAAATAGATACTGGCTCGGCAGCCACAAGAATTACATCACAAACTGATCTACGCCTAGGTTCACCACCCCTTTCACTGGTGTTGCAACGTTTATGCACATACAGTCAGCAATAATTCTCCATTTTGGGATAAATGGATGTCCAAATCACATATAGGTCTGTTGCATGAACAGTCGCTGTGTATGTTGTTGACCACATGGGGACAGCTGACTTGTTCGGCTATGATGCCTTCTGCATATTTGGATTCCCTGTTGACAATACTGTCTATGTTGTATCAGACAACATTCCAAACGCTCAGTTAGATACCTTGTCTATGGACATTTCTGCTCTTTTTTTGCCCAGCCTAGGGTGTGCCACAGCTTTTGAAGCTCATGTGTCTCTCAAACTGGTTGCCAGACCGCAGTTTTTTTTAGCCGACCCCATTTCTGTAGCATTGCGCGATGCTGTCACACGAGAGTTAGATTGGCTTATGATCTCAGGAGTTTTATTTCCTGTTCATACCAGCAAATGGGCCTCCCCGATTGTCGTCAGCAAACCTAACAGCAGTCTCAGGCTTTGCGGTGATTTTAAGACTGCCATCAACGCTCAATGTCTTATTGATACCTATCCTAAGCCTCGACTGGAAGAATTGTTTTTCAAACTTGCAGGAGGCAAATAGTTTTCGAAAATTGACCTCTCTGAGGCTTATCATCAGTTAACACTTGGCGAGTCATCACATCAATTTGTTGTTCTCAATACGCCTTTTGGCCTTTATCATTACCATCGGTTGCTGTTTGGTGTGGCCAACACGCCAGCCATATTTCAAAGGTTTATTGAACAACTTCTCATCTCTGTTCCTGGATGCATTAACTATCAGGACGTCATTGTCGTTACTGGTGCTACCATGGATGAACATCTCAAAAATCTATGTACTCTTTTCTCAGTCCTACAACAAGCTGGACTTAAAGTGCAATTTTCACAAATCTCAATTGTTCCAGCCCTCTATAGCTGGCTGTTCCAGCTCGCACGCTTCCCTGTGAGCTAGGCAGCGCTCACCTGCTCGTGGGGCAGTGCTTACGTGGCTGTGAGCAGCTGTCGAATGCAGCACACCATGAGGCTGAGGCTGCTACGAGTGAGTGTGAAGGTGAGGCTGCCAGCTGGCCTGTGACGTCATGAGGAACTGTGGCCGCGATGCAATTCCTGCCACGGACACAACTGTTCCTGAAATAGCTGCCTACAACTGAGATTGCTATTTTTCTCCATGAAAATGCGAGACACACAACACATGATCAGCCCTCAAAGATGATTTTTCTTTACTATAATTAATATAACAGCTATGTGATCATTAATTTCAACAAATTGATTTCATGACTGGAATTTAATAAAGCATGTTAATGGTACCATAATTTTACATTTTTAAATACCTATTGCATCAAATCAATGGAAGGAGTATTTCTTAAGAATTGAATAATGTATTTTCCCATTATTTCTTAATGAAGATGTCATTGATTTAGAAGTTATTGCTAGAGTATCAAAAGAAGCCAAGATTATGACTGACTGTTTTATCACGCTGAACTCCATCCCAGTTTCCACCTTGTTAATAGTAAATACAGCAATATGAATTTTACAATGAACTTCTCACTGCAAAGACGTGGTGACGAGCTGCAACAGGCACATAAAAAACACACACACATACAACACTTTCAGCTATCGGCCATGGCCTTCTTCAGAAAATAGAACACTCACACAATCAAAAAGGCACACAACACACAGTCATACACCTCCGGCGTGTAAATCAGGAACAGGATGGGTACAGCACAGCCTAGACGGGAATAACAAGATGCAGCTTAGGAATGGAGTGGGAAGGCGGGTGATGGGTGAAAAATAAAATAAAATAAGAAAATAAATATATATACATTTAAATGAAAAATAAAAATAAAATGTGTGCACACTGCACGTACACACGACTGTGTACACACACACACACACACACACACACACACACACACACACACACAAACACACACACACAACTCAAACACACACACATACACACAAGAAAGCACATACGTGCGCACATGTATGCACGCACGCACACAACAAACATGCGTGCATACATACACACACGATCGCACATTCACGCACCACTCAAAATAGGAGAGGTTTGCGATAGAGAGGTTGTACTGTAAGGTATGGTGAAAAAATAGGGAAGTTATCATAGGTTGAGGCCTGGATGATTTCAGGATCGGAGAATGTATTGTTGGGATAACTCCCATCTGTGCAATTCAAAAAAGCTGATGGTGGATGGGAGGATCCAGATAGCTCGGGTTGTGAAGTAGCCATTGAAATCAAGCATGTGCTCCACTGCATGCTGTGCCACAGGGTGGTCCACCTTATTTTTGACCACAGTTTGACGGTGGTCATTCATCCTAATAGACAGCTGGTTGGTGGTCATACCAATATAGAAAGTTGCACAGTGATTGCAGCACAGTTGGTAAATTACATGGCTGCTTTCACAGGTGGCTCAGCCTCTGATAGGGTAGGATAAGCCTGTAACAGGACTGGAATAGGAAGTGCTGAGTGGGTGGATTGGACAGGTCTTGCAGTGGGGTCTTCCACAAGGATATGATCCCTGTGGCACTGGGCTGGGTTTTGGGCTGGCATAAGAATGAACTAGGATATTGTGGAGGTTGGGAGGGTGACAGAACACCACTTTAGGAGGGGTGGGTAGGTTATTGGGCAGCATGTCTCTCATTTCTGGGCACAAGGATAGAAAATCAAAACCACGGCGAAGGATGCAATTTAGTAGTTCGAGTCCAGGGTAGTACTTGGTGACAAGGTGAGTGCTCTTTTGAGGATGGTTACTGGTGTTAGGAGGAAGATTTGGGATGTGTGAGGATATGGCATGGGAGATCTGTTTGGCATGACCACCAATCAGCTATCCATTAGGATGAATGGCCACCGCCAAACTGAGGCCAAAAACAAGGTGAACCACCCTGTGGCACAGCATGCAGCGGAGCACATGTTTGATTTCAATGGCTGCTTCACAACCCGGGCCATCTGGATGCTCCTATCCACTACCAGCTTTTCTGAACTGCACAGATGGGAGTTATCCCAACAATACATTCTCCGACCCCAAAATCATCCAGGTCCCAACCTACAATAACTTCCCCTTTTTCCATACCTGACAGTTCCTACCTCTCTATTCCAAACCTCTCCTATTTTGAATGGTGCATGAAGGTGCAATCCTGTGTGTGTTTGTGTGCACACGCGTATGTGTGTGTGTGTGAGAGAGAGAGTGTGTACGTGGTCGTATGTACGTGCAGTGTGCATGAATTTCATTTAAATGTACCGTGTATAGTGGAGTAAACCGTGCCCTCAAATAATCCGCACACCCTAAAATTTTGACGACCAGAAGGGCAAAAAAAAAAAAAAGGATACCACCCGCCGGCTTTGAAAAAGCACGTGAGAGACAGCTAACTTGGGATATCATGTCTATTAAATTTCAAAACGCCACGTAAATATCAAAACAATTGACATGCTCTGATTGATTGAGAGAGAGGGTTGTCATATCCAGAGCATGTGAATCTCCCACCGACCCTATAAAATTCTTGTAATTTACCTACTAAATGTTGTCAGACAAACTGAAAAATATTTCAATTCTATTGTATTAGTGTGAAAACGTACTCACAGTAACACACACTACAATGAACACTTATAGAATCTGAACCATTAATAAATAAATGGAGCTAAGATTGGTATTACACGGTCATGTATTTACATCAAAGATATTTGATAATTAACGTTTAACCCCAGTAGCAAGAAATAGCTGTAATCCTGTCTTCCCCAGATATAGTCTTCAACCCGTGCCGATACCGGTGTGGGTAATATGGTGGTACTGAACCAAATAATACCCAACTTAAGTAAATAACGTACTTACTTACTCAGAAAGATGGCACCACAAACTAGTCATTCTTACATCAACAATGCAACTATTCGTGTGCACCAGACACTCTGGCAAAGAAACTGCTGGGAAGATATGCTACTCCGCCACGTTTGTGGCTGGCTAAGGCGGCGCACAATAAAAGTTATTATTATCTGCTATCTTGAAATATGACGGCCATAATACCCCATTTTAACACCACAATGAAGATTTAATATTATGAATATTTGGTAATATTTCTTTGTCAAAGATTCGATCGAAAATATTGTGTGATATCGGCCTAAAGGGATCTGATTTTCAAAGCGAAGTAATACCCGCCTAGTTGTTTTGTTGTTTCAGATGGAGTAATACCAACCTAAATTTGAGTAATCTGCGCACCCCAGTTTTTCGTTCATAAAACGGAAAAAATATGCATGGATTACTCGAGTATGTACGGTATATTTATTTTGTTTATTTTATTTATTTTCTTATTTTATTTTTCTCTCCTCACCCAACTCCACATTCCATTCCTAAACTGCATCTCGTTATTCCCATCTAGGCCATGTGACGTAACCTTCCTATCCAGAGGTGATGGTTGTATGACTGTGTTGTGTGCCTGTGTGATTGCATGAGTGTTCCATTTTTTTAAGAAGGCCATGGCCGATAGCTGAAAGTATTGTATGTGTGTGTGTTTTGTATGTGCCATCGCAGCTCGTTGCCACATCCTTGCGGTGAGTTGTAAACTGTCCCTATTACTATATTATTAATTCCAATGTGGACTTTCCATTACAATGAACTTTATAATAATGCCTGTCTATGAGGAAAATATGTATTTCATTTAAGTTCAAAGAAAAGGTTCATTTGCATGTAGGCGTAATAGCTTACTTCAGGCAAATTAGTAATACACCATCTTAATTGCCAGTAACTACACTTACCAACAGTGGCGTAGCTACGTCACCAAGGGCCCCGGGGCAAAATTGACATTGGGGCCCCCTTTAAATTAAAAACATACAGATGCAAAACAGCTACATCATCAGCTCGTTACCATCCACTGGAAGACACAATAAGGCAAACCTAAAGACTACTAAGTAAATTATTATGTGCCAGGCAGCAGACAATATTTAATCATACTCTCTAATATAATTATAATTATGAAAATTAGTTTTTATGCTTTCACGCAAAAATTTGGATGAAATTTTGCAAAGGGATAGAGCTGGACCTGGGTAGAACAAACAGATAAAACGAACCCATTGGATAGTTTTCGAAGTTGTTCCATACTAGGCGAATGAAGTCGCAGGCAGAATCTAGTAAAAATAAACAATGAGGAAGTATTACTCAACCACGAAAACATGGCCCCCTGCCGCGAAGCAAACCGGGAACAGCCAAGTCGGGGCTCGCGCGTCCGCGGTGACAGCAGGCGGACTGTTGTCAGTGCCGACAAGTCACTGTCTCGCTAAACTACTGCGCTATTACCTCATTGGCCCGTACCGATCAGCCTAATTTCGTTGAAATCCTAGTCAAAGAAGAAAACTGTAGGAAGTATTCGTGTAGGATAGTTTCAGCAAAATGAACTTGCCGGATTTTGTTTGTTTAAACACTTTTGATTGAGCTGTGCCGCTACCAGGCTTTATGAAGTATATTATCTTATTGTCTGTCCAATAACATTAAACATCTGATCCATGAATGTATCTCAATCGTTAAATAGCAGAATAAACAAAGTGCGCGGGTAGAATAGTACCTTAAAAAGTAGCGTGATGCGCTGAGTTCTCACCATTATTTGAAACCACAGTCAAGTTCTTTTTGTTTTCTCATTTAGAACAACTGACCAAAATGCGACGGACGGTATAGTCAATTACTAATGTACGTAAATTGAAGAACAAATAGTTCTTATGGAATACGAAGGCACAGAATGCCGAATCCATTTCCCGCCTACCATTGCAACGTAGTGTATAGATAGTCCAGTAGGGTCAAGCCGTTTAATATGGAACTCCCAAAGTTGACCTTCCATTTCTTGTCACGGAATTTACCCTTGACTTTGAAAAAACTTAAATTACTGTTCAAACATTACTCATTATAATGTTATTTCGGAGTTCTCTGCATGAAACCGATCTAGAGACCTAGATTTGTAAATGTAAAGTTTAAAATGTTAAAATGTTTGTATAGCTTATGGGACTTAAATACGGGGTCATCAGTCCCTAAACTTACAAACTACTTATGAACTAGCTAATCCTAAGGACGGGACAAATGTCAATGCCCGAGGGCGGATTAGAACCCCCGACCGTAGTGGCCGTGCAGACCGTGTCTGGAGCGCCTCAGTCCCCTCGGCCACCGCGGCCGGCTAAATGTAAAGTACCGTACCTTAAATACATGGCAATGAGAGTACAAACTTAGCCATACAGAAACGTGCGGTCCATTTCACTTTTGGTGTCATCAAACGCAGATTTTATTCCTCTACATCGTTTATGTGAACAACTTTTTTGATAGATGGATTGGTTTCAAAAAAAAAAAAAAAAAAAAAAAAAAAAAAAAAAAAAAAAAAAAAAAAAAAAAAAACGGTTAAAAGAACCTGGTCCAGTTTTGAAGAGCACTAGAATGGAAACGGGTGGTCCAAAAAATATGCGGATAGTCTTATTCAATGCAGAATTATATGCCCTACAACTTTTAATTTCACTTTGTTTTCGATATTTTGAGTCATTTACAGATATATCACAAAACCGAAAAAATACCCCTTTTTCGCGTATATGTTTGATCCCCCCCCACTTACTCACAACTTTGCCGAGGGGGAAAACCTAGAATAGTCATTCTAGGACAATAACGAAGTCATTAAAACAATAAAACCCTTATCAACACTCATTTCCGATTTGACTGCTAATTCTACTGGACTAAGAAAGGTATACAGATTTTGTTCGGTATACCTTTTAGTATTAAAGCATTTGTGGAAAATAAACACTCCCCAGATGTTTCCTGGTGCAACGAATTTTTGTCTGCGCAGTACGTCATCAGTGATTTATGAGATGCGCTGTGGTAGGGTCGGTACAACTTTGTGAAATATCCTGTAGTTTCCTTTTGCGACAGATTGGTGAAGACTGAGTGTGGACTCTCTCGCTATTCGTTTTGCTGGCGATCAAATAACGGCAGTTCCTGACCGTTCCAGCGCTCTGCCTTTCCCTGCACCTTCTGCCCTCCATCACACCCCCTCCTGCTGTCACATCCCCACAATTCCAGAACATATCGTATGTTGTCTTAGTCCATTCTGTTTAACACTGTTACTTAAAAGTTAGGAATTTTTCCATTTCGTGTAATGCGAATACTGTCAGTACTCGAAAAAAAATCATAATTATTTTTCGCGCTTCACTGTGTATCACGAACTTAAGGAGTGGCGTTTTCCAAATCGTGGAGAATTCGTTCATGTTCCATCACGCACCAAAGCCGGAACGATAGAACACCTACTGGATTAAATCAATACCTCAAACTGTTACATTGCAAATGTTGGAAGAGATATGATTTCTGATCAGTAATTGGGAAGCCTCAGTGGCAGGGGCTACGTTTTCGTGGCTGTAGTACTTTACAGTAATAACATGGGTACACAATTATAAAGTACTCAATTTTATTTTTGCAAAATCATTAATAAGGTCTGTTAAATCTAGACTTGATGCAGCCTTGTTTTCAATTGCTATAAGTGCCAAATGTCGGAGTCGAGCTTGACCCATGCTGTTCGTGAGATATGTTTTTATAATTTTTAATTTGCTGATAGGTCTTTCAGCTGTTGCAGAAGTCACGGGTATTGTATAAAACAATAAAACTGCGGTAAACACCTCCGTAATCCCGCACTCTAATAATGCATATTTTGTTATAACTGGCGAACTGTCCATGTTGGGGACAATTTCGGCAGGACTAGGTGATATATGTTAATAAACGGAAGTGAAAAACTAGGGACTATTATATTAAAATATTTACTTTAGAACTGATCACATTTTTGTAACAAAACTGCTTCATCTACAGTGACCAAAAATGATGGTCTTAGGAAATCAAATACTTGACATACTGCACGTGTGTTTAATTGAGCTTTTATTATGCTAGTACATTTTTGAAAATAGTAACTTTAAATATTTCTTCCCTGTTTCGAAATCGGTAGTCAGAAGCTAGTTCATCAAAATGTTTTTTTTTAACTTTCTTTCTTCGTTTTTCTTGAAAACTGGGATTTATGTCGTATTTTTTCAGTTTCACTGACTTTGCACCTGAATGATTCGAAATCATTTCTATAAAGTTTCAGTTTTGTTTCAACATCTGCTAAAGCTCTACTTGCCTCGTCCAAATCGATATCACTTTTTTTTTTTTTTAAATTTTGTATGCATGATTAATGTCATTCAATATTTGGTACATGAATTCACAAAGAAATACAAACTGGAAATTTAGCATTTTTGTTTTAATATTTTCTGCTTGTATACGCTCATCTTTACTTTAACTCTTCAGTAATATTTTTGATAAGGCCTTGATTATATAAAAAAAAACGAAGTTTTATTGCAGATATTGTATTAACTCTACTAGCCTATCTACTCGGATTTAATTTTTTGAGATTATATAAAAAAAAACCGAAGTTTTATTGCAGATATTGTATTAACTCTACTAGCCCATCTATTCGAATTTAATTTTTTTAGAAAGATTTCTGATTCCCCGGTGAATTTTTACAGTAGATCCCAACGCTTAATGCTGTTCCCGATATTATATCTCTTGCACTGTTGCGAAAAACAATCTGTTCTACCACGCAACTGCTAATGGCATCATTGACCAGTAAATTAAAATTATGGATATTCGGAAAACCGGTTTATTCGGATAATCGAATTGTACACTTGTATTTGCCAATAAGAAGTACTTACAAGAACAGTATTTATACAGTATTGGCAAGCGCGCTATCGTTCACACGCCGCAGCATTTGGAAGACGCAGCTGTTGCTGTGAGCAGCTGTCACGCTGCCGCTACTTCTGCCAACTGAAGTGTGCCGATTGTCTTACACTGCGACTGGTGGCTTGGCCGGTCGTGTGTAGGCCCCATTAGAAGCAACGTTTCGCCTCCCGTGGGAAACTTGATTGAAGTTATGGGGAGATGATGTGAACAGTAGGATGGTAGACTTAAAAAAAATTCGACACTCTACTGTAACTTTTTCCGGACGTCACGGGCGCCGAGGGGCCCCTTGAGCTCGGGGGCCCCGGGGCACTGCCCCGGCTAGCCCTATGATAGCTACGCCACTGCTTACCAAACAATTCCTGTCTTAAATGTTCACATTATAGTAACTCGCTAAACAGTGGCAACAATAAGTGGCATATCGGCCGATCCAGCACTTATCTCAAGAAATGGCACAAATACTAATGTTTTCAGTTTAGGGAGACAGTACAAAAAAAAAAAAAAAAAAAAAAAAAAAAAAAAAAAAAAAAAAAAAAAAAAAAAAAAAAAAAAATTGCTACCTCATAAAAATTGTGAGACACAAAAGCAAAAAAAGGGGCTGTAGTTATCTTTTAATTCTGCTTGCAATAAGTCAGAATTACTAATTTAAGACAATAACATCATGAGCCGTTGTAACATTTGTACAACTTACAAAAGATTTATTTATTTTCATTTTTTAATACAAGTGAACATATATCAGGGGTTATCTTCTTTGCTGCAGCTATGCTCAGCAATACGTTCATTGTAGGTTTCTGAAGAAATGACCTTTCATTGTTGTTTATTCTCTTCATTGCAGAGAACAGTTGCTCCCAACAGTACACTGCACTGCATGGGGTGGCTCTAGAGAAGCAGGCACTGGACTTTGGGCACTAGACATTTTTGTTGTTGTCACAGCTACACATGGCTGAAAACTATACGAACCCACCTGTTTACTTTTGCCCGCCGAGTACTAGCATGCATGACGTCAGCTTCTCCCACCACCACAGCTGCGAGCTGGGACAGTGAGTGCTCCGATTTGCGAAGCAGCCTTTCTATAGTGTACCTGGGTTTTCACCTTTCAAAGGGTGGCATCTGTCCCTAACGTGACAACATAGCCACAATTGCCACCCTCCTGCGTCCTTCATCAGTTAAAGAACTGCAAGCTTTTCTTGGGAACATAGGATACTATCACAAGTTTATTCTCTCCATAGCAGAGATCTCTTACCCAGTCACTCACTCGCTCAAGAAAAATGTTCCTTTTACGTGGTCTGATGAATGCGATGCTGCTTTTCACTGCCTTAAAGCTCATCTCCAAAAAGCACCTAGTTTGGCCACTTACTGCCCTGGACAACAACTTGTGTTAGCTACTGATGTATCACAACATGGTATTGGTACTGTTTTATCTCGTAAATATCCAGATGGTTTAGAACATCCAATTGCTTACGCCTCCAAAACGTTAAATGACTTGCAGTAGTGGTATTCACAAATTGAAAAATGGGCTCTTGCCATTCTTTATGCTCTCAAGAAATTTCTCTATGGTAACAAGTTTCATCTTATTACGGACCACAAGCCATTGGTCTCATTATTTCATCCATCTGCTTCCATTCCTGATAAGGCGGCACACAGGCACCAAAGGTGGGCACTTTTCCTCTCTCGTTTTCAATATGACATTCATTTCTGTCCCACTGATCAGGATGCAAATACTGATGCCTTATCCAGACTTCCTATGGATTCTGACCCTGTCTTCGACAAAGATGAGCTTCTTTGTTTTCATTTGGATGAGGCTGCGCAGACTGTAGTTGAGGATTCCTCATCATGGGGCAATGCCTGGCGGCAGCCACCACCAAAAGTCTGGTTCTACGCCGGGTTCTACGTCACATAGAAAAAGGCTGGCCAACCCTCCTTGTGGAAAAGTGTCGGATACCCTCCTGAACTACTTCCATCTGCGGCTGCACCTCTCCTCCCACAATGGCTACCGACAGCGTCTCTCCCAGTTCCAGCAACATTGCGGCCTGTGGTCCTACGTGTTCTCCACCAGGGACAGTGGGCTGTCTCTTCGATGAAGAATCTTGCTAGATGACTCATCTACTGGCCCGGACTCAACACAGAAATTGCACACGTGGTGGCCGCTTGTCAAACATGTGCAACACAAGCACCGGCGCCAGAGTCCTCACACCTAAAAAACCATGGGAGCGCATTCATATAGATTTCGCTGGACCCTTCCTCAACACTTATTGGCTCCTAGTCATTGACTTCTATTCCAATTTTCCTTTTGTGGTTTGCTGTGCTTCACCAAGCACAGCTGCTACCACCATGGCTGTGGCCAAAATCTTTGCCCTGGAAGGCGTACATACTACCATTGTTTCTCATAATGGGCCTCAATTCACCTCCTTTGAATTTACTGACTTTTGTGCCCAGAGAGGCATATTCCATATCACTGCACCACCATTCCATCCCCAGTCCAATGGGGAAGTGGAGCATTTGGTCCATACCTTTAAATCCCAGATGAAGAAACATCTCACGCCCTCTTCCACTGATGACACACTCCTACAATTCCTAGCATCATATTGCTTCACTCTGTCTGTGGACCATAGCCCGGCGGAGCTTTTGCATTGATGCCAACCTCGTACTCTCCTCCACCTCCTCACATCCCCGCCTTCTAAAGGCACTATAAGCACTCAAGGGAGACTTGCTGATGGCGCTCCTGTGTGGGTGCAAGGCTACAGAAAGCAACCAAAATGGTCACAAGTCCATCTTGTCACACGGAAGGGCCAGCAGTTGTACACTGTCAGCACTCCTACGGGGAAGTGTCTCGCCAAGTAGACCGACTTTGCCCAAGAGTCACCAGAGTACTGGTACTGTCCGTCAAGGAGGACTTGAAGATGAATGTTGACACAGACTCTCCTGCAACGAGAAATCAAACTGACACTTCCAACATCCTAGTGGATTGGACAACACCACAAAAAATGGAACAAGACAACCATGAGGCCACTGATTCGCTGATGTCTACAGTCTTACCTACGTCTTTAACATATGCACCATTACGCAACTTACCACCTATGTCAAACATCATCTCAACACGAGCCTGGACAGGACATTATCGGCTGTATGGGAAGATGCTTACTAGATCATTCACAAACAGTTACAAAGAAAAGATGGACATAGGCATACACAACACGTGAGTGAAAAACAAAACGGGGGGAGAAACACTGTCTATCAAATGCGTGAATTCAAATGTTCCGCCGCGTCTGTTGGCGCTGAGGTTCGTGTGTGAAAGTTCACGAGCACCACCTGGCCAGCTGGTGGCGGAAGGACTGAAAGCAGTATGCAGTTCACATTCAGATTTGTAAGTGGAATGGCCCCTCCTATCTTAATAGTGTGATAAATATTGAGTGTTTGTGTAATTATAACAGTGGTCTATCTTTTTTTTTTTTTTTTTTTTTTTTTTTTTTTTTTTTTTTTTTTTTTTTTTTTTTTTTGCCACAGTTTGGCACAGTTTCTGACAGAGAGCTGTTTGTCATCATATTAATATAAAACTCTGTGCAATGATTGCAGCAGATTTGGTATATCACATGACTGCTTTTACAGGCAGCCCGACCTCTGATGGGGTAGGATAAGCCTGTGACGGGGCTGGAATATGAAGTGCTGGGTGGTTGGATTGGAAGACAGATGTGGCAAAAAAGAGCCTATCCTCAGTACATTAGCATCTCTGGTAGACATATAAAGTACTTTTAATACTCATACAGACCTTCCTGCATATCCACCATGAAAGAAGGAAAAAGTAATTATAAAATACTGATGATGCTATCAAAGTTTTGAGGCACGTTAATTACTAAATATACAAGGAATTAGACTTGATATTTGAGGAGCAACAGGGAAATGTTTACATTTTAATAGAGGAGAATTGAATTATTTATTCTTGTCATATTGTACTGTACAGCACATTTGAAAGTGCCTTTATTATACCCTCACACACTGTTGGCATCATTTCAGTGATTATGGATCTGGAACTCTATTCAGAATGTACAATGGGGAACAAAAAGATTATCCGGCCCGAATAATTTGAAGTCCAAGAACAGAGCATTGCGCATGCCCAAGCTCATATGCATGAGTGTTGACAACTCCAATGGTCTATGCAGCTTCAGCTCGCTGTTTACATCATCAAGTAGAAGCAATACGATACTTAAGATACAGTATATGTTGAGATTCATTGCACTTTAACTCATGTATAATTTATTTTGGAAAACATTATTTGAGCATGTAGTAATGGTTGAGATATAAGAATTCCACACAGGTATATGTGGCAGAGTGGTCAAAGCGTCTGCCTAGTAAGCACGAGATCCCGGGTTTGAATCCCGGCCAGGCCCAAATTTTCATTCGCCACACTTTGGTATTCCATCTAAACCTAGTACAGTGAAGCCATAACTAATTCTGATTTATTTCATTCATTGAACACTGTAACGTCATCAAAAAATAAATGAATAATTGTATACAAGTCGAGGCTGGACTCCTGCTGACAATTAATAGTGTCGATACCTCTAGGTCTGTTTTCCCTTATATGGAAATATAGGTTTCAGGTTGTGAGCATTACAGAACAAATAGGCTGTGGTAATAGGAAAGAGACAGCATGGCGAATGGAGATTTGGGTGTGAAATGTTGGCGCTGGATGTCTTATATGGGTGCAGGAACCTTAGAACGAAATCCAATATGAGTTCAGTTCAGCATAATATAATAATTGCAACAGTCCAGATTGCAATATGATATTTCTTTTATTTTATTAAGATGACCAGTTTTGATCAATAAAGCACACCCGCAAATTATGTCCTTGTGAGTAGCTGGCCTGTCTCCTGAGCAGCAACACTGATTATTCAGAAATATTTTGATTGATGTTTATTTTCCATGGGAACAATGTTCCATAGAATATCCAATTCAGCATGCTATGAACATTTCTTTGAAAATGTAATCATTCCTGGAGCTCGACTTTGGTACCCTTGTACCCATGTTTAACAACATGATAATCGCACAACAGCATTAGGATTCAGAGCTGGTTCCAAAGGAGAGAGAATATTATTCAATGCCTACAATGGCCTCAAAAGTCGCCTGATCTCAATTCCATAAAGACCATATTTGTTAAACTCAAGAAGACTGTGGGGGATAATTGGCTAGACACTCCTCCAAGAACTGCAGGTGCCTCGTGGGATTTGGTTTATTCTTCATGTGAGAGAATTGCCATGGATGAGGCCTTTTTCGGCAGATTTGTAGATTCTATGCCTCGAAGGATCTGGGCTGTACATGATGCCAATGGCATGTGGACAAAATACTGAAGATATACCTAGCTTACATTACATTATTTTTATTTTAATGGGAGGTCATACTGATATGAACCACCACAGAAGATGATTTTTACTTTTGTGAAAGGTCAGATGAATTGAATAACACCCTCTAAGGATATATATGGGAGGCAGATTGGTTTCAGATATCAAATTGACAAACTGTAATTAGTTATTTACTAAAGAGACTACTGGAAAAAGTAAAACCAATATAATTTAATAACAAAAGGTAACTAAAGCAGGAAATCCTTGCACTAAAATAAATAAAACAAAAAAGTAAAGGCTTTGGTGGCATCCGATATGATGCACACCACTTGACCAGAAAGGCTGACACTATCAATGAGCTACATGTCCTTTCTTGTTAGTGTAATGGTTGAATAGTCCTACCAGAGGTGAAGAATGAATATTAAACTGGAAACAACAGATAATGAAAGGCACAGCCACTTACTAGTGTAAAACACACATATTTGCTGATACACGTATCTTAGCTTAACACTATAGATTAACAATGTGACACTCAAAGTAATTACAAATACATGCATATTCAACATATCTACTATGGCTATCATTTGTCTCATTGTTTAAAAATTAGGCTAAAAGTTGATTCCAGTGGTACTTGAACTCCCGCCTCTTGTGTTCATACACCATCAGCCTATCCCTTCAGCCAACAAAACATATGTAAGAAGCTGTTTATTGTAGTAAATATACCCATGTGGTGTTCTTATATCTCAACTACTTCTATGTGCTCGAATAACATTTTCCAAAAATAAATGATATGTGTGTTAAGCTGCTATGAATTTCTAAATACAGTATACTGTATCCTAACTATTATATTGCTTTTATTTGACAATGTAAACACCAAGCTGAAGCTCCGAAGACTGCTAGAGTTGACAACACTCGCACTTTAGAACTAGGGCATGCACATTGCTCTGTTTTTTTTGTTCAGGTAATCTTTTTGTCCCTCATTGTACATTAAGGAGCTGGTGTGAAGCTCCAGTTGAGAATAATGTAATGGCAAGTTGTTCAGCAATGGTTGCAGTTTCTTGACAATTTGTTCCCTATAATACGGAAAATGAGTTGTCATTTTTAGTGATACTTCAAAGTATGTAACAGGCACAAAAACAATATTTTTGTAACACTATATATCTTAAAGCTTTGGATCACTCATCACTGAATGAAACACTCTGTACTGCTTATTTTTTACAATGAGTGAAATGCAAATACAATTACAGTAAATGATTAATAGAAAATATATACAGTAAAACTTCATTAACACAAATCCGAAGGGACCAAAAAATCAGGAGTTCGTGTTAACTGAAAACCACAGATTTTAATAAGTATACATGTACAGCAGTACACTAATGTGTAATACACTACACAATCAATCATGTTATTGTAGATTTATAACACTATAAAGTGATTATAAAATTACAAGTACTCACAAATTATGTAGATTACTTTCTTGGAACAAAATCAGTCATGGTTCGCTGACGTTCATGGGAACAATAATATTTTGTAATTCCACAACCATCTGTAAACCCAGCAGTGACATCAAATGACTGTTCTAAACAGTCCAAGGTTGTAAACATCTCCTGACAGGTAGGTGAAATGGTATCTGTATTCTCTTCCTCTTCACTTTCTTCTCATTGCCCTTCTTGCACCTCGTTCAAAGCTTTTGGCACATCCGATTCCGCAAAAGCACCTATGTAAACATCATCGTCTACACTAATAAATTCTTCAAAACTAATCCCAGGGTTCACAATGTCCATTCATCAGGTGAAGTGGCATCTTCTAACTCATGGACATCTTCAGTGTTGTTATGTCTCCAAGTTCTGTTAAAGCACTTCCCTATATGATGTGGCAATACTGAGTTCCAGGCTGCTGTGATAGCTTTTATTGCATCAAGCAGGTTTCAATTTGGGGTTGAACTATTGTTTTCAGCAGTACGAATTGCAGCTCTTACAAATCGCTTACAATAAGCTCTCTTTATAAGATAGATTATACCTTGGTCCAAAGGCTGAATGCAGCTTGTGGTATTGGGTGGAAAAATTGAACCTTTACTCTCGATCGGTTCAGATCATGTACGTTATGGGCAGTACATCTATCCAATGTAAGAAGAACATGTCTATTTTGAGCAACCATTCAACTGTTGAAATGAAGAAGCCACTTGTGAAGTGATGTGCCATCGATCCAAGCTTTCTTGTGGTGAGAGTAGATGCAAGGTAAAGTGTCCAAAAAAATGTTCAAATGTTTGTTAAGCTTATGGGACTTAACTACGGGGTCATCAGTCCCTAAACTTACAAACTAGGACGGCACAAATATCCATGCCCGAGGGGGGATTCGAACCCCCGACCGTAGTGGCCGTGCTGACCGTGACTGGAGCGCCTCAGTCACCTCGGCCACTGCGGCCGGCCTAAAGTGTCCATATTTATGTTTTTAAAACAACGTGGATTCTCTGATTTACCAATAACCCAGGGATGAAAATTCTCACTGCCATCAGCATTACAGCACAGTACAACAGTCACAGGTTGTTTGCTTCGTGCTCCACCATGACACTTATTAACTTTCATCCCCAGGGTGTGATTTGGAAGAAGATTGTAGAACAGTCCAGTTTCATCCATGTTAAACACATCACATGAGGCATACTTTTCCCTCACTCGGTTGAATTCATGCAATTAGCTGATCGCACTTTCTTCATTAACTTTATTTGCTTCACCAAAAAATTTGTACAGATGAAATTGATTGTCTCTTTTCAAACAGATACAACCAACCACAAGAACAACGGAAGTCTTCAATGCACGCATATAGCAGTAACGTCACGATGTCTTCATACTTGGTGGTACGAAGTCGTTTAGATTTGTTTCCAGAACCTGATACTGCAGCATTAATAATTTTTTCTTGATTCTTAATAATTGTAGACAAAGTAGTTTAGGTATTCCAAACTGCTCTGCAATTTCTGTGTTTTTGTTACCACAGTCCACTTCATCTAGAATCTTAAGCTTTAACTGTACATTTAGTTTCCTCTTTGCCATTTTTGCATGCTACAGTACCAGTTGTAACTGTAGTTTTTATTCAGTATTCCAACTCAATACGGATTACGACTAACAGGACACCTGTCAAATCTTGCACTAAATACGCTCCTAAATGCTGCTGCACACATTATTGAATGTCTTACAATGTTCAGCATATGCTGATTGTTGAGGTGATAATCGCGACTAGTGACCTAAAATATATATTAAAACCAGTCAACAAGAAGTATAATTAGCTCTGTAGCTACATTTCCTACATTCATTTAGGAAAAAATTACGATTTAGAATACTCTAAGGTCAGAAGTTTGTGTTATAGTGAAATTTAATTACATTAGGAACTGAAACAGAGTTCGTAATTCGTCTTAACCGAAATTCATGTTAACCGATAAAACATACCATAAGAACTAATGTATTCCTGGTGGGACCAAAAATTTTTATCGCGTAATCACGAGTTCATCTTATGCAAGATTGTGCTAAGGAGGTTATACTGTATTAGATCATGGCTTATACCTCTTGCATTAAAATGTTTCATTTTCAAATATAGTTAAATTGTAAATGTTATATTTGCTCATGTTATTTGCAACAATTTAAGCTGTAGTGTCCCTATTTAACCATGCAAATATTTGTGAGAAGTGAGAATGAATTTACCCTGTATTATTCATCCTATATAGCGAGCAAGCTGTAAAGGAAAGGAAGGAAAAATTTTGAAAAGCAAGTAAATTTAAAGAGAAGAAATAAAAACAGCATCAGTTTGCTGATGACATTATAATTCTGTTGGAGGCAGCAAAGAACTTAGAAGAGCAAATGAACAAAATGTACAGTGTCTTAAAAGCTGGGTATATGGTGAATATTAATAAGGCAAACCAAGGGTGATGGAATGTAGTCAAATTAAATCGGAAATGCCAAGGGATTAGAAAAGGTAGTGAGACAATAAATGTGGTATACGAGTTTTTTTATGTGGGCAGTAAAATGATATGATAGCTGGAGTAGCACTAGTGTGTGTGTGTGTGTGTGTGTGTGTGTGTGTGAGAGAGAGAGAGAGAGAGAGAGAGAGAGAGAGAGAGAGAGAGAGAGAGAGAGAGAAACGCCACACAATACCAGATGAAAACTAAAGCTTGAAGCTGGGTCCAGTGGTGTATATATAAGAAGTGGGGGAGGGCTGGGTACCCCTGGAATAATGAATATAAAGGGAAAAAAGTAAAGTATCTGAATATTTTTAATTAATGCTGTATGAGAAAAAGAAGGTTGTTAGATGTCCTCATTCATGTTTGTTTGTGCCCTTTTCAGAAAAGATTTAGCTGATATCTGAAAAAGAAAAGTTAGGAGGTTTTCATCAATCTTACAATTACATTAGTCTTGAAATGATCCATAATATTCCAAACAACAACTACAAAGTAAGGACTTCTAGTAGATTTCATTTCTTGTTGCTAAAATCCAAAGTGTTCCATTGATTGAATTTAATATGAATATCCTGTGCTTTCATCATTTATTGTAGCAAATTAAAACCTAAAATTTTGTATTTATTCATCTATAGATCAAATACAAAATTGCAGAAAAACAGCTAAGTGGCACATGACGTTTATACTTACCAGCCTTAATGCAAATGGCTTACCTGACATGTCTGTGTAACTTTAGATCTTTTGGTCGCACAAAACTTGGATATGTGATCCTTTAGGAGGGCAGCCAGGTAATGCATTCTAAGAAGGAAAATTTTTAGAATAATTTTATGTGGCTGATAAATATGTTAATTTATATACATTCAAAGTTTATATACAAGTTTTCTCAATTGTACTGCCACGACGGTCGTGTTTGTGTGAGTGTGTGTGTAGGTGTTTCTCCAACTGATGAAGGCAGTAAGCTTTTTAAGTTGTATTCTATTATTTATGCCTTTCTGTGGCTAATCGGACGTCTCTGTGGTGAGTAACAACCTACTGATTAATAAATCAATCGTTTGATGAGGCCTGCTTTCCAGAAAGGCTGAAATGTGCAGAAGTTTGGCCTATCCACAAAAAGGGCAGGCAAGATGAGTTAGGAAACTTCTGACCTGTATCATTACTGCCAATATTTGCTTAAATATTTGAACGAGTAGTGTGCAATCAGTTAGAAAAATATAATGAAGAACACAACATTATTCTTAATAATCATTATGGATTCAGAAAGGGGCTGAGCACTGTTCATGCTGTTAATGATCTTATCACTAAAATAAGCAATAGCCTTGATAATAAACAGTGAGTATCCGGTATCTTTTGTGATTAACTAAAGCATTTGATACGATAAACCACAAATTGCTGCTCCACAAGTTGGCTGTAAATGGCGTCCAGGGGAAATCTCTAGGCTGGTTCTCGTCCTAACTCAAAAACAGGAAACAGAGGGTAGTGATACAACAAAAAACTGAGAAGGTCTATTCTAGCTGGGAGGAAATACAAACAGGAGTACCCCAGGGGTCCCTGTTAGGCCCATAAATAACATGCCAAGGGAAATAACTTAAGAAACAATTTTCTATGCTGATGACTCTTCAGCAATAATCTGCTGTAAAAATACTGAAGAATTAGTGCAGAAAACTAAACAAACTCTTCATGAACTAGAAAACTGGATAAATAATAATGCCATGAAGCTGAACTTAACAAAAATGCAAATTGTACATTTCAGGACAAAACAAACAAGTGAATACGTATCACAGTTAAATTACAAAGGCAAAGAGCTGATCCATACAGATGCTGTTAAATTCCTAGGTGTTACTATTAACAAGAACTTGTCATGGTCTGATCATGTGGATTGCTTGGTAAAGAGCCTTGTTTATGCCACGAGGGTCTTAAACAAAATGACTGACTTAGAAGTCAAGAAAATGGTCTACCATGCATATTTTTTATCAGTTGTGAGATACAGCATAATATTTTGGGGTGCTGAAAAAACCAACCTCCGCAAAGTGTTGAAGCTCCCGCAAAAAATCATCAGAGCCATGACAGGAGCAGACAACAAAGCAATCATGCTAACCATTATTCATAAGCCTAGATTTCATGACAATTCCTTCTTTATTTATCTATGAGATAGTTCTCTTTGAGATAAAAAAAACCCACACCTTTTCAAAGGAAATTCTTTTACTCATATGTACAGAACAAGACTTAAATCACACTATATGTTACCTTGCCACAGACTTATATTATATGAAAATACTCCATACTATAGGGCATTAAAGATTAGAAATAAGATTACGTGTTCCTACACATAAGTTCTCTATTATGGTGCTTCTATATTTGCACACTTTCAAATTGTAAAATTAAACAGAAGTATTTAAAAAGAAATCATTTAAATTAGCAATGTAAAAACAAGGAAGTTAAGATGTGTAATATGTGAAGATATAGTTAAAATTCACGTATATATAAACATATGTTGTACTGTATATTTATGTAGGCATACAACTGCATTGACTGAAGAGTCACCTATGTTCCAATCAAATGATTGTATATAACATGTTATGTGACAATAAAGATTCTATTCTATTGTATTCCTTCTCAAAAATATTGTTGAATCCTTCCTGTTGTACTTCATGTAGAAATCTCATAAATGTGATACTCTAGTTATCAAAAACAGCTATTGTATAAGATAGTATAAATCTACAATTATTTTTGTATAAATTTAACAATATTCACTTTCCTTTTTTTTTTTTTTCATTTTAAATTTGGACAATTTTTCAAATATTCTACAATGTTTTCATATATTGTACAGTTATTTTCTGCATTTTTCAAATTATATTGCACCCAAATTGTGTACTAACATGGTTTCCAAAGATTTCCACACAGCTGTTATTAATTTTAAATTTTATGACATTTAAGATCTAGTTGGAACTATGCATCATGTAGTTATGGAAGACTATGAAAAGTGTCTGCAATAAAAGACTTAACCATCTCAGCATACTCAACTCCACTGATCATTTAAATTGAGAGATTAAAATGAACTTTATCAAAAATCTACATCTTGTGTTAGTTTGATTTTTCTTGCTTTGTTGGTAGATATGCTTATCACAGATATTGCATGATTTGTGTATGAAAATAAGCTTAATGAATTTGTTGAACAAAATACAGAGCAGGAACATTACAGCTAGTTGCTTATGAACTGGATCCTCCTAGATAGTAATAAATAATTCCTTTTACATCCTGTGGATCATATGTACAATCCAATTATGCAGTTTCTAATTTTCAGAGCTTTATAACATATGTTTTCTTGCAAGTCCCATATGTACACATTACAGAAAAATGTTGATATCACTCTGCACAACTTTCATATCATTGTTTCTGTGTGACAGTGTTAAGATGAAATGTCTATTTGCTGCTGCATGGTAAGTACATATTAGCTAACAGCTTCTGTTCTGCAGTCTTAAAACTATTTCAATTTATAATTTAAACAAAAGTCAGTACCCTTTTGGTATGAGTTTATTAAGAGAGGAAGCACTTGATCAGTTTGGAGGAGAACAGAGAAACAAACATTTTAAGGTAAGCATCCTAGCATGTGTGTTAAGCAATTCAAGGAAACTATAGTAAAAATTTAAGTCTGTGTGACCAGACAGAGGTTTAAAATCTGTACCTCCTAAATAAGAAAATATTGTGTAGATGCAGCCAATGATGATGAACAGTTCACCAAGTAGGTTACCAAAATATTTCTTCTATATCTGTGATCTTGTCAGGATACTCCAGCTACACCCACATGAGGCTAGTTGCTCAGATTATTACAGCCACTGAAGAAGGGAATAAATTTCCTGGAATATTATAACATGTGAGAGGGTACAGCTTATAGGCTGTCTTTTCATAGATACCAAAATTTTGAATAGCCACAAGGAGGGATTTATATATATTTTCTCTACTTCTCCTGTTGATGACATTACCTCTCCCCCCCCCCCCCTCTCTCATTCAGTTTGTACCAACTCTCTGTGATCCCATTTTCCAAAGTACACACTTTTTCTGCCGTCCATGTTCCCCTGTAGACTTTCCATGTTGGATCACATTACTTCTACTGTGTCATAAATCCCTCTCATCCTCTTCCTCTAGTGTTATAGATCATCCACAGCATTAATGTTTCATCTAGTGATGCATGTCTTCTCATTGTGTGCCCAAAGTAGGTTACACTTTGTTTCAGTATCAGACCTATGGAGCAATCTAGTTTTATTCGCTCTAATAGTGACCTATTTGTTCTCTTTGCAGTCCATGGAACTCTAAGAAGTTTCCTCCAACAGCACAATTTAAAGGACTCTATTCTTCACTATTCAGCCTTTCTAACAGTTCAGGTCTCACGTCCATACATCACAAGATTACTCACCAGGCGAAGGAGTACAGTTGTGATAATAGCACAAATAAATAAATAAAGCACACACACACACAAATGCAAGCTTTCGCAACTGTGAATAGGAATTATATTTTTATTATTTTTGTCCACAATGTTTGCAAAAAATTATGAAACTACAGGAAAACTGAAACTTCCTGGCAGATTAAAATTGTGTGCTGGAACTGGGACTCGAACCTGAGATCCTTGCCTTTTGCGGGCAAGCGCTCTACCGACTGAGCTATCCCGACACGACTCACGATGCCGCCTCACAACATTACTTCCACCACTACCTCACCTCCTACAACTACCAGGAAGTTTCATATCAGTGCACACTCCTCTGCAGAGTGAAAGTTTCATTCTGGATACAGGAAAACTGTTTGTAACTGGCATTCTGTTCGTGGTCCATGCCTGCTCACCAAACAGAACACCAGACAGACGATGAAGTTCTCAGAGGCAGGTCTGACTGGCACGAACCACACAGGGAGTGCCTACAACTGCCAGTGGAGGGAAAAGGCAGCAAACATAAATACTGGACCGGGCCCATTCAGAAAGAAGTCTCAGGTCACACCTGATGAAGGTTACGAGTAATGTAGCGGAATATTGTGCAAATTCGACACTGACATCCGGCAGAACACCCAACGACCCATCATGTTATGATCTTCTATGCCCAGCTCACTTGGGTGCTACACCTTCATCAGCTGGAATGAAATGCCGGCAATACCTGAAAATGCTGGATATATCTGAATATCCTTCACTGCCAGAGGCACACTGCTTGCGGAGCCAACATTCCTGCAGCTCTAGAGGGCCCCCATACAATTATTCGTTGGTTACGGGAGGTTAGGTCACGATTTGGCAGTGCCTTCAGCATTGCAGGTCCTAGACTCAATTCTAGATAGTAGGGTCCATTTGACAACAGGGGCTTTTCACGCGAGTCACATGACAAGCATCCTTGTCAAAGCTGCGATCCCTCCCCTGTGGTTCCACCAGAAACAGCTGATAGGTTTTATAGGTTGCCCGTGTTCAAGCCTTGCCCTACCACCCAAATTACAGGCTTCTTTTTGCAGCAGCTGCATTGCCTTTCCCTCCACAATGACCCAGATCAGGTTAACTGATTGCAGTCCATGTTCATTCCCTTCTTTCATCACTCGAATCCCATCCAATTTGTATCTCTTTACACTATTCTTTGATCCATTCCTTGCTTGCACCTTTGTCTGGATTTGTCCCCTAACTCAAAAGACTCAGATTCACAAATACATCTCCATCACTATATCCTGACACTGCTTGATTCATTATATTTAGCAGATGGTCCTGTTGGGTATGCCTATATCCCTGGTCATAATATCGAACATTGTTCTTTGCCTTGCGGGAGTAGAATCTTTACCATGGAGCTAGTTGCTATTTCTCAAGCTCTTCAAGATCTCCAAGCCTGCCTTGGGGAGTCATTTGTCATTTGTAGTGACTCCGTAAGTAGCTTACAAGCACTCGACAAGTGTTTCTCCAAAAAATTCTTTAGGGCAGTCCATATTAAACCCACTAACTAACAACAGTACCTCCACTTTGACAGCTGCCATCCCTTCCATATTAAACAATACCTTCCCTACAGCATGGGCATCCGTGGGAAACGTATCTGTTCCAGTTCCTAATCCCTCACCAACTACAACAACAATCTATCCAATGCTTTCCTCTCCCGCAACTACCCTACAGACCTCGTCCACAAACAGATCTCCCGAGCTGTCCATTTCTCTCCCTCCAACAACAATGTTCCTAACCCCAGACCACCCAGGAGCACCCCCTTAGTCACCCAGTACCATCCTGGCCTGGAATGCCTCAACAAATTCCTCAAACAGGGCTATGACTTTCTCAAGTCATGCCCTGAGATGAGATCATCACTCCAAACTGTTCTTCACACGCCACCCAGAGTAGCCTTCCGCCACCTCCCAACCTCCGCAACATCCTCGTCCAACCTTATAACATCCCAAAACCACCCTCCCAACTTAATGGTTCTTACCCCTGCAGCTGATCCCGCTGCAAAACCTGTCCAATGCATCCTCCCACTACCACACACTCCAGCCCCACCACAGGAAAAACCTATCCGATTCAAGGCAGGGCCACATGCGAGACAACACACGTCATATATCAGCTGACATGTGTCTACTGTTCAGCCTTTTATGTTGGTATGACTACTAACAAATTGGCTGAGCGGATGAATGGGCACAGACGGACTGTTCGCCTGGTGGACACCCAATATCCTGTGGCAGAACATGCCCTCCAGCACAACTCCAGGGACCTGGGCACATGTTACACCACACGTGCCATTTGGATACTACCAACAAACACCAGTCCCTCAGAGCTACGGAGGTGGGAATTTGCCCTCCAACACATCCTCTCCTCCCGCCACCCACCTGGCCTAAATCTATGCTAACACCTCCCCTTACTCCATCCTCAGCTCACCTATTCATTATCCCTTCCTTACCTCTCTCTCTCTCTCTCTCTCTCTCTCTCTCTCTCTCTCTCTCTCTCTCTCTCTGTGTGTGTGTGTGTGTGTGTGTCTGTCCATCCATCTTTCCCTGTTAATGAAAAATGTTTTAGACAACCCCCCGCACTTCCTACACCTCTCACCATCATTCAGTTCACTCATCTTCTCTTCTCCACTTGATCCTCTCTGGCTTGGCTCAGTATGTACATGTAGTATATCTGATGTCCACACTCCTGAAACACCACCTTCATGACCTCGGTCGTGAATTACCTTTCCCTTCCATTCCCATCCTTTCTTCTTCCATACTCTCCCACCTGATGAAGGAACTGTGTTCCGAAATCTTGTCATTTTTGTCCGCTTTTTTTCTGTTTCTTCATTTGTGTTACTATCGGTGGTACAGCACTAAGGTAAGTACTGGCCAGCCATTCTATCTCAGTAGATAGATATTCACTTTTTGAAATCTTGAAAGAATTCTCAGTAGACAACAACACATTAGAAATGATTTAACAGATCCTAACGAACACAGGATGTTGTTGTGGTCTTCAGTCCAGTTACTGGTTTTGATACAGCTCTCTACCCTACTCTATCCTGAGCAAGCATCTTCATGTCGTCATAAGAATGACAACCCACATCCATTTCAATTTGCTTACTGTATTCATCTCCTGGTCTCCCTCTGCGATTATTACCCCACACAATTCCCTCCAACACTAAATTCACAATTCCTTGATGTCTAAGAATGTGTCCTATAAATCGATCCCTTCTTTTGGTCAATGTATGCCAGAAATTCCTTTTCTCCCCAATTCTGATCGGTACCTGCTCATTTGTTAAGCGTTCCACCCACCTAATCTTCAGCATTCTTCTGTAGCAACACATTTCAAAAGTCTCTATCCTCTTCCTGTCTGCATTTCATCCATGTTTCACTTCCATACAAGGCAGCACTCAACACAAATGCTTTCAGAAAGGGCTTCCTTATGCTTAAATTAATATTCAATGTCAACAAATTTCTCTTTTTCAAAAACACTTTTCTTCCCATTGCCATTCTGCATTTCATATCCTCTGTACTGCGAGCATCATATTGTTGTGTTGAAATGGAAGCAGGCTTGACTTCGAACACAGGGTTGTTGACTGAACACAGAACTTATACTGAAATTAGGTTTATTGCGAACTGAAACGTACACACAGTACTGACTGCCTCTCAGGCAGTGTGCTCTGCTATTTATACATAGACAGAATGTACCACAATTTAAAAGACTATTTAGCATAAGAAACAAGTAGAAATTACAAGTGAACATAAGAAACATGTAGAACATTCTGGAAATGTTAGTTACAAAGAAATAAATTTTTGCCGATGGATGGGATTGAAGTGGTGATCTTCAGCACAGCAATCAGTGACACTTTCCCTTGCGCCACACTGGCAATCGGTTAATGTGGAGTCTCGCGGCAATATATTATTTACTGCCCAAGTAACAAAACTCATCTACCATATTTATTGATTCGTTACCTAATCTAATTCCTTCATAATCACCTGATTTTTTAAGACTGCATTCCATTACCCTTGTTGTGCTATTGTTAAATGTTCATCTTATATGCTCCTTTCAACACACTGTCCATTCTGTTCAATTGCTCCTCCAGGTCCTTTGCTGTCTTTGACAGAATTACAATGTCATCAGCAAAATGTAATGTTTTTATTTCTTCATTCTCCAAATTTCTCCTTGCTTTTCTTTATAGCTTGCTCAATGTACAAACTGAACAACATTGGAGAAACACTACAACCTTGTTTTACACCCTTTCCAACCTCTGCCCTTCAACTCTGATAACTGCTGGCTGGTTTTTGTACAAGATGTGGATAACCTCCTGTTCCTTATATTTTACTCCTTCTGATTTCAGAATTTCAAAGAGCGAATTCCAATCAACATTGTCAACAGCTTTCTCCAGATCTACTAAAGTGGGAAATGTAGGTTTGCCTTTCCTTAATCTATCCTCTAAGATAAGCTGTAAGGTGAGTATTGCCTCCCATGTTGCTACATTTCTGCTCTTCCCCAAGATCGGCTTCTACCAGCCTGTCCATCCTTCTGTAAATAATTTGTGTTAAAATTTTTCAACCATGACTTATTAAACTGATGGTTCTGTAATTTTCACACCTGTCTGCAACTGCTTATTTGGAATAGGGATTATTACATTTTTTTCTTAAAGTCTGAGGGTATTTGCCCTGTTTCATACATCTTAATCACTAGGTGAAATAGTGTTGTCATGGCTGGCTCTCCGAGACATGTCAGTAGCTCTGAGGGAATGTCATCCCCTCCAAGGGCCTTGTTTTGACTGAGGTCTTTCAGTGCTCTGTCAAATTCATTGTGTCTAAGTTCACTTCCTTTGTAGAGCCCCTCTATATACTCTTTCTACCCTTCACCTTTCGCTTATTTGCTGAGAACTGACTTTCCATCTGAGTTCTTTATATTCATACAGTTACTTTTCTGGTCGCCAAATGTTTCTTTTGTTTTCCTGTAAGCAGTATTTATTTTTCCCCTATTTATACATTCTTTTACAGACTTGCATTTGCCTTCTAGCCTCTCCTTCTTAGCTATTTTGCACTTCCTGTCAATCTCATTTCTTAGTCATCTGTACTCCATTTTGACTGTTTCATTTACTGCATTTTTATATTTTCCTGCAATATGCCAGGATTTTTTGTAGGTCTTGCCTTTCTACCTATTTTGTCCTCTGATGCCTTCACTATTTGATTTCTCAATGTTGTCCGTTCTTCTTCTTCTGTTTTATTTCCCCCTATTTCTGTCAATTGTTGTCTAAAGCTCCCTCTGAAATGCCCAAGAACTTCTGGTTCCTTCAATTTATCCAGGTCCCATCTCCTTATTTCCCTACCTTTTTGCATTTTTTCATAATGAACAAGATATGGCCAGAGTCTACATCTGCCCCTGGGTATGTCTTACAGTTTAAAACCTGGTTCCAAAATCTATGTCTTACCATTATAAAATCTATCTGGTACCTGGTACAGGGTATAAAGTGAAATTTCCTGGAAGACCTACAGATAAAACATTATTCTTTTAACAATGGAAAATGCGATTGGAATGTCAATAATGGAGGATAGATAACAAATTACCTTAAAGATGCTCACAGAGCTGCGGACAGGTACAAAAAAATAGACCATCACATTCACACAAAATTTTGGCATGGCCTTCATCAGAAAATGAAACACATACATTTACATTATCATTCAGATAACTATACACACACAACCACCATTTCTGGCCACTCTAGTGCCACAAGCATCTTGAAAGCGAGTGAGGAGATGAGTGGAGGGGGAAGAATACCAGGTAAGGGTAGGGATGGAAAGTTGTTGTTGTTGTTTGGATGTTTTAGGGGGACAAAACTACGTAGGTCATCAGTCCCCCATTCTATCGTTAGGCATCACAACAAAAGGTGTTAACACGTAAAAGAGCCTGAGTGGAGAACAACTAGGGGGGAGGAATATCCCCCGAGTCAGTTAAAGGACAATAAAGTCGGCAAGAGACAACTAAAACAATGACAATCACTCAGTAGAACAGAGTAACGACAAGAAATAAAATGTAAAAGCCGACGTCTGTGGCTGACCGACCGTGAGACTAAAAACAGGAAAAGTCAGCCACACGGAAACAAAGGGAAACCTCCAATCGGAGTGGCATTGAATACAGTGAAGGGAATAGGATAAAAGGGAGGTATAGGGGAGCAGAGGGACTTGAAACAATAAAAATAAAAAGGAAAAATTTAAAAAAATATATAATGTATTAAAAATATAATAAGGAATAAATAAAAATAAAAAAGTAATTAATTAAGGGGATATTGTAAGGGGTGACACAGGTGCAAGGAAGACATGAATTGGAGGGATACAGGGTAAAGAGTGGTAAAGAAGAGGAGGGAAATGTTAGGCATAGAGTGTAGTTATATTAGGTCAAGGCCAGGATGGTTGCAGAACCATAGAATGTGTTGAAGGGACAACTCAGAAGAACTGCTGGTGGAGGAAAGGATTCAGATGGCTTGGGTAGTAAAGCATCCATTGAGATCAATAGTGTTGTGTTCAGCTGCATGCTGTGCCACAGGGTGGCACATCTTGCTTTTTGCCACAGTTTGATGGTAGACATTCATCCTGATAAAAGTTGGTATGTCATCATACCAATATAAAATGCTGTGCAACGATTGCAGCAGAGTTGGTAAATCACGACTGCTTTCACAGGTGGCCCAAAATCTAATGGGGTAGGATAATCCTGTGACACGACTGGAATAGGTGGATTGGCCAGTTTATGCATTAGGGTCTTATAATGGGGGATTATGATACCTGTGGTAAGGGGTTGGGATTGTGAGTAACATAAGGATAGACTTGGATGTTTTGGGGTTTGGGTAGGTGATGAAACATCACTTTCGGAGGGGTCAGAAAGATCTTGCGTAGGATTACAGGGCATGATGATAGATAATCAAAGCCCTGACAAAGGATGTGATTTAA
The DNA here is from genome assembly GCA_026315105.1 of Locusta migratoria. Classification (NCBI taxonomy): domain Eukaryota; kingdom Metazoa; phylum Arthropoda; class Insecta; order Orthoptera; family Acrididae; genus Locusta; species Locusta migratoria. The sequence continues at coordinate 299,187,210 of CM048744.1, forward strand.
TTGTTCCATTCTGGGTAGATATTGGGTAACACAAAGGACAATCATTTGTGACTGGTTATCGGGGTTGGAGGGAGGGTTGGTGGTGCATGGGGAAATGTCACGAGAAATCTGTTTGTTATTGATTACTCTGAAGAGGACTTTATGAAGAATGAATGTGACTAGCATTGTGTAGCTCATCATGTGATCTGCAGTGAGTAGAAAATAAAATTCTGCATTTGTTAAAATATTTTCACTTGACACTACTTGTAGTTTTTACAATGTAATTATTAAACATTCAGTGTTTCTCCAGAATGTGTGATTAGTATATACAAGCTATTACGAGATAAATAAAATCACAATTCATAGTACTGGCACTCAAAAAGTAATGAGAGTTTTGGGTATGTAAGTTTGCTTTAGTGTACAGTCAATTTTGCAGTCTCTTTATTCACATACGAAATATGTTGACAAAATAATATTAACTTCTCCAGTCAACTGATTTTTTCCAATATAACGCAAAACAATGAAGTACTTATAGTACTGGTAACTAAAAAACAAAACATTTTCCAGTGTTATGCAGGCAATTTATATTTTACTACAGGTCTACATAGTTGCATAAAAAGACAATATAGTACACTGGTGGACTAAGGCTGTCAGAAGCCCAGGGCAGCAAAACAAAATGAGGTCCCCTGACCACTTGGTAGGCTCGGGGCAGTACACCCCTCCCTCCCATGCCTATCCCTTAGTCCGCCACTAACGTAGTATTAAAACTACATAATCATGTCATACAAAAGATAATAATTAGAAAGTACCTTTTAACATCGCTGATTTCATGTAGATCATCTTGTTGGCTCTGAACATCTACCTAAATACATTAAAAACAGTGAGATAAAATTTTTATACACCTAGATTAAAATGATAAACAAAATAAGAACTGAATAAACCAATTCATATTTTGTACCTACTTTATGAAGGACCGTACTTAACAAATACAATTTACAAAAATTGCAACATATTTGATATCTCATTATATTATGGGTATTTCACTACTAATAAATACTAATAAAACATTTTATGCCTACCACTGTTGGGTGGAAGTCATTTAACCTTAGTCCATTATATACATCACAAATGTCTGAAACTTATTCTTCTTGTAAGGAACCTGTGTCCTCATTGTTGAGCACCTCTAATGATGACATAACCATGCTGTTCCTGGTGTGTTAAACCCCAATCTTCTTCCTTTCCCCATTTTAAGCTGTAATGTATTTGATTTTTCTTTAAATAGAACATCAGAAATGCAGTGTTGTGGTGGCTTAGATTCAACTGGTCATAACACTATCTAAGGAGAGGCCAGAGTAACATACAATGGTTCCTTGAGCATAAATGCTAAGAAATATACATACAAGCAGTAACAATTATTGGTTGCTTTTACCCAAAGCGTTTACTGGCAAAAATAATGCAGTTGTTTAATTGACATCTCACAAACTACATAGCAATTCCGCCTTGTGTACATAGCTTATGCTTCGAATCTTGACTTCAACAAAGCCACAACTCCTGTTTCTTGTGAATATTACCAACAAACCAAGGACAATTATGGCTATTCGGCAATTTTAAAATAAAATCACTGAGGTATTTGTAACCTTTCCATAGGTAATATTGCTAAATAATGCCCTGTTTTATTACTTACTCACTCCAGCAAGCTGTTAAATATTTTGTTTACTTTTTTCCCTAGAAAGAATTCCATTTTAGGCATCTTACTTTCTTCTGATATTACTGATTACATTATTTATGTTACTCTGGCATCACGTGAATTTCTTTGTTCTTTAGTTTGTTATTTAGTCTTCCTCTTTTAGTTTTCTGTGACAGTTTTTTTCCAAAACTTTTAGTTCAAAAAGTATTTCTTTTACTTGAATTCCAATTTCTGCAACTTTATTTAATAGCAAAATTGTGTGGGTTCCTTCCTTAACGAGTTCGCATATCTACATAAATACCGTCAAATGGGGTGATTTTGGACACTTTTGAGATTATTTTCCCTGTAGCTTTCGTAGGTTTTGTCAGATTTCATTGTTCTTTAAAGTGGTGCGATATATGTATAATCAATAACATATCCTAGAAAAAGAATGTCCATGTGCATCTCTACTTTTGCATAGGACAGACAAATGAAGTGTCCAGAATCACCGCATGGACTGGGCTGATTTCGGACACATATTTATTTTCAATCTCTGTCTGGTGTTTTGAAGTGTATGGGGGTGATTATGGGTACAAACTGACTTCTTTTTTTATTCTACTCTCTTTCTGTTTGATTTTAGTGACTATAAACATATTTTAAGGACATCCATCATTAAAATAAGGGATAAGGAATGAGATAACGAATTTTATTTATTAAAGGCTTTTCTACACGTTAATTTGCCACACAGTATCTCGACCTGCTTTCTTTAAAATTTCCAGGTCATAATTACAACAATCTTGAACACCTTTCTTACTTTTATACGTTTTCAGCATTGTCTGAAATCACCAGACAAAGTACACAATTTCGAAAAAAGCCTCAGTTACTTAGAAACTTTGCAAAACTTGAGACAAACTGGTAAAAACTTCTCACAGTGCTGCAGCGTACTGATCTCGTTGCCAACTAACACCATAATATTTTTCGCCAGTCGCAACAACAGAAAGTTTCCGCTCAATAACACAGCAAGAACTTTAGAGAACGAGACTGTCCGACTGATTATTGCATCGGTAAACAATCAAGCCAAATGCGGGAATGTGGGACACAGAAATTAAAGTCATTGTGCATACAATAAGTAGTGCACAGAGGTGGAAATCAGCGATAATTTGTTGCTATGCAGTGGGAAAGAGAAGATAAACCATATCGGTTGAAATCAACCCATTTGATGCTACTCTGCAAGTCACACTGAAGTGCATGGCAAGGGTCCATTATGATATTTCTTTAATAGCTTACAGAAAAAAGGAACACCTATATCTTTTTGTTTTTGATATGATTTCTCTTATTTTATTACGATGATCATGTCTCCCTTGGTAGTGGGTGCTAACAAAATATGTTCACATTTGGAAGAGAAAATTGGTGAAAATTTTCACAAGTCGAACTCGCTGCAACAAATAAAGCATTTCTTTTAATGATTTCCAACCTGACTCCTGCATCATTTCCACGACACTCTCTCCACTATATTATGATAATAAAAAGGATCTGAACTTTCTTTAAATTGTACATCAGTCCCACCTGGTGTGGATTACACAATGCACAGCAATACTCCAAAACAGGATGAACAAGTGTAATGTAGGCAGTGTCTTTAATAGAACTGTTGCATCTTCTAAGTGTTATGCTAATGAAACATAGCCTTTGTGTGTTCTTTTCAATTTAAGTTGTTCATAATTATTATTCCTAAGTATTAAGTTGAATTTATGGGCTGTAGATTTTACTGATTTATGGTGTAAATGAACTTCAGCAGATTTCTTTTAGTACTAATATGGATAACTTCACACTTTTCATAGTTTAGGATCAATTGCCAATTTTAAATGATTTTGCAGTTGCTTTTGAACTTCTGCTGACTTTAATAATTGCTGTATGACAGCATCATTCAAGAACAGTCTAACAGAACTACTCACATCATCTACTAAATTGTTTATAAAGATAAAGAACAGTAGGAGCCCTGTAACACTTCTCTGGGGAATGCCAGATATCACTTCTGTTTTACTCAATGACTTTCCATCAATTACTACATACCAAGGTGTTCTTGACAGGAAATCACAAATCCAACCACACAACTATGGTGATATTCCAATAGCACGCAATTTGATTAGAAGATGCTTGTGAGTTAGTGTCAAAAGACTTCCAGAAATCTAGGAATAAGGAATCTATTTAAATCCCTTGTTGATTGCAGTCATCACACCATGTGAGTAAAGAGCTAGCTGTGTTGGCTTTGGGTCAATAGCTCATCCTATTCATGGTAGTTCAAAATATTTGAGGAAATTACATGTTCTAAAATTCTGCTGCAAACCGACATCATTGATACAGGTCTGTAATTTTGTGCATCACTACTATTGCCTTTCTTGAATATTGGAGTGACAAAAAATGTTCAAATTTTTGTTAAGCTTATGGAACTTAACTGCGGGTCATCAATCCATAAACTTACAAACTACTTATAAATATATGTAAAAAAAATAGATGAAGTCTACTTACCAGGCGAAGGAGCACAGGCAGTGATAGTAACAAATAAACACACAGACACACACACACAAACACTAGCTTTCGCAGCCTAGCTGCTTCGTCAGGCAGAAGGGAAGGAGAGGGAAAAGAAAATGATGAGGGTTTTAAGGGAGTGGGTAAGGAGTCATTCCAATCCCCGGACAGGAAAGACTTAACTTGGGGGGAAAAAAGGAGGGTAAACAAATACACACACAAACACACATTTACACCTAAATGTGTGTGTGTATTTGTTTACCCTCCTTTTTTCCCCCCAAGGTAAGTCTTTCCTGTCACAGGATTGGAATGACTCCTTACCCACTCCCTTAAAACCCTCATCATTTCCTTTTCCCTCTCCTTCCCTTCTGCCTGATGAAGCAGCTAGGCTGCACAAGCCAGCGTTTGTGTGTGTGTGTCTGTGTCTTTATTTGTTACTATCACTGCCTGTGCTCCTTCGTCTGGTAAAGTAGACTTCATCTATTTTTTACATATATTTTTTCTGTTAGGAATTTTTCCTCTATAATATTCGTATCATAAACTACTTGTAAAATTCAATTAGTGATGGAAATTTTCCTCAGACATGATAAATTATTTTTCAAAAGAGATAGATTGGCTGGCTAGTACTTACCTTTGTGCTGTACCGCCGATAGTAACACAAATGAAGAAAAAGAAAAAAAGGGACGAAAAGGACAAGCTTTCAGAACACAGTTCCTTCTTCAGGTGGGAGAAAAGGGAAGAAAAAAGGATGGGAACGTTTTTGATTAACAGGGAAAGATGGAACACACACACACACACACACACACACACACACAGAGAGAGAGAGAGAGAGAGAGAGAGAGAGAGAGAGAGAGAGAGAGAGAGGGAGAGAGAGAGAGAGGTGGGGGAGCAGGGAAGGAAGGGATAATGAGTAGGTTTGCTGAGGATGGAGGAAGTGGAGGGGTTAGTGTTGATTTAGGTAAGGGGGGTAGTGGGAGGAGAGGATATGTTGGAGGGCAAGTTCCCACCTCCGTAGCTCTGAGGGACTGGTGTTTCTTGGGAGTATTTAAATGGCACATGAGGTGCAACATGTGCCAAGGTCCCTGGAGTCATGCTGGAGGGCATGTTCTGCCACAGGATATTGGGTGTCCCCCAGGCGAACAGTCCGTCTGTGACCATTCATCTGCTCAGCCAATTTGTTAGTAGTCATACCAACATAAAAGGCTGCACAGTGGACACATACATGTCAGTTGGTGTATGACGTGTGTTGTCTTGCATGTGTCCCTGCCTTGGATCGGATAAATTTTTCCTGAGAAAGTCATAGCCCTGACTGAGGAATTTGTTGAGGCATTACAGGCCAGGATAGTACTGGGTGACTAAGAGGGTGCTTCTGGGTGGTCTGGGGTTACGAACATGAGGTTGACCGATGAGGTCGAAGTGGACATGTTGAAAATGTCCAGCTGGGACCGGGAAAGTGTTGCAGGTGCTTGCCCAAAACTGACAGTCTCTCCTCATATCCTGCCAGATGAAATGATGAGTGAATATTCTGGTGGAAGCGTTCTATATCTACATAGATACTCTGCAAATCACATTAAAGTGCCTGGTAGAGGGTTCATTAAACACTTTCATAACTTTTCTCTACCGTTCCATTCTCTAATAGCGTGCGGGAAGAAAGAACACCTAAATCATTCCGTTTTCGATCTGATTTCTCTTATTTTATTGGGATGGTCATGTCTCCCTAAGTAGGTGGGTGCTAGCAAAATATTTCACATTCAGAACTAAAAGTCGGTGATTGAAACTTCGCAAACAGATCACGCCGCATTGAATAACGTCTTTCTTTTAATGATATCCACCCCAATTCTTGCAACTTTTCCGTGACGCTTTTCCCCCCCGTAACGTGATAAAAGAAAACGAGCTGCCCTTCTCTGAACCTTCTCAATGTCTTCCGTCAGTCCCACCTGGTGACCACAAGGGGCAACAGTACTCCAGGAGAGGACGCACAAGTGTGATGTAGGCAGTCTCTTTGGTGGAGCTGGTGCATCTTCGAAGCGTTCTGCCGATGAAACGTAACCTTTGATTCACCTTCCCCACAATATTTTCTATGTGTTCTCTCCAGTCAAAGTTGTTCGTAATTGTAACTCCTAGGTATTTGGTAGAATCTACAACCTTAAGGTTTGACTGATTTATCGCGTAATTGAAGTTCAGCGGTTTTCTTTTAGTGGTCATGTTTATTACTTAACACTTTTCTTTATTTAGTGTCAATTGCCAATTTTTGCACCATGCAGAAATTTTGTCTAAATCGCTTTGCAGTTGCTTTTGATCCTCAATTGACTTCACTAACCGATAAATGACAGCATCGTCTGCGAACAGTCTAAGGGAGCTATTCAGATTGTCTCCTAAATCGTTTATAAACACGAGGAAGAGTAATGGACCTATAACGCTTCCCTGTGGAATGCCAGATATCACTTCTGTTTTACTCGATGACTTACCGTCAATTACAACAAACTGTGTTCTTTCTGATAGGAAATCGTGAATCCAATCGCACAATTGGGGAGATATTCCATAAGCACGCAATTTCATAAGAAGCCGCTTGTGGGGTACAGTGTCAAAAGCCTTCCTGAAATCCAGAAATATGGAATCGATTTGAGATCCCTTGTCGATGGCACTTAATACTTCATGTGAATAAAGGGCAAGCTGTGTTTCGCAAGAGTGATACTTTCTGAATCTGTGTTGACTACTGGTTAATAGGTCGTTAACGCTTGAATGAGGTAAGTTATGCTGTTTGTTGAAGATCTCGTGTCGAAGACAGTGAGGGATGTAGGGGCATAGGATGCCCATCAATTTGTCACAACATTTGTCGCCCAACATGTAGAGGAAGGTTGTGCAGATGGGTTGAAGAGAAGATCTACTGTCATGAATAAGTTGCATAGTGCCCACTTCTGCAGCCTGGAGAGTGGCAAGATTAGAAAGATGTAAGAGGGAAGAGACCGCATCAATGCGGAACAAATATCAGGCACAATACTGTTGGCACCTATGATGCAATGCACTCGGTAGTGAATTGAGAGGTAAGGTAAAGCAGTCAACAATCCGAAGATTGGTTTGAACACCACAGTGCTTTACTAGGCATGGTCCTGTTTGGAGGTGGTATGCCGTTGCCTTCCTCTGACCTTCGAACTGACTTACCCAGCCAGTTATAGGGGGACCTACAGTTTAACGTGGGTTCCAAACCACGGTGCTACTCGGTATTTTTCACATGAGCAATACTGCCAGAGGTGAAAGAAGTGGAAAGTGACAGATAAAAATCCTAGGACCTGGCGGGGATCGAACTCACATGAGAGATATAATCAAAATACCAGAAGTGGTGAGCGGGAGGATCTGCTGGGAGATTGATGACGGTGGCTGCAAGAGGCTTGAGGTCAGTGAGTATGTAGAAAGAGTGTCCATGGATGGCTGGAAGGAAGTGTTTGATGGCCTTGTAAACAGCCAAGCTCTTGATCTGAAGCAGAATTATATTTTTGAGTGCTGTTAAGCTTTCTTGAGAAGCACTGCAAAGGAGAAGCGACTTGCACCAATGGGGGAGTCAGTTGCGTCAATTGTGATAAACAGTTCAGCCTCAGGATGAGAATGAGCAATGGTGACAGCTTCAGCTAGGTGATAGAAGAAATGGTGGAAGTCATTCATCAGTCCAGAGAATGGGACGAGTGCCAGAGGTGTGTGCTCACTGGCTAGGGGGTTGGTCAGCGAGTCCTGAAGTTCAGCTGCACCAGGTATTTGACTTTGGTAATAGTTAATCATCCCAAGAAAACATCATAATTCTTTGAAGGTTGATGGGAGGGGTAGATTCTTCATGTGGGCAACCTTCTCAGGGGCAGGGAGGGGAGGAGGAGCAATATTTTCTGCAGGAACAGTGAAGCACTAGTATTATAACTGTTCAATGCCAGTCAATGTGAGAGTGTCAAGGAGGGTTCCTTGCTTTTCTTGGCGGCATTGCTGAACACTAGTATGTTGTTGATGTAAGCAATTCAAAATTTTAAAGGAAAAAGTACCCCATTGATAAAATGCTGCCAAGTTTGTGTTGCATTTTTTAAACTGAATGGCATGAACCAATTGTGGAACAAACTGATGGGTATAGTAATTGCCACCACAGAAAACACTTTTGTGCCAGGCAAGGTCTGTGTGAAATCTTCAGTGTTTGGTATGGGGTAAGTTGTCCATCCGAGTTCATGCATTGAGTCTGCGATAATCACCACACATACGACAAGTGCTGTCTTTCTTGTCCACTAAATTAATGGGTGACAGTCCTGGCTCGGCTGCCTGGGTGTGGTTACTGTACTACATGGATGGCCAAACCCAGCAGCAGAAAGTTCTATGGGGCACACGGATGAAAGGCGAGTTTGCTCTGATGTGAGTCACACAGGTAGACCTCATGCACCCTGTCAGCGATGTGAATGCGTTCACTTGGAGGTTGTAGAATGTTATATGTGACAGCTGACTGCAAGTCAAGAAGGAGTTTGCTCAACCTGACAGCCATGAGGCTGGAGTCCGGCATGTCAAGCACATTGACCAGAAGGCAGAGACAGCAGCAGTTGTGAAGGCTTTTTGTCTCGCAAATGCTCATCATGAATTATGTGCCTGATTGTGTCTTCAGGAGAGTGAGTGACCCTCTCAAGGATGGTCTTTTTGGTGATGGAATAATGGTTGGCCGAAGGTGGAGACGTCACAAGGTCATAAATGAGGTTGACATGTTCATGAAGGTGCAGATTCAGACACAGATAGCAGGCTGCATCGTCGAGTGAATAATGATCAAAGATCTGCTCGATGAGAGCAAACCACATTCAGGGAGCCTCCAAGGAGAAAGGTGGCAGCTTGGGAAGTAGTCCTGCAGGTGGAGAAGGCGATGCGACTGGATCATCAGCCGCAGGGTTGATGCACACATGCTGAAGTGGAGTCGAAGCAGAGCACAGTGTGGCAGGTATCCCCAGAGGTACCACAAAAGTGAGAGGACGAGCTGGAGAAGGCAGTGATGCAACAACGTGGAAGTCCAACGTAGCTGAGGCCGTGAAAGCGGACGACTGCATGAACAGAAATGGCCACAATTGTCCATGTGTATCAGCCGTATGATAGGCGGGAGTGACTGTTGCACTCGTGGCATGGTAGATGCATCACGTGATGCAGATTACATACGACAGACACCGCTGATATGAAATCCAGTCGCGATGGTGATGGTTGCAATGATCTTGCCAACACAACTCAATTATTTTCCAAGCGCAGCTGAAGCATGAGAAAGCTGTGCAGAATCAATTGAATGATTCAAGAAGGAACTGGGAGGGGGGAGGGGCACTGTCAGAGGAAACACTTTGTCCTGAAGCACCAGAAATGTATGAGAGACTTGAAGTGACCACATCTTGTTTACTGAGCACGTGGTTGGAGGAAGAATACACCAACATGCTCGGTGGGATGGTTGCAGGCCTGTGGTTCAAATTTTGAATGTTTGAGAAGTCCATATTTTGCACATTGTGAATATTTTGAGGCCATGAAAGGTGATTTTTTTAAAAATTTTTACTATTCACAGAGAGAAACTCTCGATTGCTGGTTTGCCCACTTTGCTTGCCCCTCGGTCATCACAACTGACCAGATACACCATTTCTAGAGTGAATTTTTCACTAGCATCTGTCACTTTTGCAGCATTTGCTGGATCCACACCACCACCTACCATCCGCAGAGCAATGAGCTGGTGGAGCGGTGGCACCAGACCCTAAAAACGGCCCTGCGGTGCCACAGGTTGCTTGGGTTTGATGCCCATCCTCTGGTCCTCCTTGGCCTGTGTTCGACCTACAAGAGGAATTCCGTGGCACCGTTGTAGAATTCGCATACAGGCAACAACTCGCCTTACCAGGCAAGCTGGTTGCCCCATCCCTGCCCCCTTCGCTCGGGGTCTCCCTTCCTTGGTAGACCATGTCTGCCTCATCTGTGCCGTGGCCTCCCCTCCCTCTCATGCCAGCCACTCTCCTCTGCCTGTAAGGGTACCTTTAGACCTGCAGACCTTCGAGTTCATATTCTTGTGCGATGACACCACCCTCCCACCCTTACAGCCCCCTTACTCAGGTCGTTATCCTGTCGTCCTTCCTGCAGGAAACACCTACGCCATCCTTCTCAATGGCAAACTCTCTATGGTCTCCATTAATTGCCTGAAACCCGTGCACCTTGATCCTGCTTCCCCTCCCAGGGTCGAGGCTCCCTCCTTTACTTCTCCTCTTTCAAGGCCCCCCCACCCTCTCCATCCTGTGCGGCCCACCCCTTCTCCTTCGGGTCACTCACCCTCTTCGGTCATTTACTTCCCTTCCTCCTCTCATCCCCTCCCCCCCTCCAATCCCTGCTATCAATTCTTTGTCTCTGTTCCCCCACCACTCACAACAGAGCTGTCCATTGTGGTGCATGACTATAACCTATTCATTATGTGCACATGGTGTACTAAATGCAAGCTTATTAAATGTTTCCAACTGGCCCATGTTTCCGCTTATTTCGAGGCTCAGGCCTTCCTGCTCCTGTCAAGCACTGTGCTAGTTGTAGTTCCCACTCGAGCTGGCAGCTCTTGTGACAAGTTATGCTGCCTTCTAGATTGCAGAATTTCATTGTTCGAGGCCCTACTGCACGTCGGCTACCTCCCCCTCTGGTACTACCGGAATGGACAGTAGAACTCACAATGTGCGCAATGCCCTTTGCGTGAGCGTCTACTAATGCTTGTGACTCTTCCTCCCCCCCTTCCTTCCCCCATGGCTCTCAGGAGTACTTCGTATTGTAGGTGAGGTGGGGGAGGGGGGATGGGCAACAATGCGAGTGTTTATGTATCTCTGGTCATCGATCATGGCCATGAACCAAGTAACATATGACAATCTTTGGTTTTTCTGATTTGTTTCATCTGCCATGTTTGTACCAGTCTGTTCTTGTTCGCTGTAGAGTTAACACTGAATAAAGCATCTATGCTGAAAAGTGTGCGGCCAATGGGTTCCACTGCCTTTAGTAACCACCACAAGTCAACTCATACAGATACTTGTGTGGAACAATTTGTTTGGATTTGAAACTGAATGGTGACGGACATTCAGTTGTAGGTTAGACCTTTTGTATATTTTGATTCAATGGGTTAATCCTGGGGAATACAGTCAGATAGATAAATATGTATGAAACATGTGTGTGACCCATGAAGGAATACTGATTCTGTATGTGGAACTCATAGGACATTGACCTAATAAGGAATGCTGACCATATAAAACAAAGTTCTATATGAATGGTCATAGGTTTATTTTACCCCAATGACAGTTTATGGAGTGCTAAACTTCTTGAACTGATAGGCACTTGAAAATACAAACCTAGGACCTAGAACTGTACTAAAGCTCCATAGGTGACACGTTCATAGCAACCACAAAGAAAAGATTAGACTAATTATAACATTCACTTAGGCAGTCGAACAGTAATTTTTCCCATGTTCAATATCACAATTAAATGAGAATAAACTATTATGCAAGCCGTAGGGTTAAAAGTATCTTCAACAACACACCCCACAGTGTTCCCAGATTATGTTGTAGATGTAGAGATAAAAAAATATTAATGATTTGTCTTGAGCGCTGCACCTTTACTTACATTATTGTGATCACTTATAAAGTACACTTCTTTCTTTTCAAATTCTTCACAAGTCACTAATTCTGAAAGTAAAGAAAACAAGAAAGGTTATAAAAATGATTTTGTTTATCATTAACATTTAATTTACAAATAAAAGCATCTAAAACCGTAAATTTATCACATAAAGGTAGCCATATCAGGTGTCAGAGGATACACATGGACAAACATGCAAATCACTAGGTTTCAAAATCAGTGAGCCCTTGCTGAATACAACAATCAGGGTTCAAACCAGTGATTCATCATACACAAATAGGGTAGGGCAAATTAAAAGTAATAATAGTAATAATAATAATAATCTCATACATAAAGTAGAGTGTCCACATGTTTGTGTGTATGTGTGCATACAAATCTACAGTTTTGATCCAATATTTTTCAAATTTTGTACACATAAGCATCAATCCATGAGGACAGTTGCTGTAAGTGTTAAGAATCGTACACGATACACAGTTCACAAGATATGACGTCATAAACAATTTGATGCGTGAAAAACTGCTGCATTTTGCGACAATGCTGCTCATTTTCTCCTAAACCACTGAACCAATTTCAACTAAATTTGGTAAACACATTCCTTACCATGAAGTAACAATTGCTGCACAGTTAATGTTTCAAAAGATATAATGTCATAAACAATAGGAATTTCGAAAAAAAAAAAATGCCACATAATGTGGCAATACTTTATAAATATGGTATATGAGAAAGAGTACTTAGTGACTACAACAAACTTTAAACATAATTTCAAACCTTTATCAAACTTTTTCTCACTGACAACTATAGCAAAATGATGAAAGGAAAAAAGTTTGTCACTTACTACTTTTCCGCTGTTTATAGAATAAAACTACGGCATTTGGTATCATGTTACAATTTTTAATTTGTACACTACAAATTGCAACCACAGGAAATTTTACAGACAGCATACACACATATAGTTGAGTGTACCTTCTAAATTATATCACAGTATGACATGAAGTTTATGAGATATGAGCACATAAACAGTAACATTTATGGAAAACTACCCCATCACACACCAAGTTTTAATCTATTACTTCTTTACTACTAATTGTATTCATAAGAGATATTACAGACATACAGCCCTTATACAAATGGATATATACCTGAAAAATGGCAGGAATAAGTAAATAAATAAATACCTGTGCAATGCCGGGTTTTCAGCTAGTAATAATATAAAAAAATTATACTAGCTCAGGTTTGAGGAAGGTGTGACTGGCTGAAACCTTGGTGGGGGAGTCAGTAGATGTCTCAATATGGACCAGCTTGGTCAATAATGTGACTGGGGAGCCTTTAAAGGTAAAGACCATAGTATTCTGTGTGCCTCAGAGTACATGATAGGGGCCAGAGTATGGCTGCTGTAGCATTGGGTGGGCGGTATTGTCTTGAAGCATGATGAACTCATGGAACTTGTGGGCATGCCAGGGTATGACTCTCTAAGGAAGGTGGCTGAATCTTTAAACAATGAAGTCCAACGCAGTTGAGGAAGAAAAGTAGCTCTGCAATTGTAGGTCATGGGGCAGGGTTGACTAGCTCATCCAGCAGAACCAAAGATTCTCCATAAACAAACTCCACAACTGTGCATTGAAGGTCCTCTTTGTAGGTAGTGCAGTGTACAAGAAGCACAAAAGGTAAGGCCTTGGTCCCGAAGGTATCGTGGCAGCAGAGGGTTGCTTTAAGTGTCCTATGACAATGTTCTACTAGGCCATTACTCTGAAGGTGGTAAGCAGTGGTATGGATACACTAGATCAGGACCGCACAAACACAGAAAACTGCATGCGTGCAAAGTGAGGTGCAGAGAGTGTTTGCTCAGAACATTGGTTCAACTTGGCTTGCTGGGTGAGGTCATCGCTGTATGCTGTCAGACGGCTTAGTCAACATTGGATTAAGTAAGTGCAAGACAATTACTACAATAATGGAACCACAAACCGGAATGGGAACTCTATTACTCTTTTGTTCATTGTGACGATAAAGCCAAATGTCTAATCTGCAGTAGACTAATTACGTGTGTCAGAAAATCGTCTATTGAAAGACACTACAGCAAATTGCATTTAGAAAAGGGTAGCGATATCACAGGGGATGCCAGAGAGGAAGAATTGCGGAAGTTGAAAACTCTTGAGAAGAGAATTCTGTATCTACAAACGAGGTTAGTAGAAGTACTTTAGCACGTATATTTTGGTTAAAGGTCATGCAAAACAAAATAAAATTTGTTTACATTCCTCTCAAATGTGTATTAGTTTTTGTTTTCACTTAAATTATTTCTAGCACATCCTTTTTTCTCTAATTTAGTGTGAAGAAGATGAGGGGTGCTGCAAAAGGACTCTCAGAGCTAGTTACAAAGTTGCTCTAAGTTTAGCAAGAGCTAGGAGGCTGGATGGGCCATTAATAAAGAACATCATGTTGGACGTAGTAGAGACAATGAATCTCACATGAACTCCCACGTACAGCAGAATACCACTTTCCAGAATGACAATATCTTGGAGAATCAACGACATTGCTAAGGATTTGCATGAACAATTGGCAGGCAAAATTGAAAACTTCCTAGAATACTGCATCGCACCTGATGAGTCCACAGATATTAATGACACGGCTCAGTCAGCAATTTTTTTTTGCATGGCGTGGACGATGACCTACATGTAATGGAAGAGCTCCTGGATATTATTTCAATGAAGGACACTGTTACTGTTGTGGCTATCTTAGCAGCTGTTGAAATGGCAGCTGAAGGAATAGGACTCCCTTGGGAAAAGCTGTTTTCCGTAACCACAGACGGGGCACCAGCAATGTGCAGTAAAGGAAACAGGTTTATTGGCTTACTGTGGAAAAAGCTTAACATGCCGAATTTACCTTCTGTTCATTGTTTTGCACACCAGGAGGCTATTTGTGCAAAAGTTATCAGTCTTCAATAAGTGATGAATGTAGTGGTGCATATCATGAACTACATTCGTTATCATGGACTCACTCATCGTCAATTCAAAGAATTTTTGATTTGCTTGGAAGAGGAGTATCCAGATATTCCCTACCACGCTGAGGTGCACTGGTTGAGCAAAGGAAAAGTGATTTCCCAAATTTTTTGACTATGCCACACCGTGGCTCAGTTTTTGGAGAGCAAAGGATGTCCGGAGCCAGTTTTTCATGACCCTGAATGGGTAGCTGATTTGGGATTTTTGGCAGACATTATGGCTCTCCTAAATGATTCAAGTCTGAACCCCAAAAAGAAAATAATCTCATCAACAATGTGATCAGCAAAATAAATGCTTTCCAATATAGACTGAAGCTCCTCAAAAACAACCTCTCAGAGAAAAATATGCAACACTTTCCTGAACTAGGTAAGCGAATTATAAATTGTACCTTTAATAAGACAGCCTGATTTTTATAACCACTCTAATCTAAATGGTAATATGTTTTTGTTTGACAGCATCTGTGCAGGAAGGAGCGTGCGTTGAAAAATACGGCGAGGTGCTACAATCCCTTGAAAAGGCTTTTAACAACTGAGTCCAGGTAATAACTAACAGCTAAATAAAGGAGATTGTGTTACATATACAAGTGTAAAATTATATTAAAAGCAGTATTACACAGTACAAGTTTATTAAAACCTATCGTATTTTAGTACTTCGAAACAACTACTTACTTTACTTTCATTTATTAATATTGGTTTTGTTATTGTTTCAGGAAAGTGCACCTCCAGATTTACATTTCAAACTAATTAATTTGCAAACCCATGTTCATCGAAAGGATTTGTTTTACAACACAAAAGGTTTGCTTCAGTTCTACCAGAATTTGTCGAAGGAAGAATTTCCCAAGTTACACAGAGAAGCAGCGAAGATTATTTCTATGTTTGGCTCCACATGTGTATGTGAAAGGTTTTTTTCATTTTTGTCTTGTACGAAAACTAGATTGCGTGCAAGTATTTCTAATAGTAATTTAAAAAATACTCTCAGAGTTGTTGTCAGCTGATCTCTTGTTCCAGATCTTAGTAGCATAATTGCAAATAAAGAAAAAGAGAACATAGAAGAGATAAATTTGTGTTGAAACCAAATTTAAAATTGTTATCATTACAATTATTACTATTATTTAAATCTATTTTATACCGGTAATCGTGTTCCACCAATCTAAGCTCTCAGCCTAGAGAACATAAGTATTTGTCAATGAAGAAGAAAACAGGGTAAAAGTTTTGATAAGGTCGAGACAGGTGACGTGAGCGATGCAAGCGTAAGGAAAGAGAGAAGCAGCGCTACTGCGCAAAGCCGAGGAGTGGGGGGTTTGCACCGTCGTCAACATAGTGCAGCCGTCTTTTTGCACTGTGCGATGCGCTGGTGCATGCACCTTGAGCAGCCCTGTAATATATGCCACAAAGTGCACAGATGCCATTCAACAAGGCCAACTCAAGCTGTCGACCCTCGTCTGTCCTGATGAAGGGCAACCAAAATGTGCAAACCAAAAGTAAACAAACACACAGCCACGACATTGGTTGCTCCTTTAATGTATTGCACATCCACAGTGGATTGTGCGATGAAATCAAATGGTGATACCTAAGGTGGTAGGTCAGCGGGCAGATTCCAGTTTGCAGCCACAAGAGGTTTGTGTTCTGTAAGCACTTAGAAGGGTCATCCCTCAACTGCAGAGAGGAAGTGTTTGATAGCCTCATACATGGTGAGTAACTCACGATCAAGGACCAAGTACTTTTTCTGTGCTGTGCTTTGTTCAAAAGAGAGAGAGAGAGAGAGAGAGAGAGAAGAACTGGA
Source organism: Locusta migratoria (assembly GCA_026315105.1). Lineage (NCBI taxonomy): Eukaryota > Metazoa > Arthropoda > Insecta > Orthoptera > Acrididae > Locusta > Locusta migratoria. Next base: position 299,203,785 of record CM048744.1, read on the forward strand.
TAGGTCAGAAGTTGTTGTCAACATTTTGGCTGAGGACAGTGCCGATAGCTGTGTCACTTGCGTCCATTGTTATAAAAAGTTCGGCATTCAGATGAGGATGAATGACAGTAGCTGCCTTAGTCAAAAGTTCTTTGAGTGCTGTCAAAGCATCTGTCCACTGAACAGGGCGTGTACTGCAGGTGTTCTTACTTGACAGTGCATCTGTCAATGGTGCTTGTATACTGGCTGCACCAAGTAGGTGGCGGTGGTAGTAATTAATGGTGCGTAGAAAGTGCCCAACTTCCTTGAAGGTATCTGGGTGAGGTAACTCAGAAATGGTGTTAATTTTCTTGGGTGGCAGTGAAATACCCACCACTGAGTCAATTAACCTGAGGAAGCCTGATGCAGAATCCCTAATGTAGAGGTGGCCACACTTGCGTGTGGAGCCATGTACTGAGTGAAGTACGAGAAGGCACCTGTCCATGTTGGTGCAGAAGGGATGCAAGCATGAAGGTCGGGGTGAGAGTTTAAAATATGGAAAGTTTAATTTTTCAAACTCACAACCACCAGCTGCGAACCAAATTCCGAAACATGCAACAACACTGGAACTGTGATTGCGACTGTTTGACTCGTTTTCTAGGGGATGATATCACACGTTCGCAGCTTTCCTTCCCTGCATATGATTAACGAAACAGATTCATAATAAAATCAAGTTCATGAGAGAAAAGGGTGTACTAACTACTATTTTTGAAAACACGTGAAAGTTCACTTTATGTTGTTTATTTCACAATCTCAGAACCCTGTGGCTGATACGTCTGTACGTCGGCACATTTATCAAATAAAGTTATAGCTCGTGAGCCCCCAGACAAAATGAATATTTGTCGCGAATTGTTTTCACACCACGTGGCTGTCTCAAACACCGTTTATGTTCATGCCTATGCGACGACACGTGTTACATTAACAAATCACAGTCACTTTGATTCAATGTGATGCACACCTTCTTCCACCGGCTAAATATTCACAAACACACAGTAGCACTCGATTCAACTTGGTGCAGTCTACGACGAGCACCCACACGTGGCGATTGCCACACACCAATCTATAACCTCCACCTCGAGGTCCACATGCCGACTGATGCAGAGCGACGCCACCCGGCCAGCCACCCCACGTGCTCTCCCGTCTCGTCACTTCCTGCGCTCGCGCGCGCGCGCACCAAAACTCAACTGCCGGGGTTTTTTCCCCTACGTCATCAACTTCCCCATATGAGCTGTTGTAACCGATTTTGCCAAGGTACAGCGCTCAGCCAATACATTTCTAAAACTTTACTTAAAATCAAAATAATTACACTACACATTAACAAATATTTTCTTACATTTTTATATTAGTATAAACTTCCTTTGTACTATTTATTATAATTGTGCAATTTCTTATATCACAGATAAGTGATTTAACTGAATATTTCAAGGTAAAATACACAAGATTAATTGAAAATAAAATGAGAAATAGTTAATATATTATTTTTATAAACAAACATTGCCATGCTAGTTGTGTAACTGTCTTGTATTCATTGATAATTTATTACTTTTCATTGTCAATTAAACATATTACGCCAGATGTGACTATATCAGCTAATGTATTGTTTATTTATCAACAGGCTATTTTGTAATGAGGGCCTTAAAGGTTCCTAACTGCATCGTATTACTTCAAATGCCAGTAGTATTAGAATATTTTATTTTACGCTGTGCACTGCACTGTGCCTGGCACTCGCCATTGTCCCTCTCTCCCCTCACCGGAAGCAAACTGGAAAATCCTAAGCTGGAACAAGCCACCAACATCGGCCTGCTCGCTGGCCTCCCGTCAGCTACAAGCACACAGCAAATCTCAACGTGGAGAATTTCTACCTATGGCCTAACTATAAATGTTGTCACCCAACTGTGTACATACATTGCTACCATAATTAATAAGATTAAAATTGTGTAACATTTAGTGCATTGGCATGGTCAATGTTTGCAGTGGACTTCATACTGTTTAATTATCAAATGCTATTAATTACCAGTATTTCTATAGGGTGGTACTCTTACAGGGAGCACCTACATCTTCCTGCGGTCAGCATTTTGGTGATGACACAGTGGGGTGGCACTTCTTGGTGGCATCTCTGAACTAGTAGCAGAAAGGGTAGTTTGGTGCCTGCTCCTTCGGGAAATATAGGATGTGCATGAAGATCCCTGTTCTTTGGAGTGGACTTCCTGTAGGTGGGCCTTGTAGACCAGGTCTCCAATTCAGATGCGATCGCTGGACGACTCCAAAATGTTATATGTCAGTGAAGTCTGGATGGTGAGCAGTAGTTTTAGTAGATTGCTGGAATAAGACTGCCATCAGGGTCGAGTTAGGCATATTGTGCTTGTTCATGAGTAGTCTCTGGCGGTGCCACAGATGAGACGGCATCTTGTCACCCAGGTGCTCCTCATGCAGAATGTACCTGATCGTCTTGTCAGGTGCACAGGAGATGTATTCTACAATGTGGTGTAACAGTTGGAAGCTGATGGTGGGTTGACTAAGTTTCACATAAAATTGATGTGCTTGTGTATAAGGGCAGTAAGGCACAAATGTAATGTCATCCAGTGAATAGTGGTCAAAAATTTGTCTGACCAATGTAAACCATGTAGAAGGTGCATCAAATGAGAAGGCAGGCAGCTTTGGAAGTCAATTGGGCAGTGGATGTGGTGTGGAGGTGGGCAGATCATGTATGTGCATTGGTAGCTGGTCCGTCATAAAGATTGAATGCAACTACTGTTGTGGCGCAATGTGATACTCGTGTGGTGCAGTAGATGTGCCCAGCACTGGGAGAGTGGGAGGATGGTTGGCAAGAAAATTGACGGCTATGGTGCAGGAGTCCAGGACTGTTGTATGTGAGCATATGTGAAAGCCAAGTGTGTAAGTGGCAATGATTGAGGAACATGCGGCTTGGCAGATGTGTCACATGATATGGCTCATGGCTGCACATTGGAAAAATAATCACTTGAAACACTATCACTACGTACAAAGTCACTGGGGCAGTAGCCTGGGGCTACAACATTCACACAATTAACACTTGAGGTGAGTGGAAGTTCAAACTTTGTCACACTGTTAGTCCCAATGACGTCCATGGTGCGTGCAAAAATAGGTGCATCTGAGGCATGATAACACTTTTCAGCATTACGAGGTATATCAGCACACTGAGTCACATTAACATAAGAAGTGTAGTTATTGCTGATGAAGCAAGAACATAATTCTGCGGCAGCAGTGATTTAACACTCTGCAGGACGGCCACAATACTTATGGAATGGTATCTACATATGTCTGTTGGGGCAGTTCGAGGTCTGTCATTCAAAATTTGAAAGTCTGGCCTCTCGGAAGAGGTATGGGTGACTGTGAAATGCACTTAAAAGATTTCAGTTGTTCGAAAACACTGTTTGGAACACTGTAAATAGGCAAAGCAAGTGTAAGTACATTCAGTGTTTCGAAACCAGAGTCACTATAACAGGACCTAACCTCATTCACACTCCGCAGCATGGAGAGTAAGTCCTGCGTTAGCTGTGACACTGGAAACAGTGTAGAAATATTCAGTGCACTAGAAGATCCTTGCTGGTTAGGCACATGTAGCTCTGGATGAGGTACGATGCAGAATCCTGGTGAGGTAGAGCTGGCAAAGTCATTGTTTCTGAAAAACACTGTCACTGTATGAAAACCATGTACATAACATAGGGGTCACCACTATAGTGTGTGGACGGGGTTGGAATCCCCAATAATTAACACCATATATCAGTCTTCACTTTATTCAACAGCAAAAATCAATCATCAAAAATGTCACACATTTTAAGAGTGTTTAATTATATCACATATTTTCCAGTTTATAGTTATTTAAAACAACATTGATAAATGTGAACTAATTTTAGTTTTATAGTAAAGCAATATTCATCACCATACAAACTTGTAATATACAATATCTTAGTAAGAAATATTGTAGGAAAATTGAACAGCTAAGGCTAGCAATATATCTGTTAAACAATAGTTATTATATTGGAAGTCATTACCAAAAAGTACTACACATAATGATTTAATGAAGAACAAAAATATGGGAAGTATGTTAATTTATAATTAATATTAATGGTGTCCAAACATTTTATGACATCCATACAACATGTACTGTTTTACAAATGAATAAATAAATCAATTAATTAATCAATCAAACCATAACAATACTTTCAGTAATGTACAACCATAGTTGGACAAAGTTAATCAAACAGTTAACTTCGCTAGTTATCGGTAGTTGTGGTCAATTGTTGGTTGTTAATTTGTAATAGTAAACTTCGTTGACAGTATAGTGAAAAGAGAAATTGAACAAATGTATTACCAATGGTTAAATAAGAATGTTTTGGTTTGGGGCAATTTATATAGATCATCAAAGATAAACAAAGCAAGTTTCATTATTTGTGATAGTCAACAATATTAAATCACAGACATATCAGAGCAGTATCTGACATTAGATGTATATTGCCTTATCTGACTATCAACATCTTTAAGTTTTGAACTGATAGCGAGGCTCATATAAGACAAAAAATATCATAAACCATAAAGGGGGAAAAAAGCACTTGATGGTTCAGGTGTATTATAAATAAATGAAATTAACATAATCAAATAAATGCAGTCACTAATTTTCATATTGAAATTTTATTCCATGATCTAGTTTCCAGAGCCATCAAACAACTATATAGATTCAACATGTAATTATTCTCGCTCACACTCGACTTATATTAGTCACACACACCCAATCACAGCCACGCACCTACTGACTTACATGATGTGAACCTGTCAGAACATGATTTTCCTAGCAGCTACCTAATTAATGATTAAAAGAAAGTCAACAGAAGCTAAAGCATCCATTAACATTTTTTAACTATCTTAAAACTTATCTTTTTCTCTAAATGTAAAGTTACTTAATTATCAACTAGCAAATTAATGGTATTTTTCTAGCTATGCATGTAACAGTTAGTAGTATTAATAGTTGGCTTCTAAGGGGCTCGAAGATGATTCCTCCAAATACTTTTGCCGTATGCTGCCTCTCCTAATTATTTATTCCTGTGGGTTTTTTTTCTATCAATATACTATAAATTTCATTGTGCCAAGTACTCCTGTAACTCTTCCTTAACATTCTAATATATGACTTCTCCATGAATATCCTTGGTACATACTGGTCCACTTCTATTGTCATCAGATAAAGTCTTCACTATTGTTGCTTGTTATGATAGCATGTGCATTTCTGTGTTGTTACTTGTCTTCATATTATTATCATACGTACTGTTTATTTGCAAAAAAATGTAGTTTGAAATGTGCCATGTTTCTGCTCTGTAGGATGCAACTGGTTTAATGATTGTATTATCAAATCATATTTTAGTTTTCCTTAGCAGCAGTTTAGACCATAGAAGATTTCGCATAGAATAGTAGACTGGGTTAGTACTTTGCAGTTTTATTCTTATTTCTATTTGTTTCTGATTGGAACTACTGTGTATTTTGTTTTCTGGTAATTTACTTTCAAGTTAAGACTTTACGCTTCAGCTGCGAGTTATGCAAATAATTGTCTAATCTCCCAATTACTGCTGCCAATAAGCACTATATCATCTTCATATGTTAATACCAAAATTTTGTATTCTTGGAGGATTCCAGCAGGGAAGAATTTGAGGTAGACCTCATGCAAGAAGTCATAGCCCTTGCCTTTTCAACTTAGTTGCTGTGCGAGTCCACTACTTTGTCTTTGGAGGGACAGCCATCTCAGTTGCATGTTGCCTATTGGTCGCGAGGTGCAGCTGACTGCCAGCTTAACAGAGGAAGTGTACATCTCAGCAGGCAACGTGCAACTGAGCCATCCGCCCCTCAAAAACAAAGAACTGGACTCACCCTGCACACAAATCAAGACGGCATTTCTGTGCATGGGCCATGACTTCTTGTGCGAACTATATCTTGCAAGTCTTTTCAAGGCTATATTAAAGATAAGGAGAGAAATATGATCTTTTTGTCTTAGCCCTATTTTATTCTTAAAATCCTCAGTTTTTAATCCTTTTAGCAAAATCCTGTATGTATTTTCATCCGTGCTGCTTACTTTTAAAATATTTATCAGCTTGATTGGGAATTCAAATGCAGTCATTACTTTCCTAAGACTTCGCCTCTGAATACCGTCATACGCTTTCATGAAATTAATGAACAAGTAATTTAATTTTTTTAATTCCCCAAACATTTTCATTTATTGTTTCCATTCATTGTCAGTAATGGATCGGGATGCAACCACCAGATATGCCAAAGGTATGGAAATGTCATGAAAATTCATCAAGCAGTTTAGAAGATTAATCATATAGTAATAAGAACAGTTTACAACTCACTGCAAAGACATGGCAATGAGCTGTGACAGGCACATACAGAAGACACACACATAACACTTTCAGGTATTGGCCATGGACTTCTTCAGAAAACAGAACATTCATGCAATCACACAGGTACACAACACAGTCATACAACCATCAGCTCCAGCTGCTGCACTATCAAGTGCGGCAGTCGGAGGTGATGGTTGTATGACTGTGTTGTGTACCTGTGTGATTGGGTGAATGTTCCATTTTTTGAAGAAGGCCATGGCTGATAGATAAAAGTGTTGTATGTGTGTGTCTTTTGTACGTGTCTTTTGTATGTGCCTGTCACAGCTCGTCGCCACGTCTTTGCAGTGAGTTGTAAACTGTCCTTATTACTATATTATTAATTCCAACCTGGACTTTCAATTGTTAGTTTACATTATCATGTTCAGGCATATGTAAAAGTTTAAAAGAAATATAAATTTGGATAACTATTTTCCCATTATTCAATTTTGGTAAAATAAGTTATGTTAAAGATACCTGTGAAAATTAATTTATTAGTTTTAGAAATTTGTGTACTCCTGCTAGTTTCAGGTAAAAATAGTAAATTACAATATTCTATTTCACCTAATGGAGTTACATTTGTTGAAATGCATGTGGAATAAGCTTCTCAACAGTTATTGGTGACACATTTGTACAATATACATTCCAGGAATAGCCAACAACAAAAATCGACAAAAGAATAATTACGGCATATAATTCAAAGAATAAACAATATCAAAGATATTAATTGGTAGTATAACCACTGAACAGTTGTGGACTAGTCTGTGAAAACACTTCACTGGCATTTTGGTGTTACAGTATTTTTGATTGAATTTCACATGGCACTCCAACCGTGTGATGACTGGTTCTGCTGTCATAAAGTTGCTGGCTGTAGCAGTCCTTATCCATGGTAGTGTGTGTGTTGAGAGGGATGGGGGGGGGGGGAGGCGGGCTGGTGGTTCTACCGCATCCAGAAGTGGCATAGGGGCTGGTTTTTGTGGTTCAGTAGACTTGGCACAGAAGACAGGTTTTATTCGATCAATGGAAAGTGTTGTTGGTGTCCCAATGATGTCGACAGTAAATGTCTTATTTCCTCTGCTGAATACTGCATATGGTGGCTGTAGAGGTTTGTGTACCATGTTGTGCCATACAAACACTTGTTTGCAGCTCAACAAGTCAACTAAGAAGAATGGGTGTTGAGTCAATTGCTCTCGTGCTGCAAAGGGCCACAGTTGTTGTTCTTTGTGAGTTCAACCTGCTAATAAAATCTGATGTGTCAACTGTAGCGTGTGGCACATTGCTGAAAAATTTGCCAGGTAATCTCAGTGGTTGGAGATATGCTTTGAGCTGCCATGGTAAATATTCAACCAAGCTGTTTGCTACTGAATCCTTTGTCATGAAGATTCGTGGCTTCTGCATGCAGACATTACAGTACAACAGTGCATTGCTTTGTGGTACTTGAATGTATTGCAGCTGAAGACTAGATGGCTCTGCTAACAGCTCCTGGAACTCATCATCAGACTGCTGTTCCCAAGCCAGTGCCTCGTAATCATTTGCATTAGACATTGCCTCAATGCGAGAGAGAGTGTCTACTGGAACATTGAGTTCCCCTTGACATGGACTATGTCACTCATAAACTGTCCTATAAAGTCTAAGAGGCTTGGCTGTTGTGGTGAGGCTTATTTGACCATTGCCAAAAAGTGTGCGTCAAACGATTGTGGTCTGTGATGAGTACGAAGTGTATACCTTTGAGCATATGTCTAAATTTCTTTATGGAGACATATGCTGCATATAGTTCCTGGTTGCATGTAGACCATCTCTGTTGCAAAGGTATCAGTTACTTGCTGTAGAATGCCAGAGGTTGCTACTGGTTCTCTATTTGCTGTTGTAGACCAGCACCTATCACTGTCAAACTGTCATCAGAGCGAGTGGTGCTTATGGAACTGGGTATGCCAATACAGTGGCCTTTCGTTCGCATACTTACATTGTTAAACGCTGTCACAGACTCAGTCCTCCATTGCAGTCTATCACCAGGTTAAAGTTGGCCATGAAGAATGATATATCCCGCAGCTAACAATGCACGATTGCATACACCATTGGTTTATGAACTTAGTTTTTCCTTACAAGCTTTACTTTGCATACGAAAAAATAAAATGTCTACTTTTCATTCCACGTGAGTTTTTAGTTTCATAATGCTTCTCACTCAATTCTGAAGAAACTATGGGGTTAAAAAATCTTATTTTTGGACATGTGATAGTAGAGCATCTTAGCTTTCTATCAAAGCATTCAACTTTTCATAATTCGTAACTGTTGTTTTAAAATGACGCTATTTGTAAAGCATGTGCATGTTATTTACAAATTGTGTATTGAGAAAGTTGGATAAGGGGCAGCTTACTAACCTATGCATTTTAGACCATAAATTACCATGAGTGAAATAGACTGTCTTATTTCACAAGTAATTGAGAGTTAATGAGCAGCATCAGTGCTGCGATAGCAAGTATATGTACTCAGCATGTGTTCGAACAGCATTTTTGTGGACATTTCACTAACTTGCTTGATGTATCCTTGCTGAAAGAAAAAAGAAAGATTGGGTTGTTATGTTCAGTTGCAATCGAGGTCATTAGAAATGATTAACTGGTAGAATGTTGGAAGGTTCAGCTAACTCCTAACCATTTCAAGGAAAGTAAACTAATTACTGTTCATTGATACAGGTATGTGGGCCATTGTAATTTTATTTTTTCCTCTTTTTCTTTTGTCTGGAGGGAGCTGAAACCACAAAGGAAAAAGCATTGTTTGAGAGGTAACATCCAAGGTCTTAGTCATCAGTTTTGTAGCACTGAACAGTCTTGCATGTATCTTGAAAACAGTTGAAATTTCCACTCACTGACTGAATTGTCAGTGCACTATCACTTGTGCTGCAGAAGCAAAAAGGTAGGTGAATATTAAACATGTTGAAAGTCGTCGGCTTTGTTTTAGCCGGTTCCAGCAAGTTTGTAGGTATATTTATTTACACCATGTTTTACTTTCACTTCATATTAAACTATGTGATCACTCTAACATAAAGAACAAGACGATTCCTTAAATCTCTTCAGTTCCTTGTTGCTGGTAAATCTACAGTGCCGACTGTAACACTGTTGCACCAAGCCCAGAGGGCATGGGCCCAGCAGGTACCCACTCGCCCGGTGACTCTCAGGACTCGACGCCGCATCGTACCTCGCTCACTATGTACATAGTGCAGTGGGGCTCGACTACCCGCAGTGCGGGCAGCAGAGTGCAGCGGTCGGACACAGGTGAGCTCGAGCAGGTAAATGTGACACGCTGCATGGCTCTGGTGGGGGAAGGGGGGGGGACACATTTTTATGCTTGCTGTCCTAACGTTTTATGGTACCAGCAGATCTTCCTTGTCGCCTGTGATCATCTGCACTTCCTGGGTGAGCACTGTCGAGGGACTCGCTGACCTGTGATTTGTGTTTGTAGTGACACTATAATGGAATCAGAGGATGAACTAACAGGTGCTATTATTGTAGATGGGTTCATTTCTGTGATCTGGTCTTCCATCTGTGTTAGCGTGTTTAGATCTCCAGTGAGTACCTTTTGAGCATCTAAAGGGAGTCATGACATCCAGGTGTTCTTCAAAATCTCCTCTCTAACGGCATTTCTCGCTAGTGTACATAATCAGTGTAGCAACTGTGATGGGGTGCAATCTCCTAACTCCTCTGTTTGCAGTAATTTCTCCAGCTGTTTTCCTTCTGATTGTGAGAGGCATGTGATGAGGGCATTCTTCAATATTGTATACCGGTCGGTACTCAATAGTGAGGCCAAGATGTCCTGCACCTCAATGGCTATGTTCTCACCATGTACGGTGATGATGTAGCTATATTTTGTCTCATCTGCCATAAAATTGGTGAGCATGAATTGGCTTTTGAGCTGCACAAACCATAAAACAGGATTCTGCTCCCATAGGGATGGTGGTTTAACAGCAGTGCTCAGAGTCCCATCAACAGCTGGTGGTGGGTCTGACATTGCTTTCCCTCAATATGCAGACAATGCACAGCACATTTCACGTGTTAGGTTGACTCTTGACATTCAGAACTTGTTGATAATATGATGCACAGACATTGTGTGATGTGGTTGATTTACAGAATATTACGAATAATTAATGTCATCTGTCGCGCAGCATAACTGGCTTTATTAGTCCCATCAGCTATTGTTTCCAAACATGTTGGGGCCACCAAAAATGTTGGAATGCGTGCCACACTGCCACTACACATTCACATATCTAAATACAAATGTAGCAACCAAATATCTAAGCATTCCTAGAAAAAACACTATAGAAAATTAATATCCTGAAAGTTTAACTAAGTATATAACAAATGAAGAAGAATAAAGCAGGACAAACTGATTACAAATAGTTACATATTTTTATGCTTCTGTTCAATTAAACTTAAAATCACAGATTCATGTTGATTTAATTAGTTTACTTTCAAAAATATAATGTGTGGATAACCTTATAATTATACCTTACCATTTAATTGTCTTTCTATTTCCTGTTGCAATTTTGGGTCAGCTGTAATGGCCACTTGTCTTATTAATTTCAATACTTTCCACAATATTTCACTCTGCTTACAATTTTTCTTTGGTTCTAGAGTTTTCAACCCCTGTTGGCAATCCAGACCATTTACTCAGGAAAAAACACAACTATAATTAATTACCTGTTATCAGAGGAAGCTACATAATTTACATACTCTCAAATTCCTCATATCAGCTGATGAACTCTTTTCCAACCCATGGTTTTGGCATGATTCATCAACACATGCTTTTGCTGCTTTTAGGGTATCAATCTGAAATTTCAAAAAATATATACTGATTATGTATTCTACATATATCATGAACAATTTAAAGAAAGTAAGTTAAAAGGAAGTATAATTATTAATTCAATCAGTGCCCCATAATTCAGAAGCCAGAGTGTTCAATTATTCCCACCATGACGCATAACCCCCAACGTGTGGATTTTGATTAGAAGCATATTAGCTAATTTCCTATCCTCTCTTCCTCTTCTTCCCAACCCACATTATAAAGATTGATCCTCCAATTTTTCTCTAGTCTTAGATAGTAATAGTAGTTACAAGAAGTTTGACCTGTGATCCCAAACCCCCCCCCCCCACCTGTTTTTCTCTTTCTCTCTCTCTCTCTAACTCCCCCCTTCCACCTCTCTATCTCTCATGTATGTATGTATCCCCTTTCCTCAACATGCAATCTCAGTAACTTGGTTATCTACATAAAGTAATTTGTAAAATAGAATCAAAGTTAAAGAATTTTTATATAATTTTTAATATCAATTGTAGCATGGAACACATGAATTTTACAATTAACAATATTTATGAATTATATTATAATTGCTACACTAAATTCAGTACAATTTATTATATTACTGGGCATTAAGTGAACAACTAAGCTAACCAAAAGCCATCAAGTTGTTGCTTTGAAACTTAGTTTGCTATGATTTTCAAATTAAGTTGTCACACTGTTGTGGCAAAAACATGTTTTTAGTTTTCAAATAACTGAATTTTGTATTTTTCAACAATGTAATTTTCTCAGACATGTTGTGTTCTTCAGTCTGAAGACTGGTTTGGTGCAGCACTAAGAATGGCAAAGCACATCCATTGAACCTGATTCCTATGTTCTTCTCTTGGTCTCCATATGCAATTTTTACTCCACACACTTCCCTCAAAATTCACAACTCCTTGATGTCTAAGAATGTGTCCCATGAATCGATCCCTTCTTTTAGTCAAGGTATTTCAGAAATTTCTTTTTTCCACAATTCCATTCAGTTACACAATCTACTGATCTTCAGCATTCTTAAGTAGCACCACATTTCAAAAACCTCTATCTTCTTCATGTATGAATAATTTATCGTTCATGTTTCACTACCATACGAAGCAACAATGCACACAAATTCCATCAGAAAAGACTTCCTAACTCTGAAATTAATATTCATTGTTAACAAATTTCTCTTTTTCATAAACCCTTTTTTCCCACTGCCATTCTGCATTTTATAACATCTGTACTACAACCATCATATGTTATTTTACTACCCAACTAACAAAAAACACATCTACAACCTTAATTGTTTTGTAACCTAATCTAATTCCTCCTGCATCACCTGATTTTCTTAGACTGCATTCAATTTGCTCTTGTTAACATTCATCTTATATGCTCCTTGTAAGACACTGTCCATTCCATTCAATTGATCTTCCAGAACATTTGCTGTCTCTTACAGAATTACAATCTCATCAGCAAAATGCAAAGTTTATATTTCTTCACCCTGTACTCTAATTCCTTCTCCAAATATTTCCTTGCTTCCCTTCACAGCTTACTCAGTGTACAAATTGTTTTGTAACCTAATCTAATTCCTCCTGCATCACCTGATTTTCTTAGACTGCATTCAATTTGCTCTTGTTAACATTCATCTTATATGCTCCTTGTAAGACACTGTCCATTCCATTCAATTGATCTTCCAGATCATTTGCTGTCTCTTACAGAATTACAATCTCATCAGCAAAATGCAAAGTTTATATTTCTTCACCCTGTACTCTAATTCCTTCTCCAAATATTTCCTTGCTTCCCTTCACAGCTTACTCAGTGTACAAATTGAATAATATTGTGGAAAGGCTACAACCTTATCGTACTTCATTCCCAACTACTGCTTCCCTTTCAGCCTCTTCGACTCTAATAACTGTTGTCTCCTTTTTGTACAAGTTGTAAACAACCTTCCTTTTCCTATATTTTACCCCAGCTGACTTCAGAATTTGAAATTCTCAAGAAATGGAATTGAATTATTTATATTTATCAAATGAAATATCCCTAAGAGTATAACAACAGTGTTCCATTAACAATATAATACACAGGATGATACAAAATAACAAGAATGTTTGAAATGAGTAGTGGCAGCCAGGGGATGGTGGCAGCATTGCAGGTTTGTGACAAGTTAGTGAGTAAACAGTCTGCCATTACCGTAATCGTGGATCAGTGGAAGAGACACAAGCATGTGTTAGCCATTAAAACGTTTTTTAAAAACAATGATAATTTGGTAGTTGAGTAGAGGGATTTTCAACATTTTTATAATTTAGGGTGTCATAATGCCATTCCATCAAGACATGTGATAGAGTGTTTGATTAATAACTTTGAAGAGATTGGATCTTCCCTCAAGAAGAATCTAACAAGACGATCAAGAAGAGTGTGTTCTCCAGCAAACATTGATGTTGTTCACGAGTCTGCCTTACGGCGCCCACGGTGTCAATTTGTAAGCATGCAGCAGTGGTTGGAATGTCCCAGGAGTGTGTTCCCAGAATTCTTCACCTTGATTTAAAATTTCATCTGTACAAACTACAGAAGGTGGAACAATTCAAGCACAATGATTACTGGCTACAACTGGGATTCTGTCAAGAAATGATAACACAAATAAACGAAGATAATGAATTTCGAAACCAGTTGTCATTGTCAGATGAGGCACATTTTCATATCACAGGTGATGTGAGTAAACAGAACTACCGTTTCTTTGCAAACACAAATCCGAATGACATTCATAAGTGCCTTTACATACTAGTAAAGTGACAGTATGGTGTGGTGTTTCATCACATGGGATTATCAGACCATATTTTTTTTTACAAATGAACATGGGAAAACAACAACTGTCAATGACAATCATTATGTGTATGTGTTAAACATTTTTGAAACGATTATTAAGACGAAAAATTCCTAGCAGGAAAAATAAAATATAAAAAATAGACGAAGATTACTCACCAGGCGAAGGAGCACAGGTGTGACAGCATCACAAATAAATAAATGAATACACACACACACACAATCGCAAGCTTTCGCAACCCAGTTGCGTCTTCAGGCAGTAGGGAAGGAGAGGGAAAAGGAAATGATGAGGGTTTTAAGGAAGGGGGTAAGGAGCCATTCCAATCCCGGGAGAGGAAAGACTTACCTTGGGGGAAAAAATGGAGGGTAAACAAATGCACACATGCCCACACATTCACACAGACACAAGTACACCTAGGCAGACATACTGTCTGCCTAGGTGTACTTGTGTCTGTGTGAATGTGTGGGCATGTGTGCATTTGTTTACCCTCCATTTTTTCCCCCAAGGTAAGTCTTTCCTCTCCCGGGATTGGAATGGCTCCTTACCCCCTTCCTTAAAACCCTCATCATTTCCTTTTCCCTCTCCTTCCCTACTGCCTGAAGACGCAACTGGGTTGCGAAAGCTTGCGATTGTGTGTGTGTGTGTATTCATTTATTTATTTGTGATGCTGTCACACCTGTGCTCCTTCGCCTGGTGAGTAATCTTCGTCTATTTTTTATATTTTGTTAAACATTTTTCTTACACTTGCTTTGAACAACTTTCCAAATGTTAAAGCAGCCTCCTTTCGACAGTACAGAGTGACATCACACACTCTATGGCAGTCACTGGCATGTGTGTGAGAACTGTTCGGGAACCGTGTGATTCACAATTTTCAAAAACATATTTGTACACTCCATGCAGTAAATTGGGATTTCTAAATATTGCACAATCAGTTAAAATCACCCCCATCCTGCCCACAGTGGTATTCCGCCGCCCACTAAACCTAGGTAATATCCTTGTCCATCCCTACACCTTCCCTGCTCCCAACCCCTTACCCCTTAGCTCATATCCCTGCAATAGACTTAGATGCAAAACCTGTCCTATCCACCATCCCACCACCACCACCTACTCCAGACCTGTCACTGGAATTTTCTATCCCATAAAAGGCACGGTAACCTGTGAAAGCAGTCATGTTATCTACAAACTGAGCTGCTATGTAGCTTTCATTGAGTTTGGCGATGGCAATTCATCCGGATAGACAGCTTGGTGCTGGACATGCCTACGTAGAAAGCTGTACAGTGGTTGCAGGCCAGTCTGTGGGAAACATGACTGTTTTCACAGGTTGCCCTGCCCTTTATGGAATAGAAAATGCCTGTGACAGTACTGGAGTAGCTGGTGGTGGTGGGATTGTGGGTAGGACAGGTTTTACAACTAGGTCTATTGCAGGGATATGAGCCATGGGGCTAGGGACTGGTAGTAGGATTGGAGTAGGAAGGACAAGGATATTTCGTAGGTTGGGTGGGTGTCGGAATAACACGGTAGAGGGGGAGGGGAGGAGGTAGGGAGGATGTTGGGTAGGGTATTTCTTATTTCTTAACAGGATGAAAGGTAGTTAAAACCCTGGTGGAGAATGTGGTTTAACTACTCCAGTCCTGGGTGTTATTGGGTAACAAGAGAGGTCCCCTTTGTAGCCGGACGGTGTGTGTGTTGGGGGGGGGGGGGGGGCTGGGCTGGTGGGTGACTGGACAGACAGGGCCCATGAGATCTGTTTCTGGACAAGGTTTGGAGGGTAATTGTGGTCAGTGAAGGCCTCAGTGAGGCGTTTGGCATATTTGGAAAGGGATGCAATGAGCACAGATGGCTACTGCCATTTTGACTCCAGCCACGCATTCCACACCAAAAAGTCCCTTCCATACAGCCTAGCCAGCCGTGGTTGTCACATCGGCAGTGACAAGCAGTCCCTCTCCAAATATGCCAAATGCCTCAATGAGGTCTTCATTGATCACAATTACATTCCAAACTTTGAACTCACCAGATGTAATTAGCAGCATTGGCCGTTAATGTTTTATTTTAAAAAACCACAGATCGATTTCGATCACATAATGATCATCTTCAGTGTCCTTCCAACGAGCATATGCATGCCCTGAATGCAACTGCAGTTGCATTCAGGGCATGCATATGCTCGTTGGAAGGACACTGAAGATGATCATTATGTGATCGAAATCGATCTGTGGTTTTTTAAAATAAAACATTAACGGCCAATGCTGCTAATTACATCTGGTGAGTTCATCATTGTGTGGTCGTGGAGCACCTCCAAGTAATGGAATCAAACTTGAAAAAAATTCCAAACTTTGTTCAGAAACAGATCTCATGGGCCCTGACTGTCCACTCACCCACCAGTACCCCCACACCCACATTCAACCCATAAAGGAGCACCCCTCTTGTTACCCAATATCATCCAGGACTGGAGCAGCACTACCTTTCATCCTGTCCTGAAAATGAGAAATACCTTACCCAGTATCCTTCCTTCCCTCATACAGTGGTATTCCAGCATCCCATCCCTATTCCATCCCTGCTCCCAATCCCTGCATTAGACCTAGATGCAAAACCTGTCCTATCCACCATCACATCACCACCTACTGCAGTCCTGTCACAGACAGTTTCTATCCCATAAAGGGAGGGCAACTGTACATGCAGTCATATTATCTACAAACTGAGCTGCAACCACTATGCAGCTTTCTATGTGGGCATGACTAGCACCCAGCTATCTATCCAAATGAATGGTCATTGTCATACTGTGGCCAGGAGACAGCTAGACTGTCATGTTGCAGAACATGCAGCAATGCATAGTGTGAGTCACTTCAATGACTGCTACACAGCCTGTGCCATCTGGATCCTTCCCACAAACACCAGCTTTTCTGAATTGCGCAGATGGGAACTCTCCCTACAATATATCCTACGCTCCTGCAATCCCCCAGGCCTAAACCTTCACAAATTCCTGCCTCTACCATCCTTCCCTTCCTCTCCCTGACACTCACTATCCTTACATTTGTCTACCATCCCACCACACATTTCATTCCCTTCCCTTCCATCTGCACTGTCCATCAGACAGCACTGGCGTATTCCCCCACCCATGCCATGCATGTCCCCTCCCGTCCTGCTTTCCTCTCTTTGCCACCTCCTCATCCCCACCACTGGTTGTTTTCGCCTGGGCCATGCTAGGTAATGCAGATCGGCCACAGCAGCCGGAGACGGCGGTTGTGACTCTGTGTGTATGTGTGTGTGTGTGTGTGTGTGTGTGTGTGTGTGTGTTTTAGTGTCTCTAACTGACGAATGCCTAAAAGGCCGAAAGCTATAATGTTGTTGTCTGTTATTTGTGCCTTTCTGCGGCTCATTGGACGTCTGTGTGGTGAGTAAGCAACCTATCCTTCTCAAAAATATTACTTCATACTTCAAATCAAATACATTGCTTACCATTTTTTTAGCTTATTTTGATATTTTTATCATCAGATTCATGACTTTTTCCTGTATTTTTCATTTTCACATATTTTGGTATTTTTTATGACACTCAAAACATTAAATAACTGTTTGTTCACCTGGCATTGAGTTTGATCAAGATGTGTCTGTAATAGAACAGCCAGCCTATTATGTTCAGAGCTGCAGTCAGCCGCCTCATAACTTATCCATGCATGTCGCCTCCATAATATTTCTCTCTTTGCACAAAGTGGTCTAACTTCAGCTTTCATTCGTTCTTCCATTTTCGTTATTGTTTTTTGAATGCTTCTGTAAAAATGAAACAGTGTCAAAATCAGCATGAAGGATTTTACCACACCATTCTCTTTCAGTGAAAAAAGATCATAGTTAAACAATATAATAAAGACAGTTTACAAGTGATTAATAACCAAAAACACTATTTTTAAAATGTGGATAGCATATATCTACAATATTTATGTGCGTCAAAATACTGCTCTGCCTTAAGGTCAAACACATAATATTTATGAATGCTAACATAACATGCATAAATATTATGTGTTTGACATTAAGGTAGGGCAGTGTTCTGATGCATAAATATTATACATATAAGCAATGCATATTTTCAAATAGTGTTTATGATTATTAATCACTTGTTGTGTGATAGTAAAATATAAATTTTCATAAACATGATCTAGCCTTGTCCTAATTAAAAAGTATTTTAATAAAATGTTTGATTTCTTTTCTTTTATTAGTACTGTGTACAAATTTTGTAAAGAAATTACAATAATATTTCCACTATTGTCCACAGATCTCAGAGATGCCATTTAATGAAGAATGATAGTGTTTTCTAGAAGGAATGATGCTTTTATCACATGAAGAGTGAAGTAGAAAGCCTATTTTCATATGTTTTCCTTGTCTACAACCCAGCCAAACTCATTTTCTGGCTTCATGTTGTAAATATTGAGAATATTTATTACTCATAAAGAAAACAAACTGTACATCTGTCTTATCATTCTTCATCCCTTTTCCTTAATCTTCCTTAACACTGTCTTAACCGTTCACACCACCTGTCAGTAATGGTTTGTATACCATTGTTTTTCTCTTCTTTATCACAATCTGCTGTCTGTCTAATCCGTCAACATTTTCAAAGAAAAAAAACTGGAGAATCCATCCTGAGGTGTGTTTGCGTCTGTGTAAATGTATGGGTGTGTGTATATTTGTTTACCTTCCTTTTTGTCCCCCAAGGTAAGTCTTTCCTCTCCCGGGATTGGAATGGCTCCTTACCCCCTTCCTTAAAACCCTCATCATTTCCTTTTCCCTCTCCTTCCCTTCTGCAACTGGGTTGCGAAAGCTTGCGTTTGTGTGTGTGTGTGTGTGTGTGTGTGTGTGTGTGTGTGTATTCATTTATTTATTTGTGATGCTGTCACACCTGTGCTCCTTTGCCTGGTGAGTAACCTTCGTCTATTTTTTATACATAATTTTTCCTGCTAGGAATTTTTCGTCTAACTGAGAAAGCCTCATTGGTATTTCACTTGTAGGCTAAACAATTGTTTCATTAATTTCAATATTTGTTTTGTTGTATAATTAGATGTGATACTTTTGGAAGAACAATTGTTACAAAAATTTTCAAGCTTTTATATGTTGTACTGTTGCGTTATTATCTGCATTATTATTAGTTATCCATATTATTACCAATCGTGTATTTTATGTTTATATTATATATTATTTTCATTGTAAGTCACATGGTTAATTTAATGTGAATATTTAAGTAATTATCTTACCTGACATGTTCTACATGCTTGGGAATCCCTTGCATATAGGATCCATGGAATGCAAAGATAAATAAATAATAATAATAAAAAATTTACCTCCCCAATGCCACAAGCTCTCTGGTATATATAACACAGCAAACAATGCTGCTCCTTACGTCTATTATTAGTTACCATAGAAAATATTACTCACAATTAAAAGTTTTGAAATTAATAAAAGTCACAATAATCAACAAACATTTAGTTACTAATCGATAATCTACAGGAGATACAATTGCACATATATTGTTATTTTCCATGTCAAATATGAAAACTTTTTACCGTAACAGTACAAATCACATTCTGTTATTTCACTAACTACAGAAATGATTAAATCTGTTGCTAACAAGTGATCACAGAATATTCACAAAGATATAAAAAATTATGATATCTGATGTTTACCACTAAGACAAGTTCTGGAATGGAACCCACAAGGTAGCAGGAGAAGAGGCAGACCAAGGAATACATGGAGGAGGAGCATAATAGCAGAAGGGACCGAAAAAGGAGGGAAAACTTGGCTTGAAGTTAAAACACAGACACAGAATACAGTTCAGTGGTGGAAGTTCATTGATGCCCTATGCTTCGCTTAGGAGATATAGGAAGTAAGTCAATTACAGAAAGTCATTACGTGTGATTAATTGATTTCTCTACTAATAAAGTTCCTTGGGCTTCAAACGATATGGTAAGTTATATTACAGTGTCCCTTGACCACAAAATGTAGTTATTTATACCGTATCATGATTTATATGCAATTGTCTATAAAGGAAGATTATAGATTGTTCTAGAACTGCTTTTGTTAAATCAATGATTTTGCATCTTAATCTCATAATATTGACATGTCTTGCACCAAATTCTTTTCAATAAATCATTTCACTGTCCTTTCCACTGTCATAATAATATTATCCAATGTAAGTCTAATGTACAAACTGAAATAACAGATCATGACATCTTGATTAGCCTGACAATTGTGTGCACCATGTCACTATAATCAACCTGAACATTCTCCTCATCACATCACTTGGTTCAGTACGTGTCTGCATGGACAGGAAGTGGATATAATATAACCAGTATCCCATTCTTCATTTGCTTGCTGAGCGGTATCCCTTTCTTCAGTTGGCTGCCAACTGGTATCATGTTGTTGAGTTAATGCTGGGAGGGCTGATATCATTACAGGATCAAGTAGTTAAAATTACATGAGCTTTTGGCCAAGCACTCCTTGGCTACTGTCGAGTGGTATGATTGCCTAGTCAGGGCTTATGTACAATAGCTGCTGGCTGTGAAATCATAGGTGCCCCACAATGTCACCATATATGGGCACAAGTTGAGTCAGTGTTCAATGCGCGCTCTTTAACTCTGCGACCACTAGATCCCATACTATGCTGAGCTGCAGGCCGTCGTCTCTGTTAAGGGTGTTGTCAGTTGGATTTTTTTTTTTTAATTTCTGCTGCTTCTTTAATTATACAGTCCCAGAAGCCATTAGTGCTAACCACAATGGAAGTTTCACAAAATTTGATACTATGACGGTTTACTTAAACATGTTGCTTCCTGCAGTCTTTGGCAGGTGGTAATGATTGTCCAATATACAATTAAAGAAGCCCCTAACAGAGATGGTGGCCGACAGCTCAGCACAGTGTGGGATCCAGTGGCTGCAAAGTTAAAGCAGGTGCATCACACACTGACTCAATGTGTGCCCATATATGGTGATGTCACGGGGCACCGATGACATCACAGTCAGCAGCTAGTGTATAAAAGCCCATACTAGCAGCCACTAAGCAATCATACCACTTGACAATGGGCGAAGAGTGCTGAGCCAAAAGCTCATGGAGTTTTAACCATTTGATGTGAATGGAAACCCAAGAACTTTTTATTCAATGTTATCGTGCCATGAGACTGTGTATGCTTACATGTCTCTTTCTGATTCTGTTGTCTCCTGTCTTTTTTCATCCCAATGCTAGCAACTCCATTCATTTACTGCCACTGTCTCTCTCCCACGATGACTCCGGTTCTCCCACTGGCACTGACTCTTATCACTTCCACTAACACTTTCTGTTATTCTCTCTCACCACAAGAAAGTGGAAATATCTCTACATGCCAAAATGTTTGGTGAAGAAGGCAGAATGAGGAGGACCCAGCTGGATCACCACTTTTTTGTCAGAGTCTTTTAACAGGAATAAATTTGCCTTTTTGTGCTCTGACAGAAGCATTTTTCAGCCACTTCACTTCCTTGATACAGCAGAATGTGCTGACGATTCATGCTGGCTGACGACTCATGCCAGCTGACGACTCAAGTAAATGGCTTGGCCACCAGAGGTCACGACTATAGGCGACGACTGACAAACCAGCTGCGTGTCACCTGCCTGTGGTGTGCTAATAAATACCTGGCACCACTGGCCTCACACTCTTATGTGTACTGTGAGTGACAGTTAATAAAGTGAGTAATTACAGTGCAGTATTGTTTACTTCACAGACGAATTGTCTGTCTCACCAATGTAAATTTGGTAATAGATGACTAATAAATGTACCACCTTATTCCACTACAGTACAGATCACTTAATTTACAGAAACTGAAGAACTGATTCAGAAGCATGTGTACACAATGAGATAATGTCTTGAACTAATTAGTTAAAAGATTGTTTGGCTGAGGTAGTAACTGACAGCTAGCACTATAGTCATAACTAATGTTCCCTCAACTTGAATGAAAGAGTGTAGAGTTTCTACGAGCCAAGACAGGCACATAAAAAAAGACATTTACACACAACACTTCAGATATTGGCCATGGCCTTCTTCAGCCAGAGCTGACGGTTGCATGACTATGTTGTATGCCTGTATGATTATTTGAACGTTCTATTTTCTGCAGAACACCTGTACACCATGGCCGATAGCTGAAGTGTTGTGTGTGTCTTTTTTATGTACTTGTGGCTCATCGTCACATCTGAGAGGTGACTTGTAAACTGTCCTTTTTACTATATTGTTAATTCCAACCTGGACTTACAATTATTAGTGTAGAGTTTCTGGTAGATAAACACAACAGTTGTAAAACTTCCTGGCAGATTAAAATTGTGTGCGAACCGGGACTCAAACCTGGGACCTTTGCCTTTTGCGGGCAAGCGCACTACCGAATGTGCTATCCCAACACAACTCACGATGCCGTCTCACAACTTTACTTTCGCCAGTACCTCGCCTCTTAGTTTCCAAACTTCACAGAAGCTCTCCTGCGAACCATGCAAGACTAGCACTCCTGGAAGAAAGGATGTGGTGGAGAAATGGCTTAGCCACTGCCTAAGGGATGTTTCCAGAATGAAACTTTCACTCTGCAGCGGAGTGTGCGCTAATATGAAACTTCCTGGCAGATTAAAATTGTGTGCCAGAACCAGGACTCGAACCTGGGACCTTTGCCTTTCGCGGGCAAGCGCACTACTGACTGTGCTATCCCGAGATGACTCACAATGCCTCCTCACAACTTTACTTCCAGAATGAAACTTTCACTCTGCAGCGGAGTGTGCGCTGATATGAAACTTCCTGGCAGATTAAAATTGTGCGCCAGAACCGGGACTCGAACCTGGGATCTTTGCCTATCGCGGGCAAGCACACTACCAACTGTGCTATCCTGACACAACTCATGAAGCCGCCTCACAAATCTACTTCTGCCAGTACCTCGCCTCCTACTTTCCAAACTTCACAGAAGCTCTCCTGCGAACCATGCAAGACTAGCACTCCTGCTAAGCCATTTCTCCACCATATCCATTCTTCCAGGAGTGCTAGTCTTGCATGGTTCGTAGGAGAGCTTCTGTGAAGTTTGGAAAGTAGGAGGCGAGGTACTGGTGGAAGTAACGTTGTGAGGCGGCATTGTGAGTCGTGTTGGGATAGCACAGTCGGTAGAGCGCTTGCCCGCAAAAGGCAAAGGTCCCAGGTTCGAGTCCCAGTTCCGACACACAATTTTAATCTGCCAGGAAGTTTCATATCAGTGCACACTCCGCTGCAGAGTAAAAGTTTCATTATGGAAACATCCCTTTGGCTGTGGCTAAGCCATGTTTCCACCATATCCTTTCTTCCAGGAGTGCTGGTCTTGCATGGTCCGCAGGAGAGCTTCTGTGAAGTTTGGAAATTAGGAGGCGAGGTACTGGTGGAAGTAAAGTTGTGAGGCAGGATCGTGAGTCGTGTCGGGATAGCACAGTCGGTAGTGTGCTTGCCCGCGAAAGACAACAGTCTCAGGTTCGAGTTCCGGTTCCGGCACACAATTTTAATCTGCCAGGAAGTTTCATATCAGCGCACACTCCGCTGCAGAGTGAAAGTTTCATTCTGACAACAGTTGTACACTAGAAGAATAAATTTCAACAAAATCATAATTATATTGGATGATGAGAAATCTTCTCTGGTAACAATTCAGGTTTCACTAAAAAATTAGCAGCGAAAAATAAAAAGTTCCAAAACTTAATTTTGAAGAAATTTTCATGAGTTTTAAGTATATGAAATGGTTTTCACTGTTTTATTACCTTTATATGTTGTTTTATGATTGATGTACTAGACCCTTTAAATTGGTTAAATTGCAGTTCATGCATACACGAATGGGCTTGACCTGTAGATTTTGGTGAAGGCAGCCAATCAGGAGCTGCATTATGGTAGCCATGATGTCTTTACATGATAAATTTGTAGAATTTCTTTGGGAATACAAATTGTTACCATATTACAAATCAGAAACAGTCAATACATAGGTGTAAGACTTGTTTTACCTAATGTAAATTGACCACATTTATTTACTAATAGTTGCTATTCCTTGTTAGTTAAAGATACTTTTCAGCCAAAACTACATAATTAAAACAAACTGTTACATACATGTAAGTAATGGTTCTTGTACTTTTCTTTAACTTCTTCAGTGTTTCTTCTCCGACAAAGCTGCAATATATAATTTTTCTATAAATATATCACAATACTACAATATGTATAATGTCCACCACTCTGCTTTGTTTACAAACTGTAAAGCTATTTCTTATTGGCCACCAGAACACAACTTCTGACTGGCTGCCTTAAGCTCCCATTATCCATTGTGCCATTGCCAACATTTACACATAAAGTGCCAATCATGTACACATGAACTGCAATTAAACCCAAAAAATTTCATATTTCTCACTTATTGCTTTACCCTGTGCAATTGCTATATTTTACCCAGCTTCATTTACTTACCTGTGAGTCATAGTCAAATGGTTTTCACAGCCAAGAGAATCCTTTGCCTCTTTCAGTTTCAGTAAATATTGATTTGAAAGTTGAATAAATCTTCCCACTCTCTGCTCATCCTGTTCTAGGCTCTGGATGTCTTTTAAAAGTTCCTCTGCAGCTCTAAAGCAGCACAGACAAACGTGAATGAATGTTTACAAAACTGTACATAAATATGTATGTGACATTTTCAAACTTATTTTGTTTTGCCATTCATTTTGGCATTATGGTGTCACTGTCTTCAGGCCAATACCATAATAAAATAGAAGTGTCTATCGATTAGAGAAATACAGCTGGTGGCAAGCACTATCTAATACCAGTATCATGGACTTCTGCTTATGTAAAGTGCGTATTCAGGCAACCAACAACTTCACATTTCACCATTGCTGTTGGGTAAGCAAATTTCATGCTACCAGTATTACAAACTTGGCATTTGATATATATGCTAATGGATAGAAACTTCCACTTGGATATCGATAGGAGACATGGAAGTCATTAAGTAATCTCATTATCAAACACTGAAGGAATATAGCATAATTTGTGTTGGAGTTTGAAAAATGCTAGTTTTTCATGCAACTCGTTGTTTATGACATTGCAGGATTCTTGCTGATCTTTGATAGAATGAAGCACAGGATCCCAACACTTTGTGGATAATGACCCTTTATTTTTTCAATCAAGAGGCACACAAACAAAACAGAAAAAGCAATATTAATGCAAGTGCAACCACAAATAGTTGAAAAGATATAATAACAGCAGTATCTGGGCAGAGATAAAAGTATCTAGCAGATCAAATTACATACTTGATAACTGGATGTCTATGGAGAATTGACAAATCGAATCCATTTATTGGAACCAACATGGAGTTAAGACTGTGGTTTGTCTCGAGCTATTCTTGTCATTTGGGCTTACATGAGAGGTGCCTGGATAAAAGCTGCATGTGTTAAGTGATGGCAATAAAAATTTGACCACTCCCAAGAAACTGTAAAGTTCTTTCTAGTTTGCGAGAGGGGGAGGATGATGGAGATATGCCACAAATAGCAGCCACTTGATGGGCTAATTGCATTTATAGAAAATATGTGTCGTAGTAAAGTAACACTCTCATGAGGTAACTGAAATTTTCCACAGTTCATCTCTACAATATTTGTTTCAGGTACAGCTGAATTTGGGCAATCTGGTATTCATGATCCTCCACAGAATCAGAAAAGATGAGTTTGTAGTCAAGGTAATCATAACAAAGTGCTAGTTGCAATGAGATAGATCTGTAAAACAATGCCAAATTTGAACCATGCTTCGAGTCTGTAGTGCAAAGTTCTGAATATGTGGGATGGGATAGTTATCTATTATCGTGTGCTCAATAAATTCATGGTAGACTTCACAGAGGCAAAACGACCATATTTTTTGTGTATCATGCAACTCAGTGAAGGCCAATTATTTCCAGAAGGTCACACTATGCCTGCTTGGCTAAGGTCTTGAATTATAAACTTTCACCTGACGCAGTTTGTGGGGTTTGAGGTAGCATGCCTTCTGATGGATCAGGTGACCCTCCAGTGTTTGATTTAAGAGGTTTGCAGTGCATGTGGCATGAAGTGACAGCTGTCAATGGAGACAGCACACTTGGGAGAAGACATTGTACTGCACGTGGTACTAACCTTCAAATCCATGTGTCAGTTGTTGGACAGGATCTGCAGGGTGTGCTGCACACCCTTGAGATGCTTTTCTGCTTCATCATTGGAAGCCCACAGAACAGGCACACGATGCAGAAATCATAATGTGTGTGACAAACAGCTTGGCAGATATTGAGATGGGATGGGTGGAGAGTGAAGAGTACTGAAGCCGAGCGAGATGTGCAGAATCCTTGGCTGTTTGTGAGTGGAGCATTGGCCAGCTGAACTGACAGTGAGCCCTGTGTTAGTGTAATCAGTGCCCCACACTGTCTCTTCAACAGACACATGAAAAGTCCTTTTGCATGTCAGGTTATTTGTGAACAGGTCATTTGTAAACTGCAGAAGGAGCTTGATGGTGGTGCATACTGTAATGTGTGAACTAGAGGTCTGCGCTGATAAGAAAAGTGTTATCCGCATCTGCACCACATCCACAAGGCCAATATCCACATCTGCAGCACTTTTTCGCATGCACAAGTTCATTATCCACATCCGCAGATATTAAAATTTTGAATGGTGATAGTAATAGATAGCAGTATTTAAAACCATGGTATGTAATAATGTAATTATTGGTAGTGTAATTTCTGCAATAACTTAACTACTTTGGACTTCTCAAATCATGGTAACTGTTCTATATCTGCTCCAATACAGGCTATTCCAAACAGGAAAACATTGGCACTCCATACACACACAGGAGCGCTTCAGAGCCTGTGCAGTTGGAGCACTACATCAGCTGTTTAATACAGGCATCTTCTTAAATTTCCCCATATTAATGCACAAGAGGTTATATGACACAAAGCAAAGCATGTCTCCCAAATGGTAAAACTGCTGTATACTTCTAATTGGTAACTGTCAGAAAAAGACACAATGTCGGCTGCAGCTATGGCCAGCCTCTACAATACAGCATTGTGTACCTTCCTAAATACATTACTTTCATTGTGCACCATATGTGATTATGAAACTTGCTATAAAATGCTATTGTCAATCTTTATTACTTCCGTCACCATTTATCTAATACATAAACATGAATATTTTTTGTATGTTTGTTCGTATTTTATGCGCGGCTGTACCATTAATTCTGTTGCGATGAAACTTTTCCAACATATTGCTTGCACTTTTGTGATGGTTATTGACATAATTAGATTACTGTAAGACACATAGTTCAGGAGATATGACATAATAAACAATGAAATGCACGTTAAATTCCTGCATCATGCAACAATGTTGCACTTCTCCTGCAAAACCACTGGAGCGATTTTAATCAAATTTGTCAGAACTCCAGGAACTTGAGCATCTGTCTTGATATTTAAATAAGTAATTGTGCTACTTTGTCCTGTCTCACATGAATGTTTCAGCAAATTTGAAGTTCCACTTTTGTGGCCAGTGTAATGATTAGGGCCGGTCATCTGAGCCTTCATGCTCGCTCGTACCTCATCCCCGCCATGCGCCAGACTCGCCGCCACGGGGGCAATGGACCACTGCGAGTCACCCGTGCCAGCCTGCTTTAAGTTTCTGCTGTGCTTGTGAGACTCATAAAGACTGGTAGACCCGTAATTCTTGTAGAAACTCAGAGCACTCGTGAGACTCACAGACTCTTAATGCTCATAGGCACTTGCAGCGCCGTTTCTTACAATGATGACGAAAAAGGACGTTTTGCAAGTGTTAGCAGACGGAAAATACATCCTACCTGACATGCCCTGAACAAGCCTCGGTAGCTCCTGCTGGGATAACTTTAAGGTACTTATTTAATTAGAAATATGTATCTTTTATTTTAGATAAATGTGGTTGCCACATTAATATATCCGATTTTTTTTTAAGTTTATTTATATAGACATTTTAAACAAGAGTGCTGTAGATTTACTTTCATATTGCTTACCTTATAAACAAAAATTATAGAGGGAAACTTTCCTGGTGGGATAAAAAAAATAAGAAATAGAAAAGAGATGACTTACCAAAAGGACCGGCTGGTCGATAGAAACGAATAAAATAACACACAAACACACATACAAGCTTTCGCAGCCTAGCTGCTTCGTCAGGCAGAAGGGAAGGAGAGGGAAAAGGAAATGATGAGGGTTTTAAGGGAGTGGATAAGGAGTCATTCCAATCCCAGGACAGGAAAGACTTACCTTGGGGGGAAAAAAGGAGGGTAAACAAATACACACACACACACACACATTTACACAGACGCAAGTATACTTTGCTAAGCCCTAATTTCTCTTGTTGTACCATTGTAGTCTTTACACAAAATTTAAGTTGGCGGCAGCAGAATGGTTCTAAATTCAGCTTCATATTCCGGCCATCTAAATTTCTTCAATAGTGTTTACTTCTAA
Source organism: Locusta migratoria (assembly GCA_026315105.1). Lineage (NCBI taxonomy): Eukaryota > Metazoa > Arthropoda > Insecta > Orthoptera > Acrididae > Locusta > Locusta migratoria. The sequence continues at coordinate 299,232,291 of CM048744.1, forward strand.
TGGTCAGTTCATGTGTTTGGGCTTCTTAAAAAAAGGTTTGATTTTTATTTAATAGTGGATGTAAATCATGTCTATCAGATTTTTTAGTACATGACGATTAGTGACCCACTTCACTGATTGCGCAGTTTTCTGATTATGCACCAGCTCCACTGAATCAGAGTTTATTAAAGAGCCTGCTATTAGAGACTACACTTTCTATAGATGGATAAATAGTGGATTAATAATATTGCAACAAGCAGTGCTACATTCTGTTATCCGGTGCTTTTTTCTTTTTCGACTGAAGATTGCTATTCCTTTCATAAAAACAGAATGAGGTTACTCATAGGTAATTAACTAATGAAAGGCATACACTTAACTTCACTTTATGCAGGGCAAAAAGGTCTGTAGAACATTATTTGGGTATGTTACTGTCTAGTTTCATTCTTAGCCCAAGTGGAGCACTGTATTTTCAGAACAAAGGATTTAATATTACATTACACACAATGAATCATTAAACAGATCTCCAAACATGTTTTACAGAAAACCATCAAATGAAGTACAAAGTTAAGTGAACTAGTTATCAACCAGAAGATTCTTTAATTACCGTATTGCTTTACCAAACATGGTCCTGTTAGAGGTGAATTGTCGTTTGCCTTTACAACCTTTGAACTGAAGTAACCAGCTATTTACAGGAGGAACTATAGTGAAATGTGGATTTCTAAGCAAGTTGTGCCTTGGTATTTCTCACGTTTACAAACATTATCAGAAATGAAAGACGTCATAGGTGAAGGATAAAAATCTTAGGAACGACCAGGCTTCAAACTTATAATTCAGCACTTTACCAGTGCTCTTCGAGAAAAAAATTAAATAAATGCCAATTTCTTTATCTTTCTGATGTTTTACAGACTTTCGTGTTGTGACTGGAAATACAGGGATATTGTTTCAGTAGATTAAGATAAATGAATAATGAGCATAGTTCGAAGTGTTTCTCATTCTACTGGGTACAGAGAAAACTGCATAACTAAAGCAGGAATGATCGTAAACTGTCAGCAGCTCACACGTGGCATGCCATGCGCCTTAGTCATGCCACACCTGTCCTGTAGGCGCCATCGCTGACCCATTAGACTGCTGTACTGCGCTCAACTGCAGTTCGGCAGGGGGGCAAATCTGGTGGCAGGTCACACTGACACATCACGCAGGTCGCAAAGAGCACTGTGAATGCATTTGTAGTGCTTTACAGGTGGCAGAGCTCTGCTTTACAACATTTGAGAGTGCTTGCAGATGTTCCTTGCTTATTTTGTCACAGTGGTATTTCTGATCTTCGAATACTTTTATTGTGGACTCTCATAAGAAGTAATGGCTCCATTATCCAATTTACAAGTGGAGAATATAATAAAGCTGATTAAGAAAGGATTTTTAACATGTACCCTCAGCCATGGATGATACGGTGGCTTGCAAAGTATAAATTCTCCTTTAGATGTTAGCGATTCTTGTGGTGCTATTTAAGTGAAATATATTGGAGGTATTCAATGACAGTGGATTGAAAAAACTATACTGATGCCACCAATCCCTCCAGCAAATAATGCAATAGGGCTAAAGGGTACTATTATACATTAATAAAAGAACATTTAAGCATAACTACATATATTTCCTTGTAAAACAAACTACATTTCTCATTAAAGCCCTGAGCAGATCGACATCAGTATTAACAGACTAGTAGAGAACCAGGTGAAAGATTGCCATTTTCTGTTATCTAGTGTACCGGTGTTGTTCTTTTTTATCTCTGTCGTTGTTCATGATCATTCACTCGTTCCCTTTTGTGTAATTTATTATCGCCATATTTTTACTGGAAAGTAACATTTTCTAAAGAATTTTCTTTTATAATACACAGTACAGCTCTTAACTATTTATCGTGTTTATTGTTTTTTCATATGCCACGGTACACCACACTCAGCCACTTTCCCTTCTACTACGAGTCTGACCGAGTTGCCTCGCTCACAAGTGCCTGTGCTCGAGCAACGAGCTGCTTGCTGCACCATTCCCAAGCAGCAGCCATGCTTACGAGTAATGAGTGAGTTTATTGCACCTGCTGACCGGCTCTACTAATGATATATTATTTTACACACAAAACAACCCATTATAGTTGATCTTTTCCTTGCCATTAAATATGTATCCAAATTTTTCCCAAATTGACTATTTCAGTTTGATTTCCTTCACTAATGTCAAATGACCTCTTTTTACTTTACACAATATAGTATCCATTGACGTCATGTTCATTTTGAGAAAGAACTGTCACTGTATTCTCTACGATATACGTTGTCACTCGGTCACTACAAAGTGCTAACTGAAGGCAGTGGAAATTTGGCATGGCACCTCTGTTGGGCTGTGGGCCGATTTGCCACCCAGAAAGCACTTGACAGACCACAGATAAGACATGGTCGCGTAAACATAGTAGGCCAACACTGCCTAGAAGACGAGGCCTGACAACTGGCAATGCCTATGTCACACCGAGAGGCAGCTGGCAGCCACTGACTCTCAGTGTGATGTAGGCATGGCCAGTTGTCAGGCCTCGTCTTCTAGGCAGTGTTGACTAGGCGTATATCCCTCGAATACAGCTATGTCCACTGTGGCCAGGGGATGAGGACAACAGACTTCCCTCTACCTGGGTTCTGCAAGGATTCCAAGAATGTCCACAGGCTTGAAGTTTTCAGCTAACATTTTGACAGACATACTGGGCAGATACCTTGATTTTTATCCATATATATCACCCAGATATCTGCATCACTCACAATTTTATCTGCTAAGTAAGAAATACTGTGGATATCCGTAGATATCTGCATCCATGCAGACCTCTAGTGTGAACTATTAGCAGTATGTGAGGTCAATGGGATGGACTAATGGACATAATGACAGAATCACACTAATGTCCACCCTGGTAGAGGAAGAGCATATGGGAGGCTCGTTCAAATACACACAGATTGCCCCACACCTGGGGTGTTACAGCCGCAGACTGAATGTGAGAGGGGACACATTATGATTCACTGTGGATTGTAGCACCTCGATTGGCCCTTGTGTACCTTTGGGTAAGTATAAGGTGACCTGAACTTACACACAGCAGCACCATTCAACTAATGAAATAAGAAGAAAGGGTAATCTGGGAGGGTGGTTAGACCCCCTTCCCTCTGTATAACTTGCTTGCCCATCACTTCATTCATTCAGATTACCACCAGGTTACAGGAACTTCTCACCTATGGTCATGAATAATATCATAGCAAGGCTGTCAGGTAGCCGAACAGTGTTTGACTGAGAAGAGAGTGCGTGCTCATCTCCCCTACCTTTCAGAGCAATAGGAGTTGGAGCGAGCATGACAGACATATTGACAAACTTCGAGTTGTTGCCACTTGGACCTGAAAGCAACTGCTGGCTGTGAGGAGTTATACTGTATGCTTGATATGTTAGGTATAGTTTAGTATCAATCAAATCTGCAGTGTGTGACAGCAGTTGGTAACTACAGTTTGTTGAGCAGTTTGATGAGCCATAGTTTCCATATTGCCATGTTTGGTAAAATGTCAGACTCCACCTGAGCATGGAGAACATTCCAAAACAGAGATGAAGTTCTACTGCCAAGATGTTCCTCATAAACAATGTGCCATAAAGCCTGTGTAGGTGGCCTTTAGAGGTGCTGCGAAATAGCATCCTATATGGTCTCGCATTTCTGATGCTGTGGTGATGACTATAGGAAGGGGCTGATGTCATTCTGTTCATGGTGGTTAGATAGAAGGGTTCGTTGGACAGTGTCCTGTGGCTGCTCAGACGGTTGTCCACCAGAAAAAAAAAAAAAATTGTGTGGTCTCTGTTCAAGGACAGAAATTTAGCCAATTTCCCAAGTGTAGTGCAGGCAATGAATCAGTCTATGCAGGAATCATACATGGTGCAGTAGACATGGGCATAGAAGTGACTGCGTCCTCAGAGAAGTGGTTGGTCACAGCACTGCAGTCAGATGTACAGAAAAGTATTTGTTGAAGTGTCACTTGCAAAGATGCAGATGAAAACTGGGAGGTACGAAAACCAATGGATTGTAGCTCCTTGTAAGTGGTGGTTCCTACGTGACATGTAATAACTGATCCCTGAAATGTGCCAAAGCAAATGCCACGTCTACAAATGGTAGTGCATGAGATGACTGTTGCTCCCTCCATGTTAGCACACTGAAGGTTAAGGCAGCACTCAGATCCTCAGAAATCATCTTTTCCCATTCTGGTACCATTTGGTAGTGACGTACAATTGATGGTGACTGTGTTTTGGATTATGGGATAATGTTTTAGTAATATAGTTTTTATATGTCAAATGCAAGTATCTATGGAAATGAAAATAAAAAGCTGGTAAATAATATGCATATTCCTCCTAGTTAGTAATTGTGTTCGTGAATTAACTGTTAGAATTATGATAGTGCAGTAGTATTAGTGTGTTGGATGTTATATGGGTGTAGGAACATTTGGTAATAGAAAATTAAATATTAATAATATAGTGAGGACAGTTTACTACTCACCGCAAAGACGTGGCGACGAGCTGCGACAGGCACATACAAAAGACACACACATACAACACATTCAGCTATCGGCCATGGCCTTCTTCAGAAATAGAGCACTCACGCAATCACACAGGCACACAACACAGTCATACAACCATCACCTCTGAGTCGGAGCAGTGTTGTGTGCCTGTGTGATTGCGTGAGTGCTCTATTTCTGAAGAAGGCCATGGCCGATAGCTGAATGTGTTGTATGTGTGTGTCTTTTGTATGTGCCTGTCGCAGCTCGTCGCCACGTCTTTGCGGTGAGTAGTAAACTGTCCTCACTATATTATTTATTCCAACCTGGACTTTCCATTATTATAAAATTAAATATTAAATAGACAAGGAACAACAGTAGACTTCATAGTCTTAGAGATGGATGTAGGAAACAGAAAGAATGGAGATGTTATCAATATAATTCAAAATTTTTAAAACTGGATGTTATAACATGGAAAAGAATTACCATATGAGTACCAAACTTTGTAGCTTTAATATGAAGGAAATGAGGAAGTGAAATAATGCAGACTCAATTGAAACACTTTTAACGTGCTGCTGCAGTACATTATACCATTACACACCAGTACTATTACTGCTATAAAAGGGGGTAATATGCTGCCCATCAGTGTCCAGAAGAGAGTGAAAGTGCAGGATTGCATTCTTCACAGCAGAATGAAGAATGTCCATAGGTATGTTGGCTGCCTCTCTTGATATGCTGCGCGAGTGATAATGTTCACCTGGTAAAGCTTGTCTTTCAGATAGCACAAGCAGAAATCACAGGGACTGATTCAGGTGATTGTGCTGGTCAAGCATTTAGAAACAATTGTCTGATAATTTGATCATTTCAAAATGTGTTTTGGAGAAACAGGAGGGCCCCATCTTGCAAGTAAAACTGTTGTAGGAGTAGGGCAGGTATCAAATGCTGCAATGCATATCACAGTAATACTAGCCAGTCACACTATATGTCTTTGATTCTTGAGTGCCAACCTGTTCAAAAAGAATCACAATGACTGATCATGGCACCTGGTGGCCATAGTTGGAACTGGGTGATGGTACTGTGACATGGAAATCATGCATCCCATACTATGGACATTAATACTACCAAGTTTGGTATTTGAATAATAATTAGCTTCCTTGTTAATTAGGGAGAGTTCAATATTAACCACCCAGTATATATCCATGAAAAAAGATTCAGGGATATTTAATTAAATTTTGAATTCCACAAATTGGTATTTCAGTTGTTAATGTCAGCCAAAATAACAATGTAATTTTTGCAGAAATAATTCTGTGGTAATTCAGAAGTTCTGCAGAACCCAATACAGTGTTTTCAACTCAGTCATAAGCACCTAACTTGTCTTAGAGAAATTGGTATGATATGTATAAGACTGGAAGGAAGAATATCATGTCTTTTTTTAACTAATGGTATTTTTATAATCCTCGGGTTTGTGTGCCACATCAGGCGTGAATTGGATCAGCGTGCCACAGTGGGTGACGGCAGTGACCACTAGAAGCCTCCAATCCACAGGCGGCCTAGTGGTCATGTGCCCTATGGGCCAATGCAACAACTAGTGGCTGACTAACAACACCAAATAGTGCAGAGTGACAGTTCAACTGTGACTGCGTTTGTTTACCGACCTTGTAGTCATCATGATGTGGCCTGCATTGTACACATAGTGCACTTTATTAACAAAGGTAGTTAAGAGAATTTTCTGTATTTGTGTTGAATTAGAACTGGTATAGAGAAGATAAATGTGAAATTTTATATGCAGCTGATTCAAAGTTTTTCACCATCTTGGTGTTTGTGTATATTGTGACAATACCAACAATCATTGAACACAATGTTCAATGACATCTGAAACCCTTTCCAAAATATTGTTGAATCCTTTAAGGTATTTACATTGTTTAGTTGTTCATAATTGTTATCCCTATGTATTCATTTGAATTTATGGCATGTAGATTTGACTGCTTCTTCTATTATGCATCCTCCACCTTTCCCTAGTCCCTTTTTTTCTGTTTCTCCTAGTAATTCTGTACCCTAGCCTGTACTTCCCATCATAAGTTTACACAACTACTATGATGGAACACCCACTTTTGCCCTACCGGCGCGACTTTTCTGAAGCTTATGCTATTTAACATTATATCCCTATTAATTACACCATGAGAAGATTCAAATCTGGCTTTAGCCTCAATATTTTGCATTCTTCTACAAACACACACACACACACACACACACACACACACACACATATATATATATATATATATATAAATAGAAATAGAAAAGAGATGACTTACCAAAAGGACCGGCTCGTCGAGAGAAACAAATAAAATCACACACAAACACACATACAAGCTTTCACCACCACTGGCAGCTTCTTCAGGAAAAAGAGGAAAAAAGGGGAGGAAAAGGGAAGGATATGGGTTGTAAGGAAGTGGAAAAGGAGTCATTCCAATCCCAGGAGTGGAAGGACTTACCTTAGGGGAAAAAAAAGGAAGGTAAACAGAAACGCAAACACACCTAGACAGACATTTGTGAAAAGCAAAGAAGTTGGACAGAGATACCAATTGAGGCAGAGGCTCTGTCCACAGAACCCAGGCAAAGATGCTAAAGATAGTGGGCGGGATTGGAGTTAGCGGAGATTGAGACCAGGTGGGCAACGGGAGGAAAGAATAAGCTGAAGGGCAAGTTCCCATCTCCGGAGTTCTGAAAGGTTGGTTTCGGTGGGAAGTATCCAGATAACCCAGACGGTGTAACACTGCGCCAAGATGTGCTGGCCGTGCACCAAGGCATGTTTAGCCACAGGGTGATCCTCATTACCAACAAACACTGTCTGCCTGTGACCGTTCATGCGAATGGACAGTTTGTTGCTGGTCATTCCCACATAGAACGCTTCACAGTGCAGGCATGTTAGTTGGTAAATCACGTGGGTGCTATCGCAAGTGGCTCTGCCCTTGATCGTGTACACCTTCCAGGTTACTGGACTGGAGTAAGTGGTGGTGGGAGGGTGCATAGGGCAGGTTTTACAACGGGAGCGGTTGCATGGGTAGGAGCCAGAGGGTAGGGAAGGTGGTTTGGGGGTTTCATAGGGATGGACTAGGAGGTTACGAAGGTTAGGTGGGCGGCGGAAAGACACTCTCGGAGGAGTGGGGAGGATGTCATTAAGGATGGATCTCATTTCAGGGCAGGATTTAAGGAAGTCGTATCCCTGCTGGAGAGCCACATTCAGAGTCCGCTCCAGTCCCGGAAAGTATCCGGTGACAAAAGGGGCACTTCTGGGATTCTTCGGTGGAAGGTTCTGGATTTGGAGGAATGAGGAGGTGGCTCTGGTAATTTGCTTCTGAACCAGATCAGAAGGATAGCTGCGGGATGTGAAGGCTGTTATTAGGTTATTGGTGTACTGGTTCAGGGATTCGGGACTGGAGCAGACTCTTTTGCCACGAAGACCTAAGCTGTAGGAAAGGGAACGTTTGATATGGAATGGATGGCAGCTGTCATAATGGAGGTACTGTTGTTTGTTGGTAGGTTTGATGTGGACGGATGTGTGAAGGTGGCCGTTGGACAGATGGCGGTCGACATCAAGGAAAGTGGCATGGGATTTGGAGTAGGACCAGGTGAATTTGATGGGACCAAAGGAGTTGAGGTTGGAGAGGAAATTCTGGAGTTCTTCTTCACTGTTGGTCCAGATCATGAAGATGTCGTCAATGAATCTGTACCAAACTTTGGGTTGACAGGCTTGTGTTTCCAGGAAGGCTTCCTCTAAGTGTCCCATAAATAAGTTTGCATACGAGGGGGCCATCCTGGTTCCCATGGCTGTTCCCTTTAGTTGTTGGTATGTCCGGCCCTCAAAGGTGAAGAACTTGTGGGTTAGGATGAAGCTGGCTAGGGTATTAAGGAAAGAGGTTTTAGGTAGGGAAGTGGGTGGTCGGCGTGAAAGGAAATACTCCATCGCAGCGAGGCCCTGGGCATGTGGGATATTTGTGTATAAGGAGGTGGCATCAATGGTTACAAGGATGGTTTCAGGAGGTAACAGGCTGGGTAAGGATTTCAGGCGATCGAGGAAGTGGTTGGTGTCTTTGATGAAGGATGGGAGACTGCACATGATGGGTTGAAGGTGTTGGTCTATGTAGGCAGAGATTCGTTCTGTGGGGGCTTGGTAACCGGCCACAATTGGCCGGCCTGGATGATTAGGTTTGTGAATCTTAGGAAGTAGGTAGAAGGTAGGGGTGCGGGGTGTCAGTGGGGTCATGAGTTTGATGGACTCAGGTGAAAGGTTTTGTAGGGGGCCTAAGGATCTGAGAATTCCCTGAATCTCTGCCTGGACATCAGGAATGGGGTCTTCTTGACAGACTTTGTAGGTAGTATTGTCTGAAAGCTGGCGCAGTCCCTCAGCCACATACTCCCGCCGATCAAGTACCACGGTCGTGGATCCCTTGTCGGCAGGGAGAATGACGATGGAATGGTCAGCCTTCAGATCACGGATAGCTCGGGATTCAGCTGCGGTAATGTTGGGAGTAGGATTAAGGTTTTTCAGGAAGGACTGAGAGGCAAGGTTGGAAGTAAGGAATTCCTGGAAGGTTTGAAGGGGGTGATTTTGAGGGAGAGCGGGTGGGTCTCGCTGTGATGGAGGACGGAACTGTTCCAGGCAGGGTTCAATTTGAGTGATGTTTTGGGGAACTGGATCATCAGGAGTAGGATTATTTTTCCTCGTGGCAAAGTGATATCTCCAGCCAAGGCTACGAGTATAGGATAGTAGGTCTTTGACAAGGGCTGTTATATATATATTCGAGCTTTCGCCACCAGTGGTGGCTTCTTCGGGAAAAAGAGGAAGGAAGGAGAGGAGAAAGGGAAGGATACGGGTTTTAAGGGAGTGGAAAAGGAGCCATTCCAATCCCAGGAGTGGAAGGACTTACCTTAGGGGACAAAAACGGAGGTAAACAAATACACACACACTCACACATATCCACATCCAAACACACCTAGGCAGACATTTGAAGAAACCCTTTAAAGGCCCTTGGGGGTTATGCTAAATGTTAGACATGCCTGAATAAACAAAATGTGGGACCGTAATCTGGCGAGGATGAAAGCATGCTTATTACACACACAAAACAGATGAAAGTGACAATGTTTATGACACCATATTCAAGAGGATGGGATTATAAATCTTGCACAGGTATTCTGCCTAAGGTTTCTAAATCATGATAATGCTGCTCACTCAATAACATAACTGATTCCTGAATGCACACACTTATGTGGAAAATATAATTAATTCTCAACTGTGATACAAAACATAATGGGTAAAAGGGCAGAGAGAGTGTGCTGCTCAAACAGGGATGCCTGTTTGATATCAGATATTTGCAAGAGTCATGAAACTCCCAAACACTACAAGACCATAGCAAAACAGCACAGCTAACTGATCAAGAGTAGGTTGTTTGTGCAATTTGGTTTTGGCTTCTCTAACAGCTTATTGAAGTAATGTGTTGCATGTATTTGAATGTGTACAAGCAATGTGGACACATACTTATTTTTTTAGGTGATAAAAGTATATTTATGCCTGAAGCTGATGCAAAATTCATACTGCAGACAAATAATTTCTTTCTTAATAGGAATAAATTAATGTTGGGTGGATAATGCTTTAAACAATGGTAAGAGAAAACTGAAAATACTACAAATCTGCTTTTAATTCACGAATAAATATATCATTCTTATTTAAGAAAGATTAAAAGTTAACTGTGTCTACAATTTCAAGAGAAACAAACCTTTTAAGACGGTCTCTTCTGCACTGCAAGTTATTAAGCTGCAGTTCTACATCATGAAAATCAAATTCACTGTCTACAGAATTTTGATTGCGTTGTCTGCGCTGGATTTCCAAATACTGTGTAATAAGATGGATTATGTGTCAAAGCAATATATAACAGTACAGAAAATCAGATGTCATAATAATTTTATTTTATACTACTATTTGTTTTAACAGTCTTCATCAAACAGGAATAAATGTACACTGTTCTCTTGTAAATTAAGAAACAAAGAAATTGAGATTCACAAAAATAAATACCTAATTTAAAAAATTAGTTATCTTGCAAACCACCCAAAATAAATATTTTGTCCAATTCCACAGTACTGATACATTATAATATAGAATTATATTCTGGAAGAAAACATCTACTACGTCAGTCATATCATTGACCCAAAACAGAGCTATAAGAGCAACAAACTATGCAGGACAAACTGATTGATGCATGCCCCTCTTACAAATATCTTCAATCCTCCTATTCCCCTGCATTTTTGTGCTAGAAACATCTAAATATCAAAGAAATATTTTAAAAGTGATAAATGAAAATTGTTTTATAGGTAAATGATACCAGATAAAAAGACAACCCCCACATATATTAAGGACTTCATCCTGTAAAACCTCCACTATAAATAGTGCTATGAAAATGTGCAATGGATTGTCATGGAAAAGAAAAGAATTGTCACTGTTTTGTAAATCCATAAGGATGATCTTATTTCATAAGTGCTTCTATTCAGTGGCAGAATTTTTAGCTTCTTAGATTGAGTGGAATACTAAATACTGGAAGAAAAAATATCCAAAATCTACTACTGTTTCTAAAGCAAAATCTAATAAAATTCATTTACAATCAGTAAGGAGAGTTTACAACTCACCACAATGAGTTAACGACAAGCTGCAACAGGCACATAAAAAAAGTACTCATACAATACTTACGCTATCGGCCATGGCCTTCATCAGAATAAAGAACATTCACAAAATCACACAGGTACACTTCACAGTCACACATCTGGCATTTCCAGCTATCTCACCCTGAATCATGCTCTGCACTGAGGAAATATGTGTGGGGAGGAGCGATAGGAAGGTAGTGTAAGTTGGAGGGGATGGATATGGTGTGGTCTTACAGAGCATGTGGTGCACCATGCAGCAGAGCACAAGACCTTGGACTTTAACAGCTGCTTCACCATTCGAGCCATCTGGATCCTCCCCTCCTCCACCAGCTTTTCTGAACTGCGGAGAAGGGAGTTATCCCTACAGCACATCCTATAGTCCTGCAACCATCCTGGTCTCAACCTCAGATAACATAACATACTACATTCCATGCGCCACCATCCCCATCCCCCTCCCCCTCATATCCTACATTTCCTTCCTTTCATGCCCCTTTTTCCTACTGTGTGCTTCCTGTTTTTTTAATTTTATTTATTTATTCATTTCATTTACCTCCTGAGATTGCCTCTGCTTTTTCATCCCCACCCTTATCTTCCCTCTGCACTTTCCCCCCCTCTTCTGCTCCTCCCCCCCCCCCCCATCCCCCCTCCTATACCTTCTGCTTACCGTGAGTCAGACTGTGTTGGGCATTCAGAGATGGCTGACGTTTGTGGATGAGTGTGCCTGAGTGATTGTGTGGACGAGTGTTTACTTTCTGAGGAAGGCCGCAGTCGAAATTTTAGAATTTGTGTGTTTGTGTGTCTTTTATTTGTGTCATTCGGCGGCTCAATGTTCATCTTTATGGTGAGTTGTTCCCTATCTACATATTATTATTTACATTGGTGGAATGAGATGCAGTTTAGGAATGGAGAGGATAGGTGGGTGAGGGGAGGAAAACAAAACAAATATGTGTGTGATACTCACATGCATGCATGGGCACTCACACCCCCACACAAAATGGAAGAGATGTAGGATAGAGAGGGGTGGAACTGTTACTGTGTGGGAAAAAGGGAGTTATCATACATTGAGGCCTGGGTGATTCCAAGGTCAGAGAATGTACTGCAAGGATAGTGCCCATCTGTGTAGTTCAAAAAAGCTGGTGGTGGGTGGGAGGATACAGATGGCTTAGGTTGTTAAGCAGCCATTCAAATCAAGCATGCATGTTGTTCTGGGTGGGTGGACTGAACAGATCTAGTAGCACTTCCTATTGCCGTCCCGTCACAGGATTATGCCACCCCAAAACCCAGCCCACTGCCACAGGGATCATATCCCCGTGGAAGACCCCACAACAGGACCTGTCCATTCCACCCACCCGGCACATCCTATTCCATCGGTCAGAGGCCTGGCCAACTGTGAAAGCAGCCATGTCATTTACCAATTGTGCTGCAATCACTGAAAGCATTCTATATTGTTATGGCCACTAACCAGCTGTTCATTAGGTTGAATGGCCACCACCAAACTGTGGCCAAATACAGGGTAGACCACCCTCTGGCACAACATGCAGCATAATATATGCTTGGTTTCAATGGCTGCTTCACAACCTGGGCCATCTGGATTCTCCCACCCACCACCACCAGCTTTTCTGAACTACACAGATGGGAGTTATCTTTACAGTACATTCTCTGATCCTGAAATTATCCAGGCCTCATCCTATGATAACTCCCCTTTTTACACACCCAAATGGTTACTTCCCCCTCTATCCTACAACTCTTCCATTTTATATTTGTGTGTGTGTGTGTGTGTGTGTGTGTGTGTGCACGCGCACACATGTGCATGCCTGTGCATGTGTGTGTGTGTGTGTGTGCTCACATGTACACATGTGTGCATGCCCGCAAGTATTTGTTTTGTTTTGTTTTGCTTTCTTCCCCTCACCCAGCTCCCCACTCCATTCCTAAGGTACAACACATTGCATCCATCTAATATGTACATGTTCCACTAGGCCGTGCCATGTCCATCCCCACCACAATGATGGAACCTTCCATCCCCCCCATCCATCTCCTCCCCTATTCCATCACTGCAGAGCATGACTCAAGTGCAGCAACCGGAGATGGCAGTTGTGTGACTGTAAAGTGTACCTGAGTAATCATCTGATATTTCTTTACTCTGAAGAAGGCCATGGCCAATAGCGTCAGTGTTGTATGTGTGGTCTTTTTTATGTGCCTGTCACAGCTTGTCATTATGTCTTTGTGGTGAGTTGTAAACTGGCCTTATTACATTGTAGAATTAATTTATAGCACTATTACAATGTATTTTGATTGAACGTAATAGAGGATAGGTAGCAATTCACTGTAAAGATGATCATTGAGCTACAGACAGGCACATAGAATAGACAGTCACATTCATACAACTTTAAACGTTTGGAACAACATTCATTAGAAAAAAATACATACATTCACACAATTACTCAGACATCAGACATAACTCAAGCACATTTGACGACAATTTCTGGGTGTTCCAACACAACAAGCATTTTGACAGTGAGTGAGAAGAGGAGGGGAGTGGAGTAGAGTGGAGGTGGAAGGATGCCAGGCAAAGGTGGAGATAAACATTTGCATAGCATGGCGCAGTGTAAAAGCTCTCATATGTGGTAATGTGAGATGCAATGTGGAATGCACTAAAGTGAAGGGGCAGGGGAGCAAAAAAGGGGAGTTGTAAAGGTGTGTGTGTGTGTGTGTGTGTGTGTGTGTGTGTGTGTGTGTGTGTGTGTGAAAATGTAAAAATATAAGTAATCTTAGGTTGAGGGTGGCATCATTGAGGAACTGTAGAATAAGTAAGGGGCAACTCCCAGCTGTGCAGTTCAGAGATGCTGGTGGTGGAGGGGAGAATCCAGATGGCCTGAGTTGTAAAGCAGCCATTGAAATCAAGTGCATTGTGCTCATCTGCATGCTGTACCACAGGGTGGCCCATATTGCCACAGTTTGACAGTGGTTTTTCATCCTTATGTACAGCTGTTGGCAATCACACCAATGTAAAAGTCTGTGTAATAATTATAGTAGAATGTTTTGGTACATCACATGGCTGCTTTCACAAGTAGCTTGTCCTCTGTTGGAGTAAGACAAGTCTGTGACAGGGCTGGAAAAGGAAGTGCCAGATGGGTGGTCTGAAAAGATCTTGCATCAGGATCTTCCACAGGGATAGGATCCTTGTGGTAAGGAATTGAGATTTGTAGGACATAGGGATGGTCTAGGATGTTGTGGAGGCTGGATGGACAATGGAACACCACTTTAGGAGGGGTCAAAAGATTCTTGGTTAGGATGTCTTTCATTTCAGAGCATGGTGGTGAATGATCAAATCCTGAGAAGGATGTAGTTTAGTTGTTTCAGCTGTGATTGTACTGGTGGCAGAAAGTTTATTGCATGTAAGGTGTTTCAAATGAGTGCTCATTTTCCTGAATACAAAGTTCAACTTCTTTGATGTGTAGTGATGTTGCTTTCAGTTTTGATGTATGGCATGAAGAGTTTAACAAGCACATTTCTTAATATGAAACTCATAAGAGTTGGTCCTGCTGTAAATTACTGCACACATTCTCAGTAAATTTCTGACAAATAAACACTAGCACAACTTGAGAGCCAATGATTTAATGGTATTTAGGAGACAGATACAGACATGTAATACATAGAAGTTAGTATGTAGCGATATAGCAGCTGGCCATATTTCTTGTCTCAATGGAAAACAGGTATTTACTTAAATTCTATTAGTATACAGTCTACAGCACACATAGATAAAAGCTTGAACTTAAGAAGTTCCATATTATCATCTTTCTTGTCAAGAGATGATAATGCCAGAACTGATGTGAGTTTTATTATAACTAATGGCTGTCTATCAGAATAAACTTTTCCTTCATAAAGAAAATGCACATGATCTTACCACAGTTTGAACATCTTTGAGATGGTTCAAAACTTTTTCTGTCCTTTTGAAGAGGTTGAGGTAGCCAGCCGACTGTTGTCTGAGTACTTCCAACTGATGCCAGTAATATTCTTCTGTGGTGGTTTTTTCATCCCTGATTAGTATTCATAATATAAATTACAACATTTGAAAATTGTTTGAAGTGAAATTTAATCTATGACAAAAATAAACTTGAATACCATAAATTCTTGCACTATGCTTGCCACATTATATGTATATACATGGCCCCCACAAGGGTGGGGCTGGGTGGACCCATGGGTCCAGAGCCTGGTGCTGAAGGGGGCCCAAGCCCAGCCCTAAACTAGAAAAAACATGTTGAATATTTTTCATCCAACATAATTTTAGAATATTCTACAGGCAATTGTAGTAGATATTTATGATAAACCACTTATCTTAAACGATTTTTCCAAATGATGCTCTTAGTTATTGCCTTGGTTGGTATTGTATGTGTGTATTAAGGTGACCAATCATACTGATTTTTTTCGGGATAATTACGATTTTTGTGTATCTGTCTCGAATTATTTCAAAGGCTATTCAGTATACCTATTTGTCCCAGATTTAACAATTATGTTCTGATTTAGAAATTTATCTCACCTATATCGGACTATTTTATTATTAGTTATTATTATGATGGGAAACTGTTTGACAAAAGGTTTGTTAGACTTAAGGTACTTATCACAAACTGTCTAAACCATTTCAAACTGTTTCTACTGTACATACACGCACAAACTGTACCAGTGAGAAAATCAGTGAATGGACTGCTAACATATTTTTCCAGGTCAAAGATGGATTGATATTTTTTCTCATTTCATACAGAATTATGTGCCTTTCTCAAATTTGCTTAAGCTAGTGCAATTATTTTACTGCCTTTCCAGAATAATGCTGTTACTGAAAGGGTATTTTCCCCACATTAAAAATACATTATGGACAAGCTTGTCATAGAAACTGTGAAATCAATATTAGTAACTAAAGTAAATTATTATGAAACTTGTGTAGAATTTTTTCACAAGTTGTTGAAAAATACAGACTTGCTTAAGAAAATTCACTTCACTGTTCTGATTGCATTCCTTCATCATATAAAGTACTAATAAAGTGTAAATTAATGTACTTTTTGTAACAACTTATCTGATTTTTTTGTAATTATCACTTTCACTAAAATCTTCTTCTAATATAATGAAAATATATATACAAATTACAAAATTTCTAATGTGTCCTGAATTTGAATCTAGAAAATATGGTCACCTTAGTATGACACAGTATCCAATATTTTCTCCTTGTGGAGTACATTCACTGAACAGAGATGATACTTATGCTGCTGAACAGAATTATTATGTGATTCTTTTTTAGAAACGTTGAGAGTTTTTATTATTTCTTCTATCTTAGGGCTGGTTATTGGGAATTGCTGAAACAACTTTTCCGTTTGTCTAAGTCTTGTTGCAATCAAAGGCTACAAATTCTCTGCCAAATTTGAAGCAACATATGTGATCTTTAAGGTTTTAGATGTGTTCCTGCTATCTTAACTCAATCAGCAAAAAAATATTGATTTGGATCTCATGAAGTACTTAACAGCTTTCAAAGGCCTCTTGGTATCATTTTGGCACAATATCTTGACTCCTATTGATCACAAAAATGTGGTTAAACAGAACAAAGGTATTTCCCTCAATGTAGTGATGCCAGTGATTAACTTAAACACATTATGACATCCCTTTGAAGAAACTGTAGTTGCTGAGGCAGTTGGCATTTCATCAGAGATTCTCAATAGGAAACCTGATGCAAATGAAAGGACAGCTGAAAACCTTTAGCTGTAAGCATCAAAATTAATTCAGATCTTTTTTTGGCTTTGCTGTTTTTAATTTTGTAATGCAAGATTTGACAACAATATTTGTGAGCTATGAACAATTTTTTCTTTTGCTTTCATGGACCTAGAAAGTAATGAAATGAAAGTTAAAATCACCAATCACATCTCAATGTATTCTTCAGATTTAGCAAATACTGACAGCTTCTTTGAAATTCTACACATGTAGACCGTCTTCAGTAGTCCTGCAGTCTGTCATCCATAAAAGGATACAAAGAAGATTCTCAGCATGTTTATGAGAAAAGCTTGAAGCAACTTTTTTGGCACTGAGTAGAACAATTAGACATATTTGTACGATTCAAGGCTGGATTAAGGCAATCGCAAGTAACATGGCCGCTGGGGGCCCCGAACTAGAGGGGGCCCCACCATGATTGCCTTCGAAATTTATCTCCTAGAAAGAGGGAAAAAATCTAATTTAGAATATTAACATGATGCATTCATACTAATCCCACCACCGAGAGCACCTTTATTGTTGTCTCTATTTTTCCTTTAATGGGACAGTAACGTTGAATTCCACGGCAGTCTTACTTCAAGTGAACCAGTGACAATACACATTTCGCTTTGTCGCCCGGTTGGCTGCCGATTTGTGTTGCAACACCAGAAATGTTTGATGTCACCGACAGCTGTGGTTTGTCTTTTTGCATACAATGCAGCACTTCAGGCCCACAACAGTGGGTAGTGTCTGCAGATGCTGCCCTCGGCCGGTGTATCATCTGCAGTAATCTGCAGTTCCCTCCTTTTCTATGAATAATTTGTAAGGAAACTTTTGTCATTAGATGAAGAAGTTTGCATATTCATATTTGCAGTGAAATTATTATCAACTTATAGAAACACTCCACCAGACATTACGATACCAGATTATTTCGTCAGCCAGAGGGGACTCCAGAAATATGCGAAAAAATTATACCAGATGTTAGGAAGGCCTCTCTTAAAATTTTGGAAAAGTATTTACCAGTTTACTATAAAACCACGAATAAGATAAATACACAATAGTTTTAGTGTCACTGTAATATTAAAAATACCTAATACACAGTTACATTTATGTTTTATGTTGTGTTAGTTTTAGTTACAAGTTTGTTGTTTTTAAGCTCATACTGGTGTATTTTGTTGAATATTTTCCTTGTTTTAGCTTAAATTTCCCACGTTTTGTGCATATCTGAACACACAAATTTCACTTGACAAAGCCAATTGGTGAGCTATCATGGCAGTAGTACTGTTGTTATTAAATACAGAAAAAAGATAAATGGAGGTGATACGAAATTAATCTACCAGTTATTCTGAAAAGTAAAGCTTAATACGTTATATGCCGAATTGGTCCCTTTACCAATTTTTCTCATATGTTCTGATCAAACCATTAAATGAAATGAGTTGATTTCTGTGATTTTTTCATCTTTTATATAAAGTATTGTGCACCCTCTTTATAGTGTTCTACTGCAAATAGATTCATAAATATTAAGATAACTACCTAGAATGACTGAAGGGCCAATTTGGCACCTCATAACATAGCTCTGTATTTTTGGCATGTTTCCTTGTAACATTGTGTATGAAATGAAAC
This sequence comes from Locusta migratoria, assembly GCA_026315105.1. Classification (NCBI taxonomy): domain Eukaryota; kingdom Metazoa; phylum Arthropoda; class Insecta; order Orthoptera; family Acrididae; genus Locusta; species Locusta migratoria. The sequence goes on from CM048744.1 coordinate 299,250,863, forward strand.
CAAATGATAGCTCTTTGTTGTTTCAATATGCGACAACAATGTCATACATTCCAGCATTGTTTGGGGTAGGGCAGCTGGGGATGGCGGTAATGTATGGATGAGTTATGCCTGAGTGATTGATTGTGTAAGTGAGTGTGATCTTTTCTGACAAAGGTCATGGCTGAAAATTTACAAGTTTTATGAATGTGAATATGGGTTTGTTGGCAGCTCTTCGATCATATTTATGGTGAGTTGCTAGCTATCCTCATAATATCAACATTCCAATCTAGACTTTCCATTGTTAAAAATCAATAAAACAACTTATGATGGTTACACTGAATTATCTTCCACAATCTGGCCTTATAAGCAATAAAACTACAGGGGACAATTTGGCCCCAGAGGTTCTTATACATAGTAGCTTGCATGTCATTCTTCTAGTATTAAATGCCAGGTAGACTAGATAGTAGCTATAAAATCATGATATAATTAGTTCATTTGCCTGTTTTACTCTGGTTGTCATACCGCTTAGGGACTCGTTCTCGAGTCAGGCCATTGGTGAGGCGTTTAAAGGAATTGATGGATCAGCTTTCGGTGTAAGGTAGTGATAGATTTTTTTCTTTTCGCCAACTTCCTGCGAAGATGAGACTTTCATGTGTTTACAGCAATTCTGCCTTACCTGGCGCAGCATCTGCCAGAAGTATGAACAAGTGTTCTGTCAAAACTAAACTACAGCTTACTATGGCCCAGGGCTGTAGTCAGGGGTAGGGGGGATGAAGGGGGATCAATCTACCCCCCCCCTTGTGAAAAGCCTAACTATACACCTAACTCCTGATAAAGTAATTCAAAAGTATGCTGAAGTTGCTCCTTCAAGATTTATATTAAATAAAATTTAATATTGTCACGTTGAAATGGAAGCAGGCTTTACTTTGAGGGCAGAGTTGTCCACTGAACACTGCACTTATACTGAAAGCAGGTTTATTACGAACTGAAACATACACGCAGCAGTGACTGCCTCTCAGGCAGACAGAATGTGCCAGAAATTAGAAGTATAGTTAACATAAGAAACGTGTAGAAATTACAAGTGAACATAAGAAACATGTAGAACATTCTGGAAATGATAATTACCAAACAAACAAAAAATTTGCTGATGGACGGGATTGAGCCAGCGACCTTCAGCACTGCAATCGGTGACGCTATCCCTTGCGCCAGACCAGACTAGTCCATGTTAACTTTGCGTCTGCTTTTAGTAGACTAATTACGTATGCCTGCATAATGGGCAGAAAAGAATCATATGGTTGCCCAACATCAGAGCTACAGCAGCATGTAATGCAACATGAATCCACCTTCTCATTAAATTCTACAGCATCCACTCTCTGCCATGCAGCAGTGCACTCGCTTTCAATCCATCACCAGCATTACAACTGAATGTGGCTACAACTCTTAAGATTTCTCTCTATGGCACAACGATCCATTCTGTGCACCTATCACAACTCTTTGTGGCACCATATGTTGCTGAATTGGGCAATGACATGGATTCCCTATGATTTAAAGGACTCTCCTCCCAAGAGGTACAGACAGCTCTTATGCAGCAAACCAATGATGATCATATACACAAGTTTTTTGCCTCTGACCAACCCCCAACTCCTGTTCCATGCCCACAAAGTAACCAATCTCTGCTACTGCATACAGGTCAAGATTCTTTCTACAACCATTGCTACATAGAGTGCAGCACTCAATCACAAGCACACAGATTGAGAATGATGACCTCTAATGCAGCATTGAGACCGTACTCGCCGCAGCATGCAAACAAGTATGGAATGCAGACTCAACAGCCAGCTGCAGAACATGGTCTTGTGAGATTGGTCCTGCTCGCCAGCCAACCACATGTCACATGAAACACAACTCAAAACAGGTCATCTACATATATGCTTCCCAAACCACTTCAGGGTTTGTGATGGAGGGTAATTTGTGTACGCTTGTCACTTCCTGCTATTACTGTTACAGCCGTGTCTGGTTCATGAAAAAAACAACTGCCATTTAGTCTGCGTGTGAGATCCAATCACTCTCATTTTCTCCTCATGCTCTTTCGCAAGTTAAACGTGAAAGGAAGAAATATCATCTAACAGTAGCCCATACTGTGATACAGATCCTCTCTTGCAGTGTCTACCACTTAGAGTTGCTTGCTAACTTCAACTATAACAAAGTGTGCTCTTCTTCTCTGAATCTTCTCTAGTGAATCTACCTGGTATGGATCTAACACAGATAAACAATACCAGTTATTAGCCAAAAGAGCATGTTGTAAGCTACTTCTTTGTTGATGTACTACACTTCTTGGACATTCTTGTGTTGTGTGTTTGCGTCTGTGTAAATGTGTGTGTGTGTATTTGTTTGCCTTCCTTTTCTTCCCCCAGGGTGGGTCTTTCCTCTCTCGGGATTGGAGTGGCTCCTTGCCCTCTTCCTTGAAACTCTCATCATTTCCTTTTCCCTCTCCTTCCCTTCTGCCTGGGGAAGCGGCTGGGTTGCGAAAGCTTGTGTTTGTGTGTGTGTGTGTGTGTGTGTGTGTATTCATTTATTTGTTTGTGATGCTGTCACACCTGTGCTCCTTCGCCTGGTGAGTGATCTTCGTCTATTTTTTATATATAATTTTTCCCTGCTAGGAATTTTTCGTATATGTGTGTGTGTGTGTGTGTGTGTGTGTGTGTGTGTATGTTTGTGTGTGTTCTATTTATTTGTGCTGCTGTCACACCTGTGCTCCTTCGCCTGGTGAGTAATCTTCGTCTATTTTTTATATATATAATTTTTCCTGCTAGGAATTTTTCGTCTATTATATATATACTCCCACATATTTTGTGGAAGTACCTGTTCCCATAAATTGTTTGGTAATCATACAATAAAGGACCTTTCTTTTAATATATTCATTTTATTCATCAGTAGCTTCTTCAGCTATATATAATAACAGAAAGCCCAGGTTGGAATTAATAATATAGTAAGGACAGTTTACAACTCACCGCAATGACATGGCGACGAGCTGCGACAGGCACATACAAAAGATACACACATACAACACTTTCAGCTATCGACCATGGCCTTCTTCAGAGAATAGAACACTCACGCAATCACACAGGCACACAACACAGTCATACAACAACAGTGTTTGTTAGTAATGAGGATCACCCTGTGGCTAAACATGCCTTGGTGCACAGCCAGCACATCTTGGCACAGTGTTACACCGTCCAGGTTATCTGGATACTTCCCTCCGACACCAATCCTTCAGAACTCCGGAGATGGGAACTAGCCCTTCAGCATATTCTCTCTTCCCGTTGCCCACCTGGTCTCAACCTCCGCTAAATTCAAATTCCCGCCCACCATCTATAATATCTTTGCCTCGGTTCTCTGGACAGAGCCTCTGCCTCAAGTGGTATCTCTGTCCAACTTCTTTGCTTTCTACAGTATGTCTGCCTAGGTGTGTGTGTGTTTGTGTATATGTTTGGGTGGGTATGTATTTGTTTACCTTCCTTTTTTCCCCCCAAGATAAGTCTTTCCTCTCCCGGGATTGGAATCGCTGTTTACCCACTCCCTTAAAACCCTCATCATTTCCTTTTCCCTCTCCTTCCCTTCTGCCTGAAGACACAACTGTGTTGAGAAAGCTTGCCTTTATGTGTGTTTGTGTGGGGGGGGGGGGGGGTGTTTTATTTGTTACTATCACTACCTGTGCTCCTTTGCCTGGTAAGTAAACTTCATCTATTTTTTAAATATAAATAATTTACACAATTATAAATGCCCTGGATGAGCTGTTACACATATCTCTGTAAAACTGCAGGAGCACTAGTGACCCCAGATGGAAATATATTATAGTGGTACACATCAAGCAATATATTATGCACTAAAATTGTTTTTAAATGGATCCTTTGGCAAGATCACAATTATATTTTCTTTATGATGATCTGTTTCAGTATACTAAAGTACCATATTCTTATCTGAAGAGTTTACTACATTTTTACACCTCACCAGAATTGTCACTAATGAGAAATGTGTGGGATATGGTGAAATGTTGGTTGCAGCAGTGTGACCCTATGCCATCTGCCAGAGCCAGTTGAAACCAGGTGAATGCCACATGAATAATTATACCACAGGATGCCATATGCACCTTATAAGTGTTGATGCCATCAGGCATGGAACAAGTTATCAGTGCTCATGGCAGGCCCTGTGCATATTAGCCATCAGAACACATGCTGAACCAAGGTGACTGAAATGCTATTCATTTCTTCAGAATATACTAGTATTACATCCCATTAATATGAACATACTATTTCTTTCTTTCTTTCTTTCTTCTTCTTCTTTTTTCCAGTGTGATCTATTTTTTCTGAACATGGGTGTCAAGTAAATGTCATCACCCAAAAGGTTGGTTTGGGCATCACAATGCATAACTTGGCATAGTGATCCTGGAAGTGGTATTCTATTGCCTTCCTCTGAACTTAGTCACCCACTCCATTACAGTGAGGTTAAACACTATTCTTATCACAAAATCCTCATTCTTAAAATATCACATTCTATTACCTTAGATCTGTGAGCATTTGGCGTGTTGCATGAAGAGAGCTTCTGAGATTAACGGCAGCTTCTGCAGCAACACCAGCCTTTTGGGTTAGTTGTTGACTCCTTTGTTCTAAGTAAAACCAATGCTTATCTGAAAGACCTGGTGGAATTAAATTTTTTGGTGCATTAAAATTAATGTCTAATTTTTCAACCATTTTTATTATGATGAATTATAGTGCTGTGAAGGGTAGGTGACACTGACAGGGGTGTTCAGCTTTGTTGATGCCACTTCCATATACACTAACATCCCTCATGCCCATGGTCTAGCCACTCTGGTAAACTACTTCTACTAATGTACTTCAGGATTCAAAGTCACTATCTCCTTCTTCACATGCCTTACCAACTATATCCTAACAAATAACTACTTTTTGTTTGAAGGAAAGGAGTAAAAACATAACTGTAGTTCAGGCATGGGTACCTGCATGGTATCCTCCTATGTTAACCTGTTTATGGGCTTTCTGCAGGAAAACTGCCTAGCGTCCCAAAAACCCAGATCCACTGGTGTGGTCCAGGCTCATTGATGGTACTTTCATAATTTGGACTCAGATGACACCCTATCATCATTCCTTCAGAATCTCAACTCCTTCTCTCCTGTCTACTTTAGTTGGTCCTCCTCAACATGGCATGCCCTTTCCTGTACATTAAACTCCACATTATTAATGAATCCATCCACACTTCTGTCCAAATTAAATTCACCAACCACCAACAGCATTTGCATTTTGACAGTTGCCATCACTTCCAACCTTCCTATACACCCTGAACACCTATGGATGACATATTTGCTGTGATGAGAACTTCCTTGCCCAATACCCATAAGGTCTCACAAAGACCTCTTGCCACCCAGTACCAACCCTTACAGACAGAACTGAACCATGTCTTTTCTCAGAGCTTTGATGATTTTTTCTTCATGCCCTGAAATGAGGGACATCCTACACAAGATCCTTTCCATTCCACCTAATGTGGTGTTTCATCAACTCTACCACCCCTCTCTGCCCCTTCAAAATCCTAGACCAACTGTAAGCTTCCATTCTCAATACCATTCCTTTGCCACAGGGAGCATTTTCCTCTGGAAAACCCTGATGCAAGGCCTGCTCAGACCACCCACACAAAAAGTCATATTGCAGCCCCATCACACGTTTATCTTACTGCATCACAGGCCAGGTCACATATGAAAGCAACCATGTCACTGACCAACTCTGCTTCTATCATTATACTGCTGGCCATCAGAATAAATGGCCATTGCAATACTGTGACCAAGAGCAAGGTGGACCACCTTGTGCCACAAGATGCAACTGAACATAACTTGCTTGACTTCAATAGCTACTTTATAACATAGGCCATCTTGATCATCTCATTCACCAGCAGTGTTTTTGAACTGCACAGATGAAAATTATCCTTACAACACATTCTACGGTCTCTTTCAGAGAATCAACAGTAAATCACAAGAAATAATAATTTGCTTCCCCCTGTCAGACGGGTAGCTCAACAAGGCTTCCAAGTTTTTTCAACGACATCATTTCATATGCGTATTACATATCACAAGTTATTACATATGAAGCCACATGACAGTCTTTTCACAACATGTCCTGCAGTGTAACATATCACATTTGGCACATATTTGTTGTGTTGGATGTTAGATTTTGGTACATGGCAAGTTGCATGCAAAGACATGGTATATCACTACCTGTTGTGGAATTTACAGAAAATTTGTTTGGCCTTGATTCTATAACACATTTGGATTTACAGCCACTGATTCAAGACAATTAGCATCTGATCTTCTTTCCTGTGAGCAGTTGGATGCCTTGTCTCTGTAATATTCTGCATCAGAGCCACAGCACGATGTGGAATTTCATACATTTTAATTTTTTTAAATACCAGGTCTGTACTACTTAAACTTCATGCTTATGTGAATGAAGACTGGCTAATGTTTTGGAACCTATTTCATCACTCGTCCAGCCATTAGGCTACAGCATTACCATTAGTTGCTATTGTGAAACAACAGGCAAGTTGTTATAATTTTAAAGTGCCAGTGAATTCACAATGAGTGGCCTAGGCATACCTCATCCCTCACCAGATGAACTAATGACATAACAGACAAAGTTTTTTAAAATGGGCTTAAGAGTAACATTACCCCTTTTCTTAATAATTCAATCCCATTTCTTTATGATTCAGCCCCAGAAAGCTATAACATCTGTATAAAATACCACAACACTAATATACATGATTAAACCACACAAGAACACTTCTGACAAAGCTGTGTCAGCTGAGAAGCCTACACTGAAACTTTCAAGAGGACAGCCCATTTCATACTTCACCTCATTAGAACTGCTAGGAAGTGTTGATAATGAATCAAAATAACAGATAATACATGGTAAACACGCATAGATATGTATAGATATGCACCTCAAACTAATGTAAAATCTTATCACAAACAGAAAAACTAATTACACCATAATACATCCTCTAAAATACCCCACCATCTGATAATACACATGAACTTTATTTGCCTGTTGAAATTAGTAAAGTAACATTCTCAACAGGTATCAACTGGACGTTGCCAGTGACTAAAGTCAAAATAAAAGTCGTAACTACAGCTCATCTTAAATTCATTTACACACTGTAGTGTAACACGTGACACTACATACCTTCCTATTGACTCAAGACGACCAAATTAATTAATTTAAGGAATTTAGCGTGGCAGGGGACAAGATTCTGCCTAGGGTATTCTGTCTTCCTAGGTGGAAATGCCTGGTGGCACCTGCTACGGGCAGGTAAGTGTATGTGCAGGTCTACCAACATGAGATGCAGGAGCCTGCATAGAGGACGCAGCATGGAGTCCTTAATTACGTAAGTAACAAAAAAACAGATGACTGCAGTGTTGAAGGTTATTGTCACTGTTGTTGTGATATATGAGAAGTTATATAGTCGGAATTATCTGAGACTGGAACTGATCATGAAAGGGAAATTGAATCTATGTAAATTTATATAGTGTTAATGAAGTTCTGTAAGTCACAGTCCAATAAAGGAGTACTGTTATTTGTTTCCAACATACAACTTTCATTTGAGTAGAAGAAGCATTTATGGATTGAAATGATAATTTCTCGTCCTCTCACGCTCTGATCAACTTTGGATACGATTGTCAGATGTCTGCTACCTCAAGAAAGAGATTTCTTGGTTGAGGAACAGACTAGCTGGGCCTCATAAGCCAAGGAGTAAATTAAATAGCAGACTTCTAAAAACCCAACTCAACATTACCTAAAACCATTACTAACTTATATATTCTTGTGGTGTTTTGCAATGAACAGGCAAGGATAAAACGGTTACACCTCAACACACATAATACAATCAAAGTAGAATAAGAAACTTAAGTATATAATTTATCAAGACACTTTATGACAAGTTTATTTAATGTTTAACCAGTTGAAAAAATGTTTTGCAACATCAAAATTTGAGTTAAGAGGTTGGTACTGGTGGTCAGTTACTCCGAGCCATGTTTTTTGCTCGGTGACAGGATGGAGGCCATAGTGGTCGACATGGTGATATAAAGCAGATGTTTTGCTGAAATTTTACAAGTAAACAATTCAAGGAATAAATAGGAATACACACATTTAAAAGCATTCAAAAAGTTTATTATATGTGGAGCCTCTGGAACTGTCTGGTACTCAAAGAGTTCTCTTACAAAATCCTACATAAATGGACCTCTCTGCAGAAGTGGGTGAGGAACTCTAAACCAGACATTGAACCAAGAGGAATGCTCAATGATGAATCATGTCAGTTGTTGATGGGAACAAATAGTATGTCCTATATAGGAAAAAATGACTGTTTTTTGGTAAGTGCTCCCTCCATTTATCAGCATTAACTCAAGCAGCTCACACAATGAATTACTTGTTGCATTAACTACCTATATGACACTGTCATCACTGCTCCTGTCACTGAGGAACATCTCCACAGAACGTCCAGGTTGGAATTAAACAATATAATAATGAAAGTTTACAGCCCATCGCAAAGACGTGTTGAGGTGCGACAGGTACATAAAATATATGTGTGTGTGTGTTTGCAGTGAGTTGTAAACTGTATTATTAAATTTTTTGGGGAAGAAATTGCCAATTTTTTACTTATTTGCAAAATTTCTCTTATATAAGCAGCAAACACTGCTGTAGCAAACAAATGAATGGAACTAGATAAAAACTGCTCTCATCAGAGCCAAAAGAGCAATTTGGGAACAGCTGCCTCAGACCTTACTCCCCTGCCTCAGCAAAAACTTTTTCATGCATATTCAAATTTCTAAGACAGAAAGAGAATATCAGAGTGTCCCATTGGAAGAGAAAGAGAGCAGTCAGACCTGGTGGGAGGAATATAATGGCAGTGTAAAAGATGAATGGACGGAGATAGTAGCAGTGGGGGCAACAGAGCAACAGTGGAAATTAAACAAAGAGATGGGTAAAGACCACAAATAAGCTTAGGGGGTCTGGATCCCCCAGAGTGGTGACTTTAACAACAACTCCCCACTCAGCACACTTCCCACCACCACCACCCCACCTGTCTCTTATACACATGTGTTAAAGTCTATGATCTAAGAATTACAGTCCTGAGCAAACCATGCCCAAGGACATGGATACAAAGAAGGTACAGTTAATGATTGAGATCAATAGCAGATTGTGAGGTAGAAAGAGAGTGTGGCAATGTGACAAAAAAAGAATGGGACAAAGACAATTGCAGAGACACAATGAAAGTGCTAGAGAAAGTCACAGTTGAAAAGAATATTGAGAGAAAGAGAACAAAATGCAAGTGGAAGAGAGAGAGACGAGAGAAAGTGACAATGGGAGGTAAAATTTGGCAAGAGACATATGTAGATAGCGAGAGGGAGAGGAAGAAGCTGTACATGAAAACTTTGCTATGAGAGATTGGAGAAAAGGATTTTTTTGTGTCCCAGCCTCGCCACCGCTTTTGTGTCTCGTTTCCGTCGTAGGTGTCGGTGGCCAAGTAGAAAAGTACCAACACAGGAATAAAGGAAGCACCCTTGTGCAGGTACGAAGGTGAGCAGCCAGTGGGACAGCAGAAACTAGAAACACTAGAGTAAATTAGAACGAGATATATATTGCACATAATTTATACAATACTTAACTTTTACATAGTTCAGTACGGCAGAATGCTGATACATAGTTGAGCTAGAGGCCTACCTAGTGCCTGTCCGATAACCATGTCTTCACTGGTGCCTATCTGATTCCGAAGTGTTAGCTGGTTCCTATCTCAGTCCCAAGTGAACGATGTCGTTCAGTGCTGGCCACGAGCGGAGTTGTAGCAGAGGGAGCTCGTGGCTGACATCGGAAGAACGCCGCGCCGTGCGTGCATGGCGGCGCGTGGCGAAAGTAGGTGGCGCGCTCTTTGGACTTGTGAGACACCACACCCCTCCCCCCCCAAACCGCCGCATTGTCGTGGCGTAGGGCTGAGGGCCATAGCGACGGCACTGGGAGGAGGGCCTGGGCGGGGGTGTTACTGATGGGACGGGCATCTTAGCTGAGGCTGGGATCGAGACGCCATCTGCACCCCGGTATACACCTTGCGATCCGCCGGGAAACCCACCAAAACCAGCGGAAGGGCGCCCGCCTCCGCCCAGAGGGAGCAGGTCATCTTCGTCTGAGGTGCGTGGCCCAGGCGGTGGGGGCACGCACGGTCCCGGAGCTCCTCTCGGTGATGCTGTCATCTGCGGCGGCGGCAGCGGCGGAGTCGCGTCGATGTCCATCGGGACAATCTCGTAGTCCGGAGACGCTGGACCCGTCGACGAACAATGTCGCTGTGCTCCCTGGCGGTGAACAGGGTCTGGAATCAAGAAACTGGAGACAGTATCGCACGGCCTGTGCAAGCACAATTGGTTTGCATGGCGCTGCAGCTCCGACCCTGTGGAAGAATGTACAACATACATATTGAGACCGAGCACACGCTGAATTGTGCCCGGCGTCCATCTTGTCTTGTTGCCAGCAAACACCCTGTACAACCCTGTACAGCACTGGCGTAGAAACCTGAAAACGCATAGCGCCACACGAACCGACTCGGTGCATGGGAGGCTGCAGCAGCTGAAGGAGAGTGCGGTGACGGCGGCCGTGTAGCAACTCGATAGGAGACGGGCCGTCACGTGGCATGCACCGATACGTAGACAGGAAAATTTGAAGAGCTTGCTGCCTGGAGTGCTGACCTTTCATCTTTTCCATGTGTGACTTGAATGTTCGAACGAAACGTTCTGCTTCACCATTGGACTGAGGGTGAAAAGTTGCGGTGGTGACATGCTGAATGCCATTCACATGACAAAACTGTTGAAATTCCGCACTAACAAACTGAGGTCCATTTTCACTGACGGTAGTTTCAGGCAAACCTTCGATGCAAAACACTGAAGTTAGGGCACTGATTGTACTAGACGCTGTCGTTGAGTTCATGGCAATCACGAAAGGAAACTTGCTGAAAGCTTCTACAACAATTAACCAGTGCGTATTCCAGAAAGGTCTGGCAAAGTCAATGTGTAAATGTTGCCATGGTCCCTTGGGGCGTGGCCAGTCTGAGAAACATTGCGGAGGAGCCGCCTGATGCTCCGCACAAACAGTACACTGTGACATCATGCTCTGTATCTGTGAGTCCATACCAACCCAGGTACAATGACGTCTGGCCACTTGCTTTGTCCTAACAATACCCCAATGTCCTTGATGCAGGAGGTGTAATACTTCTCGTTGCAGGGAACGAGGAACAATCACTCTTGTTGGGTCATTGTCGGTATGTAACAACAGAACACCCTGAGTTAAAGATAATGTATGACGTTGTGCAAAATAACGTTGAACCAGAGGCCGTTGAATGTCTTTGGCTCTGGCAGGCCACCCAGAGCGAACAAAACGTGCTACCACACTTAGGTCTGCATCCGCAGCTGTTTCCTGTGCAACCCGACGAGAGTTCAAAGGGAAATCTGTGACAGCGGAAGCATCTCTGGAGTCTATCTGAAAACATGCCATTTCCGAAGAATCAAATGACACATACTGGCCAACCGGAAGTCGGGAAAGTGTGTCCACGTTGGCGTGTTTAGTGGTAGGGTGGTACAAAATCTCATACTGATAATTAGACAATATCAAGGATCATCTCTGAAGCTTCTGTGCCGTTCGTGGCGGAATTGGCTTTGTGGGTGAGAACAACGACGTGAGAGGCTTGTGGTCAGTCAACAAATAGAATTTTCTGCCATAGAGATAATGATGAAACTTTGTGATGCCGTAAATGATTGCTAAGGCCTCCTTTTCTATCTGATTGTAATTCTGTTGCGTTGTCGTCAGTAGCTTGGATGCAAAGGCAATAGAACGATCATGAGATCCAATGTGATGCGACAATACTACACCCAGACCGTACGACGGGGCATCAACTGCTAACACTACAGGCATCTGTGGGTCAAAGGGAATCAAACATGTATCACTGAGTAGTGCAGACTTTAATTTGTCAAAGGCAACCTGACAATCTTTAGACCATACAAAAGGGACATTCTTCCTATGTAAGTGATGCAGTGGAGCTGCAATCTGAGAGGCATTTGGAATAAATCTGAAATAATAGTTAAGCTTTCCCATTACTGCTAGCAATTCATGCACATTCTTAGGGGGAGGCACATCGCTCGAAGATGTGACTGTAAGGGATGAATTCCTTGGGCATTAATCACATGGCCTAGGTACTCTAGTTCAGTTTGAAAAAACGAACACTTTGATTTATTACAACGTAAACCTGCTGCAGTCAACACTTTGAAAAGGCACTCCAGGTTTGCTAAATGTTCTTCAACTGTACGTCGGGATACCACAATATCATCTAAATAGTTCGAGCAACCGGTACAGAAACTGTCTGCTGTTCCAAAAAGCGCTGAAAAATAGCGGGGGCGGAAGAACTGCCAAAGGTTAGACATTGAAATTGAAAAAGGCCCATGTGAGTATTAATGACGAAAAATTTTTTTGACTCGTCATCAAGTGGAATCTATAAGTATGCCTCTGCTAAATCAATCTTGGAAAAGAAGCGAGACTGTCCTAATTTGTCCATTAGTTCATCGGGTGTGGGCAGGGGATAAGTGTCTACAATTGTTTGATTGTTCACTCTTGATTTAAAGTCCGCACAGAGACGAAGTTTCCCTGACGGCTTGGGTATAATTACTATAGGCGAGGCCCACTGACTCGCAGAAAGTCTGCACAGAGACGAAGTTTCCCTGACGGCTTGGGTATAATTACTATAGGCGAGGCCCACTGACTCGCAGAAACAGGAGAAATCACACCACTATCTTGCCAATGTTTAAGTTCTTCGGCAACTGTATCATGCATTGCGATAGGCACTGGTCTAGCTTTACGAAATTTTGGAGCTGCAGATTCTTTTAAAGTTACATGTGCCACGAAGTCTTTTGCACAACCTAATTCCGGCGAAAACAAGTCACTATATTTTTCACACAATGCATTTATTTTGTCCTGAGGCACCACTGACGAAATTTGAAGCACATCTCTTTGAATTGATAAACCAAACAATTCAAATGCATCTAGTCCAAAAATGTTGTGTGTAGAATTGGCCTGAAGAACAACAAAAGCAACTGTTTTCGTTACACCTTGAAAAGAGACAGGCAGGCTACATGTTCCTAGTACGGGAATATTTTGACCTGTGTACGCTGTTAGCACTTGTTGACACGGTGACAATTTTGGTGAAACCAGCAGTTCATAAGTGTCTTTATTAATTAATGTGACAGCGGAGCCAGTATCAAGCTGAAATTGCACAGTCTTATTGTCAATGGAAAGATTCACAAAAAGTTTTTGCTTGTGGCGCTCGACAGGTGCGCGAATGTGGGCAACATCTGCTACAGTTTGTTTGCTGCACTTTTTGCACATGCGCGGGCAGCATAGTGAAGTAAGCGGTGCAGACTCGGCACACAGTGGATTAACAACACTGTCACTAGATGGCACTACCGCCGGATCGGCGTCCGCGCAATGCGAGGTTATTACAGAGTCACTAAATACTGCACTAAACTCTTGAGTAGCTACATCAAGTCTACTGTCACTATCTACACAGCACTGGGCACTATTACAATGAGCAGTTGCAGAAGGCACTAGTTTCACTACAGGATTTCACTGTACATAATAAATTTGCTTGTCCCGAACCCTTTTCCATTGCACAGAATTACGACGCGCTCGACGACGCTTGCTACATGGCTCACTACATAGTTGTGCAATAGGTGCAGAAGAATTTTCTTGCATTTTAGAATCAAGTAAAGCACTGTTCAATTCCACAGCATTTATGACATTGACAGCATGAACTGTTCGTGCACTCGGCGAAGCACTGTTTCGAACGGTACCGTTCTTTGAGTTTTTAATTTGCATACACACAGATTGTACATGTCCCGATTTGCCACATTGATAACAGGTTGCGTTGCGACTAGGGCAATGCGCACGCTTGTGGCGGGATACACACTGGGGGGCAAGATTTACAGACATTTTTCTGAAATGAACGTTGGCGCCCGTTATTCAAATTACTGTCTCTAACACGACGGGGCGAACTTTGTGTCACACTCTTACACTTGCTACTGTTCACTGTCTGTTCAGCACGGCCGGTAGAATTTAAAGAATCACTAATGCTATACTGAGAACTACGGCTAGGAAAGCGTCCATTGCGGCGCACTGAATGAACACTGTGGCTTTGCATTTCTACATCTGCTAAGTCAAAAGTATCATGCGCTTCAATAAGCTGCAGTAGACTGTCTAATGAGGGGTCAGACTGTTTCAGAATTGCTGCCCTAATTCTGGGGTCCTGAATGTTCTGCGTAATCGCATCCCTTAACATAAGGTCACTATAAGAAAGTCCACAAGAGCAAGTGAATTTACACTGGCAGGTTAAGCCCTTCAATTCCCTAATCCACTGCTGGTGCGATTGTTCTGGTAATTTTTTTAGTCTGAAAAATCGGTACCGTGCCGAAGCTACGAGAACTTTTCTCTCATAATGAGCATTCAGTGCATCTACTATTGCATCAAATTCTAGATCCCAAGGAGATGCGTGGGGGAAAAGTTTCTGCAGTAATACGAAGGTCTGGGGGCCCACAATCGATAATAAAAGGTTCTTCACTCTCTGACCTGTAATTTGATGAGCCGCGGCAAGTTCTTGATATTGAGCCGAATAGTTGCTCCACTCTTCCTCACGTTCGTTGTACTGGCGGAATGTAGGAAGTGTTGCGGCGGCCGGTGTTGGCGGCTGTTGTTGTTGGTGAGCTGCCTGTGCCGTTAACTGCGACAGAGCTTGGAGTAGTTGCGTGATTTGCGCCATCTGTAACTGAATAATTTCCAATAATTTCCATTCGGGGTAGTGGCCATGCTGACTGATTAGGCACCGCACATACAAGAAAATTAGTACAAAATACAAATGCAAGGTAAATGAGGATGCATTGCAACAAAAAAGTCCACAAAACACATAACTGAATATGTTCCCCCAAAATTCTTATGATAAGGGTGGGTGGGCGGGAGCAATTTCTGCGTGCTCCGACTGCTGCTGTCTGGCTGCTGCAAGTGGGCTGGCCCAAGGTTCTATCACTCCTCGTCGCCACTTTTGTGTCCCAGCCTCGTCGCCGCTTTTCTGTCTCGTTTCCGTCGTAGGTGTCAGTGGCCGAGTAGAAAAGTACCGACACAGGAATAAAGGAAGCACGCTTGTGCAGATATGAAGGTGAGCAGCCAGTGGGACAGCAGAAACTAGAAACACTAGAGTAAATTAGAACGAGATATATATTGCACAGAATTTATACAATACTTAACTTTTACATAGTTCAGTACGGCAGAATGCTGATACATAGTTGAGCTAGAGGCCTGCCTAGTGCCTGTCCGATAGCCATGTGTTCACTGGTGCCTATCTGATTCCGAAGTGTTAGCTGGTTCCTATCTTAGTCCCAAGTGAACGATGTCATTCAGTGCTGGCCACAAGCAGAGTTGTAACAGAGGGTGCTTGTGCCTGACGTCGGAAGAACGCCGCGCCGTGCATGCGGCGAAAGTAGGTGGCGCGCATTTTGGACTTGTGCGACACCACAGATTTAACATTTTTGTGTCAAAGGAGTACAGATATGTTTGCATACCAAAACTTTTGATGATGAAGGTGGAACTACAACTGAGACATTTAATTCAAAACTTTTCTGTATATGTCTTTTAGACAGGAACAAATTTGAATTTTTTCAGCTGTAATGGGAACATTTTAAACTGATTAATTTTATTGTACTTCTTTTGGAGGCCATGTTTTTGACACTTGTTGATTTGATTTCAATGATTAACTCATGTTTACCACAATAAGCTGATCAGACTACTCATAATTAATGGCAGTCAGGTTGAAGGAATGAACGAACCTTAGTGTTTAACATCCCATTGACAGCGTAGTCATCAGATATGGAGCTCGGATTTTTGGGTAGGAATGGGGAAGAAAATCAGCCGTGCCCTTCAAAAGGAACCATCCCAGCATTTCCCTGGAGTGATAAGGAAATCACGGAAACCTAAATCAGAATGGTGGGAGGTGGATTTGAACCACGATACTTCCGAATGTGAGTCCAGTGTCTTACCACTGTGCCACCTTGCTCGGTAATGGGGTTGAATTTATACTCTACTCCAATGGTACTCACATTACAACTTATCTTAGAAGGTAAGTTAAGGAAGGGAAACCTATGTTTTTAGATTCTGATGGTAGCAGGAGTAAAATACAGGTAGCGAAGAGTTATATTCAATTGTACTAAAACCAGACAGCAGTTACTTGAGTTGAAGATCATGAAAGGGTCACAGTGGTTGGGGAGGTGGTAAGACAGGATTGTAGCCTTTCACCAATGCTGTTCAATCTACACATTGAGCAAGCTGTGAAGGAATGCAAGGAGAAATTTGGAGAGGGAATTAAAGTCCAGGGAGAGGGAATAAAAACCTTACGATTTTCTGATGACATAGTAATTCTGTCAGACAGCAAAGACCTGATGTAGAGGCTGCGCCTCATTCATCTCTGCTGCCATTTGCCGGCTAGCCACATAGCGGCACTGCCCACCAGCTGTTTACATGCTAACACCAATTAGGCAGCCGGCAGGCTAGGCAGACGTGGAAGAGGCCGCCGGTAGTCGCAAATCAGCTCCGTGACAAGCAACTGACTTGTGGTTGAATCATGTGTAGTTGTGAAGTTTAATAAAGGTTTGACAAAGTTACAACACTATTGGCAACATAGGAGGGATATACAAGAAGTTCTACAAAAAGGATAAACAACATGACTACGACAGAACAAATATTAACGAAATCGAACTGCCGAAGGCCCTCACCGTGGCACTGCAGGCATTTCTCACTATTCCATATCACAACAACACACCAGTGCTGAACAGCTGAACATACCGATGTTCACAACCTATGAAGAATCTGCAGAAGATTGGATAGATTATGAAAAGAGTACACACCAACATTTCATTGCCTTCAGCATTGATAATCCATAGCTATGTAAGTCTCTCTTCTTGTCTTGGATATCTCCTAAACTGTATCAGTTGTTGACCCAACTAGCCCCTCTCAAGGAACTGTTTTCTTCAACATTCGAGATGAGAAGTGTTCTCTCATTACAAGTTATTACCACAAGCAAACACATGAAATGGCTTCCCACGTGTCCTTTACCAATGTAAAAAGAAACCTGACCAGACGTATAGGGCATGGGCGGCCAAACCACAAGGATTAAGCCGCTAATGTCAATTTATCATGGAAAAACACAACGAATTTTATGCCCACCACATGGTACAGGATGCTATTTTATGCTCTGCACCTGTCAGACAACACACATTGCAATTAGTCAATGCTACTTTAGAAGAAGTGCTTAATATTGCATCCACTTTTGAGATAACTCGCTCCGCTGGAGCACAAATTAATTCGTGGGGTGATGTTTGCGAGTTGCAGTCTGATAACGCCCCATATGATGTCACCATGCAGGAGAAGGTAGACGGCGTTGCTCTAGGTCAATCCTCCATCCGCAACAGGAAAGGTAAACAACAAACAGAATTTAAGAAAAAACTCACTACCAGTAATACGGCGTTGCCCTCATGCCCCCACTGCTTCGCACAACACACATGGGAAGATTGCCCCCAGCATTGGACCATGTGCCGCAACTGCAACAAGAATGGTTATTTGTCTGCTGTCTGTCATTCTAGAAATGTGCAATTAGTTCAAGACAGGGAAGATGAGGATACATCATTCTACTTCGTGAACTCCACCTTAGCTTCTTCCAATAAGTTGTTTATTGATGTCAAAATTTTAGGACAAGAGGTTCAAATGCAGGTCAATACAGGTTCTGTAGCTACCTTGATCACTGCTCAAACTTATGCCACACTCGGTTCTCCACTCCTGTCCACTGTATCGCGAAACCTGAGAATGTACAACAACCCGAAAATATCACTTTTAGGGGAACTTGAAGTCAATGTGACTTATAAATCAGTCTCTTGCATGCTTAAGGTATTTGTAGTAGATCACTCTGGGTCTGAAAATCTCTTTGATTACGACACTTTCAAGCTTTTCAGATTTTCTGTGGACGACACAGTGCACGTCGTATCCGAGGAAATTCCACATTCTTAATTAGAGGAATTATCTCATGAATACTCCAGTCTTCTGTTGCCTGGGCTCGGGTGCACATCAAATTTCAAGGCACATATCACTTCAAAACCGGCAGCCTATCCCAAATTCTTTCACACATGCCTAGTACCAGTATCCATGCGTGATGATATCAAACTGGAGATATACCGGCTTGCTGCAGGGGGTGTGTTATTGCCGATCATTGCAAGTGAATGGGCCATGCCTGTAGTAGTCATACGTAAACCAAATGGCCTGTGCGAAGATTTCAAGGCAACTGTAAACTCACAATGCTTAATAGACACATATCCCATACCCCGCCTGGAAGAATTATTTTCTAGACTCACCGGTGGGCAATATTTTTCCAAAATTGATTATCAGAGGCCTACCATCAACTACCACTCGACTAAGCTTCACGTGCATTTATGGTGATCAATACTCGGTTCGGCTTATATTAATATCAATGTCTCCCGTTCGGAGTTGCCAGTGCCCCATCCATTTTCCAGTGTTTTCTTAAACAATTGTTGGCTCACGTCCAAGGCTGTATTAACTACTAGGATGGCATAGTCGTGATGAGCACCACCACAGCTAAACACCTTCATAATCTGAAAACCATTTTTTCGGTGCTACAGGAGGCCGGCATAAAATGTAACTTCCAGAAATCGCAGTTTTTTCAGCCAATCTAGGGTTTCAGTTACCCAAAGAGGGAATATGCCCACTCAAAGATGATATCACCACCATAGAGGCTTTGCCACATCCTACAAATTTAAAGGACTTACAAGCTTTTTTGGGGGCACTGGCGTATTACCACAAATTTCTTCCATCAGTCGGAGAAGTTGCACACCCATTACACAGACTTCTCAAGAAAAACGTCCCTTGTCAAGGGTCAGACAATTGTGAATGGGTGTTCACATGCCTCAAAACCTTGCTTCACACAGCCCCATGTTTAGCCACATAGATCCCAGCTCAAATGTCAGTCCTTGCAACAGACGCATCGCAGAACAGCATAGACGCGGTCTTGACACATCGGTATGCTGGTGGCTCTGAATGGCCTATGGCATACACCTCCAAAACACTGAGGCACAGCTGAAATACTCACAAATCAAAAAGGAGACCCTTTCAATCGTTTGTGCTCTTGCAGAAGTTTAGTGTTTTCTTGTACGGAAGTAAGTTCGATCTCATTACGGACCATAAACCTTTGGTATCTTTATTCAATTCAAATTCATCACTCCCTGACAAGGCAGCACATCACCTTTAATTTTGGGCTCTTTATCTTTCACGGTTCCACTATGAAATTAATTTCAGACCAATGTCCCAACATGCAAATGCTGATGTCCTATCGAGACCTGATCCGATTTTCAATAGAGAGGAACCATTATGCTTCCATCTTGACGATGAAGAAAACAAAGCTGTTGAAGGTTTCCCCATTACCAGTGAGTGTATTGCCTCCACTACAGGAGCTGATCCAGTGATTCGTAAGGTTATCCAACACATTGCCGTAGGTTGGCCTGTATGTCCTCCTTCACAACTATTTCCACTTACACTACAGATTTACGGCTCATAACGGTGTTGTGCTGCTTGCTAAGGACAACACCACACCTCGGGTCATCATACCAGCTGGACTCCGTCGGGCATCGATTCGGCGATCTGTCACATGGTTGCCTCCTGCAATGCATTTGCCCAACAAGTGCAGGAGCCAAAATCATCCACCACCACCTGGCCGACACTGACTCTTCCTTGGGAACAGATACACATCGACTATGCAGGGAGGTTTCTTGGTACCTTCTGGCTTCTAGTAATCGACACTTATTAAAACTTTCCTTTTGTAATCCGTATCTCATGACCCTCATCTGAATCCACTATACAAGCTCTAAATAAAATATTCGCCCTTGAAGGGCTGCCATACACCATTGCCTCTGACAATGGCCCACAGTTCACATCCACTTAATTCTCCCAATTCTGTTTACAACATGGCATAAAGCACGTCACATCAGCCCCATTCCCTCCACAATCCAAAGGTGAGGTGGAAAAACAAGTCCTAACCTCATCCTCTAATGAAGATGCATTCACTACTTTCTCCAAACCTACTCGTTCACACCAGCCAGAAATCGTATTCCGGCAGAACTGCTTCATGGACCCCAACCATACACTCTACTTCATCTTATCCGTCCACCTACTAATACCATACAACCGACCCCACCAGGCAAATTCAAAATTGGGACACCAGTATGGGTGCGCAGTTATGGCCATCAGCAAAAATTGATTCAAGAGAGCGTAATCCGACAAGGCAGCCACATGTACTGAGTGCAGACGGCAGATGCGGATGTGGCTCGTCACCTAGACCAGCTATGATCAAGAATACCATCATCATTCAAAAACTCTCCCCCGACCAAGCCAGGAACCAAGGTATGTTGATGTCAACATTCTCCCACTGCCGGAGCCTTCATAGTATCTTCCCAGGCTCCAGTAGGGAAGCTGTGCCAATGAACAGTAACCCGCCGCCAGCTCAAGAAGCCCCAAAGACTCCTGCATCTCCCACATTTCCATCGCTGCGCCCTCAGCCAGTGGAGATGTTACTGGTTCTGGGATCGTGGGCGCAATTCCATCGGAGAGGACACTATCGACCATACGCCCAAGTTTCACCTCATGAATTCACCGCGGTAGGTGAAGATAGCATGGATGTGAGTGTTGCTCAACAATCAGTGTCAGTGAGTAGAAAAGGAGTGCATAATCCAAAGCTGTAGTGATATGCCAACCAGTGCAATAATTTTTTTTTTAAATAATTGTTTTCTTTCTTTCAATATCTCCTTTTGTTTCCCTTTGTGTACAAAATAAGTGTCAATACACAAGCTAAACGTAAAAATCAATGTCTGTGACTAAACTGTATGCTGTTACACTAAAGTAATAATAATTAATATTTACAAGTTCCTGTGCTGCACACATTCTTTGGCTGACCTAGCAAAGACTTAAAATATTGTACATTGGTTGCATAATTAAATAGAGGTGCTCATCCTCCTATTGACTTACTTTGAATTGGTGATAATTGTAAATTGTTTGTTTAAGACCCTCATTCACAAGTGCTTGAAAGTTGTTGAGAAATGATGTTTATTTGTTGCTGTTATGCTTGTATTTTCATCATTAAGGAAATTTGACTTTTGGAACATATGTAAAATTTGCACGGGGGAGATGTGTAGAGGCTGCACCTCTTCATATTCACCGCCACTAGCCACGCCACAGATACGGACGAGGCCACCGGCAGTCTCAAATCAGCTCACTGGAGTGACAAGCAACTGACTTTTGGTTGAATTGTGTGTACTTGTGAAGTTTAATAAAGGTTTGACAAGGTTACAAGACCTGAAAGAGCAATTAAACGGAATGGACAGTAACTTGAAAGGAGGGTATAAGATGAACATCAACAAGAGTAAAACAAGGGTAATGGAATGCAGTGTTAGAAAATCATGTGATACTGAAAGAATTAGATTAGGTAATTAGACAACAAAAGTAGTAGACTAGTTTTGTTATTTGGGTAACAAAATAACTTCCAATGGCCAAAGTATAGAAAATATAAAATGCAGAATGGCTATGGGAAGAAAAGCATTTCTGAAGAAGCGAAATTTGTTAACATCCAATGTGCCAGTAAACACATATGATGCGCCACCACTCACAACATACAAACTAATGACTTTTTTTACAGAGAATGTGGAACCTTGCTTCAGCGAAACTACACTGCAGTCATAAAAATTACCACTAACTTGATCAGTTTAATTGAGTTGTTATCTGAATAGGTGTGTGGGGAAAGATGTGTAATAAACATGTTTTGTTTCTGATTCTGTATTGTGACCATATTTGTTCATGAATATAAAAAAGAGTATACATTAATGCTAGGAAATTATTTCTATACCAGTATAGTAATAACAACTGTTAAACATTATTGGGTGCATGATTTAATATGAAGGTGAAGCAATGATATTATGAGACAAAATGTAAAAAATATTTATATTCCTGTATCTTTTACACACTAGATGGAATTTCTTCATGAAGCTTACTTCGGAAAGCTTTATCTGTGAAACCTGTTATATCGTTAATAAATTTGGTGATAGTGTGCTGCCATTCTTCAGCCCACATTAAACTCTCTTCCAGTTCTTGTAACATCTCTTTCAACTTACAACAGTCTCCATCTGAAACATATAACAAAAATTATGTTATTATTATTATAAATTTCCTTAAAAAGAGTGTTATGCATTAAACATAAGACAATAAAGAATGAAATTCAATTAACTACAGAAATTCTCTACTGAGATGTGAAAATAACCTTCAAAAGGACAGAGAGGCTGGTCAGTACTTATCATAGTTTGATACCACCAATAGTACACACAGAAAAATGACACAAATGGTAACAAAACTAAAAGTTTCCACCAGCTTCCAGAAATTTATATTTCCCTTGTCAGGTAAGAGGAGGGAAGAGAAAGGGTAAAGAAGGGAAAGGTTACTCACAACCTAGATCGTGAGGTGAGGTGGACAAACACACACACACCAAGTCAGACATATGCAAAATGCAAAGAAGTTGGACAGAGATGCCAGTTGAGGCAGAGGCTCTGTCTAGAGATTGGAGGCAAAGATGTTGTAGAATGGTGGGTGGGAATTTAAAACTAACGAAGGCTGACACCAGTTGGGCAATGCGAAGAGAGAATATGTTGAAGGGCACTCACAAAGCCCTTAAGTACATGTTCACCCACAACAGCCTTGTGCCCCCCCCCCCCCCCCCCCCAGAAAAAATTCTGTATTCGTCACTGCTTCAGAGTTTACAACATTTACATGAAATAAATACTGCTGCCCAGCAAGAATTCTATCAATGGATTGTTGTCAATGATTGAATAAAACCACATAATCTGTTCACTGATGAGTCAACATTTATCTTCAATAGAATTAACAACACACATAACTATTACGTATGGGCAGACAAAAATGTGCAAACTACTGCGGAAACGAATTTTCAGTGACACTTATCAATCAATGTGTGGTGCAGGCTTATTGACAACCAATTAATCAATCCAGTTGTTTTAGATAACCACATTCACGGGATACTGTATCTTGATTTTCTTCAAAATGTGTTAGCAGAATATGTGGTGGGTATCTCTTTGGCAACATGAGCTATTATGTACTTTCCACATAATGGAGCTCCTACAGATTCTGTATAGCCAGTGACACAGTATCTCAACACAACCTTATCCTGGGAGTTAGATGGGTCGCCGAGGAGTCATTGCTTGAGCACTGAGGTCATGTAATCATACCCCGATTTGATTATTGTTTGTGGGTGTGGCTGAAGAGTGAAATGTGTGAGTGCAGAGTGGACACATGAGAGGAATTTCTCTCTCATATTTTATGTGCTTGTGCCCAAGTAAAGGAATGGAAAACTCACCTCTGATTGGCAACACCTGCCCATTTTCTGTTCATAATTGTTTTCATTGGTTTGCCCAGAAACAGTTAAGAAAAGGTCACATGTTTATTAGAAGTTCTTTGTTCATAATCACCAGTAGTATCCCTCCTGAAAGCATGTACCTTTCCTCCTGAGAGCCCATATACTGTCATCATCAGAAATGCATACACGCAGTAAATATAATTCTTTGTAAACATCAGATGCTTTCCTTACACTGTTTTCCACGAAATAGCACTTAGATGTAACATCAAATGTTTTACAAAATTAACATGGGTGTTTTATTATTACAAAGGCTAGTACAGTAGAAATATATGTAGTACAGCCAAGAGAACAAAAAATTTAATGCTTTCACATTTTGTATGCAAAATACATAATATGACTAGAAGTAATGCGCACAGAATCCTTAATTTTGCATTTGTCTAATCAAACATATCTGCTGACAGGGAGCTAAGTCATCAGCACATACTTGTTTTTTCACAACAGATATCTGATATTTGGCACATTAATGTTGAGCTTCAAATCATAGCAAAGCAGTGTCTAAACATATAAATGCTTCACAGGCTGCAGGTATATTTTCATCTTCATTTTCTGGACCACTAGATGATGAGATGCTTGTTAGCATCAGCTTTATCATTGATGACATTTACAATTTTGTCATCCTGCATGATGTGTTAACCTGAATCTATATTGTCGGCATTCTTCTATTCTAGAGCACTTTCTTTATTATTTTCATGGCAATTGAGTTCATTTAGTATCTTGAGCTTTTCATACTTATCATTCTGTTCATATTTTTTTTTATACTTTGAGAACTTTCCGACATACCCAAAATATTGTTCCAGGCTTTTACAAATTCTGTTCCTTAATACCACACTGCTGCAATCATATTTTTATAATCAATATTGTTATAATTTTATAACAAACTTTCTCCTCCCACCTCTTCAATAACTTCAGTTATTTTCTGTGATGCCATTTGAAAGTCTCAAAAAATGCCTGGTCCATGAGCTATAATAAGTAGCTAACATTATGTGGAAGAAACATTTTTTTTATTGTCTTGCTGTTTGAGATATATACGATAGTCAAGTTAGTGCACTGTCAAACAACAGTAATATTACCTTCCTTTTGCCATTCTTTAACTGATGTGATTTTACAGAGGGCATAAAATATTCCATAAAATCTAACAATAAGAAGTCCAGATTGGAATGTCAATAACATGACGGTAGATAGTAACACACCATAAAGGCGATTGCTGATTCATGGGAATTCATTTGTACAGGGTATTGTCACTGAAGTGAACACCATTTGGCACAAACACTTTATTGAATGTTCCGAGAACACTCGATGACTGAGCCAGCTGTCACTGCCGGTCGTTTGACATCATGCCACCAGCAGATGGCGCGCAGCACATGTCAGCTGTCTTAGACCGTGACCTCTCGTGGCTAGGCTGTGAACTATCGTGGCTGGGCTGGTGCAAGCCAATGGAGCTAATACAGGCGCGCGCAATATGAATAGCCCGTTAGGCCATAACATCCCTACCCCCTTGGGGTGAAGAGGCGGAATCTGGAACAGTGGCGAGGAAGTCTGGCTGCTGGGACTGCTCCACCTCCATCCAATCTTCAATCAGCTCCATCCACTCCCTAGCTGGAACCACCTCGTACAGATGATACCCGTTTGTGCGACAAGGGGTTCGCCCTCGCGAGCGACGTCCTGCGGCTGCAAGCACTGGTGATAGTGGTGGGCCCTCCATCCTCTCCTCCTGTGGGACTTCCACCAGAAACTCTGGGCCCCCATTGGCTGGCAGCAAGCTACCCCCCCCCCCCCCCCAACTGCTGGCGAACGGAGCGGTCTTGCTCCTTGGAGC
Source organism: Locusta migratoria (assembly GCA_026315105.1). NCBI lineage: Eukaryota > Metazoa > Arthropoda > Insecta > Orthoptera > Acrididae > Locusta > Locusta migratoria. The sequence goes on from CM048744.1 coordinate 299,276,316, forward strand.
TGGCCACTGGGGCTGCGGTGGGAAAGTGGGCCCCTGCAGGACCTCGCCCCGCCGATCAGCCGACAACAGTGGAAATGAAATTGGTAGAGAATGCCCCCCTGACGTTGCTGCAGACAGAGGAGGGCATGACCTGAAAAAGGGGGAAGGGACTGTAGGTGTGGGAGAAGGATGGCAAACCCAGAGCTGATTGGGGTGGCGGGTGACAATACCAGTGGGAGAACGGACCTCACAGAGACGACGGCCACACCCCCAAACGACCACGGCCGGGACCCAAAGGGGATGGCAGCCGTAGGCCTCGAGCCCAGACAGCCAAAACTGGGGCAAAATGTGATGGAGGACGAGGAAGGCATGCGGGAGAGCCCGGGTGCAAGAGGGACAACAGCATCTGATGAGGGCGGCCGTGAATGTGCTTAGAGGGGCTATGCTGACCGGCTGGAGTAGACAGATATGACAACACTCCACTGAAAGATGCGACACATACTTCCCCATATGCGACTTGAAAGAGTGGATAAGTCTCTCCGCCACCCCATTTGACTGTGGGTGAAAAGGTGGGACAAGGACATGGTGGATACCATGGGTAGAACAAAAATCGCGAAATTGTTTCAAAGTAAATTGTGGCCCGTTATCTGTCATCAATGAGGCCAGGAGATCTTCAATAGAAAATATCTTTATCAGGGAATGTGTAGTAACTTCTGCAGGCCAGGCGAACAAAAATGGTAAGTTTGAGTATGCATCAACAACAAAGCCAAAAGCTGTCTAAGAAGGGGCCCCGTAAAATCAAAATGGAGTCGCTCCCAAGGTGCGGACAGAGAGAAATAAGGAGAGAAAGATGAGCGAGGAGGTGCTTGTTGGGACACACAAGAAGAGCATCCTGCTATGAGGCTAGTTATATCCCCGTCTATGCCTGACCAGTATACATGTCGACGGCCGAGCATCTTCGTGCAGGAGAAGCCCTAGTGGTCCTGATGTAGAAGATCTAGAATCCGGTGGCGCAATCACACTGGAACCACCACTCGGTGGGAGTCGTCTTCTGTGGACAGAAGTAAAATGCCCTCGTAGGAACTAAGGCGGTGGTAAATTTCAAAATAATTGTGGAGAGGGTCCAATGCCCGACCCAGAGGAAACTCTGACCAGCCTTGCTGCACCCGGTGAAGGACGACCCGGAGGACAGGGTCAGCAGCCGTAGCCTCCGCAATCCGTGAGCTGTTGATACGGACACTGCCGATTATGTCTACTGCCGACACGTCTACTGCCGACACGTCTACTGCGAAAACACAAAAGCTCTTCTGCGTCAAAAACTGGGTTGGGGCCTACTGTGAGGCACGATTGGGCATCGGCTTTGGTGTGAAGAGCTGTCAACTGATACTGTATCTCGTAATGAAAATGGGAGAGGTACAAAGCCCAGCATTGGAGACGATGGGCCGCCTTTTCCGGAAGAGCTGCCAACTGGTGGAACAAAGACACTACTTGGTGGTGGTCCGTGTGTAGGGTGAACTTGGACCCATAGAGATAAACATAATTTTTTTAGAGCAAAAATGATGGCTAGGGCCTCCTTGTCCACCTGGGAATACCGGCGCTGCGCCTCCGTAAGAGTTTTAGATGCAAACGCCAACGAGCGTTCCGACCCATTTGGGAACCGATGTGCCAGCACGGCCTACAAACTGTGCTGGGAGGCGTCTGCTGCCACCACTAGCTGGACCCCCGGGGTGTATGCAGCGAGGCACGGAACCTCAAGCTTTAAGTGACTGAAAAGCCTGCTCACAAGCTGTAGACCAGTGGAACAGGACGCCCTTACGCAGCAATTGGTCCAGGGGGTGAGCCACTGTGGCTGCCTGTGGGAGGAAGTAGTGATAATAGGCGATTTTGCCCAGGAATACGTGACGTTTTTAAACGGTAGATGGACGGCCTGAATATCTGCAACCGCACACACTTGAACGGCCACAGGGAGCATCCCCAACAAGGATACCTCGTAGCCCGAGTACTCGATAGATGGTAGGAAGAAAGACGATTTCTGGAAATTAGAACGGAGGCCAGCCTCTTCCAAGACGGAAAACAAGGAGCGGAGGTTGACAATATGGTTAGCAGCTGTGTACCCCGTCACCACAATATAGTCCATGTAGTTCACACAACAGGCCCCAGGGAACTGGTAGTAGCAACTGCTCCAAAAAACGCTGAAAGATTGCGGGTGCTTTGGCCACCCCAAATGGCAACTTCTGATATTGATGCAGGCCGAAAGGTGTAGAAATTACCAGCGCCTGCTTGGAGGCATCATCTAAAGGTAACTGGAGATAAGTCTCTGCCAGATCTATCTTCGAAAAATACTGCCCCCCTGACAGCTGAGCTATCAATTCCGCTGGGCGAGGCATTAGGAAAGAATCAATGATGGAGTGGGAATTTACAGTTTTCTTGAAGTCGCCGCATAAACGCACGGCCCAGAGGGCTTGCATATGAAAACTAGAGGTGAGGCCCACTCGCTTGCTGTGACAGAAAGCAATATACATAACAGTGGCGTAACAATGGGGGGGATGAGGAGGATAGAACATCCCCCCCCCCCCCCAAAAAAAAATAAATAAATAAAAGAGAGAGAGAGAGAAAAGAAAAAAGAAATCGTATAACAGCAACCTGGTGTAGGTAAAGATTGGAAACTTGGGGTGTTTTACCATAAGCTTTCATTGGATGGGAGTGAATTAGTTTCTTCAACGAGAGTGGTAGGTGGTAGTCTGTCTGGAAACTGACTAAAATTTTGCTCGTCAAGCAGATCTATCCCTCCCCCTCCCCCCCCCCCAAAGCCCAGTCCTAGTTATGCCACTAATACGTAGGTTAACATACATAAAACTGGTTTCGTATTTAGGTTCATTCCCTCCGCCTTACTAGCTCAGTTGCCAATTGTAGCCTAAATTAATAAACTCTTCGTAAAATTAAGAGACATTGCGTAGCGTTATCGACCACGTTCTGGATTCAACAGTCACTTATACGCCGGGAAAAACGAGCTTGTCAGAATTGCAAGGAAATATTCACACGCTCTAAAATGCCTACAGTAGCACAAAATAAAATAACTGATATTACAAAATAAAATATAATAGAACAGAAGAGTGAGCATTTAATTTACCGTATATTTTGGCTGAAAGATAAGACGAGGTATAAATTTTCTTCAAAGATACATAGTTTTACGTGATGTCCGTTATATAAGACGGACCCCAACGATCAACAACCTGTAAATTTAGTTTAGAACAATGATCATCTGGGTAACAATCATGGCCCCCACATTCGATTGCGGGCCCTCGACCCAGTATCAGAGGCGGGTCCTCCCCCCTTTTTTTACTGTTATGTGCAGTCGTTTGTAATTGCAAGTTTATATCTTAATCATGCTCTTTTTATAATGTACTTTAACTTAGTGTAACAAGGTATAAATTTGATACGGTAAGCTTCATTTATAAAATTGCTGTACATGAATTGCTGTACATGAATTGCTATACGTGAATTGCTGTCCACACATGAAAATCTCATCTTCGCAGGAAGTTGGCGAAAAGAAAAAAAATCTATCACTACATTACACCGAAATCTGATCCATCCATTCCTTTTCAAGCCACGCCAGAAGTAACGTCAAAGGCATGACTTCAAAAAATGTTTGTATAGCTTATGGGACTTAAGTACGGGGTGATCAGTCCCTAAACTTACAAACAACTTATCAACTAGCTATCCCTAAGGACGGCACAAATATCCATGCCCGAGGGGGGATTCGAACCCCCTACCGTAGTGGCCGTGCAGACCCCGCGACTGGAGCGCCTCAGTCCCCTCGGCCACCGCGGCCGGCAGGCATGACTTGAGAACGAATCCCTAAGGCTGGTTGTACACACATCGGTCGTCCCCCATTCCAGCAGTGGACCATTGGAGGGCATTGCAGCTTGTACACTGGCCGACCACGGACCGGCACCGGCAAAAGGCCGACAGCCGCCACAACAAGCGACTGTCGCCATGGCCCCCACAAGGGTGGGGCTGGGTGGACCCGGTGCTGTGGGGGGCCCGTGACAACCCGAAATGATTCAATTTTTTGGTTATTGAAATTAAAAACAATCTAGAAAAAACATGGTGAATATTTTTCATCCAACGAATTTTAGAACATAATAGTATATATTTATGATAAACCGCTTAACGTAAGCAATTACTTAGATTGCTGCCATTAGTTGGTATTACTTGTGTGTATTAACTAAGGTGACCAAAGTATTGTGCAACGTCTTTTAGAGTGTTCTACTTCAAATACATTCCTATATATTAAGATTACTACTTAGAAGGACCGTAGGGCAAATTTGGCCACTCATAGCGTTCCTCTGTATTTTCGACAAGTTTCCTTGTAATACTGTGTATGAAATAAAACAAACTGTTGTCTTCTTATTGTTTCAATATGCGACAACAATGCTAAACATTCCAGTACTGATTGCGGCAGGGTTGCCAGGTGCGGCGATTTTTCGCATCTTGGCTATCTTTTTCTTAGAAAAGTAGCCATTCTAGCTTTCTGGCGACTGGCGATGAGATTTGGCTAGTAAAAGAATTAGTTGGCGACTTAATGGCTATTCTATTTTGCTTAAAAAAACGAATGTAAAGCAATCATTTTTGAGTCATTGGGTAAATGATAGCGTCCAAATATCGGTAAAATGATGGGGAAATGTAATCAACCTACAGAAGTTAGCAAATGTCCACAGGTGTCTTTGATTTATGGGAGACTGTCTCAGAGATGCAAAGAAACTGAACTTGCAGACTCTTCAAGATAGACATAAACTACCTCGAGGAACCTACAACGTTTCAAGAACAGGCTTTAAATGATGACTCCTGACATATATTACAGCACCATATGTGTGGCTCCTGTAGAGATCTTGAGGATAAGATTATATTAATTAAAGCATGCACAGAGGCATTTAAACAGTAATTTTTCTGCGCTCCATACGTCAACACAACAGAAATTCCTAACTGTTACTGTGAAACGAACCATTTGTTACCCACTTCGCATGGGTTAACAATGCTCTGCAGAGTATAAATGTCGATGTTGAACACACGATATTTCCCGTCATTCTCATGGCTGATTTTTCAATGACGCATTATTACGAATTCTAGTTCATCTCACCTCAAAGTATGAAATGCTTCGTGTATTATCATCAATTACAGTGCACCTAACCCCAAATGTTGTAATGGTTTTGTGTGTACTAAAGAAATGTGTGAAAGATTCAATAACATCTGTGAGAAACAGTTTTGAAGATGAAAGTGACTGGTAATCGAAACTTTGCTTGAGAACATCCCTCGTGTAAGTTTCGTAGAATGATTCTTGAACAATTTTATGCTATAATTTTTATTTCGTTGTTGTTGTGGTCTTCAGTCCGGAGATTGGTTTGATGCAGCTCTCCACCATATTCTATCCTGAGCAAGCCTTATCATTTCCTCATAAGAGCGGCTACCTAAATCCATTTTAATTTGCTTACGATATTAATCTCTTGATCTCCCTCTGCTATTTTTACCCCAACGCTAAATTCACAATTCCTTGATGTCTAAGAATGCGTCCTACCAATTGATCCCTTCTTTTAGTCAAAGTATGCCAGAAATTCCTCTTGTCCCCAATTCTGTTCAGTAACCCCTCATTAGTTACATGATCCACCCACCTAATCTTCAGCATTCTTCTGTAACACCACATTTCAAAAGCCTCTCTCCTCTTCCTGTTCGCACTGTTTATCGTCCATGATTCACTTCCATACAAGGCAACACTCCACACAAATGCCTTCAAAAAGGATTTCTCCTTATGCTTAAATTAATATTCGATATTAACAAATTTCTCTTTTTCAAAAATGCTTTTCTACCTATTGCTGTTCTGCATTTTATATCCTCTGTACTGCGACTATCATATATTATTTTACTTCCCAACTATAAACTCATTTACCGCCTTTATTGATTCGTTACCTAATTTAATTCGTTCAGCATCGCCTGATTTTCTAAGACTGCATTCCATTACCCTTGTTTTGCTCTTGTTAATGTTCATCTCATACGCTCCTTTCAACACACTGTCCATTCTGTTCAATTGATCCTCAAGGTCCTTTTCTGTCTCTGACAGAATTACAATGCCATCAGCAAAACGCAAGGTTTTTATTTCATCTCCAAATCTCTCCTTGCTTTTCTTTATAGCTTGCTCAATGTACAAATTCAATAACATTTGGGAAAGGCTACAACCCTGTCTTACACTCTTCCCAACCACTGCATCCGTTTATGACCTTCAACTCTGATAACTGCTGTCTGGTTTTCGTATAAGTTGTAAATAACCTTCCGTTCCCTATATTTTACTCCTGCTGATTTCAGAATTTCAAAGAGTATATTCCAATCAATCAACATTGACAATATGTATGACTTAACTGTAACTCTGTTTAAATTTAGTATTCACAGTATCTCTATTACACCTACAGTACGACTATTTTGACTAGCCTCACTGGTTAGTTGGTGGCCGTCGGAGTTCAGTTCATAGCTGGACTCACATAAATGTTTCCTTGAAGAGCGAGGTTCCTTGGAATGTCCAGTCTCATGCTATGAGAGCGACGCAGTAACTTTTTTACTCAGTAAACAGCTTACACCCAGAATTTCGGGAGTATCAATGTAGAGTCTCATGACATGATTACCACAGCATAATATATTTAAGTGATAAAAATTTGCTATATTTGGCTATTTTTACTGACAATAAGATGGATATATTTTGACATTTTAGACTTAGCGACTTAGGGAACTGTGGCATGGCGCGTCGACTACCTGCCGGCCTCCTGTTGAACACTCGTCACTGTGGCAGCACCGTCGATACGCCAGACGACAGGGCGCGCCAGCAGGGTTGCCAGGTGTGGCGATATTTCGCATTCTTGGCTATCTTTTTCTTATAATAGTAGCCATTCTAACAGTCTGGCGACTGGCGATTAAATTTGGATATTAAAGGAATCGGTTGGCGACTTAATGGCTTCAAATACAACGAATGTAAAGCAATTACTCTTTAGACATTGCATCAATGTTGCCGGATAAACTTCGGTAAAATGCTGTGAAAATGTAATCAACCTACACAAGTTAGCACAAATGTGTTCAAGTATAACGGATGTGTGGGAGAGAGTCACAGAGATGTAAACAAACTCAGCTAACAGACTCTTGAAGATAGACGTAAACTACCTGCAATACCCTACTTACGATGGTTCAAGAACAGGCTTTAAACGATATCTCGAAGTATACTACATCGTATGTATGGCTGAGAACACGAGGATAAGGCCATATAAATTACAGCAAGCAAGGAGGCATTTAAACAGTATTTTTTTCCGCGTTCCATACGTCAACACAACAGAAATTCGTAACAATTACTACTGTGAAGCGAGCCCTTTGCTATGCATTTCACAATGGTTAACAATCGTTTGCAGAGTATAAATGTCGATGGAGAACACGCGGTGATTTCCCAGTCGTTCTCATGGCTGATTTTTCAGTGTGTCATGACGCATTATTACGAATTAAAGTCCATCTCACCTCAAAGTATAGATTGCTTATTGCATTATTATAAATTACCTCACCTCAGAATATTGTAATGATTTTCTGTGTATTAAAGAAATGTTTGAAAGATTCAGTAACTCTATTTAGCATCTACAAATATTTGTTTTTAAGAAGATGAAAGTGATTGGTAATCGAACCATGCCCCTTGTGTAAGTTTGATAGAACAGTTTTGTGTTGTAATTTTTATAAGTTATGAAATTAATAAATGTGATAGTTAAATGTAACTGAATTGCCGGAGTCTATTATATTTACAATGTGTGAATATTTTGACTGCCCTCATTGTCAGTTGGTGGTGTGTCTGGGTTCAGTTCTTGGATGGACTCAGATAAATGTTTCTGTGAAGTATGAGTTTCCTTAGAAAGTTCAGTCTGATGTCTGTGAATGTGAGAGTGCCACAGTTTGGGTTACTTTTTACTCGGTAACCAGCTTACTCCCTGGATTTCAGGATTATTATAGTCGAGTAACATGCCACAATTACCATAGCATAATAATGTTAACAGGTTAAAGGTTGCGATATTTGGCTATTTTTACTGATGAAAAGATGGTTACATTTTGGCATTTTATTGATGGAAAGATGGCGATATTTAGGCTACTTTTTGTTTAAAATTTGGCGACAGAGCAATAGAAAAACCTGGCAACTCGGCGCGCCAGTGTTATGAGTGGAGCGCTGCCAGCCTGTTACCGCCGTGCGTTTACTCACAACAAGCAGAAGACGAATCTAATTAGGAAATTCGAATGCAATGTTCGATAACTGCGATTGTGTGTTAAACCTGAAGCAATTTTGCTCATCTCTTCAATGGCAGTTTCCGAGTGTTTTATTCTTCACGCATTATGGAAAAAAGTCGTTGAACATTACTACAGTCAAACATGTCCAACACCTACAATGGCCAGAAGTATTCCGAATGGGTAAACACGCTGCGAGTAATTACAAGAGATTAAGACATTGGTAGTAAGCCTGGCATAAGTTGGGGTTCGAAGTAATTTTCAAAATTTTTGCTATCAGTTTGTGAGTGATAGTCGGACGTTTCGATTTTGAGTAATGAAACACCCTCTCCGCCTGCATGAACAACAAACTCTGACCGGCACTTTTGTTTCAAATGTTTGTTAAGCTTATGGGACTTAACTACGGGGTCATCAGTCCCTAAACTTACAAACTACTTACGAACTACCTTATACTAAGGACGGCACAAATATCCATGCCCGAGGGGGGATTCGAACCCCCGACCGTAGCGGCCGTGCAAACCGTGTCTGGAGCGCCTCAGTCCCCGCGGCCGCCGCACTTTTGTTTGCCAAACACTATTCGCACACTACCACTTTGCCAACATTTATTTACTGTATACTGTTTTCCATTGAATACATTATCTGTTCAGAACCAATGAAAAATGTTCATTTACGTTAACTGTAAGTTCATGCCGCGCGAGATTAGCCGAGTGGTCAAAGTCGCTGTAGTCACAGAGAGTGCGGATGGTCCCGGCGGAGGTTCGATTCCTCCCTCAGGCATGGGTGTGAGTGTTTTTCCTTAGGATAATTTAGATTGAGTGGTATGTAAGCTTAGGGACTGATGACCTTAGCAGTTAAGTCCCATAAGATTTCATTCACATTTGAACATTTTCGTAAATTATCAAGGCTTATTAAATTAGCTACAGTTCTTCAATCAGGTTTAACTCCATTTTTGAGCTGGTGCCCAGCGACTGTTTTGTACAAATCTGTAGAGAATGTCAACAATCAGTCGCAATTTTAGTTTTTATTTTCCAGATTTACATAGATTTCGGGCACAGTGTGGCTATTCTCAGTGCTTTGAGTTATGTTTACATCTATATCATCATGCTGAACACAACTGTCAACATGACGGTTTAGATGTAAGCACATATTAAAAGCTTTGACTGTCCATTCGGTGTCCGAAACATAGGTAGATTTGAAAAGTAAAATAAAAAATTGCGATTGATTGCTGACATTTCCTACAAACTTGTTTAAATAAAATTTCACCAAAATTTTGTAAAAAAAAAAGGGGGGGGGGGCTTGCGCCTGTTCTGTTCTTGTCTGTTTCAGGGCATTCAATGAATTTCAATACCGAATTTGACAGTTTGTGCCAGACTGGTACTCGAACCCTATTTTTTGTGGGATTTTATTCTATTTTTTATTTTTTTCTGTTTCTCGGGAAGATCGTGTCTCTTTTCTACGATGTTCTTGAGATCTTCGCTATGTTTTATTATGGTGTTCTCTGAACGATTGCCTATCCAGATACGCCGGCCGCGGTGGCCGAGGGGACTGCGGCGCTCCAGTCACGGTCTGCACGGCCACTACGGTCGGGAGTTCGAATCTCCCCTCGGGCATGGATATTTGTGCCGTCCTTAGTCTTAGCTAGTTCATAAGTGGTTTGTAAGTTTAGGGACTGATGACCCCGTAGTTAAGTCCCTTAAGTTTAACAAACATTTGAACATTTCCTAATTATACCACCTTTTTCCGTAATTAGTATAACTATGAACTAGGAGATCGAAGTGTCACTTGGCAGATTATTTTTAGAACCCAAGTATTTGGATACGAAGTATTTGGATACGATTTGGATACGAAGAAATAATAAAAGCACAGTCAAATACCACTAATAATGTGGTGATAAGGTATACCTTAATACTTCTTACAGAATAATGTGCATTCTGGAAGCGTAATTAAATTTCTTTTATTACCGTACACTTACTTACAGTTAAAAAAGTTTGGCCCCAAACTTGCCGCCCCTAAAATCTGCCACCCAGGCTCAAGCCTACTCAGCCTACTGGTAAATCCGCCCCTGCATACATTCATATGCGCATGCGTTTGCAATGGATTCGGTGAGTGATAGAGAATTGATATACTTATTTTGTTAGTGGCAGCATGACCAGTTTTCTGGAACAAAAATACGGAAATGTGACTAGAGATAAGTTACGTAAAAACAAGTTTCCTGCGAAGTGAATGAGGGCAAAGCAAAAAACAAGCATATCGTAAGTGGTACACTAATGTATGCAGCAGTACTTACTTAGTTCTTTGTATGATGTCAGCAATATCTGTCATATACCGGTAATATTGTGGAAAGTCGTTTGGGATTCATTAATTTATGTTTGGAATCAACTCTTCCACGACAGCGAGGCGACTGCTCGTTTGGCCGGTAAAATTCCGGTGTGTGTGGAAGCAGCGCTCCGCCGATAAAATACCGGCCGTCCAAAATCGGTGTGCGTGCATCCAGCCTAAGCGGTATGACAACCAGAGTAAAATGGGCGAAGGAACCAATTACATCATGTTTTATAGCTGCTATCTAGATACTTGGCATTTAATACTAGAAGGATCGCATGCAAGCCCCCATACAGTTTTACTGCTTATACGGCCGGATTGTGAAAGATAATTCATTGTGACCATCATATGTACTTTTATTGATTTTTAGCAATAGAAGGTCCAGATTGGAATGTTGATAATGAGGATATCTAGAAACTCACCATAAAGATGATCGCTGAGCTGGCAACAAACTCATATTCACATTCATACAACTTGTAAATTTTCGGGCATGACCTTCATCAGAAAAGATCACACTCACTCACACAATCAATCACTCAGGCATAACTCACCCACTCATGACCGCCATCCCCAGTGGCCCTACCGCAATCAGCGTTGGAATGTGTCGCATTGTTGTTGCATATTGAAACAACAAGGAGACAACAGTTCGTTTTATTTCATACATAATATCACGAGGAAAGATGCCGAAAATACAGAGAAACGCTATGAGGGGCCAAATAATTGGCCCTGCGGTCCTTCTAGGAAGTAATCTTAAATATTTAGGAATCTATTTGAAGCTAGGGTTACCAGACGTTCTCTTTTACCCGGAAATGTCCTCTTTTTTGGACCCTAAAAATAGTCCGGCCGGGTTTTTTACAAAATGGGGAAATGTCCTCTTTTGGCATTGGGCAAATGCTTCAAATTGAAACTGAAATACCACCGAGAAAAGTTGTCAAGTCCTTCGGTGTTTTGAGGTAGTTTCGCGTGAACTAATTTTTAAGAAAGGCCTTCCTAATATCTGGTACAATATTTTTCGCAATTTCTGGAGTCCCCTCTGGCTGACGAAATACAAATTCATTGTTGCAATATTCGGTATCGTAATGTCTGATAAAATGTTTCTATAAGTTGATAATTTCACGGAAAATATGAATATGCAGACTTTTTCATCTAATAACAAAAGTTTACTAACAAATTATTTGTAGAAACGGAGATAACAGCAGGTTACTGCAGACATTGCACCGTCTGAGGGCAGCCTCTGCAGACACTGCCCACTGTTGCCGGCCGCGGTGGCCGAGGTGACTGAGGCGCTCCAGTCACGGTCAGCACGGCCACTACGGTCGGGGGTTCGAATCCCCCCTCGGGCATGGATATTTGTGCCGTCCTAGTTCGTAAGTAGTTCATAAGTAGTTTGTAAGTTTTGGGACTGATGACCCCGTAAAGTCCCATAAGCTTAACAAACATAAACATGCCCACTGCTGTGGGCCTAAAGCGCCGCGTTGTACCAGCACCCCCTATAGAAAAAAGCCTGCGCACGACGTCACAACATGGCGACGGTGAGAGGCTTAGAGTCCTCTGGAAGATTGTAAACATTAGCAGTGCACGCTGTTTGTAGTGCATTCTTTCCTTCAGGAGTGTATTTATTACGTAAATTGGTGTTGTGTACGGCGTGTTCGCTACCCTGGACGATTTGTGTGTGTGAGAACAACGTGTGATCTTTTTTTAACAGAAAAATGCCGTTTGGTTGTTCTGTGCCGAAATGTAGAGGAAATTACGACTGTGGCCCAAAAGTTATCGTCTTTAAACGTCCGGAGAAGAAGAAATGAATAACTTGGCCACTTCTTCGAGTTAATGACTAAGTTTTCGTTTTTGTTTAACCTTATAAAAGAGTTTTAAGTCATGACTGTTTACCGTTGGATATTGCGATTCATTTTATTTAAGCAACCACGCCCATTAGCTTATTCTTCTCCGGACGTTTAAAGACGGTAACTTTTGGGCCACAGTCGTAATTTCCTCTACATTTCGGCACAGAACGCCAAACGGCATTTTGTCAGTAAAAAAGAGATCACACGTTGTTCTCACTCACACAAATCGTCCAGCGTAGCGATCACACCGTACACAACACCAATTTACGTAATAAATACACTCCTGAACGAAAGAATGCGCTACAAACAGCGTGCACTGCTAATGTTTACAATCTTCCAAAGGACTCTAAGCCTCTCACCGCCGCCATGTTGTGACTTCGTGCGCAGGCTTTCTTCTATAGGGGGTGCGAACTGCGTCTAACGGCGACATCAAACATTTATGGTGTCTCGACACAAATCGGCGGCCGACTGGGCGACAAATCGAAATGTGTATTGTCGTCGGTTCACTTGAAGTAAGACTGCCGTGGTATTCAACACCTGTCTCGTTAAAGGAAATGTAGAGACAACAATAAAGGTGCTCTCGAAGGCGGGATTAGTGTGAATGCATCATGTTAATATTCTGAATTCCATTTTTTTTCCCCTTTTACTAGGAAACAAGACTCTTCGTAAAACAGTGACAAATTTGAGAGGCGATCATGGCGCAGCCCCCTTTAGTTCGGGGCGACGGTACTTGCGATTGCCTTAATCATCTCCTACACCAATCTGAATCTTACAAAAATAATTGTTCTACTCAGTACCATAAAATTGCTTGAAGCTATTCTCATAAACGTGCTGAGAACCATCACTGGATCCTTTTATGGATGACAGACAGCAGGCCTACTGAAGACGGTATACATGGGTAGAATTTCAAAGTAGGTGTCAATATCTCCTAAATCTGAAGGATACTTTGAGATGTGATTGGTGATCTTAACTTTCAGTTCATTACTTTCTAGGTCCACGAAATCCAAAAACTGGTGATAATAGATGAAAAAATTGTTCGTAACTCGCAAATATTGTTCTCAAATTTTGCATTACAAAATTAAAAACAGGAAAGACAAAAAAATTAGTTTGATGTTTACAGCGGAAGTTGTTGCATCAGGTTTCCTATTAAATACCTCTGATTTAATGCCGACTGCCTCAGCAACTACTGTTTTTCATTCAAAGTGATGTCAATGTCTATAAGTTAATCACCGACATTGCTGCGTCGAGGGAAATTCCCTTGTTCTATATAACGACATTTTGTGATCGATAGAGATCAAGATATTGCGGCAAAATGATGTCAAGAGGCCTTTGAAAGCTGTCAAATACTTCTTGAGATCCCAATCAATACTTTCTGCCGATGGAGTTAATAAAGCAGGAACGTCTAAAACTTTGAAGATCGAAGAATGTTGCTTCAAAATTTGGCGGAGTATTTGTAGCCAGTGGCGGACTAAGGCTGTTGGGGGCCCGGGGCGGCAGCGAAACGAAATGAGGCCCCCCCCCCCCCGGCCGCTTGTAAATACATGTATTACTATGCTAAAGAATTGGAGACTCCCCCAGGACGAGAAGCACAGGACAGTCTAAAAAATAGCTTTCGAGATCTGGATGTCCCAGCAGTACGAAATGCTAAGTGCGCTCTAAAAAAAAAAGCCTTTGATTTCAACAAGACTTACAAGGAAAGTACTTAGGCTCGAACAAACAGAAATACACCAAAATCGTATGAGAGAGAATGTAAAGGTCCCTTATTGCACTAGTGATACTCCCGCATCTGCAAAACTCTGCAGTCGCCTATTAGAGGCCTCTGCGTGTACCATGCCGCATTGCACTTCGACCTGCCGGTACGGCAGTAGGGACGGTGCAGTGCGCCTCTGAAGTTGGTTTTGTGACGTTATTTGTATGGTGAAGTGTCGGATGGGTCGGCGATTGGTAATCAATCCTGCTAATATGGTGTGACTGGTTGAGGTGAAGTTACGAAAAAACCTTCTTCGTGTAGATGGTATTGGTGTAAGAGATGAATCATTCGCATGTTACCTATTATCTATTATAGTGTTTCTAATCTATGCTCATATTTCTGCACTATAATAGATACCAGAAAACATGTGAATGATTATTCTTCTACACCAAGACCGTATTCACGAAGAAGGGCTCTTCGGAATTTCATCTCAACCAATTGCAACACATTAGCAGGATTGATTACCAGTCGCCGACCGTCACGCCTCTGTCACGAGCTCGACGTCTGGATCTGAAACTATGGAAGCAAGTGAAGACAAGACATGTTGTACTCCTACTCCCTCTGGTGGTCTCATAGAAGGCATTGACACACGTGATGTTGCTGCTGAAGAATCTTCAAGCAGTATAGTGGTAGTTTTTCGAGAGTTTGACAATTAGCGAAGACCCAGGGCGGTGGCCTCTTAATATTAATAGTGATTTCGTCAATCTTTTGGTTAAACATGGTCCTGTTCAAGTACACAATCATAATTATCCTAGCCTCTTAATATTAATAGTGATTTCGTTAATATTTTAGTTAAACGTGGTCCTGTTCAAGTACACAATCATAATTATCCTATGAACGACGAAAGAAGAAAGTTTGCTGACACTTACTATTACAGAAATCTTTCTAGCGGTGAAAAAGTTAAAAGAGACTGGCTTCTTTACTCTTTATCAAAGGATGCAGTGTATTGTTTCTGTTGTAAAATGTTTGGCAAGTGCAAGTAGTCTGTCTGATATGAATGGATTTCAGATTGCCAGCATTTATTATTGACTATCAAAAGACACGAAACAAGCGATTCCTACAATGAAAACGTGAAGTCATGGGTACAATTGAATAATATGTTACAAACAAAGAACACTGTAAGTCAGATGCAACTGAGACTAATAGAGAAGGGAAAAACACTGATGTGATGTATTAGAAAAGATTATTGCTGTTATTAAATTTTTGTCACGACAATGTCTGGCTTTTCGTGGTTCTTCCAAAAAAATATATGAACATGATAATGGAATTTTTTTTAAAAAACAGTAGAGATGCTGGCATCTTTTGATTCAGTTATGGGGGACCACATTGGCAGAAATGAATCAAAATCTGACTCAAGCTGGATGGGTATGGCCCACTATTTAGGAGATCACATTCAAAATGAAACTATTGATTTACTAGGCACAATGATAAAAAAACATATTTTGAAGAAAGTTAGGGACTCTAAATATTTTGCCATCATATTAGACTGCACACCAGATGCAAGCCATACAGAACAAATAACAGTAATATTTGAGCATGTTTATCTAAATCACACAGACAAAAAAAGTAGAGATATGTGAATATTTCATTGGTTTCTGCCTGATCATGAGTTCAACGTGCGAGAGTTTGTTAAATTTCGTTCCGAATTTATTTTCTGAATTGAACCTGGATATTCTAAATTTGCGCGGACAAGGTTATGACAATGGCTGTAACAGACGTGGAAAACACATCGAACTTCAGAAGAGAATTCTGGATATCAATAAGCGTGCAGTTTACGTCCCATGCTCAGCTCATAGCTTAAACTTTGTGGTAAATGACGCAGCAAATATTTCGTACGAGACCATCAATTTCTTCGAGTAATTCTTTTCATCATCAACAATTAGGTGGTCAATCATTTGCAAACATTTACAAGGGCTAACGCTAAAAGCTTTAAGTGCTACGAGATGGACTAGAAGAATTGAAGCAATCAAGCCATTACGTTTCTACACAGAAAACGTATTTGATGCTCTGTTGGAAATTTCAGAAGCTTCTTATGGTTGGGATTGTACCACCACTCTAAAAGCGAAATCACTTTCTTTAAAAATTCAAAATTATACATTCATTTGTTCTGTTGTAATCTGGTACGATGTTTTGAGTGAAATTAATTCTTTAAGTAAAATGATGCAAAACCCGACAATTAATATTCATATATTCATACATTTGTTAAAGAGCTTGATTGATAAATTCACACAATATTGCACAGATGAAAACTTTGACATAGTTTTAAAGGGTGCTACCAATGTGGCAAACAAACTAAATGCTGAAGCAAGTTTTCCTCCACTAAATATACTTCGCCCAAGAAAAAAACCGACTCAGAACATCGTGATGAAGTTTTGTTAGACTCCAAAATGAATTTCAGAGTGGAGGGTAATTTTTTTTTTTAATCTTAAATCAAACATTAAGTCCTTAACAAACAGAATTGAAGAGTTGCAAAATTTAGACGACGTTTTTGGGTTTTTCAGTAGTACATTATTTAGTTACCCTAAGGGAGAACTGCTCAAACATTGTAAAGATTTCCATTCAAGGGTTGAAACTGACATTGACGGTACTGATTTGTACAATGAAATTAACGCTTTAAGGCTGCATTTCCTAGAAAATCAGTCTTGTGATCCATATACAATTCTTCAATATCTTTTCAAAAATTATTTATTATCAACTTCTCCAAACACAGCAATAGCGATAAGAATATTTCTTACTCTGCCAGTCTCAGTTGCATCAGGATATATTAATACATATAGAAAATTAAATTATTAGTCTTTCGTTGGTGAATCATTTTCCATATTATATTATTACAAAATATACTCTTTTAGTGATTTTGTTACTAATTTTGAATACCGACTATTTACTATTTCTGGATTCTCAGGGCTCTTGGGTTGGCAAATTATAAATGAATTCTTCACTAATAAATGAAAAGACTTCTTTCTTGAGAGAAGAACTTCAGAAAATTTAATAGACGAAACTTTTACAAAATGAAACTCTTACAAGATTGACTTGCTCCCATCACTTGAGATAATTAAACAATAATGACTAATTCCACTCTTATGTCTAAAACATAAGAAAGCACCACTGTTTTTTTCTCTAAGATTAATTTTATATAACTCATTTTTGAATTATCTATGGTCTATCAACTGATAGTAAATATATCGTAAATTAATCAGTTAACTAATTAATTATGATTTTCTTTTAAATTCAAGTAAAAAAATCCTCTCCCCTACTCTCATTCTTAACTATATATCTCCTGCCTCATGTATCATCACAAGGAGAAAGATCATTTTCTAAATTAAAAATTATCTAAGATCAACAATGCATCAACAGAGACATACAAATTTGGCTATTATTTCAATAGAACTCGAGATCTTTGACAGTTTAGATACTTGATAGATAACAGAAGATTTTGCAATTATGAAAGCAAGAAGAGTTCAATTTGTGTGAATACATGCAAGTGTCGAAGAGACTTTCACTCAAGTCAGCAAACTAACTAGAATTAAAGTATTCTTAGATTTGCCAACAATGATTCTCATGAATCTCTAGTATGTTTATGGATTTTCTTTTTGTAGAAAATATTATTCAATAAATTTTATATCACGAAAATGCCGATGATGAGTCGTTATACGAGTGTGAAAAAAAATGGTTTTGTGGGGAGGGGGAGGGGGCGGGCGGCAAAATGTGGTTCGCACGCGGGCGCCATACGGGCAAGCAGCGGGCCTGGTTTATTACTCCGCAGGTCAGTTCCATGGGGGACCACGGGACATGGTGGCTGCCAGCTTGTGACGTCACGCAGACTATCTGCCACTCTGCAGTTGTCGCAGGCTCTGGCTGCGGCCAGACTGCCTGAGCCTGAGGCAGATCCCGCTCCGAAATTACGAAATACGTAAAACAAACATCTATCCTAACACTCAGTGGCGATTTTACATTCAATGTCTCTTACCGATTCGCTAACTCGTTAATCCAATTATTATGTACTTCCGAAGGTATTGCGTATCGTACTGTTCTGTCTCTTTATGAAAACGCGAGAGCCATAGAGCTCGTCCCTTTTCAACTGTGTGATGTAAAATAATAATAACAATAATAATTGCGCGTGGCTCCGTGGCTTTGTGTAAGTCTGATAAAGCAATAGTAACAAGTAGCATCATTGTTTACATAGGGCCGCGGCGGAGCGGCCGAGCGTATTGTGGCGCTGTGCTACGATGCACGAGGCCGTTCCCCGTCGGGGGTTCGAATTCCCCTTCGGGCATGTGTGTTTGTGCCGTCTTTATTATAAGCTACTTCATAAGTAGTTTGTAAGTTTAGGAACAGATGACCCCGTGGTTAAGTCCCATAAGCTCTACAAGCATTTGAACATTTTGTTTAAATAGTACACTGCGCGCCTGCTGGGTCCACTAGCGTTTAGCAAGTAACATCAAGCACTTTCTCAGGTGTTTACATTAGAACAAAAAATTTGGGGAAGTTAACTTCTGCAAGTCGCTTGGGCAAGTTAATTTTACGGACTTGCCGCTAATATTTTACAGAATAATTTAAGACGAAAAAAGCAATGTGTAAGGAAGAAATGGGTACAGAAGTTATCAAAAACACAATTTAATGAACTAAAATCAGAGCTTTTCTCCCAGATTAAAAACTATCGTAGATTATTGTACCAGTATGCAAGTTCCTAAAATCTCCTGTCATACAATTATACAGGGTGTTTCACTAAGTGTGTTTGCCTCTGTAACTTATAAAATAATAGGTGACGGGAAATTTTAATGTGGTAGGTCAACACAAGAAATGTTACACTTTCTGCAGAGCTATGAACATAGTTTATTGTATCATTTTCCAAAGAGTTACAGCACAAAGATATAATTTTTTAAATGGAACAATAGTTTTTTTCTATCGTGCAATGGATTCGTTGAAACCAGCTGTGTCCAAATCAATTTAAACTACATTCCTATCACTGTTAGTTCGGGAGCTACAACCCTTCAAAGTTTCTGGGGCAGATACCACAATCGCTGCGCATAATGCAATGCGCCTTCTAAATGTGGTGCGGCCGAGTTGTAACGTCGCCGGAGCGATAAACTTCCTCGATGCGCTGTTAGACTGCCGACTGTCGCCGCACACGGCCGTATACCCGACAGTTGGAGCCACACAAACAACTGGGGCTCAATATACCACAGTAATTAACATCGGATGACGATGGCATACACGAACAACGAGTACGTTGACATGTTGCTGATGCTGGGCGAGTGCCGACACGATGCCACTGAAGCAACCACGGCGTATGCCGTGAGATAATCTAGGCGAAGAGCCCCGGCAGCCATTACATTCTTACGTGCCGAACAACAACTTCGGGAAACAAAAATGTTCAAATGTTTGTTAAGCTTAAGGGACTTAACTACGGGGTCATCAGTCCCTAAACTTACAAACTACTTATGAACTACCTACAACTAAGGACGGCAATATCCATGTCCGAGGGGGGATTCGAACCCCACCGTAGTGGCCGTGCAGACCGTGACTGAAGCGCCTCAGTCCCCTCGGCCACCGCGGCCGGCTTCGGGAAACAGACAGATTGGTAATGCGCCACAGTAACAGACGAAGACCTGCAAGAAGCGAGGAGACGAAGGTGTTTGTTTTAGCTGCACTGCACCACGATCCTCATATCAGCTTCCGAGCCGTTGCTGCAGTCGCTGGTGTCAGTCTCACATCCGAGTGGCGTATAGTACACGGCCACAGGTTTCACCCGTACCGCCTGTCACTGACCCAGGAGCTGCATGGGAACGATTTCCGTGCAAGAGTGACATTCTGTGTGTGGGCCATGCGTAATTTCACGCTGGAGTCTTTACAAAGTGTTATGTTTTCTGATGAGCCACGTTCACAAATTATGGTGCAGTGAATCGCCATAACATGCACTATTGGGCCGCAGACAATCCTCGGTGGGTACGACCCGTCGACCGTCAATGTAGGTGGTGTATTAACGTGTGGTATGGAATCCTTGGGGATGAAATCATCGGTCCACACTACTTCCCAGGTACACTGACAGGTGAGTTATACCGCGCTTTTATAGCCGACAGTTTGGGTGGTCTCCTTGAACATGTGTGTTACACACGATAGTCCATATGTGGATGCAGCACGATGGTCACCTAGCCCATTCTGCGCGTGCTGTTGTGTAAGATTTAAACAACAGGTTTGCAGGAAGATGGTTGGGGCGCTATGGTCCTCATTCATGGCCTGCAAGGTCGCCCGATTTAACACCAGTAGATTTCTTTTTGTGGGGATATCTAAAGGATCGTGTTTACGTCACTATGTCACTGAGCCCACATCCCCAGATGATCTAAATCGGTGCATTGAGGACGCATGTCGCTCCGTAACACCGGCGATGTTACATCTCGTCCGCAGATCCTTTCGATGGCGCATTGCATTATGCATTGAAGAACATGAGCACACATTTGAACATCTCATGAAAATCAACTTCCCACCTCCATAACATCCATCACCCACCACACAGCCATGTATTATGTACAGCGTGTGGTATCCGCCCCTGAAATTTTGAAGGGTTGTAGCTCCCAAACTAACAGTGATAGGAATGTAGTTTAAATTGATTTGGATGCAGCTGGTTTCAACGAATCCAATGCACGATAGAAAAAACTATTGTTCCATTTAAAAAATATATCTTTTTTGCTGTAACTCTTTGGAAAATGATACAATAAACTATGTTTATAGCTCCGCAGAAAGTGTAACATTTCGTGTTTTGTCCTACCGCGTTAAAATTTCCCTTCACCTATTATTTTATAAGTTGCAGAGGCAAACACACTTTGTGAAACACCCTGTATATTCGTAAACACGAGACAGAAATAATGCAAACTCTGTCACTAAGATATCACCTTTTAGGTACTCTTCGAATTATGCAAGCTGCATTTATTACAAACTCAATGCATTCATTCAAGTTTATGCTAAGATTATTAAGCGGATGGAAAAGCTGGACATACAACTTTAGTATAATTTTGTAGTTTGTTTTTGTTTGCTTGCTAAATTGCCAATTTGATTTCAAATTTCATTGCGTATATCTATATGTCTGTAAGTAAGTATTTAAACCATTTGTACTTGAAAACCACATACGCTAAATAGACTCTGACCATAACTTGTTGGTTATGAACTGTAGGCTGAAACTAAAGAAACTACAAAAAGGTAGGAAAATAAGGAGATGGGACCTGGATAAATTGAAGGAACCTGAAGTTCTTAAAAATTTCAGAGGGAGCTTTAGGCAACAATTGACAGAAACAGGGGAAAATAAAACAAGTTGAGGAGGAAGGGTAAAATTGAGAGATGAAATAGTGAAGGCAGCAGAGAACAAAATAGGTAGGAAGGCAAGACCTGCAAAAAATCCTTGGATATCGCAGGAGATACTAAATTTAATCGATGAAAGGAGAAAATATAAAAATGCAGTAAATGAATCAAGCAAAATGGAGTAAAGACGACTAAGAAATGAGATTGACAGGAAGTGCAAATTTGCTAAGCAGGAGTGGTTAGAAAGCAAATACAAGGATGTAGAAGAATGTATAAATAGGCGATAAATAGATACAGCCTACAGGAAAATAAAAGAAACATTTGGAGATAAGAAAAACAGCTCTATGAATATCAAGGACACTGATGGAATACCAGTTCTCAGCAAAGAAGGGAAAACTGAAAGGTGGAAAGAGTTTATAGAGTTGCTCTACAAAGGAAGTGAACTTCGAGACAATATTGTAGGAAGGGAAGAGGATGTAGATGAAGATGAAATATGAGACACTGTACTGAGAGAAGAATTTGACAGAGCCCTGAAAGACCTAAGTCGAAACAAGGCCCCTGGAGTAGATGATATTCCCTCAGAGCTACTGAAGTCTCTGGGAGAACCAGCCATGACAAAATTGTTTCACCTGGTGTGTAAGATGTATGAGACAGGTGAAGTACCCTCAGACTTTAAGAAAAATGTTGTAATCCCCATTCCAAAAAAAATAGGTGCAGACAGGTGTGAAAACTACAGAACCATCAGTTTAAAATAAAGTCATGGTTGCAAAATATTAACACGAATTATATACAGAAGGATGGAAAAGCTGGTAGAAGCCAACCTCGGGGAAGATCAGTTTGGGTTCAGGAGAAATGTAGGAACTCGGGAGGCAATACTCACTTTACGGCTTATCCTAGAAGATAGATTAAGAAAAGGCAAACCTACATTTCTAGCTTTTGTAGATTTGGAGAAGGCTTTCGACAATGTTGATTGGAATAAACTCTTTCATGTTCTGAAACAAGCAGAGGTAAAATATAGGGAGCGTAAGGTTATTTACAACTTGTACAAAAACCAGACAGCGGTTGTCAGAGTTGAAGGGCATGAAAGGGAGGCAGTGGTTGGGAAGGGAGTAAGACAGGGTTGTAGCCTTTCTCCAATGTTATTCAATTTGTACATTGAGCAAGCTCTAAAGGAAAGCAAGGAGAAATTTGGAGAAGGAATTAAAGTTCAGGGTGAAGAATTAAAAACATTGCGTTTTGCCGACGACATAGTAATTCTGTCAGAGACAGCAAAGGACCTGGAAGAGCAGTTAAACGGAATGGACAGTGTGCTGAAAGGTGCATATAAGATGAAGATTAACAAGAGTAAAACTAGGGTAATGGAGTGCAGTGTAAGAAAATCAGGTGATGCTGAAGGAATTAGATTGGGTAACGAAGCAATAAAAAAGGTAGATGAGTTTTGTTACTTGGTCAGTAAAATAACAAAGAGGATATGAAATGCAGAATGGCAATGGGTAGAAAAGCGTTCTTGAAAAAGAGAAATTTGTTAACATCGAATATTGATTTAAGCCTAAGGCATTTGTATGGAGTGTTGCCTTGTATGGGAGTGAGACATGGACGATAAACAGTGCGGACAGGAAGAGGATTGAGGCTTTTGAAATATGGTGCTACAGAAGAATGCAGAAGATTAGGTGGGTGGATCGCGTAACTAATGAAGAGGTACTGAACAGAATTGGGGAGAAAAGAAATTTCTGGCATACCTTAACTAAAAGAAGGGATAGATTGGTAGGACACATTCTTAGACATCAAGGAATTGTGAATTTAGCGTTGGAGGGAAGTGTGTGGGGTAAAAACCGCAGAGGAAGACCAAGAGATGGATACAGTAAGCAGGGTTCAGATAGATGTAGGTCGCCGTTCTTATGTGGAGATGAAGAGGCTTGCTCAGTATAGAGTAGGGTGGAGAGCTGCATCAAGCCAGTCTCCGGACTGAAGACAACAACAACAACAAAGATTTAAAAAATCGACTAAAATTGAAAGACGTCTGCACGTCTCCCATTTTACTTCTCCTCCTAATAAAATAAAGGAATCTAGATATTAAATTCGCACATGACTGGTGAACATGGTCAATTATATTTGTTTATTTGAGACAATGAAAGCCTCGAAAATCATATTAGGTTGCCGCCCCCGCCCCCTCCTGGATTCGCCACTGCCTGTACATCTGTTTTTGCACCATTCTCCATTCCAAGTTTTTGTATCGAAACCACAAAACTTCTGGGAATGTGACAAATATTTCCATTAACTAACAAGTCTTGACAGTTTCCACTAACTTGCGAAAGCTACTTCTAGTTGACAAAACGTGCGGAGTTCGATTTGGTGGTGGTGTTTCTACGTCAAACAACTTGCAGAAGTAACTTCTGCATGCGGCTTGTGGTGGACACGAGAGTTACCACTGAAGAACGTGCCCACACTAATTATCATTTCTAAACTAACTTGAGAATTAAGTGTCCTTCTATTCTAGACTCAATAATATGCATTATTTATAAAGTTGTACGGTCATCTGAGAAACTGAAAATATTCTTAGCCGATACGATGGAAGAGGAAAACTGAAGAATGCTACATTTAATTTTGATTAATTTCTCACCGATTTATTTACACTTCTACAAATGTTATTTATAATGACTGAATGGCCTAAACTAAGTCCAGACAAGACGCGCGAAACGACGTAACTAATTTTCCCATGTTAATAGTGTTGTATTGTCGCGTGGGCTTGTGTGGGCTCCGGGAATGGGCCAGAGGGGGAGACTCGTCAAGAACGCTCTTTCTCGCTGTACATCGCACACTGAGACCGCGCCAACTAATAATCACCCCGTTTACATGGGCTCCCAAAACCGGATTTCGTAAACCGATTTCCCAATTCCGCTTTTGGTTGGTCATGTAAACACTCCAAAATCGATTCTGGAATTCCGCTTCTCTAAGGCGGATTTCCAGTCCACCATCGATTTTCGTGGCCATGTAAACGCAACCGTTTTTGAAGCTTTCTTGGCTTGTCAGATTGTGTAATCTTGTTAAGAATTTTCTGCACATATGGAAAGAGTGATCTTTTCTAATGTGAAATCAAAGTATAAATATTAGAGTGAACATAAATCTGTGTATTTAAATAAAGAAATACAGCGATTGTGCGGACTAAATCAGGAACTGAATCAGCTGTTTTTTAGCCGCCATATTAAGTGCGCTAGGAAATCCGGTTCAGGCTATGCCATGTAAACACGACAGCGAAAAACGGTTTACGAAAATCGGTTTTCGTCTTCCGGAAGATGTGTTGCATGTAAACGAAGTGATAAAAAATCACTGAAGTATACAATTATGTAAACATCACTATATCATATTTTATTGTTGAACCACTTGTATATAATTCCAAGTTTTTAATCTTTTCTTCAAACTAAAACTCGTTACCACAATTTTTTTCAGTTTTTTTCTTTCCCCCCCCCTTTTTTTTTCCTTTGTTTCCACCGAATGCTAAGGGAGGGGTGGGAGGCACCCCCCCACTCCACCCCTGCCCCCGGGAATGGGCGCCCTTGCCAGTCAGCAAATTAGACATTTTGTTTTGTTGTGATTGTTAGCTTTGAGTTTGCTGCTTCTACTTACCTCTATTTTCGAGCAATTTCAAGACCACTGCTATCAAATTAATGAAAAGTAAGCTACCAATAAAATTTTCTGAAGCCAGAGTTGTTATTTAAAAGAAAACAGACAGTCATAAGTAAATTCTAAAGAACATAGCCTACTCTTCCTCCCTAATCATTGATGCAGTGAAGATAAAAAACACAGTTAATTTCAAGGTCATTGATTGATCGTGTGTAATAACATCTAGCAACCATGTGAGTGTCAAGAAAGCAGACGACATAAAGAAATTAATGCAGTTCTTTGATACATTATCAGAAGAAACCAAAGCGTTCTTTGGGAAGACCGTAGGGCGTTGTGATGAAAATGACAATGACGATAATGATGTACAGTCCATAAACACACCAGTTTACTACAGTATTACTTCTGCAGTGGGTGAAAGAAATCATAAATCTACTCCTAGAAAGAATTTCACCGGTAGATGTTCAGTTTTGGACAAAATTCACGATTTTTATGTATTGTTTATCAACAGTTGGAAGGTGATAGAAAAGTTTTTACCCACTTATATTATGTATCTAGAGGTTCTATTCGCAATAAAATTTTGTAAGCCATCAGCAATTTATACAGTTCATGTGATTCAGTAAAGTGTGTTTCCTGAAAATTTTGTTTTTGTAGATGTTAAGTTTTGTGAAAACGGTCCTCAATTGGGGTCTCTGACTGCTCAGAGGTATAGATACGAGATCCTTCGACCTTTTATTGTGCTCTAGACTGGTGCCAAAGGAGATAGGTTCCAACTGGTGGGCGACAACGCGCGCTCCTCAGTGGTGGACTAAGGGGAGGGGAGGAGGGGGCCTCGAAATACCTCGAAAACAAGTTTTTTCTTCATGGAGAATGGCTAAATATCACTCAATGATTGATTGATGTCATCGTACTGTCCATACCACGCAAGTCGTGCAACTGTACTGGCCGTCCGAGGTGATTACACACCATATTAGAGAACAACGAGAATGAGTTTTTCACTATTATGGTAGCTCCATGGTAACTCGCTCTAAGTAAACCCTATGTAAATCTTAAGTCGAGTTGAGACAGAAAAATATCGCACTGTATCACACACAAATTAGAATTGTAACTAATACATGAATAAAATACGTTACGGTACCATGTGTATATTGTGTATGATATCTCACCTGATCACCTAATTGGGTTAAATTGTACGACTCTTCTTGTCGGGCTCCAGTGTTATGTTGGCACCAGTGGTTAATGGCGGTGACTAAGATGACTAATAAATGTTTTGCCTTGATAACTTCAATTAAAACGAAAATTATTTTTCCTGAACCGACAAGGGTACAATCAACAACCTGTCAACCATAGAGCAGGTACAGTATTAATTTTGCTGCGAGTGAAACGAGCAGCAATAACACTTACTCTGTAGCTCGTGAGAAAAATATTAACGCAATTCTACATTTCATTGTTCATATGTTGCCAACATAAGCAGTGGAGCCCGGCGAGAAGCGTCGTAAAGTTTTACACCTGTTTTGAGCATGTATTTTGGCAAGGGATGGG
This sequence comes from Locusta migratoria, assembly GCA_026315105.1. Taxonomy (NCBI): domain Eukaryota; kingdom Metazoa; phylum Arthropoda; class Insecta; order Orthoptera; family Acrididae; genus Locusta; species Locusta migratoria. The sequence goes on from CM048744.1 coordinate 299,302,950, forward strand.
AAAAACCGACCGGTTAAAACCGATACCGGTATTTTAGTTTTGAATAACCGATTTTTTCTGTATTTATTTGGTGTTGGTTGTAACCGGTTTTTTTAGTTATTGCCAAGAACCGGGTAAAAAACCGGTATGACTACTTCCTGTAATAGTGGTTCGAAATGTGTTTTTTGTAAATAATTAAAAAAATTAAAACTAGTAGACTGTAATAATTAGGGCTATTCCTAAAATTTCCACTGCTGTGAAATATTAGGTCATCGCAGTAACTAAGAAAAGCGATCAGTGACAATTTAAGTACAATCCCGGCAGTTAGAAACGCGCAACAAACGCGTGGCATAAGAACTGGTGCAGCTATTGAGGCATCGATGCACCTGTTGCCGTGTAGCGTGGCCTATTAGACGACGCGCGTGCACCGGCAGTGTACAAGACTTGCCTCCGTCTGGTCATGCGGCAGTTCCTCGCTGTCGTCGCCAAACATCGGTTGTGTCTTAAATGGCACCATCCCGAGTATGGAAGTACTTCACGAAGTACGGTAGCAGTGAGGTAAAATGCTCCATTTGCTTTAAAAAGCTGAAAACGGGTGGAGGTACTACAAACATGCTGTGTCATTTAAGGAGAAAGCATCCAAAATGTTCCTTGGAAGAGAAGGTAAATTCGATTCATATACCTATTATGTAAGTGATGTACTCTAAGCTTGGAATAATAACTTTTAATGTAGTATCATATTGATATGCTAACAAGTTTTATTAATGTGATTCCTTGAAAGCGAGGGGCTATTAATAACCAATATGGGTTTAGGTAACGATCATGTGGTGCCTCGCGAGGTAGCCGTGCGGTCTGGGGCTCCATGTCAGGGACCAGGGACTGCGCGGCTGCTTCATTCGGAGGTTCGAGTCCTCCCTCGTCCCTCGGTCATGGGTGTATATGTTGTCCTTAGCGTAAGTTAGTTTAAGTTACATTAAGTAGTTTGTAAAGTCTATGGACCGAAGACCTAAGCCTTTAGGTCTCATAAGAACTCACACCCATTTGAACATTCTTTGATCATGTGGTACACAGCTTTTCTAGTAAATTTACGCTGACAACAATCATACTGTTAGTTGGAACTGTGATTTTATTTTTCGAAATACTTCTGCAGCACTGATTGAAGTTTATTTACTGACTGTAACTTATATATATTGTGTATATAACGAGATATTCGTATGTGCTGGCTCACAAGTCCAACTTACGGAGTGATTGGCTCAATATTCGCAAATGCCGGATGGAAATATTAGGGTAGTAAATCTGTATGCTTCGTATATCGTCTTCTACAAAGTCCTGGCTAGACTTACACACAATCAAAAAAGCACATTATTAAGAGGGGATCTTGCAAAATATGGAAAGACTAGTGATTTGACGTATAAAGTAAATTTACCTAAATATTAACTAAATTTCTTAAGTTTCCGTTTCGGCCGCAACTAGAAGAACAGACGATTACGGTTTCTGTTTCGGCCGCAAAATATGTTTCGGTCGAACACTACTGGAAATAATATCAATAAAAAACCGAAAACCGGTTATTTAAAAAACTGGTTATCTTGAGCAATTTTTGTGGTGCGGTTAACTGGAGATGAAAAGAACCGGTATAACCAAAACCGGTAGTTTCAGCGATAACCGCCATCCCTAATTTTGGCTGAGATTTTCGCCTCCTGGTGGTGCTGCCTGCGTGTGGTGCATGACATGACTTGCACGGGAGTGCCAGCGACCATGCATTCAAAGACATATGATCCATATAATGATAGCCCTCAGCCATTTACTTCCATTATTAGGAAAGAAGGTATCTCAAGAATTCGCTTACATTGTGATCGTCGTATTCTATGTCATGATTGTAATAGGTTAGTCGTAAAAAGTAATTTAACATATTTTCTAAAAATGTGTCACGATTTTCCAGTACATTACACGTAAAAATAATTATGTCAATAACAGGTGTATTTTATACGAATAGCTACTGTACGTCGGGATTTTGTAATATGTTCCTCGTAAAAATTAGGGCTCCTAAAACACTTACAGGAGCCTCAGTAAAACATTTACGTACACAGATTTCTTTGCAAAACGTAAAGATGTATTCTTACTGGTTGTTTGAATGCCATCCCTGATTGGCTCTTTTGGCTGACCTTGACCCCTCTTCGTTCAACGTGCCGTTACCAACATCAATAAGTCATGAAGAATGTGGTGACTCAAAAATTAACTGCATTTTAACCTTCTTCTGGGCACGCTAAGCATGGTAGTAGCAGCGAACTGACAATTTAGAGGTATCCACACTCGGAACAACCAATAGACCATACATGTCATAGGCACACTCGATGAGATTGGCCGTCGATTAACATGTGAGCATGAACGGCGAACCCACCGTGAGTAGTCGCTTTTCTCCAGAATGCCGTTCGTGTGACGGCTTCATTACCCATTTAAAGATCTATGTGCCAGCATAAAATATAACATGTTCTTGAGCGGTAATTGCATATAAACTAAAATCAAATGTTTGTAGAACTTATGGGACTTAACTACGGAGTCATCAGTCCCTAAGCTTACAAACTACTTATGAACTAGCTAAGACTAAGGACGGCACAAATATCTATGCCCGAGGGGGGATTCGAATCCCCGACCGTAGTGGCCGTGCAGACCGTGACTGGAGCGCCTCAGTCCCCTCGGCCACCGCGGCCGGCCATATGAACTAAAACTTTTCTCATATGTTGCAACCTAACCACCACATCGGAAACTGTGACATTCCGTAAGAACCACAGCTATATTTGGAGGTAAGATTTGCCGTAACGAAGTACACAAATTTCTCAGTTATTCCCTTCAAAGTTACTGTTTGTGCTACTCAGGAAAATTGCATTTCCGTTTCACATTCCTTTAGTAGTATCAAGAGCGTTTACTTCAAAGACCCAGTTTTTTTAACTTAAAAATAATACGTGGGTTTCGAAATGTCTGTGCTATTTGTACCGTACCTGTCCTGAAAATATTGTTTTCACTGCCGTAAAGGTTTAGGGGTAAAATTTTACGACGCTTCTCGTCGGGCTCCAGTGCTAATGTTGGCAACAGATGAACAATGAAGTGTAGAATTGTGTTAATATTTTTCACGAGCTACAGAGGAAACCTTATTGCTGCTCGTGCTGCTCTATGGTTCACAGGTTCTTGTATGTATCCTTGTCCGTTCATAAAAAGAAATAATTTTCGATTTAATTGAAGTTGTCACGAAAAAACATTTATTGGTCATCTGAGTTGCCGTCATTACCATTGGTGCCAACATAACCACTGTAGCCCGGTGAGAAGCGTCGTACAATTTAACTGCAATTGACAACGTCACATAAATAACATAATTAGTAATTTAAAAGAGATAACAGACTTGTTACTAGTATTACAATATTACATTACAGCTGAGAAATTTTTCTAAATTGTAGAACGGGTGGGCAACTAACCAGTCATGCAGCGTTTGTTTAAATGCATCAAACACTCCTCGACCGTTGTTGTGTAACGATAAGGTAGCCTACCGTATTCGATTTTAATTACGGTACAGGTACTGTGAATTCATAATTATCAGCTTACCCAGCACTCGTATTCGTCGTTCAATTTCCTCTCGAGATACATTGCTACTCCCGTTATCGCTCATTGTAGAAATTTAGAAGTAGCATCAAGATACCAAATGTCATTTGTCAGACACATTGACGCGCTATGATCTTCTGCTTTCAAAGAATAAGCAAAATTTATAATATGTTTCGTCACAAATAGAGGTAATTTGGTAGAATCCGTGTACATCGAAGGAAGCGGCATTGAGATCGATATATATCGGACGTTCGACTCTCGCTTCGGTACAAATGATGGAAAACTGACATGGCGGAACAGCTGATTTATATAGCTAATTACGATGTGGTTTCCTGACGTGATGATTGTATGAAATTTTGGCTTATCTGAAGACTGATATCACCTGTTAGATTTGACCCGTAGCATTGGCATGTTGTCGTGTACGTGTGTATTTGTAGGTGGCGTGAGTAATTATGTTTTGGCTGAGTTATAGACGATGGTATGTCATGGATGGTGCAGCGTTCTGTTGTAATATGTAATTTACGAGGATAGCCACAGATTATTTATTATTCACAATACCTAAGTATTTAGATATTATCCCGTATAAGTGTTTTCCCAGATTGTGATTACATCATGGGTTAAAGTTGACTAGTGGTATCTGTCTACAGTTATGCCGAGATTTCGGTAATTCCAAGAATGCTTGCAATCGAAGAACCTCGGCCTGAAATGATATATATCTAACGTACAACTGTAAATCGATAGAGTGTTTCTTAATCGGAGATTCGGGCGCTACGCGCCCTCAACTTCTTGTTTAACCTATACCTAACCTAACTTTTACTTTAAAAGGAAGTTTTCTGTAGCGTAACCTTAAGAAGGTTAGGTGTAAGTCAAACAAGAAGTTTCCGTCTTAGAACGTGAGGGCGCGTAGCGCCCGAATCTCCGTTTCAGAAACACTAAATCGTTTACAGTTCCCATTCTTGGAAATTACCGTTCTTTACGTATTTCAAATGGAAACCAGGAACTGAGTCGGAAAAGTACAAGAAAATGTCACAAATTCAACGCAATCAAAATACAATTTAAATTAACTGCTTCGAGTTTGTCATATCCAATGTGGAGCAAGAATCGAACTTTGGATATATATCGATCGCAATGCCGTTTCCTTTGATGTACACGGATTCTACCAAATTACCCAAATAGACATGTAAACAAAAGGTAATGGTAAATTTAAAAATACTTCTTGACACGAACATCTGCTTCATTAAAATACAGCCTATATTCGGGCTTCGTTGCTGTTGTATCATGTCTCCGTATCAGAGACCTGTAATTTACAAGCACAGAACACCAAAAATTACAAGAACCAAATAGCGTAGAAAAACGTTAGTTGCAAGAACCATTGGAAATCGAAGCGGGCGAGCGAAATATACCGTTCAAATTGCGAGAGAGATATATCGATCAAATAACTGTCGCGGCATGGAGAATGAGAAGATTTTGGCGATCTGTGGTGAGATGTTGAGAACTCTATATCAGGGGCAGTCCATAGCTATTCTCCATCTTGCGCAATACGTCACTGTCGAGAAACTCCGTTCAGTTCGCGCTGCCTCTCACGTGTTAAAGTAACTTAATTTTTATTGTTCCTGTTTATCTTTGTGTTCTATCGACTTTGTGCGTTCTATTTAACATTAATAATGCCTAATTGTGGTGTTTATGTGCGTGAAAACTATAAGAAGAAGACTAAACTAGAAATGCTGCGCTTTATACGTTTCCCAAAGATCCTGAATGCTGTAATAGGTGGATTCCGACTTGTTAACCAGGTGACAATGTCGTCATTAAAAATGCTACATCACGCGATCTCCCAAGACGAATTACTGAAACTTCAGCCAAAGAAGCTCTTAAACCCAACCGCAGTTCCAATATTGCATCTTTTTAGAGCCACTTCTGTTGCTGCATCGGCTTCTATCCAACAAATGACAAAAGATCGTGAAACACTTAACAAGCGGTCTGCGGCGCGCCAGTCAGTCTGCACGGTCGCTACGGTAGGGGATTCGGACCCCCCTCGGGCATGGATGTTTGTGTCGTCTTTAGTGTGTTTGTGTTTGTATAGCTTATGGGACTTCACTACGGGATCATCAGCCCCTAAACTTACAAACTACCTACGAACTAGCTAAGACTAAGGACGGCACAAATATCCATGCCAGAGGGGGGATTCGAACCCTCGACCGTAGTGGCCGTGCAGACCGTCACTGGAGCGCCTCAGTCCCCTCGGCCACCGCGGCCGGCTCGTCTTTAGTGTAAGGTAGGTCACAAGTAGAATATAAGCGCACACTCCGCTGCAGAGTGAAAGTTTCATTCTGAAAACATCCCTTAGGCTGTGGCTAAGCCGTGTCTCCACCATATCCTTTCTTCCAGGAGTGCTAGTCTTCCATGGTTCGCAGGAGAGCTTCTGTGAAGTTTGGAAAGTAGGAGGCGAGGTACTGGCGGAAGTAAAGTTGTGAGATGACATCGTGAGTCGGGTCGGGATAGCACAGTCGGTAGTGCGCTTTCCCGCGAAAGACAAACGTCCCAGGTTCGAGTCCCGATTCCGGCACACAACTTTAATCTGCCAGAAAGTTTCAGGTCGCAAGCAGTTTGTAAGTTCAGGGACTGATGACCCCGCAGTTAAGTCCCTTAAGGTTAACAAACATCTGAACATCTAGAAACAGTGTAAGTATGTGTTAACAAGCTAGCTTCACTATCACCAAGGAGATTCCAATCATCTTGACTATCACCAGAGAAGGAAAAAAAAGTGGATCAGAGCACAGAAACGGAGATAGTTCGTATCGAGGATGAAATGAAGAGACTCAATAAAGAATTATCACTACTAAAAGATAAAAATCTGCGTTTAATAACTGAAAACAATACTTTGTGAACGAGAAAAGTATTACATGCTCATGCATTAAGTTGACAGATAAAACAATGCAAAAATCTTCAGTATCGACAAAATGCTAAATTGATTAGAAAAATTCTTTACAGACACACAAATGTCTCGTTAAACGGAAGAAGAGTACCAAATTGGAGAAAGAAAGATACAAGCAAGCCTTTGTTCATGTAACGCATGTATGAATAAAATGTAACAGTATACAAAACTGTCGATTCTGATGCACAAAATGCTATACTAAACACAGCCTTTTTGTGAGTGTTGCGTTTCCAGTACCTATCGTACTCATTCATGAGAATTGTACAATATTTAAAATGAACTAAACGACCGAGTTACTATTAAAAAACGTTTCGATTAACGGACATGTACGTCAAGCGGAGCCGTAATCTGTTTTATTTTTCTGAGCGTTCTGCGGCGCGCCAGTCAGTCTGCACGGCCGCTACGGTCGGGGGTTCGAATCCCCCCTCGGGCATGGATGTTTGTGTCGTCTTTAGTATAAAGTAGGTCATAAGGGTTTGTAAGTTTAGGGACTGATGGCCCCGCAGTTAAGTCCCTTAAGGGTAACAAACATCTGAACATCCAGAAACAGTGTATGGGCTTCAACACCGTTTTAAATAGTAATATTGAGTTCTTGTACAGATATGCTTCTACCGAGCCAATAACTTTTTTTTTTTAATCTATCGGACCAAACTTCGTGGTCATCAGTCCGTAGCTTACAAACTACTTAAACCTAGGTAAACTAACCTACGGACAAACACACACACCCATGCCCCAGGGAGGACTCGAACCTCCACGGCGAGCAACCACGCGCTCCGCAGCGAGACGCTTTAGACCGCTCGGCTACTCCACCGCGGCAACCATTAAGTCAATTTGTATTGGTGGATCTTGAAATAATTAAAGGTTTACCCTAATTCGGTAGACAAGGATATTTCGTCACAACTATTGCGCCTCTTGGCCCTAGTTACAGACAAATCTGTTATCTCAGTGAAATACCCTCAAAACTACTAGCTCTACAAACTAACACATGGTTGCCGACGAAAGATCTACTGTCAACCCAGAAAAAAAAAACTATGTGGCCAACGGGTGTGTTGTAGAACTTAATTAAGTGGATTTGAAAACGGGCTAAAAATCTGAAACTGGTAAGCCTACAAAATTGTGTGTGTGCGTCAAGATAAATGGGACGAGTGATACATATCGAACAATAGGGTATTTGACTGTTTTCTGAAAATCGTTTTAAATTGTTAATTATGTCATATTATGGTCCGAACATGGTTTTTTACCTCGTGGATTTCAGTACTTTTTTTTTAAAAAAAGAAATGAAATTCAAATAATTTGAAAGCCCGCTAAAACGCTACATTTGAGTCACGTGATGCCTGTGACGTCATACAACACGCTGCTGCTGCTGCTCTCGTAAGATAAACAAATACCTGTATATTGTTTGGGCCGAGGCCTCTTGTTTGGGCGTCAACGTTTGCGTAACGTTGCTTAGTTCTGCACTGTATCAATACATCTGTGAAGACTCCAGAAAAATTGTTCTTGCAAGTACCAAAAAATTAGAAGATACGCAAAAGTGGCTGACACTGGCGCGAAGAGATCGAAATGAAATAGCGACTACTTCATGTGTGTATTTCTGTGAGGATCATTTTGATCTAAGTAAACAATATTATTACATTGGTAAACTAAATTGTTTAGTATCATTCTCTTCTACTGCATAGGTGTAAAGCAGTATTATGTGTAGGTTAATGACCTGATGTTTACTTTTGCGAAGTAAAGCTTCATAATGTCACACGCCTACGATTTATGTGTAATTAAAGCCGTTTCCTAATATATTTCGTGAAAGAACAACATGAATATTGTTGCAGCCCACTATAAATGTATAGTACTGATTATCTCCAGTAAGTGCAATTTTATCACCAATAGATCTTAGTCAAACAACCGTTTTATACATCGACAACGCCCTTCTGGTTACTTTACAACAACTTACCCTATGGTAATATACGTATATGGGATATGTCTTTAATGCGCCGATTTATTTAGCTTTCAAACTTTCGTAATATGCAAGTGTAAATACGATTAAAAGTGTTAGTTACGCAAATATGTGTTTATTGACCCAGTGTTTCGAAGAAAAATATAATGGAATATAAAAGTTTTACTAAACACAAATAAAATAACGTAAGCCTTTTCTTCTGTACAGGGCTCTACCAAGCATTTGCAAGTAAATAACGTTTCACCTGATTAGCGTGTTTTTTTTCTTTACTATTATTTTATTTTATTTAAAGCATGGGGCTTCGTCTGTGGACGAGTAAACGTAAAATGATTAGTTTATAGTGTCAAAAGTTGTGACACATTCATATCAAACCAAATCTTGAATATGTAAGGAAAATACTGATATGCATGGCAGAAAGTTTACACACAACCGCAAACATTCACTCACAAAAACAACAAACCAGAAAAGCTCTGTAATTTCGGCGCTATAAATTTATTCCATCGTGTCTCGCTCGCAATGTTTACGTGAAAGTGACATTCCTTTGGCTACGTGAAATAAGCGTTGCCAACCTACGAGCGATATGAAAACACCGCCGACCCAACCCACTGTCCCTGTTCTAGACTATAGTTATATTTTATAACTATACATAAGGCATTTTGCTGTATTTTACAGGTTTTGATATTTCACTTTGCACCAGTATTGAAGTAGTTAAATAAAATTACTCCCTTAACTGCGTGCTTTACTGGGTTAAATTTTACTAACTGTTCCGGCGGCTTTCTGTGACTATGTTGGTAACAGATGCTGAATAGCGAGAATCATGAGACGTTGCCATTAGCCAATCGCGTGACAGCACAAATATTTTGTCGTGAAACCTTTGATTTACGTGGGCAGTTACTTTTACTGACCGGACAAGGGTATATACAAGAATCATAGAGCAGGAACAGCATTATTTATTTACTTCATGATCTGTACGATACACTAGTCATTCTATGTGGTCTGAACATCTGGCAAAGATTTTTTATCGTGTTGTTGATGTTGCCAACATAATCACTCAAGGCCGCTTGGATAGAAGATAATATTTCACCCTTTATTGCATAATATGGTGACTTCAGATTAAGTCTGCTGACATCAACAAATAGGGTACTTTTTTCCAATGGCATAAAATATCTCTCGAAATAATTAGCTTTAAAATTTAGGTATGCGTTACTTACAATGCAGTTTTTACGTTTCTTGTTGGATTGTTTTTAAAGAATGAAGACACCATAATTGCATCAACTTTAGCGAGGTTTCCGCTGTCAGCCTTCACATACCATCTTCCATTGTGGCATAAAAACTGTAAGCGTGTTTAGATCACGCAAAAACTGAACTTAAAGCTGCGAAATGGAGGAAACGCGTACAATAATACAGATCCGACTTCTAGTTGCCGCGCTGTAGGTGTTCTATGACGTCACCAGTACCTCAGCCAATAACGGAGCGTTTTCGATCACATGATCTAATCGTGAAATTTGATGATTTTTAAGCTTTAATTACGTAAAAATAACAGATGTTTTGTAAGAATTATGAGCGAAAATGCTGTCTGAATGTTATAATCATTCAGAATAACAACAATTCGAACCATATTTTTGACACAGGAAAATACCCTATTGTTGTGGCTCCAATTTTGGATATTGTTTCCCGTAATGACAAAGTAATATAGTATTATATATTGGATATTGTTCTTTCTTGATGTTTCATTGTTATCAGTTACGAAATTTTTCATTATAACCCTGTTCATTAAGTGTACGGAAACATCGGTCTTGCGACAAAAGAGTGAAGGTACTGGAATATCGTCAAGTAGTAATCTTAAGTGGCGTTAATAGATTCTGAAATTGTTCACGGTTAATAAATTCTTAGTTGTCACTGAAGAGACACTTAAGACCGGTTGGCTACTCCACCGCGGCATTATATTGTCTTACGTCTTGAAAGGAATACTAGTTTAAGCGTAACAGTGTCACGCAAACGCGAGGAAACGTCTTGCGCTGCTGACACTTCTTAACAGTGACGTCACGGGGACGCCTCTGATCGCTGCCGAACGGATTGGCCCAACCTTTCCTGCAGTAACCTTGCTCTATATTAAGGCTGTCATAGACTTGATACAGAAAGTTGCTAAATTCTCTAGGATAAGAAAGTGCAGCTGAAGTGATTGATCATGGTAGCATTCCAAGCTGCCGGTAGGGAGTGACAGAAGAATGAGATGACACAAACGGAGAAGTTTAATGCTGTTACTTTTGTATTTCCTGGTCACCAAACGTTGTTTTGAACTTACAAATACAAATATGAAACCGTCGTTACAGTAATATCACTGCTTCTGTTAAAGGCAGTCTATACTAACAAAATGTCACTGCCAGTGGCGGCTGCTGCTGCAGATGACTGGGGGTTCACTTCTTTGAGTGTCGGACCTTGATAGTGCCCCCCTAGAGGTAGGAATGCAAACGATATATCGATGCTATGAAAACATCGATGTTATCATCGATGTTTTGAACAGCGATATATCTCCGATGCATCGACGACAGAAGTCCAAAACTATCGACATCGTTCAACAATTGATCGGCAACTCCATTATTACTTTATTAGTTGCACAGCCAGCGTCAGCTGAAGTGTGGTGCTCCTGCTGTCGTCGCTCGAAGTTGTTTTCATACTTTTGAAATAGTAGGTAAGTGAAATATGAAACAATCTGATGTTTGTCCAGCACGGGCTGCTGGCATTACTGAAATTTCACCCTCCAACATCAGTGGAATCGAATCTTTGACAGTGTTACCCAGTCAGACTGATATCGTACTGTCAAAATGTCAGTTAAAACATCAAACAAAAGTCGAGAAAAATCCGAGACAAAAGCCAACAAGCCAAGTACAACATAGATTTTCATTTCAGCAAGGTACATGATTTGATAAACGTCATTGATGAATATTCATTTTAAAAATACATTATTAAGTAATAACTGAAAGATGCATAATGCTTAATTTTCTCCTCGTCGACAGCTAAGAAAAATGCGATACATCAACAAAACACACGTTATTTCGCATGTAATGAACAAATCGATGTAAATCCGAAGTAAAATCAGCGCAATAGGTAGCGAAATCTTATTCCCAACTTCTTTTTCATTCTAATCTGCCATTTCGCTGTGTATTCGTAGCCTAGTGAAAGAATATAAATAAGGCAGATACTTTCTGGCAACACAGCTTCATTTCAGTGTGTTTTTCCTAATATTTCTTAAACGTATGGAAATATTGGAAAAACATCGATGTATCGTTTTTCAGAGCTATGTTTTTTTAACATCGATATTTTTCCGCAGGAACATCGATGTCTGAACATCGATGTTTTTATCAACGATTTTGCATCCCTACCTAGAGGTCAGAACCGGGCTGAGTATGAGCCCGGTCTTGCAGGTTGCATACACTACAAACGCTTCCCTTCAACCCCGATGTAATTGCGCGAATACAGCGAGCCTAAGTGCGCTGGCGCAGCCGCCCCATCGTACTTGCGGGCTCACACAGCAGCCACCAGACATGAGCTCCGCGGGTACTCGACGCTCCATATCCATACTCGCTGTGTCCGTGAGCTCGGCGACAATATGTAATTCATACAAATCTACAGTTTTTTCGAAGTTCGAATGTTTGTACAGCTTATGGGACTTAACTACGGGGTCATCAGTTCCTAAACTTACAAACTACTTACGAACTAGCTATCACTAAGGACGGCACAAATATCCATGCCCGAGGGGGGATTCGAACCCCCGACCGTAGTGGCCGTGCAGACTGTGACTGGAGCGCCTCAGTCCCCTCGGCCACCGCGGCCGGCCAGTTTTATTCCGATCTAGATGAAATGTTGCATATTTGATCTTCAAAATAAGAGTAATATCACTGCCTACACAATATTCCATCTGGTGGTTGGCGAAGGTTACTTTACTCACAGAATTCGACAAATCAACAGTTTTCTTACTATTCTGTTGAAATTTTGCAAACTTGATCTTCAGATCAAGTATTCATCAGTTTCTTTCTGCAATGTGTCGAGACAACTTCATACCATTGTACTGAAAATCATTTCCACACATTCATGCTATACTCTCAACTCATTCAATAAATTTAATAATTCTTTCAGCTCACGACAATGTTCTTGCAGATCAAGTGAAACATTTGTCACTCCATATTAAGAAAACAATTCGCAGAAGATTTTACATGTATTATAGTTTGATGTAATAAGGAACTAAATTTATTTTCATTACTGTGTAGCATCGAATTAAGTGAAGTATTACACGAAAATTAAGAATGTGCTTTGGTAAAATCACATTGCAAATGTTCAAATGTTTGTAAAGCTTATGGGACTTAACTACGGGGTCATCAGTCCCTAAACTTACAAACTACTTATGAACTACTTACGAACTAGGACGGCACAAACATCCATGCCCGAGGGGGGATTCGAACCCCCGACCGTAGTGGCCGTGCAGACCGTGGCTGAAGCGCCTTAGTCCCCTCGGCCACCGCGGCCGGCTAAATCACATTGCAATAGAGTTTTTGGTACAGTCGATTTTTGATCAGAAGTTGCTGTGTTTGAAATGTAGACAATATTCTGACTTTTCATTTGAAACCGAGCAGAACGATAAATGTTAATTCGTTTTCGAGGCACTGGCGCTTCCATTTCCATCCCTGCGCATCGGGAATCATGTGGTCATATCAATCGTCAAATTTCATACTCATTTCAGTGACGAAGTATTGCTTTATTCATTACTGCATTAAAAATATCACCAAATAAATGTATTAGTGTGAATGGAAAATCTGGAAGATGTCAAACTACTATGAAGACAAGTGATGCTGATTTTACATCGGACTGACTAAGAGGAAGTTTTCAGAAGTATAATATGGAATTATATAGGACGCCATTGACTTACATGAGTGTAATTTGCAAGAGACTATTGCAAATGAACCAGAATCGGCGGTATCTTTGAGGTACGGTAGACGTTGAAATCTCACAATTGTGTGTGTTTTAACCAAACGAAAACCTTATTTCATTTATTAGTAAAGAATGACCTATCTTTCGAATCATAAGCTCATCTTCCAGTAAGTAACTGATGCAAAAAAATACAACCAAGAAAAGATAAACGTACCAACTCCCGAAGATATGGAATGTTGACTTGAGCTTTACAATTTATATTTGAGATTCTAACTACATTTTGTATGGATTCAAAAATTCTTTAGCATTAATTACAGTAACTCAGGGCCGGCGCAAGCCCAAGTGCCGCCCCGTGCAAGCTGCTAAATTGCCGCCGCCCCTCCCCGTTTTTTTTTTTTTTTTTTTTTTTTTTTTTTTTTTTTTTTTTTTTTTTTTCAGATCGTTTGTGGAATTTTCTTTAAACAAATTTGTAGGAAATGTCAGCAATCAATCGCAATTTTTGTTTTTACTTTTCAGATCTACCTAGGTTTTCAGCCACTGAGTGGGCAGTCTCAAAGCTTTTAATATGTGCTTACATCTAAACCGCCATGTTGACAGTTATCTTCAACATGACGGTATACTTGTAAACACAACTCAAAGCATTGAGAATAGCCGCATCGTGTCTGAAATCTATATAGATCTGGAAAATAAAAACAAAAATTGCGACTGGTTGGTTACATTCTCTACATATTTGTACAAAACAGACGCTGGAAACCAGCTCAAAAATGAAGGCAAACCTGATTGAAGAAATTTAGCTAATTATAATAAGCCTTGTGAATTTACAAAAATGTTCAAATGTGTGTGAGTGAAATCTTATATGACTTAACTGCTAAGGCCATCGCTCCCTAAGCTTACACACTACTCAACCTAAATTATCCTAAGGACAAACACGCACACCCATGCCCGAGGGAGGACTCGAACTTCCACCAGCTGCACAATCTATAACTGAAGCGCCTCAGACCGCTCGGCTAATCCCGCATGGCATGAACTTACAGTTAACGTAAATAAACATTTTTCAATGGTTGTGAACAGAAAATATATTCAACGGAAGATATTATACAGTAAATAAATGTTGGCAAAGTGATAGTGTGCGAGTTGTATTGTCAAACAAAAGTGCGTAAACGCATGGCGCGTAACACGCTGGCAGCGCTCCACTCATAAGAATAATGGCGTGTACAAAAGACTGCTCTCCCCCCCCCCCCCCCCTTCTATTCCTCCGGCGTAAACACGACGGTGCTGTCACAGTGGCGAGGAAAAAATTAGTCCTCCTCCCCCCCCTTCAGGCTTGCCACACGTACGAGGCTCCTCTTACAAATACGAGATTTGTGGTCTACTGTATAAGGAACGAGGACAAGGTCAACCTCGTACAGTTATGTACGAGATTCCGACATAGGATTGATATTTGTTTTTCTTTTTTTCCCTGTCCATGATTGATATGCAAGTCGCCGCAGTAGCGTCAGTTGAAAAGAATTGCCCCAGGTAGTGATAACAATAATAATACGGTTTTCTGTTCCGCAGGACATAATCGAGGAGCAAGACCCTGTAGTCATGGACCAAGTCAGTACATGAAATTTTAACACAAGAGTGCTAATAGAAAAACTTAAAGTAGTCCTATGCATATAAACAAAGGAATTAACTTTTTAATTTTTTCAGGAGTTTCTCGTCAGCATAAAAGGAGCGAGCCATGAGGTAACTCTTCAACTCAGACTTGAAAAGTACTAATGTTTTTGAGTTACTGTGGCAGCTTATTGAAAATGGATACTGCAGTATACTTCACGCCTTTCTGCATAAGAGTGACGGAGGTGTGATCTAAATGTAGATTCGATTTCTGTCTAGTATTCACCGAGTGAAAGCTGCTAACTCGTGGGAATAAGCTGATATTGTTAACAACAAACGACATTAAAGAAAATACGTATTGTGACGCCAATGTCAAAATCCCCAGTCTACTGACGCTGACTGACGACGTTAGCGAACTCACACCACATATCGCTCGAACCGCCCGCTTCTGAGCTAAAAATATTCTTTTCGAATCAGTAGAGTTATCCCAATAAATAACGCCGTACGTCATAAGTGAATGAAAGTAAACATAGTACACTAAGTTTTGTGTTGAAAAATCATTTATTTCATATACTGTTCTAATAGTAAGAAAGGTAGAATTTAGGTTTCTAAGAAAAAATTTGTAAATTAGCAAATGCGTGATAATTTCAAATCATTTAATATGTCGTATTTTTGGTTGAATAACATTTTAAATGCTTAATGTTATACGATTCTTTTTTTCTTTTTCTTTTTAGAAATCAGGAGCAGTGCTCTGCTAACCCCCACGCCCCCACCCCTCGGACCCAATGTACGAGATTTGACAACCAAAATACGAGGTTTTTAGTTGTACGAGGAAAAAAGTTTTTGGGATGGCAACCCTGCTCCCCTTGTTCAACAGGGGAGGCCGGCAGGTAGTCGAGGAACCACGCCACAGTTCCCGAAGTCGTTCTCTCCGAGGTTTGGTTTCGAATCCCCTCTTGGGCATGATTGTTGAGTTTGTCCTAAAAAAAAATAGAAAAAGGTGGGCAGCAGATTTGCCGCCCCTCGGAAAGTGCCGCCCTGTGCGGCCGCACGTTTCGCACGTGCCTTGCGCCGGCTCTGCAGTAACTATCATAATTCCGACAAATTTTCTGCGTTGGTTGTTGTTCATATGATGTTACAATATTTCACTAAACAAAACTTTACAGATATAAGTACGCAGTAACTGAAAAGTATAATGCAAGCTGAAAAGAGAACGAGAACTTGAATGATGATAAACGAATCACTAGTCTATGACAAACACTTTCAGTCGTAAGGCAATGTTGTTAGAACAGCCAATAATCTATTATAGACTGGGCGGTCACTCCCACCGAGGGTTCGAGTCCTCCCGCAGGCATGTGTGTGTGTTGTTCTTAGTGTAAGTTGGTTTAAGTAGTTGGTAAGTCTATGGACTGATTGCTATAGCAGTATGGTACAATAGTTTTACATACATTGTAACATTTTGAAGAACCAACAATAGTGCCACCTTCGATACAGAACGTACGGCAGTGCTCGCCCGCTCCCTGCCACCCCTTTCCGTGCCTCGACCACAGAATAAGAAGTATACAGAAAGGAAACTCCCGCTGCAGTCTGTCGTCCAAAATTTAGTGCGCATGCGCGGAATCGGCCATCTTGAAAAGCAGTAAACGCGTGGTCACTACCTACTCTGTGGCGTGGTAATGCGCCGTCTTTTGTTTGTCAATCGTGTATTTTAGCAGCCTGAATCGCATAAAAGTAAACAAGTATTTGGTGCAATGAAAAGAAAGAACTGTGTGTCAATAGGTGAAGCTGTTCTGTTTTTGTTACGAGCAGCAATAAAAGTAAAGGCGGCCGATGATGTTCAGCATCTAATTGCTGCAATAATTCTCATACAAAATAAGGACATAAGCTTCTTCACCTCCCCAAAAGATATTGAACGGTTAGAGAACGTCGCTATATGTGTAGTAAAAGTTAAATGTTATTAGTTTCGAATGAGAGCAATGTGTGCATAATTATTAAAAGTAGTCTTGCTTCTTCTCTTGACGATAACTCCCGCTGTTGCTACAGTAGTTCAACAGCATCGAAATGTTAAGTACATTTATATTTTGTAATTATAAGTTTAACGTCGGATAATACAAAATGAAAGACAAAGAATAGTGCGTAAGTAGCGGGATTTCAACATTTTGCGGGTGCGTTCCCTTTTCCGGTTGCCCACATAGGCGAGATATTTCAGAAATTTTTAAGGCTCATCTACCGGCTCACCTTCACATAATTTGATGCAAAGGACAACGGAGGCGTAGCGTGCTAATTTTAACAACAGTTGATCTTCTTACAAGGGGAGGTCGGCAAATCGGGACCCGCCGATTTCACCTAAACTGCATGTGTAGAAGGAAATTGGTCTCCCTATAACGTGCCTGAAATATTTCGCCTGAGAGGGCCTTAGGAAAGTAGAAAATGCTCTCGAAACTTTTTCAAATAGTACTGTATTTAACTATCTGTTCGTGACTAACGGCGTAGCATAATGGTCAACCGAATTACTTTAGAAACAGGTGCCCTGGGATCAATTTCAGGAGCTTCCTATTATATATATATAACGCTACGCCGTTTATTCACGAACAGAGCGCTGAATAACATGAGCAGTGGTATCGGAAAAACTTTCGAGAGCATTTAAGGCCCACTCAGGCGAAATATTTCAGGCACGTTATGTGGCGAAATCGGCGGGTCCCGATTGCCGACCTCCCCTTGTTACGATATTCAAATGGAATAAGGGGAATCACTGCCATAAGTAAAATATAACATGTAGGTATGTTTTATAGGCAATATTTATTTCCAGTGCTAAGAAATGGACTGTGAATTCGAGGAGAGCTGATTTACTTAAAAATATATTCTCCAATATTTAGTAAAACTTTTTGTCAGAGTGAGAATTTTCTATTTCTTGAAGTTCACAAACAGACACTTGAAATATAAAACCAAAATTGAAAAAAATTTCAAAGTGATAAAAGTGACCCATCTGTGAGGTACAAATGGTGTGTAATGTTCTAGTGAATGCATATTGACAAGGAAGACTAAGAGGAAAATGATGAACACTTTTTCCTTTCCTATAACTGAAACAATGTGTTCCATTGTTACGTAGTTTTATGTTTCCGCTGTCCTTCAGTTTCATATATGCTCAGACGTCATTACTTCTGTGTAATCACGTTGTACTGCTAAGTCTGAATGTGCAAATTTATTCGTGTCAAATAAAACCTGGCAGTTGTAAAGTCACTTTCTTGTTTATAACTAATTTCCCAAACATAACTTCGCGTTACTTGGGATTCTTCTGGAGATAAGCACCAAATAAAACGATCATTGATTCCATCGTACATTTTCGCAGTTGTATTAAAATTTAGTCCTACTTTTTTTCGTTGGATTACAATTAGGTGCAAGGACAGGGCGCAAAATAGAGGAGAGCATAATGAAAAGCCGTTTCCTTTCTTAAAAGTCGGTGAGGTTAGCTGCAGTTCGTAAAAAGTCCATTTCCAGCCAAAGTACTAAGTGGCTATAGTTCCGCGTTTACTGCTTTTCAATGTGGTGTCGAGCGCAACGCTTGGTAACATACAGATCAAAGGCACCGCCTCCAGTTTTCCGTTCTGTATGCTCTCTATTCTGTGCCTCGGCTGCAGCGACACGCAGCCCAGCGCTGTTCAGGTGCAGTACAGGTCGCATCAGCATCGCGTCCCCTCTACTGCCAGTCTGCGCGGCCCCATTAGACTGCGCTGTGCCGCCCGTCTCAGTTTGCCACAGAGTCAGCCACTGTGCTGCTTGGTTGCGCACATGGGACGTAGAATGAAATATTTCCATCACACTCCTTAGCGACGGATTCTAAAGCGTGTACTGTCACAGTATTACCCGTTCAACTTATAATGACCATTTCAGCTGAAGACGCTGCGAACTGTTGACTTGTTCTATCATTTATTTTGTATCGCGTACGGGCATTATAGTTACGCTCATTGGTAACAGAAAAGCAATCGAAATGAATATTAAGAATATAAATGTATTGTTTTACGATAAAACAATGCTGCAGCATGTTTGCAAAGAAAAAAACATTACAGTCGTTTTTAATATATTCTTCTGAAGGAAAAATATGTGAACTGTAAGAAACCTGTAATGTTACTATGGAATAATTGGAGCGAATGCATAATACATTTTCTATTAATATATTTTTCTACAGAAAATTGTACGGAATTAAAATAAAATTCAAAAATGTTCAAATGTTTGTAGAACGTAATGGGACTTAACTACGGGGTCATCAATCCCTAAGCTTACAAACTACTTATGAACTAGCTAAGACTAAGAACGGCACAAATATCCATGCCCGAGGGGGGATTCGAACCCCCGACCGTAGTGGCCGTGCAGACCGTGACTGGAGCGCCTCAGTCCCCTCGGCCACCGCGGCCGGCAATAAAATTATTTTGCAATATAATAATTTGGTTTTGCGGATAGCTGATAAAAACACATTTGCTGTTAATACTAAAATCTAAGAAACTAAAATATCGAGGTACAGGCTAATAACTAAAAGGAAGATGGCCCCGCTGCCAGGATGGACGCTGATGTAGATTTGTCATTCACCCTGCTGAGCCTTTGAGTAGTCGATGAAACCTGAAAATTATTTAACTTTTCCTTATAAACGTACTTTGTGAGGACGTATATTTGCGCGATACCTATCCATTTCAGCCGCACTGTGACAATAGCGTCAGTGTACAAGGCTGCCGGTCGCAGTGGCCGAGCGGCCTGTGGCGTGCCAGTCACGGTCTGCACGGCCACTACGGTCGGGGGTTCGAATCCCCCCTCGGGCATAGATGTTTGTGCCGTCTTTAGTATAAGCTAGCTCATAAGTAGTTTGTAAGTTTAGGGACTGATGATGAACATATTTCTAGAATGCCTCGATCGTGTACGGCCCTCTCTGGCCGTAGACAAAGTTTGGTTCAGCGCGCTGCCGTCGGCAGTTGTAAAGTGAGTAGGAAGTACTAGTCGCGACGTAACACGGCAGTTGAGTGCCCGATCTCGCTTTGTTGCGTATCACTGGCAGAGCGAAAATGACTGACTCTATCGATGACGTAGCCTCTAATGAATCTGTTAGTTGTGAAACCGTAGAGGATGCGAAAAGAAAATTAAATGATGGAGTTTACATACTTGCAAATATGCTGAAGAAGAGAAAGAGTGGCGCCTGGGAAACGTTTGACACAGTAGTGAACGATGCAGACGGAAAATACACGAAGTATGTGCACTGCACAGAAAATGGTTGTATTTTTCTGTATTCTACCTCTTCCATGACAAGACATAGACGCACTGTTGAACAAAAAACAGGCCACGGAACCAAGTGTGGAGTAAGCTACCCCCGCCCCCCTTAACGAAACAAAATCTTATACATGATGGTACCCCTGTTATGATTTAGTAGAATTTGTAAGTGAAGTACCTTCCGCCATGTATCAGGCGCATCTTATGTAGACAGTGACCTTCCGCTAGTTTTTAATGTCAAGTGTGTGAAATTTCATCAAGATCGTAATAAAACTTTAGGTTTTATAGGACTGTTAACTGAATCACCCTCTGCCCTGCACTACACGAATTCCTGCAAGAGTGACCATTCTCTTGTTTTGAAAGTGATGAGTTATCATTTCATCAAATTTGTAATAAAGCAGGCGTAAGTAATACAAAATCATAGGTAATTATCACGTGTAAGTTGTATCTGTGGCGAAAATTCTGCGCGTCTTCTGTCAAGAGTCACAGGCTAGGCGTGGCTGTCCAGGCTCGTTTCGCCAGGCTCGCTGTACCCGTTGCGCCCGCCGACCCGACCCGCCGGCCTCCGCGGGGCCCGTGTAACCGACAACACGGATCGTGAGTCTGCTGCGGGTACCGCCACTAGTCCGGCGAAGGCGGCGAGCCCCGTCGGCAAGCCCACGAGCGCAGCGGGCCGAGCCTAAAGCACTAGATATTCCGAGCTGAACAATCCGCCATTTTGAATCCCAATCAGACGACAGTGTTGTATGCTTTGTGTGGTGTAGCGAAGTGATTCAGGTAATATTTCGTGATTTTATTGTTTCCAGACACCAAGTATGGACGCCAAAATCGAACAACTATCTGTGTAATGCTAAGAACAAAAACCTTTTATTATTTGTATTAGAAATAGTTATGCTCACAAAGATGTAATAACGAAAACATAGGCCTATTCATGTTAGCAATGGTTTAATTTTGCTACAGATTGTTAACATAACACGAGGTGCAGTCTGTTTAAAGTAGACCTAATCTACTCTTCTTGATTTTAGTTAGACCAACTAAGGAGGTATTCTAAGGGCTGTTGTATTTTAAGTGATACATGAGTGGAGCTAGCTTTACCCAGCTAGAGCTTTTTAAATTATATTATTTTGCACTAGTTCAGTGTTTAATTTAAGTGCGACTCTGAACACGGGAATATGTAGCCCAAAGCCAAGTTGTGAAATAAATAAATACGTAAATAAATAAAAGAAAAGGAAAAAATTTTTTTTTAATTAAAAAATTGAAATTCCAAAAAATGCGAACAGGAAAGAAGTCGTACGTGAAAGGCATTAAATTCAAAACACAGGATGCAACGTTCACTTTATTTCAAAGTGCAAGCTACCAAAGAGACTTTATTTTAGTTGCTATCTAACGAAACCAGACGTTCAAAGTTATTAGACGCATTTTGACGTAAAACCTTCTGTGAAATATTGTGTGTGTAAAATATGCGAGGCATTAGAGGGGTAACACGGGAAATATAATATCGCAATTTAACATTATTCCGTAACTACTTTCGAATGCAATTCTTAGTTGCCGTAAACGTATGTCGAGGTACCATTTATAAACCAGAAAATACGATAATTGTAACGTATTTTAACTTACATGGTAAATATTTAGAACGGCATCATATACCTTACTTTGGAATGTAAGTGAATGTATCATATCTCACGGTCAAATGTAAGCAAATAAAATTTACTATACTGTAATATTTTCTGCGTAAGTGTTCCGTTGTCTTTAAATGCGCGCCTTCAACGTGGGATTCAAAATGGTGGATTGTTCTGCTTGTACCATACAGTGCTCTAGCCGAGCCGGTGACGTCATAAAGCCCGCTAGTGGGTTTTAAGCAATATTTCGAAGCCCGTTTCGGATCTCTTGCCCCCCCCCCCCCCCCACTTTCCCTGCCCCAATGAGACAATTTGGAGCACCTCTGCGACTGAGAGTGGCGACAGGGAAAAACGCCCTCCCCCCCTTTAGATATAGTTTTGTTAAAAGATCTGCAGAATATCTTACTTCGGCTTGTTTGCGCTTGCTTCAACTCGAGCTGAGGTGTTCATTTTTCTTTGATAATAAACACCCAAGAACATACGCATATGCACATGAACACCGAAACATAAGTAGCTGATTACATTTTTAAGTGTTATGCTGAAGAGATAAGTTACCCTCGGGCCACGTGACACAGTAAACAGCACCCCCTCCTAACCTTACGCATGCGCAAAGGTTGTTCTCCCCCACATCTTTTCAAACAGTTAAATATTTGTTAAAACGAAGAGTATAAATTTAATTTACCCTCAAAATCACGACACATTTGCTATAACTTATAGCTGCACAGAAGCTCCTAAATACGACGGCATTTGAATGTGCAGCTCCAGTCCAAATACACATTCAATACAGAATCGTTTGTACAACTCAGCTGTTTGGAGGCATTGCAGTTGCAAAGTTGCAGAAAATCACGGAGTTTCGCGAATATTTTGTTAAGACTGTTGAGAATGTGTTCGACGAATTAATTTCAAGTTCTTGTTACCTACATTCAGCGCCCAAGTTGAAGAATTTTTGGGAAATTAGTATTGTCAGTCAATCACTTACTTTACTCGTCAGTGACAACTAAGAATTTATTGACCGTGAACAATTTCAGAATCTATTAACGCCACTAAAGATTAGTACATAACGATATCCCAGTACCATCACTCCTTTGTCGCAAGACCGATGTTTCCGTCCACTTAATGAACAGGGTTATAATGAAAAACTTCGTAACTGATAACAATGAAATAACAAGAAAGAACGACATCCAATATATAATACTATATTACTTTGTCATTACGCAAAACATTATCCAAAATTGGAGCCACAACAATTGTTCGATATGTATCACTCGTCCCATTTATCTTGACGCACACACACACAATTTTGTAGGATTACCAGTTTCAGATTTTTAGCCCGTTTTCAAATCCACTAAATTAAGTTCTACAACACACCCGTTGGCCACATAGTTCTTTTTTCTGGGTTGACAGATCTTTCGTCGGCAACCATGTGTTAGTTTGTAGCGCTAATAGTTTTGAGGGTTTTTCACTGAGAGAACAGATTTGTCTGTAACTAGGGCAAAGAGGCGCAATAGTTGTGACAAAATATCCTTGTCTACCGAATTAGGGCAAACCTTTAAGTATTTCAAGATCCACCAATACAAATTGACTTAATGGTTGCCTCGGTGGAGTAGCCGAACGGTCTAAAGCGTCTCGCTGCGGAGCGCGCGGTTGCTCGCCGTGGAGGTTCGAGTCCTCCCTGGGGCATGGGTGAGAGTGGAGCCCCTCCACGCTCGCGCCAGCATGGTGACCAACTCAATAGTTCTACTGTCACCTCTGCATGTGTTAGTAAGTAAATGTAGGCGTCACAGGAGTGGGTACTGTGATGTGTTCCGTACGTGTGGGTAAGATTACTCATTAATACGGTCCATATCGGGAGATAGTATTGGTCGAAAACTTAGAAAGAAGAGCGGTTTTAAGGGCAGAGGGAAAAAAGTGCCAAGGCAAGCGCCAAGGGAAAAAAACCTCTGCGACAGTCAGGAGCGGGTAGTAAGGGCAGTAGCAGATTCCTCGCTAACTGCGATAGTTCATGCAAGGGTAAGTTAAGTTAGTAGCGGGTATCGTGCATCGATTACCGTGTCAGAGCTAAGGTCGTCATAAAGACATCAATCCGGTAGTGCTGCAGCAGATCCTGCTACACTCGACCAGCCGGCCAAGTGCGGCAGCGTGCCACGATGTTTCTTGCATCCTCTCTCCGGCGGTGGCGTCCTTCGTCGCGGAACCTCTATGCGCAAATGACTGTGCGGAGAGGTTCCTGCCGCCGGTCGTCGGGGCCGCAACTTCACTGGGGGGCGCACGACTCCTTCAGCGCCTTCTCCAATGATTGCCCCTCCAGTGTAGCCTCCAGTTTGGCCTTCATTTCTTCAATCGCCTGTTTGGCCCGTTCCTGGGCTGGCGTCATCTGCTGGGCAGCTGCCGACTGCGGTTGTACAACCACAGGAGCGCCGGTAGTCGTAGCAGTGGTCGCCACAGAGCTGTGCGCCGCAGGGGCGGGCTCTGTAGCGTCCTCAGCGTCGTCATCGTAGAGGTCGCTCGCCAGTTCGGCGTGCAGCTGCCGGATCTGTCGGCAGACCTCGTCCCTCTCCGCAGCAAGTTGGGCCTGGAAGGCCACCCTCTCTGCTGCCATGGCGGCTTTGAATGCCGCCGTTGCCTCTTCCGCGGCAACGCGCAGGTCGTCCCCGGGCCGCGTCGTCTTCTTTGGGGCGGATGGCGCCGGCCCCCTTTCCGCTCTCGGCCGGTCCTCGCCGCCGCTGGCGGTGTTTTCCGGCCGGTCGCGGTCTGGGGGCGCGGCTGCCGCGCCGTCCCCTCGTCGTCGTCGTCGCCGTTTCCGCCGACGCTGCGGCCGCCGCGCCGCCTCCGGTTTGGCTTCGGCTTGAAAACGTGAGGACCGCCACATCGGGCGCAAGTCGGCGTCTCTTCTCTGCCGCGCACGCAGTCTCGTGAGTCATGCTCGCCAGAGCATTTGACGCACCGCGCTGCGTTGCGGCAGTACTTGGCCACATGGCCCACCCCCTGCCACTTGAAGCACTGGGGGAGAGGGTTCATGTCGGAAGGGAGAGCTTCTACCGTCACAGGAAAGCCCAAGAGCTTCCGCAGGGCGAATGCGTCGCCCCCATCATCGACCGTTTGCACGGCGACAACGTAGAGCGGCGGCCTCGTCCTGTTGGTCCGGTTGTGCAACTTAGCAGTGACACCACCGAACCCTGCTCGCCGCAGCCCTTCCCGGACTGCTGCACCATCACAGCACCATGACAGGCCTTTAGGAGCGCCCTGGTGTTCTTCTCGCGCTTCCCTTCAGACGTCGTCGTCAAGGGAGGAGCGTCGACGATGAAGGCGGCCACAGCGCTCTTGAGTGCCCTGTGGTCCGACTTCGTTGCTGCCTGTAGCGAAACGGTGGTGTTCGAATCGACCGCCTCGATGCCGACCTCTTTCTTGCAGCAGCCGACTATAATATCGTACACCTCCGCCCACGCGCCATTGCACGAGATGTACAAGGGCGGGGGAGGTGTATGATCTTCTTCTGTCTTCTTGCCGCGATCAGCAGACTCGATGAGTTGCGTGATCGACGGCCCCTTCACTGCAGGTTTCTTCTGCTGCGCCGATTTCTTCACCATGCTGTGGTGCGGGAGGACACGACAATTTGCACCGTTGTTAAAACAACGCAACGACATCTTCATTGTATGATCAAACGCAACGACAATTTGCTTCGATCCCGCCACAGCACGGACTTCCTGTCAGCTCTCCGGCAACTGGAACAGAGCGCGCTGCACCGACGATGCGCACGCCTCCGCTGCTCTGCTAAAAATGGGTGTGTGTGTTTGTCCTAAAGCCTCTCTCACACGGAGCAAGATTTGCGGGAAGCATGCCGCGCAGCACACAGGGCGGGCGAGCGGCCGGCCCTGCGGCCTGGTGGAGGGCTGTTTGCTGCAGGATTCTGCATATAGCGCGTGTCCTATTATTCTCGCATGTTTTCGGAATGTTACCTGCGCTGGCCAATCAGGAGTCGCGTATGGCGTGTGACCTTGCGGCCAGCGAGGCGGGAACTCGAAGAGAGCACTCCAGGCGGAACGCAGTGCCACGCGCCCGCAATCGAAGTGCGGTCTTTCTCAATCGATTACAAAGAAACTATTCGGCAAAAAAATGTGATTCTCGCACAACTTATAGATGCATTCTTCTGCTTCGTGATAAAATGAATATTATTTTGTTAGAGGTCATAGTTCTTGTGATATTTACGTATTTAGTACAGTACTACAAGGAATCCGAAAATTTTACATTGAAAAATAGAGGTCGCTATGAATTTGCGTTTGGTACACGTTAGGTCATATATTGCTGGGGATGAAATGTAGTTGAAATATTGAATTATTCTTCGAAGTTGGAAGGATGTCGCTATCTTTCACCAATCTCGAGATAATGGGTTGTATGTAAAGCACTTGTTCCCGATCGCGTGCGTCAGCGAAGAAAACTGGACGAAATTTTCATATAATCCCTTATATCTCATAAATGATTGGAGGTATCGAAGCAAGACTTTATGAAATGATAATACGCAAAGTGAAGTTTATTTTGTCACGTTATTAATTTACGAAACTTGCATATGAAACGCGTTATTCGAGCAACTACAGATTTTATTCAATGAAGTAATGGACTTTTAAGGAGTCACGGATACCTGGTAAAACTAAATTTGCATTGTCTTTATTTTTACAACATCAGTGAGCAATTTGTTTAATTTTATACCGCTTATGATTATTTTCATATACTACTAACTTGTCTTGCTCTCAGTATAATAAATACAGTTTAATATTATGTGGTAACTGCAAATGCATAAAAACGTTAGTGGGAGGAATATTTGTAAACTCTATTGTTTTGACAAAAGAAGCGGATTTTACCATTACAACGAAAGTGTCTGCATATTAACGTAATCTCATCACTGAAATATTACTCTGAAAAAAGGAAAAAAAGTAGTGCTGTGAAATAAATAGCTTCTTGATTTGAAATTACAGAGGAATTCGATATCGCAGTATGTTTTTATATGATGTAGAACAAACTGATGAGATGATTTTATATGTATACATTCAAATTTCTGAGAAATAAGGCAAATCATTTAGAGTACATATATTTCAGTTAGTGTGCCAACACAGAGCGATGTGGATATTTTTTTTTTTTTTTTTTTTTTTTTTTTTTTTTTTTTTTTTTATATCGGAAACATCTTTGAGCTTGTCAAAAGAATTCAATTTAGACCATCGTGGCTGGTTTATAGGATTCCAGTAAGTTAAACGTTTTTGTATTTCTAAGATTGAGATACAAAAAACAGATTTTTTCGCCTGTTTTCAAACACAATTTTCATCATTTAAATATACTAGGGTAGCGGATTCGACGAGGGTTCCAATACTTACATATTTCGTATACGAGCTACAAACAGTATAAAATAAAACACTTTCACTGATTCCCCACTAAGTTTCAATGTAACTACACATTTATGTGCCCTACCAGACTTATCTTCTTCTTCTGACAAACGTATTTTAACATCCTGTCCCTGACAACGTAACTTCTCTTGTTCCGATGTTAAAATCCGCTTCTTTTGCAGACCTAACAAATATTATTGTCACTAACATTTTTAAGCAGATAAAATAGCAACAGAACATTGAATGTTCCGATTTCTACATCTACATCTACATGGGATACTCTGCAAATCACATTTAAGTGCCTGGCAGAGGGTTCATCGAACCACAATTATACTATTTATCTCCCATTCCAGTCTCGAATAGCGCGCGGGAAGAAAGAACACCTGAATCTCTCTGTTCGAGCTCTGATTTCTCTTATTTTATTCTGATGATCATTTCTACCTATGTAAGTGGGAGTCAACAATATATTTTCGCATTCGCAGAAGAATGTTGGTGATTGGAGTTTCGTAAGTAACCCATGCCGCAGGGATAAGCGCTGTTGTTGTAATGATTTCCATCCCTGATCCTGTATCATTTCCGTAACGCTGTCTCCCCTGTATCGTACCAATACGAAACGAGCTGCCCTTCTTTGGACTCTTTCGATGTCCTCCGTCAAACCCACCTGATAAGGATCCCACACTGGGCTGCAATACTCCAAAAATGGAAGGTCAAGCGCAGTGTATGCAGTTTCTTTAGTAGTTCTGTTGCATCTCTTAAGGGTTCTGCCAATAAAACGCAGTCTTTGGTTCGCCTTTCCCATGATATTATCTACGTGTTCTTTCCAGTTTAAGTCTGAAGTAATAGTGATTCCTAGGTATTTTGTGGAGTTTATGGCCTTCACATTTGATTGATTTATGTTGTAAACAAAGTTTAACGGATTTCTTTTCGTACTCATGTGGACGACTTCACACTTCTCATTATTTAGAGACAATTGCCAATTTTTACACCATACTGATATCTTATTCAGATCGTTCTGCAGTTGGTTTTGATCTTCAGATGATTTTACTAGACGGTAAATGACGGCATCATCTGCAAACAACCTAAGAGAGCTACTTAGATTTTCCCCTAAATCGTTTATGTAAATAAGGAATAGCAGAGGACCAATAACACTACCCTGTGGAACGCCCGATATCACCTCTGTTTTAGTCGATGCCTTACCATCGATTACTACGAACTGTGTCCTCTCTGACAAGAAATCCCCTATCCAATTGCAAATTTGGGGCGATATACCATAACCACGCAATTTGATTAAAAGCCGTTTGTGAGGTACGGTGTCAAAAGCTTTCTGGAAATCAAGAAATACGGAATCGATTTGCGAACCTTTGTCGATAGCACCCATCACTTCGTGTGAATATAGAGCTAGTTGTGTTTCGCATGAACGATATTTTCTAAATCCGTGTTGACCTTGGGTCAATAGATCGTTCTGTTCGAGATAATTCATAATATTTGAATACAGGATATGTTCCAAAACCCTGCTGCAAATTGACGTCAATGAAATAGGCCTGTAGTTTAGTGGGTTACTCCTACTGCCTTTCTTGAATATAGGTGTGACCCGTGCATCTTTCCAATCTTTTGGTACAGATCCTTCTATGAGAGAGCGGTTGTATATGACTGTTAAGTAAGGAGCTATCGCTTCAGCATAATCAGATAGAAATCTAATGAGTATACAATCCGGACCAGAAGACTTGTTCTTATTAAGTGATTTTAGTTGCTGCACTACTCCGATGATATCTACTTCTATGTTACTCATTACGGCATCTGTTCGTAATTCGAAATCTGGAATATTGGTTTCGTCTTCTTTGGTGAATGAGTTTCTAAAAGCTAAGTTTAGTAACTCTACTTTAGTAGCGCTGTCATCGGCAGGATCGCCATTACTATCACGTAGTGAAGGTATTGTTTGTGACTTTCCCCGAGTATATTTAACATATGACCAAAATCTCTTTGGGTTTTCAGTCAAGTTACGAGAAAGAGTTTCGTTGTGATAAATGTTGTAGGCATCTCGCATTGAAATCCTCGCTAAATTTCGAGCTTCTGAGTACAATCGCAAATCCTGGGGATTTCGTGTTCGTTTAAATTTAGTGTGCCTTTTCCTTTGCTTTTGCAACAGTGTCCTAACCTGTTTTGTGTACCAAGGGGGATCGCCTCCTTCTTTTATTAATTTATTAGGTATAAAACTTTCAATTGCTGTCGATACCACTTCTTTGAATTTGAGCCAAATCTGGTCTACACCTACGTTTAGTGTTAGAAACGAGTGGAAGCTGTCTTTCAAGAAGCAATGTATTTTGTTTCTATCTGCTTTCCTGAACAAATATACTTTGCTAATACCTGTATCCGTTTTGATGCTCGTTATGAGCTCAGGATTATTTGTTGCTAAGAGATCAAGTGTGTTTTCACATCCATTTACAATTCTAGTTAGCTCCTGAACTAATTGTTCGAAGTAATTCTCAGAGAATGCGTTGAGTACAATTTCACACGATGCTTTATGCGTACCTCCTGATTTGAAAATATAATTTCGCCAACAGATCGAGGGTAAATTAAAATCACCAGCTACTATTATCGTGTGAGTCGGGTACGTTTTTGTAATTAGACTCAGGTTTTCTTTGAACCTTTCTGCTATTGTATCGTCAGAGTCGGGAGGCCGGTAAAAGGAACCGATTATTAACTTCTTACGATTTTCGGGTACAACCTCTACCCATAATAGCTCGCACGAACTATCAGCTTCAACTTCGCTACATGAAATACTACTTTTGACAGCGACAAACACGCCCCCCACCTATTTTGTTTAATCTATCCTTTCTGAACACCGATAGATCTTTTGAAAATACTTCTTATGAACTTATTTCCGGCTTGAGCCAACTTTCTCTGCCTATAATGATGTATGTTTCGGTGCTTTCTATTAACGCTTGCAGTTCTGGAACTTTCCCGACACAGCTACGACAATTTACAACTGTTATACGGGTAGTTTCCGGATCTACATTTCTCCTGTGATCCACCTGAACCCTTTGAGATTGCCCATTTTCTATTTTCCCGAAGCTCTTTATCCTAAAAAACCGCCCAGTCCACGCCACACAGCCCCGCTACCCGTGTAGCCGCTTCCTGCGTATAGTGGACTCCTGACCTATTCAGCGGAACCCGGAAGCCCACCACCCGATGGCGCAAGTCAAGGAATCTGCAGCCTACACGGTCGCAGAACCGTCTGAGCCTCTGATTCAGACCCTCCACTCGGCTCTGTACCAGAGGTCCACAGTCGGTCCTGTCAACTATGCTGCAGATGGTGAGCTCTGCTTTCATCTTGCAAGCAAGACTGACAGTCTTTACCACTTCAGTTAGCCGCTCGAAACCTGAGAGGATCTCTTCAGATCCGAAACTACACACGGAGTGCACGTTGGCCCTCTTCCCCTCCTTGGCAGCCATCTCTCTAAGGGGCTCCATCATCCGCCTAACGTTGGAGCTCCCAACTACAAGTAAACCCACCCTCTGTGAAAGCCCGGATCTTGCAGGCTGGGTGGTGACAGGGTGAGAGACACCATCCGACTCAGGAACGTCGTCCTGAGCAGACAGCGCCTCAAACCTGTTCGCAAGACGAACCGGGGAGGCCTCACGATCGGTCCCCCGGAATGTCTTGCGCCTCCTGCCACGCACTGGAGCAACCTCCCACGCAACCACGGGTGGGATGTCTGCCTCACTGCTAGCAGTTTCAGGGCATGTCGCTGCCGCAGGCCGATCGGTGGAGACGACGGGAGTCCGTTCGGTCCCCACCACCGGCCAACAACAACGACGCCCATCGATCGCAGCTTCCAACTGTGCAACCGAGGTTAACACAGCTTGAACCTGGGAGCGAAGTGTCACCAGCTCAGACTGCATCCGCACACAGCAGTCACAGTCCCTATTCATGATTACAGTGCCAACAAAAACAAACACTACAGTCGCGATGCGTTCAAAGGAAAACGAAACTGTTCGTTAGAACGCGGATGTGAATCCAATACGCACGACAGCTCAGTATAACTTTACAAATTGAGACGAGAAAGTGTAGACGAAAATCAAAATACTATATGTCGCTTCTAATCAGAAAATAGACGACTGTCGCGACGCGGTTCACACGGCGGAATAATACACTAACCAGATATTTAACGTGAATATGAATCAAATAAAAACGCGAGCACAGAATAAATTTAATGCACTCAAGGGAAAACGCAATGAAAAGTAAAAATAGGTAGCTTCTAGAGAGAAGCCGGTTACACTTACAACTGATAAATTACTGCTACGCCACTGGAGAGGTGTGCTCTGGACGACGTCCGCTGGGCGACTAAACGGCAGGGCGACTAAACGGCAGGGTAACCAGACGTCCAGAATATTTAAACTAATAATACTGAGGACAAGATAGTTTGTACTTCATGAAACTGTCCATTCTAAAATTAAATGAGTAGCTTCTTTACTTACATAGAAAAACAGCAATTTTCGTTTCACCAGCTATTGACGGCCCTTAAAAATCCCACTACTTCATTCATTAATATCTGTACTTTGTTAAATATTGGGATTCATGTGAAAGTTTCGTAAATTGATCATATGAAAAAATAATCTCCCCTTTGCGTGCTATCGTTTGATAAAATCTTGCTTCGATACCTCCAATCATTTAAAATATATAAGGGATTTTATGAAAATTTCTTTCCGTTTTCTTCGCTGACGCGTGTGATACGAAACAAGGGCCTTACATACAACCCATTATCTCGAGATTGGTGATAGATATCGACATCCTTCCAACTTCAAAGAATAATTCAATATTTTAGCTACATTTCATCCGCAGCAACATATGACCTAACTTGCACCAAACGCAAATTCATAGCGACCTCTATTGTTCAATGCAAAATTTTCGGATTTCTTGCAGTACTATACTGAATCCGTTAATATGACAAGAACTATAACCACAAACAAAGTAGTAGATAGATCTTCATGAAGCTGAAGAATGCAGCTATAAGATGTGCGAGAATCATTTTTTTTACCGAATAGTTTCTTCACAATCGTTTGATAAATAAAGCAGCTCGGCCGTGTTGTGCGTCTTGGCGTCCACCCAGCGAAGCCAGCCTGCACGCTTCCGCACCCCATCTTGCACCGTGTGAGAGAGACGCAGTGTGTTTCAGTCGCATTCCTACTCGACAGCCGACTGACGAGCGCGCCATCCAGGAAACTTCTCGCGAACCATGCTCCGTGTGAGAGTGGCTTTAGGTTAGTTTACCTAGGTTTAAGTAGTTTGTAAGATACGGACTGATGACCACGCAGTTTGGTCCGATAGATTTACAGACATTTGAACTTAATGGTTTCTTTATCCGACCGCGGTGGCCGAGGGGACTGAGGCGCTACAGTCACGGTCTGCACGGCCACTACGGTCGAGGTTTCGAATCCCCCCTCGGGCATGGATATTTGTGCCGTCCTTAGTCTTAGCTAGTTCATAAGTAGTTCCTAAGCTTAGGGACTGATGACCCCGTAGTTAAGTCCCATAAGTTCTACAAACATTTGAACATCTTTTTGGTTCCTTTACCGATAGTGATGTAGCGACGATCACTTTGTGTATCGAAGTAGAGCGCGTCTCACTTCACATGGAGCATAGGGACGAGGACAATGGACGGTTTCGCGAATGTGCCTAAAACAGGGAAAGGAGCGTCACAACTTCACTGCTACCTATTCCTCGATGTTGACGGATTACAATGGTCGAAATAATTTAAATCGAAGGTTTATTCGCAATATCGAATTTCCAGCTCCTGTATTAGGTATAGATGTACTACCCGAGGCAGACATAGGAAAATTTGCGCCTAACTGCGACTCGAACCAGGATTTTCTGCTTGTAACTTTCGGCTATCCGACCACCTTTCCAGGACGGACCGAAATTTCTGTGTACCACAGTGACCATACATACGACAGTCACTATGTTCAGGATTCATTCGTCT
Organism: Locusta migratoria; assembly: GCA_026315105.1. Classification (NCBI taxonomy): domain Eukaryota; kingdom Metazoa; phylum Arthropoda; class Insecta; order Orthoptera; family Acrididae; genus Locusta; species Locusta migratoria. The sequence continues at coordinate 299,336,147 of CM048744.1, forward strand.
CTAATGTTCTACGCATCATGTGAAATAGAAAGTAACGAAACAAATAAACTTGCGCTATTGATATAATATTTAAGAACTGTTGGTCTATAAGTAGAAATAACATTAATTATTTGTAATCTCCATTTGCTTTATAGGCCTGTATACAATTTGTTGCGGCCGCCGAGGCACTTCACCGTTATTCATACCTGCAGTCGGTCACTCCCCTTTGACCACACCACACACGAGCGATTTTGAAAGCAATTGCAATTATTATTCCGAACGTCTCTGGGTCACGAAAATCTGTCACATTTTGCTATATTTAGGAGCGTTTTCACTGATTGGTGTATGTTGTTCACTAATATGTGCAAAACATGGAAAGAAATTAATTTAACTTGTTTTGGAATGCTCTTATTCCGAACTAGGCTATCTTACAAAATATAATGCATTTTGAATTGACATCAAGTGTGTCTAGTAAATTTTTACAATTTGTATTTGCGAAAATAAAATTCTGCAAACCTCTTACTTGTTTTTTAAGCAAACTGACTAAGTAACAGATATGACCTCGTTGAAGTATCCCTGAAAATATACTCCTTTTTACAGATTAGTTTCGTCCAGGAATGAATATTATACGATCTGATATCAAGAGGATTGACTTATTTAGAAATAGGAAATATTTTTGTAGAGCAACGAAAATATTAGGGGAGGTTAAAAATATATCTGACAGCAACATAATAATTACACCTTTTAATTTCCTGCAAATCTGTGTCTTTGTACTCTCCTTTATAGAGTATACTTGATATCGCCGAGTAAGGCTGCGTTTATAGACAGCAGTGCCTCCGCGGCGGGGCGGAACGGGGCGTCAGCTGTTATTTGGCGGAGGATTTTTTTTTTATTTTTTTATTTATTTTTTTTTTTTTTTTTTATTGTCGTTTCAATTCCCCTAAAAAAGGGGCGGGCCGGCAGCGCTCACTGGCGCTTTTCGGCCTACAGCGGGCGCTGATAACCTCGCTGTTGAGCGCCCTAAAACACCAATCATCATCATCATCATCATCATCGGCCTACAGAAATAAAAATCTTTATCAACATGTTCCGTACAGACCAAGAAGTAAATATATACTCTATGGTTGACAGGTTCTTGTATGTACCCTCGTTCACATAGTGAAAAATATTGCCAACATAGAACGAAGATTTCATGACAAAACATACATTGCTTCGCGGTTTCATGGTTTCGAAACAGTGTTTCGAAACCACCGATAGTACGGATTCATTCGTTTCTAAACCGTCAGATGTTTCATTTTTCCCATCTCTAACTCTAACTAGCGGAGCAGCTGTGCTACATCTGGCAGGGCGGCACAGTTGTCGGCACTGCCGTATGGCGCGCGGTTCCGCCACAGCGTCATTAGCCGCCGTGTAAAGAGACTCCGCACAACCGCGGCGGTCTGGAAGTGCAGCCGCTAGTATTCTGACTCCGCGGCGGCCGCTACCGCAACCGCGCCTGTAAACGGCTCCCACGCTGCCTTATGAGAAACCGCGCGCTACCAAACCGCCGAGGTGCAACCGCGGGCTATAAAACACGGCCTAAGGCTAGGCGCAAATTGAGACGCGTATAGCACTCGCATAGGCTACAGCCACACTTACGTTTTTTGAAGCTGGACGCTCAGCGTCAAAAGACGGCACAGTCATAGGCAGGCTGGAGAAGGCCGGTAGTGGCCACACACGGCGTCTTTTTCTTCCAGCGTCAGACGGGAAGAAAAGGCGCATCCTCAAGGTCAGGCGCCAGTCGGATGGCCCGCGGCCCATTCACTGCGTCAAAAGACGCTTCTCACATTGCGTTCCCGCGTGAACTCAGTATTATCTGTGCAGTCTGCCAACGCACAGTAGTGTGTGTAGTCAAGTGTTATTACTGTTTTTTTTTTTTTTTTTTTTTTTTTTTTTTTTTTTTTTTTTTTTTTCGATGAGTGAGATGGAAAAAAATTTAACTTGATAGCGGACGTATTATCTTAGAAGTTGAAGCTCGACCGTATTTATACGACATTCAAAAAAAGAAGAGAGAGAGAGACGGTTGGCTAGCTGTCATTTTATACAATGTAAACAAGTAATAAAATAAGTAACAAAACTTCACTTACCTCAGAGTAACTGATAGTTTTTCTTCAGCCCTTATACAATCACGTAGTCGAGTATTTCTTCCAGTAATAGCACTCGATACATTATACAGCAGAGTTTCGTATGACGTAATAGACATCCTGTAGTACTCAAAAAAACTTTTCAGGGTTTTCTTTAAGTTTGTTGTATATCAGAGTGAATTTTCTCCTCTCTGATCTGTCTTCAATTATTGGATAAATCCAAATACGTCTTTTTTGTCTACGTCGTCTCCGTCGAATCAGTAACAATGCAGCACATATTATTGTTGCAGACTGTTTACTTAATACATTCATTTCTCAATGCTGCGATGTCACCCACGCAGGTCTGAAACGCTACTGAGCCAAATGTGGCCACATTCACGTTTTTGGTCGGTAGGACGCCTGTAAGATACCGCTGTATATACGCGGTCGAATGTGGCCACCACGTGGCGCCTTTTAAAGCTGCTTCTTTAGACGCTCAGCGTCCAGCTTCAAAAAACGCAAGTGTGGCCGTAGCCATAGTGTCGCGACGCTCCAGCGCTACACGCGCTGCGCCGGACCAGCGCAAACTGGGACGCGTGCGAGGGCTTGGGCGGGTGGAGCACTAGAACGTCCGGTAGGGGTCAAACGACAATTTCTAAGTTTGAAATGGGAATATCTTCGGTGTTGAAAATACTATCTTCCTGTGATTTTCTGACTTTTAATAGTTTTCGACATTGTTTAAGCTACCTTAATAATTTTTTTTTTCCCACCCCCATGAACCACAGACATTGCCGAGGTGGGGTGGCTTGCGTGCCTCAACGATGCAGATAGCCGTACCGTAGGTGCAACCACAGCGGAAGGGTATCTGTGGAGAGGCCAGACAAACGTGTGGTTCCTGAAGAGGGGCAGCAGCCTTTTCAGTAGTTATAGGGGCAACAGTCTGGATGACTGACTGAGCTGGCCTTGTAACATCAGCTAATGTGGCTTTGCCACAAGGTTACTGCGAACGGCTGAAAGCATGGGGAAACTACAGCCGTTACTTTTCCCGAGGACATGCAGCTCTACTGTATGAAAACATGATGATGGCATCCTCTCGGGTAAAATATTCCGGAGGTAAAATAGTCCCCCATTCGGATCTCCGGGCGGGGACTACTCAGGAGGATGTTATCATCAGGAAAGACAATACTGGCATTCTACGGATCGGAGCGTGGAATGTTAGATCCCTTAATCGGGTAGGAAAATTAGAAAATTTAAAAAGGGAAATGGATAGGTTGAAGTTAGATATAGTGGGGATTAGTGAAGTTCGGTGGCAGGATGAACAGGATTTCTGGTCAGGTGAGTACAGGATTATAAATACAAAAGCAGTTGGGGGTATCACAGGAGTAGGACTGATAATGAATAAGAAAATAGGAATGCGGGTAAACTACTATAAGCAGCACAGTGATCGCATTATCATTGTCAAGATAGATACGAAGCCAACACCGACAACAGTAGTACAGGTTTATATGCCAACTAGCTCTGCTGATGATGAGGAGATCGAAGAAATATATGAGGAGGTAAAGGAAATTATACAGACAGTTAAGGGAGAGGAAAACTTAATTGTAATGGGAGACTGGAATTCGGTAGTAGGAAAAGGAAGAGAAGGAAAAATAGTAGGTGAATATGGACTGGGCAGAAGGAATGAAAGAGGAAGTCGCCTGGTAGAATTTTGCATGGAACATAATTTAATCATAACAAACACGTGGTTTAAGAATCACAAAAGAAGGTTGTATACTTGGAAGAGACCAGGAGACACCGGAAGATATCAGATAGATTTTATAATGGTAAAACATAGATTCCGGAACCAGGTTATAAACTGCAAGACATACCCAGGGGCAGATATAGACTCTGACCATAACTTGTTAGTCATGAACTGTAGGCTGAAACTGAAAAAACTGCAGAAAGGTAGGAAAATAAGGAGATGGGACCTAGATAAATTGAAGGAACTTGAAGTTCTGGTGAATTTCAGAGGGAGCTTTAGGCAACAATTGACAGAAACAGGGGGAAATAAAACAGTAGAAGAGGAATGGGTAGCATTGAGAGATGAAATAGTGAAGGCAGCGGAGGACAAAATAGGTAGAAAGGCAAGACCAACAAAAAATCCTTGGATAACACAGGAAATACTAAATTTAATTGATGAAAGGAGAAAATATAAAAATGCAGTAAATGAAACAAGCAAAATGGAGTACAGACGACTAAAAAATGAGATTGACAGGAAATGCAAAATGGCTAAGCAGGAGTGGCTAGAAGCCAAATGCAAATCTGTAGAAGAATGTATAAGAAGGGGGAAAATAGATACCGCCTACAGAAAAATAAAAGACACATTTGGGGACAAGAAAAGTAATTCTACGAATATCAAGAACTCAGATGGGAAACCAGTTCTCAGCAAAGAAGGGAAAGCTGAAAGGTGGAAAGAGTACATAGAGCAGCTCTACAAAGGAAATGAACTTAGAGACGATGTTGTAGGAAGGGAAGAGGAAGTAGATCAAGATGAAATAGGAGATACTATACTGAGAGATGAATTTGAGAGAGCCCTGAAAGACCTAGGTCGGAACAAGGCCCCAGGAGTAGATGACATACCCTCAGAGCTACTAAAGTCTCTGGGAGAGCCAGCCATGACAAAACTATTTGAACTGGTGTGTAGGATGTATGAGACAGGCGAAATACCCTCAGACTTTAAGAAAAATGTAATAATCCCCATTCCAAAGAAATCAGGCGCAGACAGGTGTGAAAATTACAGAACCATCAGTTTGATAAGTCATGGTTGCAAAATTTTAACACGAATTATCCACAGGAGAATGGAAAAGCTGGTAGAAGCTGACCTCGGGGAAGATCAGTTTGGATTCAGGAGGAACGTAGGAACCCGGGAGGCAATACTTACCTTACGTCTTATCTTAGAAGATAGATTAAGGAAAGGCAAACCTACATTTTTAGCTTTTGTAGATTTGGAGAAAGCATTTGACAATGTTGACTGGACTACACTCTTTCAAATTCTGAAGTCAGCAGGGGTAAAATACAGGGAAAGGAGAGTTATTTACAATTTGTACAAAAGCCAGACCGCAGTTATTAGACTTGAAGGGCATGAAAGGGAAGCATCAGTTGGGACGGGAGTAAGACAGGGTTGTAGCCTTTCTCCGATGTTATTCAATTTGTACATTGAGCAGGCGGTGAAGGAAAGCAAGGAAAATTTTGGAATAGGCATTAAAGTTCAGGGGGAAGAAATAAAAACATTGCGTTTTGCTGATGACATTGTAATTCTGTCAGAGACAGCGAACGACCTGGAAGAGCAGTTGAATGGAATGGACAGTGTGTTGAAGAGAGCGTATAAAATGAACATAAACAAGAGCAAAACAAAAATAATGGAATGTAGTCTTAGAAAATCAGGTTATGCCGAAGGAATTAGATTAGGTAATGAGACAATGAAGGTGGTAGATGAGTTTTGTTACTTGGGTAGTAAAATAACATGCAATGGTCGCAGTACAGAGGATATAAAATGCAGAATGGCAATGGGAAGAAAAGCATTTTTGAAAAAGAGAAATTTGCTAACATCGAATATTAATTTAAGTGTGAGGAAGTCTTTTCTGAAGGCATTTGTGTGGAGTGTTGCCTTGTACGGGAGTGAAACATGGACGATAAGCAGTGCGGACAGGAAGAGAATAGAGGCTTTTGAAATGTGGTGTTACAGAAGAATGCTGAAGATTAAGTGGGTAGATCACATAACTAATGAAGAGGTACTGAACAAAATTGGCGAGAAAAGGAATTTTTGGCATACCCTGACTAAAAGAAGGGATCGCTTGGTAGGACATATTCTTAGACATCGAGGATTCGTAAATTTAGCATTGGAGGGAAGTGTGTGGGGTAAAAATCGCAGAGGGAGACCAAGAGACGCGTATAGTAAGCAGATTGAAGTGGATGTGGGTTGTCGTTCTTATGAGGAGATGAAAAGGCTTGCTCAGGATAGAGTAGGGTGGAGAGCTGCATCAAACCAGTCTCCGGACTGAAGACCATAACAACAACAATAATTTTTATTTGTAACTGCAAATTTATAAGATTTTTTCCACATTTACCATTGCTTCCCGACAGCGGTCAATTGACCGCTTCTCAAGACTATGCAATTTATCCGGTTTATTTGGCGCTTTTCTTAGCCAACAATGATTAGTTTCATACATTTTTGTCTGTAGTGGCTATTACGCGTTTATTTGATGGCACCGGTCAGAATTTCTTGCCCTCAACAACTCCAGACTCCATCTATTTTGACTGCTGACAGAGAATAAGGAAAATCTGAAGTACTAACGATACGAAAAACCTGCCAAGTTGGATTGTGCAACAAAAACAAAACTAGAGAGATTTACTACATATGTAAAAAAGTCTGCATGTGGTTCACATCTAAGTAAGCGGATATGCCAAAAGTGCATGTGAGTACTCTAGTAAATCAGTATTTATTTGTTACAGAAAAGAGTATAATTTATAAATAGTTAAGCAATCCTGTGAAAACAACATTTGTTACCTATGGTGATATCGTTTAAAACAGAAACATAGAAAATGCAAGCAATTTTATGTATCAATAATATGGTGTCACTCATTTTTGTTGCAATATCGATTAAAACTAAATTTTATGATCTTCAAATAAGAATGTGCCTACATTATTATTACTATTATTATTAAACAAGTAAAAAATAGTAAAATCATTATTAATGACAATAAATACGAAATATCTGTATATCTTCTGAAATAAAGCATTTGAAAATATAATGAAAAAAGTAATGGTCAACTGATCTCCATTGGGCGTTCCAGGGGGTAGATCTAAACTGGACGTTCTAGTATTACCACAGACAAATATATACAGACGGGAAACCGTAAGGGCCCGGTCACACGCTCAGGGGTGCGGGGAGGGAAGGTTCCGTAAGATGTCCAATGATGGCGCTGCGGTCAGAAGCAGCCCTTTAGGCCCGGCGCACACTTGACGCAGCAGAGGCAGAGGAGAGGCAGAGGCGAGGCCTCCGTCCGTCTGTAACGCATGCTTTCTAATGGGCCAGCGCACACTTAACGCAGCCGCGGCGGAGGGCAGGCGTTTCCTCGGTCACGCCTCTGTCCCGTTGTCCGAGGCGCACAGTTTTCCTGCGCCTCTGTTCCACCTCTGTCGCAAAGTGAAATTTCAAGTCATCGGATATGCTTCGAAAAAAAAAAAAATGATTTATGCAGACGAATATAAGCTTCATCCTTCTCTGTATTTAGTTTCTTTGTAACACTTTTACTTTCTGCGTAAAAAAATTAAAAGTACTATTTTCCGATTTGTGCGTGTTTTGCGCTGACGCACAATCGATTTTGCAGAAACTACTCACTAGAAAAAAAATTATTTTTCTGTATCACATAGGCAAAAGCCACTGCATGACGTTGGGGAGGTTTTCTTTTCGTTATTGTACATAGTTATTGTTATAATAAAAAATAAATTACAACGCCGGGCATATTTTGAAGAGTTTGCAGTGAAAAAAGTAGTCGCTGGCTAGTTTGCTTTTGGTGCGTTTTACACCATACATTACTGCGAACGAAATGTAGCTAACATATCGAAATCGTTTTTAACGGTGGAAGGAGAGCAATATCTCTTTAGATTCTCGAGAAAATACGTGAGATACACGTTTGACGCGCCGCGGTCGGCAGCTACGCGGCACACGCACGGCTGTTGCCGCCTGCTGTGCCGAGTGCGGAGCTGCCTCGTGTCTCCCTTCTTCGTATGCTGCCCTGGAAACGAACAACTTACTGAAATACAAAGACACCGAGATGCTGATTGTGTATTTTACTGGTTTTAGTAAACTTTGTGGCAAGCATGAAAGCACTATATAAGCTAAAATTCCCGTTACTACTGAATAATAAGTTCGGCGAAACCAGAAGGGACGTGCAACGATTTTTTTTTTTTTTTTTTTTTTTTTTTTTTTTTTTTTTTTTTTTTTATTTACTATCAGGGACCTTCTTCAATTTCTTGAAACACAATGTCCGCCCCTTCGTGGAGCTTCAGCTCACTGCTAAACCATAGGTGACAGATGACGCTAGGAACGCCTCTCGTCAGTATTTCTCAACCTGAATTCTATACTACTTTCAGAAATTCAACATTTGCAAATGTATTAGCATTAGCTTCACTAATTACTAACAAATATAATGGCTGCTGAAGGTAATGTTGACAGAGACAAAATAGGAATGCAATGTAATAAAATGTTGCATGTACATGCACAGCTGCCGTCATAGAAGAAGAAAAAAGCAAACGTCAGTATCTTAGTACTCAGGAGCATGGAAGAGCTACGAATAAAGATCTAAGTAAGGAATCACTTTGCGTGCAAATGCAGTTAAACAAGGAGACTATGATTTGCAAAATTTTTCATATCGACATATCTTTCAATTTAAGACATATGAAAAGCATACCAGGTGTCACCGAGAAGAAAAGTGTTTCTGATCGTATATACTGCGCCGCAATCATGTTTAAATATGTCAGTTGTATAAAGGTTCTTTAAATTATTGAATTTGCTGTGACACTTGTTTCACTGAATTATAAAAGAAATGAAAGAAAAATAAATCTGACTTTAATTAAATTCCTAAAACATATCCGTAATTTTTCTTTAGCGGGTATCATGTGTCACACTATTTTTCTTCTCTGTTAAGTCCTTCTTACTCAGCATGTGACTCTCTTTGAACTGTCGTCTGTTTAGTCGGAATAGCTCAAGAGCTTAAAATGAGCTTCCATGGACCAGAGAAGTTCAGCATGTATTCGTCACTTTTGCCTTTGCTCAACAGACCTTTAACTGCTCTTATACTCCATCAGAACACACACACACACAAATTAAATTAAGTGAGTTTTGAAGGAGATCCAGGAATTAAATCTGATTGCATGGAGAGGTTTGCAGTGGGCATGCAGCACGTGCTGTTGCAAGCTGCGCTGCCTCCTCTGCCTGCGCTGCGTCAAGTGTGCGCTGGGCTGCATGTCCACTGCAAACCTTTCGGTGCAATCAGATTTAATTTCTGAATCTCCTTCAAAACTCAGTTCCTTTAATTTGTGTGTGTTTATGAGTGTGTGTATTCTGATAGAGTATAAGAGCACTGCAAGATCTGTTGAGCAACAGACAAAACTGACGAATACATGCTGAACTTCTCTGGTCCATGGAAGCTCTTGAGCTATTCCGACTAAACAGATGACAGTTCAAAGAGGGCCACATGCTGAGTAAGAAGGACTTAAAAGAGAAGAAAAATAGTGCGTGACACGTTATACCCGCTAAAGAAAAATTAGGGTTATGTTTTAGAAATTTAATTAGACAGATTTATTTTTCTTTCATTTCTTTTATAATTCAGTGAAACAAGTGTCACAGCAAATAATTGAAAGAACCTTTATACAACTGACATATTTAATCATGATTGTGGCGTAGTATGTACGATCAGAAACACTTTTCTTCTCGGTGATACCTGGAATGCTTTTCATATATCTTAGATTGAAAGATATAACGATATGAAACATTTTGCAAATCGTAGTTTCCTTAAATGCATTTGCACGCAAAGTGTTTAGCAGTGAGCTGAAGCTCCACGAAGGAGTGGACATTGTGTTTCAAGAAATTGAAGAAACTCCCTGACAGTAAAAAAAAAAAAAAAAAAAAAAAAAAAAAAAAAAAAAAAAAAAAAAAAAAATCGTTGCACGTCCCTTCTGGTTCGCCGAACTAATTATTCAGTAGTAACGGGAATTTTAGCTTATACAGTGCTTTCATGCTTGCCACAAAGTTTACTGAAACCAGGGACTATAGACCGTAAAAATACACAATCAGCATCTTCGGTTTAAGAATCTCGGTGCCTTTCTATTTCAGTAAGCTGTTCATTTCCAGGGCAGCATACGAAGAAGAGAGACACGAGGCAGCTCCGCACTCGGCACAGCAGGCGGCAATAGCCGCGCGTGTCTTGCCGACCGCGGCGCGTCAAACGTGTATCTCACGTATTTTCTCGACAATCGAAAGAGATATAGCTCTCCTTCCACCGTTAAAAACAATTTCGGTATGATAGCTACATTTCGTTCGCAGTAATGTATGGTGTAAAACGCAAACTAGCCAGCGACTACTTTTTCCACTGCAAACTCTTCAAAATGTGCTCGGCGTTGTACTTTATTTTTTATTATAACAATAACTATGTACAATAACGAAAAGAAAACCTCCCCAACGTCATGCGGTAGCCTTTCCCACGGTGCGAGCGTCGCTCTGCCGCAGGAAACTGTGGCTCAGCCACAACGGCACGCAGCGCAGGTCGCGTCAGCGACTACTGCGTGCCAATTTGCGCGGCCCCATTAGAACACGTCGGTCACAAAACCGCGTGCTGCGCCGCTTCACTGCGCGAGGGCTATACGCATCTCAATTTGCGCCTAGCCTTAGATCCAGCTCGGCCGCTTCCTGCCGCTCCGCCGCGGCGGAGTGACCGCGCGCATTGAGACGCTATGCTCCGATGCGCGAGGCCGTTTCCCGTCAGGGGTACGAACCCTCCCTCAGGTATGGACGTTTGTACTGTCTTTAGTATAACCCTGCGACAGGCGCGCTTAAGATTGTTACGTCAGAGGGCGCGTGTGGCACTCAGTGCCGCCTACATTTAAATACAGAGAAAAGCTATTTTTTTATTTGGGTGCAATTAATCATTTATTGTTTATAACATTCTTAACAGCAACTTTTAATATGATCTACAAACATATATATAGACGGTGCATGGGAAAAATAAAATTATTACAGTATATCTGACTTAAGTTTCCAGGATATTTCGTAAACGCTACTTTAATAACAAATTCTAAATAAATTATAACCACAGATATGATTCGATTGTTTACAATTGTTGAAGCAAGCTTTACAAAAAAGTGTAGTATGTATAAAATCTTTGTAGTAATAATAAAGAATAAGGCAGTCAGTAAATACATATAAAAAAACACACACTTTCTTCCTCCACAGAAGCTCTGCAATCATTACATGTGACAACATTGTGGCATTGTTGCTTGCAAACGACCCTTTTGCAGCTATTGCAAGTGACAGTAATTTTTTTTTTTTTTTTTTTTTTTTTTTTTTTTTTTTTTTTTTTTTTTTTTTACTAGCACATAGATGGCACCTCCCACACCTTCTTTCAGTCTCATCGTGATTGGCGGTAATTGATCGATGAGGTGACAGAAAATCTTGTTTGCAAAGAAGAAGACCTGGGAATTTATCCCAGCAATATCCAGAAACGAAAAAACAATGCTAAGGGCCATCTTCTTGTAGTTCTTTGTGCAGAATAGGATGTACACATATAATCCACAGTGTCGACTCCACATTTTGTTGTAGTGTAGTCCAAATTTTCAACAGACTTGCCTGCCTGCTCAGATTCGCTAGAATGATCTGCAGTTTCAACTATTCCTGCTTCCTCATCGCTGTCAGCGAAATCAGCGTAATCTTCTTCGTCAGATGATTGCGGAAGTAGACGCTCAATTTCTTCTGGTGTTAGTCCTTTCCTTTGTGCGAACCTGGGAGACAATTCAAAAATGTTCAAATGTTTGTACAGTCTATGGGACTTAACTACGGCGTTATCAGTCCCTAAACTTACAAACTACTTATCAACTACTTACGAACTAGGACGGCACAAATATCCTTGCCCGAGGGGGGATTCGAACCCCCGACCGGAGTGGCCGTGCAGACCGTGACTGGAGCGCCTTAGTCTCCTCGGCCACCGCGGCCGGCCGGGAGACAACAAAATAATTCTAATACCAAAGCAATGTTAATAACTAAATCATCATACACTCACAGAGTTGTAAAACAAAGCTTCTAATCATCAAAACATCCGAAAGTGGTATGGCTACATGTACTTACATTACCGGGCGCGTGCGGTACGCAATGCCGTCTCGGTGCAGTCGTCCACTCCACAGTCAGTCACAGCTGTTATGGTAAGTATATGTATGGCGCAGTAATGTAGTTTGGTGCGTGACTAAACAATCGAAGCATATCTAGCGCCATTGTTGCGTGCTCGGCACGCTGACGTAATTGTTGAAAGAAAACAAAATTGTCGGCACTGTATGCCGCCACGCGCCCGCCGCAGGGTTAAGTTAGTTTACAGGTAGTTTTTACGTTTAGGGACTGATGATGCAGTCCCATAAACATATGAAACTGCCGCCCCCAAATATGTGCCGCCCGGGGCGGCCATGGTCTCCCCACCCCCCGGCACCCCCCTCCCCCCGCCCGCTACGCCACTGACAATACCTGTCACTTCAGCAACAGCCGAAAAATCATTCAGCAAATTAAATGTTACAAAACGTATCTGAGGACCAGTTTGGGTCAAAGCAATCGAAAACAAGGATGCGTCAAGTCTAGATTTAACAGAACTTATTGATGATTCTGCAAAAACCAAAGGCACGAAAAGATTGTAAAATAAATTGTTAAAATAAAATAGACTACTTTTTAATTGTGTGCCCCTATTATTACAGTAATGTATTATAGCCACGAAAAAGTTGCTCCGGCCTCCAACACTTACAGACAATTACCGATCAGAAATCATATCTGTGCCAACATTTGCGATCTACCAGTTTGGGGCATTGTATTATTCTAGTAGAAATTCTTTCGTTCTGACTTTGGTGGATGAGGAAAAACGAACGAAATTGCCACGACTTGCAAAACGCTACTAATTGAGTTCGTGATACACAGTGAGGCGCAAAAAATAAATCTGATTTTTTTTTTTTTTTTTTTTTTTTTTTTTTTTTTTTTTTTTTTTTTTCTGGAACTAATAGAATTCGCGTTATAAGAAATGGAAAAATTCTCTACTGTTAAAAAAATGTTTCAGTATAATTACTGTTAAACATAATGGACTAAGACGAAATAGTAAATGTGTAAAGCATATTTAAGTACAGAAGAATAGTATTGGAGGTATGATTTAAGGTCGCGACACACACATATCCAGGCCGTGTCGAGACGGAGTGTCGGACGGGTGACGTCCGTGCTCCGGCCCGTTCCTCGTCCGTGTCTCAGTCCATCGTAGTGACTCGGACGCGCTGTTCTGTGGTCCTGTTTGTCAAAGTTGTAAATATGTTCGTTAATTTTTGTAATAGTGAATTAGAATTTTCATATGAGTCGGTCAAGAAGGACAGCCGAAAACGCATTCGGTATTTTGCAACAGAAATTTCGAATGTTTAGAAGAATCGTTCAGGGAGATGTTAAAAACCTTACAATGATTGGGACAGCAGCGTGTGTACTGTACAACTTTATTCGAAAAATGGAAGGTTACACAGTGCCCGAACAGAGAATGCATCAAAAAGAAACTGCCGGAGGGTCAGAAATAGCATCAAATCTTCGAAAGCTACCACGAGTTCGTGGGAGATCATCAGTTGCTGCATTTTATGTACGAGACCAACTAAAAAAATTCTTCAATTCTCCACAAGCGAGTTTGGAATGGGATGGATAGAACATGTCGCCTAGACATAAAAAAAACATATTTTTTTGCGAAATAAAAAGGAAGATTAGTATTTCTCTGGTATTAAAACTTGTAGATTTTTTACTTTACTAAATAAATATTTTTTTCTTGTATTCAAACTTGTATAATTTTTATATTACTCAATATATATTTTTCTGGTATTGAAACTTGAATAATTATTACCTTACTTTTGGCTTGCAAATCTGCTGTAATTGTCTTCCATACTTTGTCCTTGTACTCGATATTCTGGTACTTCACGTCGTAAAGTACCGGAAACATACGAACTCCTTCTATTAAACGTTCCGCGTCCATTTCTTACAACAAACAGTCTTCCACTGTTCAGAAACAATACCGTCGCGCCGTCCGAGCCCGTCACGTGAAAAATTAAACTCTGGCAATTCCGCCCGGCCCGCTCCCGGACCGTTGACGTTTCGTGCCCGGCCCGGATCACGTGTGGCCACCTACATTTATTTGAATGGTATATTTCGTTCTCCGGGTGACGGCCGATACTCGCACGTGTCCCGGCCCGGATATGTGTGTCCGCACCTTTATTCTGGGGTTGTGGGGAGGTGACAGGTGATAGCAGGAGGGGTGGGGGGAAGGGCAGACCGCTGTAATAGCCAGGCTACAGAATAAGGAGTATACAGAAAGGAAACTCCCGCTGCAGTCTGTCGTCCAAAATTTAGTGCGCATGCGAGGAATCAGCCATCTTGAAAAACAGTAAACGTGTGATCACTCCCTACTCTGTGGCGTGGTAATGCGCCGTCTTTGTTTGTTAATTGTGTATTTTAACAGCCTGAATCGCATAAAAGTAAATAAGTATTTGGTACAGTGAAAAGAAAGAACTGTGTGTCAGTAGTTGGAGCTGTTCCGTTTTTATTATGAGCAGCAATAAAAGAAAAGGCGGCAGATGGTGTTCAGCACCTAATTGCCGCAATAATTAGAATACAAATAAGGATACAAGTTTCTTCACCTTCCCGAAAGATGCTGAGCTGTAACTGAACGTCGCTATATGTGTAGTGAAAGTTAAATGTTATAAGTTTCGAATGAGAGTAATGTGTGCGTAATTATTAAAAGTAGCGTTGCTTCTTCTCTTGACGATAACTCTCGTTGTTGCTGTCGCTGCAGCAGTTCAACAACATCGAAATGTTGAAATACATTTATATTTTATAAGTTTAACGTTGCAGGGAATAATATAAAATGAATGACAAAGAATAGTGCGTAAGTAGGCAGGTAAAATTTTACTTACGGCATTGGAGGCCTAGTGTGCTAATGTTGGCAACGAATGCTCTTCGGATACTTAAACAAATAGATTAAGGGGAATAATTATTTTATGCTGTTCCTGCTCTGTGGTTGACACATTCCTCTATATGCCCTTCTCCGATCAGTACATTAATGATACTCCTAAAGCAAATACAACTTTTATATATGCCCAGACGTCATTAGTTCTGTGTAATCACGTTGTACTGCTAAGTCTGACTCAATATTTTGTGCGAATTTATTCGTGTCAAATAAAACCTGGCAGTTGTAAAATCACTTTCTTGTTTATAACTAATTTCCCACACATAACTCCGCGTTATTTGGAATTTTTCTAGAGATAAGTACCAGATAAAACGATCATCGATTCCACTGTACATTTCGTAGTTGTATTAAAATTTAGGCCTATTTTTTTAGTTGGATTACAATTAAGTGCAAGAAGATGGCGCAAAATAGATGAAAGCCGTTTCCTTTCGTAAACGTCGGTGAGATTAGCTGCAGTTCGTAAAAAGTCTATTTCCAGCCAAAGTACTAAGTGGCTGTAGTTCCGCGTTTACTGCTTTTCAATATGGCGTCGAGCGCAACGCTTGGCAACATACAGATCAAAGTCGCCGCCCCCAGCTTTCCCTTCTGTATGCTCCCTATTCTGTGGCCAGGCGCTGCCGCTGTTTGTACGCCTGCAAAGCGAGTAGCGAGTCCCCACTCTGCCTTCCCCATTACGTTGCAAAAGGAAACCACTGGGTGTTTCACAAAGTTATGCAGGCCTTTCCACAGTGAAACTCATAAATAACAGAGTACTGATTTTCCACAAAATGCGTTGCGCCAGGAAACATCAGTGGAGTGATTACTTCTCACAAATACGAGGCGCGTCCAGAAAGTAAGTTCCGTTTCAATTTATCTCCGCTGCAGCGCTGCAATTGCAGTTCCGCACATGCGCTGTAGACGATGTGTATCAATGAGAATAACATGCTTTGTTGTGCTTGTTTGAAATGTCGGCGTTGATTGAAAATCCCGCCGCCTGTGAAATCAGGTTGGTGATTCGATTTCTGAAAGCGAGGAAAGTGAAACCAAGTAAAATTTATCGGCAAATTTGCGATGTTTACGGACCAAATGGGTAGTGCACTTGAGTTTTTGACCTGTTATGCTGAAAGCGGCGAAGAATTTCTGAGACGGATAGTCACAGGAGATGGAACTTGGGTTTCTTACGACACCCCTGAGAGTAAGCTGCAATCATTAGAATAGAGGCACACTTCATCCGAAGAAAATCATAACACCTCGGAAAATGATGTGCACAGTGTTCTGGGACTGGAAAGGCATTCTACTCATTGACTTCTTCCCGTGTGGTCAAACAATCAAAGCAGATGCTTATTGCGAGACACTTCGGAAATTACGCCGTGCAATTCAGAATAAGCGCCGGGGACTGCTGTCAAAATGTGTTGTTTTGCTTCACGACAACGCACGACCACACACTGCAAATGTGACGAAAAACCTTCTACAGGGATTTGGCTGGGACGTGTTTGACCATCCTCCGTACAGCCCTGACCTCGCTCCTAGCGACTTTCACCCGTTCTTACATCTCAAGTCTTTCCTTGGCGGTAATCACTTCACCAATGACGACAAGCTGAAAGAAACTGTTTCAAACTGGTTGAAGACACAGGCGGCAGATTTCTATTAAGAAGGTCTACAAAACCTGGTGCCACGCTATGAAAAATACCTGCAAAATTTCGGCAGTTATGTAGAAAAGTAGTTTAAGAGTTGTAGAATTTTGTGCAATAAAAATTTCTTCTTTATCTGTGTACAATTTCATTTTATTACCAAACGGAACTTACTTTCTGGACGCGCCTCGAACATTCATACCAAAAGGAATACCCCTCTACACACTACCTTACAATGGTAGGCGGGAAACGGTTTCGGCATTCTGTGGCTTTTTTTTAGGACCGGCGCCTTCCCATACCTGAAGCACTATTCGCTCTTCAGTTTCTATACATACTAATTGACTGTACCGTCCGCCGCATTCTGGTCATTTCTTCTGTGTGAGACAACAAAACAACTCCACTGTGTTTTCAAATAATGATGAGAATTCAGCGCTTCACACAACCTTTTAAGCTACATTTCTACCCGCACAATATTTGTTTATTCTGCAATTTAACGGTTTAGATACATTCACGGATCGAAAGTTTCAAATAATAATTATTTTGTCAAATAGTGAAGTGTGCATTCACGACGCTGCCCTCTATCCTACTGTCGCGCTAATAAGCGAAGATGTCGACTTAAGTGTTTTACTCATTACTTTTTCCTGGCCAGACATATACTTCCTGAAGCCTGTTAGGTGCATGGCTTAATACAGAGTGTTTCATCAAACAAAATTCGTGCAACTTACTTTTGGTGAAAGCATCCTATACTGATATTATCCTTCTTTGACTGGGCTATCAACGAAATTAGGCTGATCGGTACGGAGCAATGAACTAACAGAGCAGTAGTTTAGCGAGAGTGAGTTGTCGGCACTGACAACTGTCTGCCTGCTGTCACCGCGGACGCACGAGTCCTGACTTGAACGTTACTGGTTTGCTTTGCGGCAGGAAGCCTTGTTGTCGTGGTTGAGAAATACAGGGTGATCAAACCTCAGCGCAACTTGCAGACGATGGCAGCTGCGTAACCTGCTTAGCATGGTATTACACTGTCATATTTCTTCGTCAAAAATTTACATCATAAAAATTTGATAGTGTAAAGGGGAACTTTGACATATATCTGCTTTTTTAAATAATAATAATAATAATAAAAAAGATCATATATCATATCTAGTGCCTCGCAGTAGATTTGATCATAAAAAGTCGTTTGTATTTTGTTAGGGTTACCAGACGTCCTCTTTTACCCGGGCATGTCCTCTTTTTTGGACCCTACAAATGGTCCGCCCAGTTTTTAACAAAATGGAGAAATGTCCTCCTTTTTGCGTTGTGCAACTGCTTCAACTTGAAAGAGCGTAAATACAACTCTCTGAAGTGTCACAATCACTAACTGTAGAGAATTTAACCTTTCTTGAAAATGTGAATTTTCTCTTTTCTGTGCTGCCGCTACTCTGAGGTCAAGCTACTTCGGAACAACAGAAATAACGGCGTGGCTATTGTCGCGGAATACGGGCTTCGGGGCGGCCAATTAAAAACATACGTCTGCAACAACGCAAGACAGTGCAATACACATAGTGTATAATATGAAACTCTCCCCCCCCCCCCCCCCTTCTCTGGTCGGAGTGTTGTATGACAACCAAAAATAAGACGTCCAGTATGTCGTGCTGGGATTCAGGAGTTCTGTGTGTTGTCTGCCAACCACACTCATGACTTTAAGATTAAAAGCTAGTGCAATGTTCGTTATACATAAGTTAAAACCTTGTTCAAAACTTCATACAAATAAGGTCAGATGCCACAGTCACCAATGCCGTTTCACCGTTCGCCTGTTTAGGATCAAAGAGACTTAACTACATAAACATTGTTCTGAAAAAATCGATTTAAAGCTTTTGTCCTAAAAACTGAGTTATTTTTAATAATCAATTGCGAGTCTTTGTACGGTTAATTAAAAGTTTATTTTATTTATTGCCTTTTACACCTAGCCTTACATATTCCATTCAATCACGAGACACTAGATGCTAATCATGTATATGGTCACATCGGTCTGATCCGAATGGGACCATAGCTATACCAAGGAACGCTTAGATAATTTTTACAGATTCGTGATGATTTTACAGTCAACGGTACTATGGCTTCCGTAAATGATGCATCGTAAATAATTTAGGTAAAAACAGGCGTGATCGGCAAGGTATCTTATAAGTATGGAAAAAATGTTCAGCACTTAAGCTGATAATTACAAGTAGTGAAATATTAGGGCTTCACTGCTATATATTCATGTAATTTGTTCTATAAACGAGACTGATAATAGAGACATCACTAGTACTTGAGTTGTCAATACGAGAGAAAGAGAGAGCGAGAACGAGAAAAGGTTCTTTTATTAATCTAGAAATGTCCTCTTTTCTGAAGACGGACATCTGGTAACCCTGTATTTTGTTCACTGCAATGCGAATGTAACCGCTTGGAGCGCTAGAATTGCTGTAGCTCTTGGACCGCGCTTATTTGAAAACAAACGTCCTTGTTTGAAAACATGACGTCGAAGTTTATTTGGTGTGTGCCGTCTTCGACAATATTCATCGAACTTTCTGAAGCAGACGAAGCACTGTATAATCTCAGACACCCTGAATAAGAACGGATTAACCATTTCATTGCCAGTGTTGTTCCTGGACAACGTATTAAAAGTTGATTTATACCGTATTTTGTACATCAATCCTTAAGGTTGCATTTTTGTTGATGAACAACTTGCTTCCAGTACGATATTTTGTCGGTACGGTACGGCGTGTAGCCACTTCTGATGCATTAATTGGTCCGTCTTGGAGGCTGTGTTGCTTTGCCAACTGTACGTTGCTGAGTGTGTGAGCGTGAGTGTGTATCCTTTTATTTTATTCCAGCAGTGAATTGTCTTGTCTTTGGTGCTGCGGCGAAGATTATGCTGACATTATTGATCTGGCAGTGTTAACTATCAACAAAATAACGTCCATGTAATAAAATACCTCGATACAAACGTCTGTGTTGGGCATGAAATATGGCAGAAAAATCAACAGTTCGACCAAAAATTTAAAGAAATATATTTTTATGTTTACTGCATTGTATTAATAAAGAAAAAACTGAATTTTAATTTTTCCAAAGCTGATTTCATAAGGTGAGACAGACATGGTTAAGAAGACTCTATAGCAGTGTTGCCAGGTCTCCGGAAATTTCCGGAGATCTACGGAATTATTTATCTTCCAGCAAAAATAGGTAAAATGTTGAAATCTCCGGATTTTTTATTTTATTTTAGAAAAACCAGTTTCTCTAGGTGAAAATTATGTAGTTTATTTCATTACTAATGCCTCCCTAAATATAAAATGTAACACATAAAACCAACACATCTGGTCTGGAGAAACGTTTCGGTACCGATATGTTCACTGTATTCTTCCCACGGACGAGCCCTGGAAGATACTGACTGGTTAAATTTTAATTACGGTAGCGGTGTATTTTGCTAATGTTAGCAAAGAAACGTTTGCTTTACGAGGATAATTAATTTAATGACCATCTACATCTATATCTACATACATACTCCGCAATTCACCGTAAGGTGCGTGGGGGAGGGTACACTGTACCACTACTAGGCATTTCCTTTCCTATTCCACTCCCAAATTGAACGAGGAAAAAAAGAATGCCTATATGCCTCCGTACGAGCCCTAATTTTTCTTATCTTGTCTTTGTGATCTTTACACGAAATGTAAGTAGGCGGCAGCAAGATCGTACTACACTCAGCTTCAAATTCCGGCCCTCTAAATTTACTTAACAGAAATTCACGAAAAGAACGTCGTCTTTCTTCCAGCGATCCCCAATTGAGTTGCCGGAGCATTTCCGTGACACTCGCGCATTGGTCGAACCTACCGGTAACAAATCTAGCTGCTCGCCTCTGAACCGCCTCCATGCCTTCCTTCAAACCGATCTGCTGCGGGTCCCAAATACTTGAGCAATACTCAAGACGTGGTCGTACAAGCGTTTTATACGCGGTCTCCTTTACAGCTGAAGTACATCTTCACAAAATTCTCCCAAAAAACCGAAGTCGGCTGTCTGCCTTACTCACAACTGTACTTACATGCTCGTTCCATTTCATATCGCTCTGCAATGTTACGCCTAGATATTTGAACGACGCGACCGCATCAAGAAGCTCACTACTGATGCTGTATTCGAACATTATAGGATTGTTTTTTCTACTCATGCGCATCACCTTACATTTTTCTACATTGAGAGCTAGCTGCCATTCTTCGCACCAACTAGAAATTTTGTCTAAGTCAACCTGTATGTAATTACAGTCAGTTACATACGACACCCTCCCATACACCACAGCATCATCAGCAAACAGCCGCAAATTACAACTTACTCTGTCCATCAGATCATTTATATAGATAGAAAATAATAGCGGTCCTATCACACTCCCCTGGGGCACGCCTGACGATACACTCGTCTCTGATGAACACTCGCCGTCGAGAACAACGTACTGCGTTCTATTACTTAGGAAGTCTTCCAGCCAGTCAAAAATCTGTGAACCTATTCCATAAGCTCGTATCTTCTTTAGCAGTCTGCAGTGTGGCACCGTGTCGAACGCCTTTTTGAAGTCGAGAAAAACACAATCCGCCTGTTGCCCTTCGTCCATGGCTCGCAAGATGTCATGTGAGAAAAGGGCAAGCTGAGTTTCACGTGAACGATGTTTCCTAATCCCGTGCTGATTCATGGAAAGAAGCTTTTCCGTTTCAAGGAAATTTACTATATTCGAACTGAGAATATGCTCTAAAATTCTACATGAAACCGATGTCAACGATATTGGCCTGTAATTGTATGGGTCAGTTCTCTTTCCTTTCTTATACACGGCAGTCACCTGCGCTTTTTTCCAATCTCTAGGAACTTTGCGCAGAAATAAAGATTCGCTATAAATGCAAGCTAAGTAGGGGGCCAATGCCGCAGAATAGTCTTTGTAAAACCGAACTGGTATTCCATCCGGGCCAGCAGACTTTTTCGTATTTAGCTCTCTCAGCTGCTTCTCTACACCGGAAATACCTATTGCTATTTCCCCATTTCGGAATTAGTACGTTGATCAAATGATGGTATATTTGTGCGGTCCTCCTGCCTGAAAGATTTCTTAAAGGTTAAATTTAGAACTTCAGCATTCCGTTTGCTTTCTTCTATTACTGCCCCGGAATGATCAACTAGTGACTGGACAGTGGGCTTTGACCCGCTTATCGATTTTACATAGGACCAGAATTTTTTCGGGTTCTCGGAAAGATCTTTTGCTAAGGTATGGCTGTGATAATTATTGTATGCTTCACGCATCGATCTTTTTATAGACGCACGAATCTCTACTAACTTTTGCCTGTCATCATTTGCGTGTTCTTTTTTGAATCGAGAGTGCAACAGCCTTTGCTTCCTCAGCAGCTTTCTAACATTATTATTATACCACGGTGGATCTTTTCCATCCTTAATCGTCTTTACTGGCACATATTTCTCTAACCCTTCCTTAACAATGCACTTAAATTTAGTCCACAATTCCTCTACATCCATAGTCCCAGAATTAAACGATGCCCATTCATTTTCTAAGTGCGATCGTAACATTTGCTTGTCGGCTTTTACCAACAAAAACACGCTTCTAGCCTTCTTGACTGGTTTATGAACTTTGGTCACCATCGACGCTATGACGATATCATGATCACTAATTCCTGTCTCTACACAGACATCGTTAATAAGGTCAGGCCTCTTTGTGGCTATAAGGTATAGAATATTTCCATTGCGCGTGGGTTGCCGGTTTAACTGCTCAAGACAGTTTTCGGAGAATGTGTCCAAAAGTAGCTCGCAAGACTGCTTGTCTGAACCGCCTGAAATGTAACTAGCGAGGTCCCAATCTATACTCTTAAGGTTGAAGTCACCTCGATCTCAGTAGAAACAATATATTTGTCCACAGCGATGAACACTCCTCCTCCAGTTGTATCAGATCTATCTTTCCGATATACATTCCACACTTCGCTAAATATTTCTGAACTTGCCACATCATCATTTAGCCAGCTTTCGGTGCCTAAAACTATCTGAGCGCAATAACTTCCATGCAGCGCTGCAAATTCGGGAGCTTTGTTTCTAATACTCTGTAAGTTCGCGGCTAATATTTTTATGTTCGAATTTTTGTTCCGAACGTGGCCTGAATTCGCTGTTTGAATGCTGATAGGCGAGTGGTCATCAGAGTTAGCGCCTAGCCGCTTCCTTAGTGTAGTGCACCCCTGATCTATCTAGGGACACCCTACAATTCCCCACCCGATAACGCAGATCCAGAAATCTGCAGCCATGACTGTCACAGAGTCGGCGAAGCCTCTGATTCAGACCCTCCACTCGGCTCCAAATCAAAGGACCCCGATCAACCCTGGGAACAATGCTGCAAATCGACAGCTCTGCTTGCACCCCGCGTGCGCAGCAGCCTTCACCAATTCCGCCAGCCGCTCGTAGGACCCGAGGATGTCCTCAGAACCCAAGCGACAAGCGTCATTGGTGCCGACGTGAGCCACGACTTGCAGTCGAGTGCACCCCGCACCCTCGATAGCCGCCGGCAAGGCCGCCTCCACATCTCGGATGAGGCCTCCCGGCAGACACACCGAGTGCACGTTGGAATTCCTTCCAGATCTGGACGCTATCTGCCTAAGGGGCTCCATCACGCGCCTGACATTGGAGCTCCCAATAACTAATAATCCCCTCCCCCCGTGCACCTGCTCGGACCCCGCTGAAGGAGTGGCCACACTTTCACTCACAGGACGAACGGGCGCGGACGGACGACCAGCCTCCTCAAGTGTACATGCCTGAACCTGTCAACCATAGAGCAGCAACAGCTTTAATTATTTCATGGATAACACAAAAGGTTGATCTCACTCTATATGATTGGGTTTGCAAAGAGAATTTAGCGATCGTTACGAACATTACTACACAACACCGCCGCTGCCGTAAGTAAAATTTTACACCGACTCCATTATTTTTCCGACCCGGCTACATAATTTGGAGACAATGTGTCTGGGTTTTTATTTTGTTTAAATGTCACTGGTAGGACCCCGAAGGACTAATAGAACTGTTTCATAGTGCTATTAGTTGTATTTTTGTAAAAGTACTTTTACGTTGTTTTTGAGGGTACAAACTTTCATGTCTTGAGGGTGTGGGCAAAATCTTGCTCCACCTACGAATTAATTTCAGCCAATAAAATAGCAAAAATTGCGGTTGGTCTCGGATATGGCATATTTGTATCATCCAATCAGAAGTAACCTTTTACAACAATGATTGTAATACAACAGATTTTCTTTTGTAGTACGTCAGTATCTACCAACATGTTTCGCGGTTTAGACTGTTACACGTAGTGCTGTGAAACCCACTTTCTATCAAGTATTTATTGTTTTCAGTGATTTCAGAAGTAGTAATAATGGATTCGAGTTCCGAACAAAAAAAAAAAAAAAAAAAAAAAAAAAAAAAAAAAAAAAAAAAAAAAAAAAATTAAATAAAAAAAATAAATAAATAAAATTGAAAATTAGTGAGATGCCGAGCATTTGTATTAAAACTGAACTTACTGAAACGGTTAAGGCGAGTGAAATATGTTTTGCGAGTTTTGTGGCTGAACATGATATACCTATTCGAGTCATAGAGCATTTACCTCAACTCAGTTTAGGAGCAGATGTAAAATATTATCACATGATGTAATTGTTTATGATGTCATATCTCCTGACGTATGTGTCGTAGGAGGTTCTTACCCCGACAGCGATTATTGCATGACAGTGGGGAACATGTGTACCAAATTTGGTTGTAATCGGTCCAGTAGTTTAGGAGGAGATGTGGAACATACATACAAATATACAGACATACACACATACAGCCTATTTCATATATATAGAGATTCGAAAGTGTCTCCGAAAATTGTGGACAGATCACCGGATTTTTCCATTACGTCCTTCGGACTTTTTTTTCAACACCTTGCATCACTGCTCTACAGTTACAAGAGAATGGCGGAGGTACTCAACAGAGAAATTCGTCCTGGGTGTACAGCCGAGACTATCGAGAGGAAGATTAATGGCCTCGTGTGTTACATCAACCACAAAATTAATAGAAATATATGAAGCAGATTTTTATTAGCTCTCCACTCTTCTCAAAATAATAATAACAGATGCTGTTCCTGCACTGTTGTTGACAGGTGCTTGTACATACTGTTGTGACCTGTTTTACGTCGGCGGCCCGTTATTCATTTGTTGCGTCGGCATCAGCTGATTGCTGAAGCCGTTAGCAAATTTTCTGCCGTTACCGTAACTGTTGTGATGACGGTCTCGCTCTTCCTCGTAAATCAGGTCGAGTGTATCAACAAATGAAAGAAAGTCTTCTAAACTGTGTAATGATACATAAGCAAGTTGTAATCTGTACTGTGTCGGTAATTTGCTTATGAGAACTCTCAAAACGACGGAACATGATAGTGGTTCATCGAAAAACTGGGTTTTGTATCAGCTTAAGCTACCATCCTTTCATTGAAAGGCTGTGGACGCTATATTTCGTTCTTAAGACTCTCTTGAATGCTGACCGACCAATATTTATTAAGAAATGCATTTTTAAATTCCTCAAAATTTTCACAAAATTTGCAGGCTTCGGCTGCCCAGATTGCCACTTCGCCTTGAATGTGCTCTACAACAAATCGGATTTTGCGTTTTTCAGACCATGAAATATTATGGGGTGTACTGTTTTCTTAGACGCACTAAAAGCAACTAGACCGCACAATGACTAGTGTAGCACTCCCATACTGATAACCGACATTTGCAGGGAAATAGCGTGTATGCGGTTATTAATCGATGCCAATTATCTGATAAAACTATACACACACCTTAGCTTAATAAATAAAAAAATGTGCAGTCGAGACTCTGTGTCCTTGCTGTTGGAAAATAAGCGTTAAAACGAAGTTAGTTGATGTTATTTTGGACATTACAATTGAAGACATGGATGGAAGAAGGGCATAAGTCAAGTTGAGTAGTTTTTCGGCAAATTGCGTATACACACTCCCTCGTTGCTGTTCTAGATATTTCTTTAGTGTCAATAGATGGCATGCGACATGCTATGTTGAGTTGCACCGTTCTTGGGAATAGTGCTCCTTCCTGACTTGCGGTGAGCAGAAACTAAATGGAGGATACAAGAGTAGTGTAGGTCTAATGTTTACATGAGTACATTAGTATTTTAAAGAGCTGTAGGAATAACACTTCCCCCTTTTTAGTTGTTGATGGAAAATCCTTACTATCTGACTGGTCTGCTGTTCTCAGCCCAGTCATTTGCAACACCACAAGCAAAAGGACTGAAGTTTTCAATTCAAAAGTATGTCATATTATTTTACTCTCCTGAAGAATTGTGTCTGGAATCCAGAGTTATAATATTAATTTTCTTGACAAGTTTCAGTTAGTGAAGGATGTAAGTTCTGTATGTACTTTCGATAGTATTCCAATCCCTTATGTAGGTATTAAGCCTCGAAAATTAAAAGATATTAAAGAATTTCTAAGATTTGTAAGCATAGATGCACGTGCATGGTTTGAGAATATTTTCCGGAAGGCTGATTCTGTGGGAGTAAGAAATTCTGTAGAAAGTGGCTCTCTAATGACATTTTGTGACCTGTGAAATGTTATAACCTGTAAAACTTGTCTACATGCTTGTAAGTAGATAAATGCAATCATAAATAAAACGAAATTTCAATGAAAATATTTCCTGAAAATGGAATAAGGGCGTAATTCCAAAATAAAAAACTGATTTCAATGCTCAAAGATTAAAAATATTATTATTTTCATATTATGAAATAATTAAGAATATAATTAAGTACAATTCCTCCAAATTTTATCTTTCTGATAAAAGTGTTTCGTATTGTAAGTCTTCAAAATCTTTTATCTCAGAAATGTGTTTTTTGAGTTACGCCCTTCTTCCATCCATGTCTTCAATTGCTGAAGTCCAAGCTATACGAAGAAAACAATACGATAAAATTACGGTATGGAAAGGATGGCAGGTTACTGTCAGTAAACTATAGACTGAACAATAATCGAATTAGACACATGAAACGTATGGTAGGAAATATCAAAGCTGCGGCGGAGTGGCTGAGCGCATTGAGGCGCTATGCTCCGATGTGGGAGGCCGTTCCCTGTCGGAGGTTCGAATCCTCCCTAGGGCATAGATATTTGGGCTGTCTTTAGTATAAACTAGTTTGTAAGTTTAGGGACTGATCAGCCCACAGTTACGTCCCATAAGCTTATCAAACATTTCAACATTTTGAAATATCAAACTATATCCGAAAGTGAAAAACTATGCGGTAAAATTACGTTACTAAGTGTGTCATCGGTTTGCCGATGACATAGTAATTCTGTCAGAGACCGCAAAGGATCTGGAAGAGCAACTAAATGGAATGGACAGTGTCTTGAAAGGGAGATATAAGATGAACATTAACAAGAGTAAAACGAAGGTCATGGAATGCAATGTCAGGAAATCAAACGATGCTGGAGGAATTAGATTAGGTAATGAGACAATAAAAGTAGTAGATGAATTTTGTTATTTGGGTAGCAAGATAACTTCTCATAGCCGAAATAAAGAAGATATAAAAATCAGAATGGCTATGAGAATGAAAGCGTTTGTAAAGAAGCGAAACTTGTTAACATCCAATATTAATTTAAATGTTAGGAAGTCCTTTCTGAAGGCATTTGTCTGTTGTGTAGCATTGTATGTGGAGTGAAACGTGGACGATAAGGTGTTCAGATAAAAAAAGCTTTTGAAATGTGGTGCTACAGACGAATGATGAAAATTCGATGGGTAGATCACGTAACTAATGACGAGGTGCTTAACCGAATTGGAGAGAAAAGGAGTTTCTGGCATATCCTGACTAGGAGAAGGGATAGATTGGTTGGACACATTCTGAGACGTCAAGGAATTGTCAACTTAGTATTAGAAGGAAGCGTGTGGGTTAATAATCGTAGAGGGAGACCGAGGGACGAATATAGTAAAGAGATTCAAAAGGATGTAGGTTGCCGAACGTATTCTCAGATGAAGAGACTTGCACAGGACAGGGTAGCGTGGAGAGCTGCATCAAACCAGTCTGCGGACTGAAGACGACAAGAACTTCTACTTCGTAAGTTTCATGCAACTATCGTTAAGTGATATCTGGAAATTATGTGCTAACTTGACACAGTTTCGCGTATACTCGTGGAAATCGAATCCTATAGATCTGGATATTTATAATTAACCTTTTTTTGATGGACACGTAATAGACTGACTTCCACAGAGCTACACCCCAAATAGACGATTACTCAGTCAGTACGAACTGTGCAATAAAAATAATTTAATCTTATTCTTCAGTTTCCTTTCTTGCTTTGCATAACCTTTAAATCATAGGCCAACAGGTCAATTTTACATTGGCTGCGCAAACTTCAGTTAGCTATCTCAGTGTAATAGCTAGGGCATTTCCCATATTGAAGATCGTTCCCACCAGTCTACGCGCCGAGTGACAACTTAGTTGGCGCGGATAATTATCGTCCCTGCCAATGGCAGCCTTCAATTCAGGAGCATTGCCTCAACTCTCCACTCTCTGAAACAAACGTTTAAAACTGGTAGCATTTGATGAGGCTCTCCTCAATTAAGATGGCTCTGTCACTCGTTTCAGGTGTTTATTCTTGTTTAATGCAAACATTTCCGTCAGTATTACGCGGTTCATAATCAGTACGCAAGTCATGATACAGGTGTTCGTGTGACTGATTTCCGATAGGCGATGATGCCTATAGTGAACTTTGCTGTGTGTTTGTTGACGTACTGCCTAACTTTCGTTTTATGGTTCCCTATTCTTTTTGTGAATCGGTTGCCTGCATCTTTAGTTTTTATTTTATTTTATTTATTTATTTATTTACTTATTTTTTTTTTCTTTTTTTGTGCGCGCTTGTCATCTTGTTCTGCTGGGGCCTCCAAATCTCGAAAGCTATTTTTTTCAGACTGTCTCGTGCCTCTCGTCCTGGAAGGGGCCTCCAATTCTTTTTTTTATAGTAATACATGTATTTCCAAGTGTATGGGGGGGGGGGGTACTTTCGTTTCGCCGCCGCCCCGGACCTCCAACATCCTTAGTCCGGGGCTCACTTCTTTCAGTGCCGGATCTACGATTTTTCCGAACCGGGGCCGAAACTTGATAGTAGCGCCCACTCCTAACCTTAGACATTCGCAAAGGCTGCTCTCCCCCCAACTCTTTTCAAACAGTTAAATATTTGTTACAACGAAGAACATAAATGTCATTTACCCTCAAAATCGCGACGCAATCGCAAAAACGTCCAAAAATATGTGGCAAGTAACAATCCAAAAGTCATTGTTGTTCCCTTATCTGTTAGAAAGAAGGTTGGGATAAAAAAAATGGCTTGCAGTCAGACTCGAACCCACTACTTCAGACACTTCAGTGCGATGCCGCTAACCACACAACTCTTGCTAGATAAAGAGAAGTGTTTTATTATTGTTAATGATCGGAACTTCTGAAAGCTTGTACAGTTGATGTGTCTTTAATTTATTCTTATTACATATTTTAGCAAATATGACGCGTTTCTTATAAATATTCAGTGCGTCAAAAACAAATATGAAGGCCGGATGTTGCCTTCATGGAGGATTTGCCCATGCGAAGTGCTTTGGGACCAATCGTGCGTAGCCGCCAGAGCTCGACTAGACAGGAGTTGGTGTGTCACCAGATCCATCGCCAATATCAAAAGCAGCGTTTCCCCTGGGTGATTATATTTACACGTAAATTCTATTTACGATAAAATCAGACGTGACGTCATTATGACGTATCCACACTATCGAAGACGATAGGAGCCATGATCGACTTATGTGGTCGTTGTAGACGCAAAACTGCGGTTGCAATTGTAGCAGACGAATTAAAGGAGTAGCTGATAATATCTTTAGTTGGTATATTCATTACAGTTGCCCCGCCCTGTCACGGGAGCCCCATTATGTTGCCTCCAGAGGGTTCAGAAGAGAATTTGAACCTAAGCCGGCCGGCCGCGGTGGCCGAGGGGACTGAGGCGCTCCAGTCACGGTCTGCACGGCCAGTACGGTCGGGCGTTCGAATCCCCCCTCGGGCATGGATATTTGTGCCGTCCTTAGGATTAACTAGTTGATAAGTAGTTTGTAAGTTTAGGGACTGATGACCCCGTAGTTAAGTCCCATAAGCTCTACAAACATTTTTTTAACCTAAGCCGCGCATGCATATTGCAACGCAGCGACTACTGCCGCGCTACGACTCGTATACGTACTGTTTCTGTGACGTAAAACGTTTCTCATGCGATAAAAATATTTCGAATGTGCATATAAAATGATGTGAGAGAAGAACGAAACGAAGAATAATAGTTTAAAAACACTTCTTTTTTTTATTCACTTATTTTTCATGACGAGCTTTTTACCGGGGGTTCACTGAATATGTAAACACACAGCATGCGCCACCACTGTTCAATGCCAACCCCATCATTAACCTGAACTTCTGTACTTTGTACAAATTCCTGCACTTGGTTTTGATTTTCTTTAAGTACTTCCTTTGCCTGTGTGGTGATGTGCGTTACCGCAGATTTTAAACTTTCCAGATCGGTGCATAAATGGCAGCTGGTAATGATTTTGTGGTTTGCGTGAAACTATTGACCTTTGGAATATTAATGTCATTTTGTCTTCTACAGCAGACACATCAGCAGCACGACAGCAGACACAACTGTCTTTATGTAATTTAGTGTGAATTTTATTTGTTTTTTAAACATTTTTTGCTTGCAAGTTTAACTGTTTAGCCACTTCGTCGCATATTAATGTGGGTAGGTTGCTTTGTCCCTGTTCTAGTTGTGCTATTTTCGTTTCGTGTCACCATCTGTTCTGCTATTTTCTGTTGTTCCAATCGGGTGAGGTGTTGTTGTTTCTCATGAAATTTACTATTCAATTCCTGCTTAGCGGATTGACGTAAGTTGTCAGTTTTGTTATTTATGTGTTTCTGACTTAGGTTGGTAAACAAAACTTCAAATCTGCTAAGCAATGTTTCCTGCGTGTCTGTTATGAGTTGGTGTGAGGTTCCTTCTTTATTTGCGTCAGTGAAGGGTGAAATACTTTCTACTCGGTCGTCAGTCATGTTTGGGTTGGCTATCTCTTTTGTCTGTTGCTTATGACTGTCGGAATTTACACTGTCCCTATATATCTCCTATCTATGTGTCTTTACCATACCGTAAGTCACAACAAAAAATGTAAATACTAGCCCTGTCACACGTAATGGCGTTTGTTGATATGAACTCGAAGATGTTACATCACAGTATGGCACGCGCAAGCACGTTCTGCGCAGCAAGACCGCCGCGATAGAAGTTAGCTTGATAATTGCGAGAGTGAAGGTCGGGGTGAGAGTTTAAAATAGGAAAAGTTTAATTTTTAAAACTCACAACCACCAACTGCGAACCAAATTCCTAAACACGCAAAAACACTGGAACTGTGATTACTACTGTTTGACTCGTTTTCTAGGGGATGATATCACATGTTCGCAGCTTTCCTTCCCAGACAAATCTATAACCTCCACCTGGCGATCCACATGCCAACTGATGCCGAGCGACGCCGCCCGGCCAGCTACCCCACTTGCTCCCGACTCGTCACTTCCTGCCCAAGCGCGCGCGCGCACGCTAAAAGCTCAACTGCCGGGTTTTCTTTCTACGTCATCAACTTCCCCATGTGAGCTGTTCTAACCGATTTGCCAACGTACAGCGCTCAGCCTATACATTTCTAAAACTCTACTTAAAATCAAAATAATTACACTACACATTAAATAAATGTCTTCTTAGGTTTTTATATTGGTATAAACATCCTTTGTACTATTTATCATAATCGTGCAATTTCTTATATCACAGATAAGTGATTTAACTGAATACTTCAAGATAAAATACTCAAGATTAATTGAAAATAAAATGAGAAATAGTTAATATATTATTTTTATAAACAAACATTGCCATGCTAGTTGTGTAACTGTCTTGTATTCATTGGTAATTTATTACTTTTCATTGTCAATTAAACATATTACACCAGATGTGACTATATCACCTAATGTATTGTTTATTTATCAACAGGCTATTTTGTAATGAGGGCCTTAAAGGTTCCTAACTGCATCGTATTACTTCAAATGCCAGTAGTATTAGAATATTTTATTTCACACTGTGCACTGCACTGTGCCTGGCACTCGCCATTGTCCCTCTCTCCCCTCACCGGAAACGAAACCTAGAAAATCCTAAGCTGGAACAAGCCACCAACGTCGGCCTGCTCGCTGGCCTCCCATCAGCTACAAGCACACAGCAAATCTCAATGTGGAGAATTTCTACCTATGGGCGAACTATAAATGTTGTCACCCAACTGTGTACATACATTGCTACCATAATTAATAAGATTAAAATTGTGTAACATTTAGTGCATTGGCATGGTCAATGTTTGCAGTGAACTTCATACTGTTTAATCATCAAATGCTATTAATTACCAATGTTTCTATTGGGCAGTAATCTCACACAAAGGACAAGTGAGGAACGTCTTGTTAAAGCGCACTCACGGAAGCCGTATTGGACATTTTTCAAACTAGCTATTGTAATTACTGAAAATAGTGATAGAAAAATTTTGATAATTAGAAAAAAGGTTGGAAAGTGACTGAATTTGAAGTTCTACATAGGTAATTTCGGTCTATTCTTACCTCAGCCGTGTTACCGAATTTCCAGGCTGCTCTTTTGTGAGTTTTTACACATCTTTCCTGAAAATTTTTCCTCCAGATATTTTGAATCTTTATAGGCTATATTTTTTTTCAAATTTTTCTTTTAAACAGTCTCAGCTACAATAGTTTGGTATAACATAAAAAATTTGAAAAAAAAAAATGTATCAGTGTACATGACATGGAGTAACACAATATATTTCACAACTTTTATAATCTGTTTTCTATGGGTTCTCAACAGTTAAGTCCTAGTTACAGGTAGCCAATTTTTTTAATACTGCTGCCTGTTTATTATTGTTGAAATAGTAAAATTACGAAAAATACAAAAGGAGAATAATTTTGAAGTGCGATAAATGGAAAAGAGATCAGAATTAATTTTGACAGAGAATACTGACATGAAGGAATGAATTTACTAAAACAAAGGTATTACAATAGACAGCGTATTAAAAATGGTGAGTTGTTATCTTGAGTTTCTCATTGTGTCGTTGTGGACTTTTCATGTCAGGATAAAATCGGCGGAAGTTCTGGTGACCGCTCGCCATAGTGAATCATTTGTAAGTAATCTGAATGTGTGTAGCTAACCGTGTGAAAAACGGTTACAATGTTGGTGATGGAAATTTTAAACACACTGAAAATCGAACTTTCCAGAACATTTAAAAGTGACTGCAGGTTCCATTGCGGAAAAAAATATAGCAAATAAGATCTTCACACAATGGCATCCCAATCATTAATTATTAAGGTTAGAGGGAGGGGAGAGGGACGAGAGAAAGAGAGAAGGGAGGGGGCAGAGAGGGTGAGGAAGGGAAAGAATCTCAACATTAGAATAATCAATTTCAACTTATGGGCAGCATGTAATTGTGGGTTTTAAAATGGAAAATCCCTGAAATTAACATAACGTAATTTGACTTTTTGTGTTATGCTTCCATGTAATTGCTTCTTGCTCTTTCTTGTCAGTAATTTACGAAAAAAAAGTTGTTTATTGTTTCGTGATTGCTTGGAAGATAAATGAGCTGTTGTGTATGCTTTACTCATACATAAATAAAGGATTAAACTATGTGAAAAAACTGAATTTCAAGGGCTGTGTTCAAGTGTTTTCGGTAAAGGGTTCATCTCTCTGGAATCTTTTCCTTGATACTAAGAGAGAGTACTGCCACCCCTTATAAACAGTTTTATTTGAAGCTACACGTTTCGATTTTCCAGTTACTGGATCAAATTAGAAATTTAGACGGCATTTTTCCACACGTCAGATACAAAGGTTTTTCATGATAGTAGAAATTCTTCTTAAAACACAGTGAAGTGAAATTTTCAGAATGAAATTTTCACTCTACAGCGGAGTGTGCGCTGTTATGTAACTTCCTAGCAGATTAAAATTGTGAGCTGGAATCGGACCTGCGACCTTTGCCTTCAACGGGCAAGTGCTCTACCGTCAGAGCTATACCGGAACGCTTCACAGTCCATCCTCGAATTTTTACTTCTGCCAGTCCTCGCCTCCTACTTTCCAAACTTCACAGAAGTTCTTCAAACCTTGCAGAATGCAGGACTAGCACCCCTGGGAGAAAGTATATGGTGGAGACATTGCTTAGCCACAGCCTAAGGGATGTTTACAGACTGAAGAGTGTGTTATTCCTGAAAGGTTCACAGGAGAAAGTCTGTGAAGTCTAAAACGTAGGAGGCGAGGTACTGGCAGAAGTAAAGTTGTGTGGACGGACCGTGAAGCGTACCGGGATAGCTCATATGGTAGAGCGCTTGCCTGCGAAAGGCAAAGGTCCCAGGTTATAATGCCGTTTCTAGCACACAATTTTAATCTGGCATGACGTTTCAAGTGTAACTTTGTTGATCGCGAAAGCTTTCTTGAAAACGTATCTCGTTTTACGTAGCAACTTTACAAAGCACGAGGAAGAGGGAATATCAAATTTAGCGCGACGTATTTACTGGCCAGTACCCCGTGGCGGCTGGTGATAATGTGCTAATGTGCTGCAGCACACTGTAAATATATTACTAAAATTATGCCATTTCTCTTCGGATGCAGGCGAGAAATCGCTGTAAAATTACATCCTTTCTCTTAGAATACGAGCCAGATATCAGAAAAAAAAATT
Organism: Locusta migratoria; assembly: GCA_026315105.1. Classification (NCBI taxonomy): domain Eukaryota; kingdom Metazoa; phylum Arthropoda; class Insecta; order Orthoptera; family Acrididae; genus Locusta; species Locusta migratoria. Next base: position 299,370,417 of record CM048744.1, read on the forward strand.
ATGTCAATTCCCTTCCAATTATTGGTATTAGAATGGCAGTAATAAGGATGAAAACGCATTTTGGAGCGCTCTCGCCGCGCTATCTGGAAACCAGCTCCGTGTGCTGAAGTGTGGTTCAGCCGCACTGGTACGTGCGCAGAGGCGGCGCAGTCGTCTGTTCGATAGTGCGCATGCGCAGACGTGACGTCAGGCCTGGCGACTCGTGTGCTGAGCCAGCACCAGAACAATATTTCTCTTCGCGCTGCGTGTGACGGCTGCGGAAGAATGGTATATGACGAATATTGCGGCATACAGAGTCAAATAGCGCGCTGGCTCAGGCGTCTTGCGTGTTGTCTCTAAATTCCTGTGTGAGGCTCGTATTCAAATAACTCTGAGTCTAAATTTTTAATTTCTGTAAATAAAATTAATATTTTTTAAACGTTATATTTACTACCTGCAGTGAATACATGAAGCTGGCAGCGCTGTTATAGATTCCCCTGAAGGTCTTACTGTCAATACAGTATTAATTGATATTTAATTAAAGGCAATCATACAAAGGTTGACTTTTTATTTTAGTATATTTTGTTTCCTGTTTATTTTTGAAATATTGTAGCACACTGGTCAAATTTTGTACGAGCCGCCACTGCCAGTACCTCGCCTCCCGCTTTCCAAACTTCGCAGAAGTTCCCTGCGAATCTTGCAGGACTAATGCTCCTGGAAGAAAGGATATGCTGGAGACAGTGCATTGTTGTTCAGTGCATTGTTTAATTATGAAGCAGCTACGCCGGATACAGTATTGTTTGTCCACGGGAAGCTGGCTGTTGGCAGCGGCAGGAGGCGTGTACCATGGCTGCCGGGAGGCGAGGAGCAGTGAGCGGAAGGCAGCGTCGCAGTGTTGGAAACGTTACCCGTAATAATGTGTGCAGTAATAGTTTGTGAGAAGGGGCAACGTAACGTTGGCAGCTCTGCGAAATAAATGGATGTCCTTCAAGTAGTGCAGATATTTTCTGCTGCTGGCATCACCAGGTAAAATCATCTTTACTCCTCAAATTAAATACATCCATCTAATTACCAATGCACTACTAGTTTCGGTGCACTGTGGAGTCATTCTCAAGTTCCTATGATTATAAAAAAAATATTACAATGATTCAACCACATTAAACAGTGAAAAGTTCAATAACTTACCACAAAATAAAGATTAGTTTCGGAACAGTACATTTACCAAAAATACGGTCAAACCATGTGCGGCGCACGGGAATGGCCGTGTGATCTGGGGCGCAATGTCGCGGAGTACGCGGCCACTCCCACTAGACGTTAGAGTCCTCCCTCGGGCAAGGGTGTGTGTTGTCCGGAGAATGAGTTAGGTTAAATAGTTTGTGAGGCTAGGGACCGAGACATTAGCAGTTTGGTCCCTTCGCATTACAAACATTTAATTTTGATTTATTTACTTTTTTATTTATTTATTTTTTATAGCATATGGCCTAGGTGTTATTACAATAACTATTACGTCATTTGGCTCATTTAATATCATAATCCTGTGGGCATCATTGTAGAAAGCTGTTATTTTTCGACCATACTTTACAATTTTGTAAAGTGGTCAGTCTTATAGTCTGGTTATGCTAAAGTTCGTGTTCAGCTGTTGGCAAGTGTTTCATCCTTTATGATAATAAAGGGTGAAACAAGTGTGCCCACAGCTGAACACAGGGCATTCAGGCTCTAATTTCACTTTTTTTTTTGTGGTAAATTTAGAATATATTTGTGTGTGTGTTTTAAAATTAGTCTCACAAAGCCCTTAAGGACATGTTCACCCTCATCAATCAGCCTTGTGCCCCCCCCCCCCCCCCCTGAAAAAATTCTATATCCGCCACTGTTCAAAAGTATATGCATTTATAACAAAGACGAATTAAGTGGAAAAATGTTCGAATCATTAGACTCCATGTCAAAGAAAGTGCCTGTCATAATTATAACAACTGACCACAACAGGAATTAATGCTTCCCGTCTATTTATATTCTCTTACTTTCATCGGAGTAGGCTGCAAAATATACACATATTCGTAAGTATTTCCTCAGGAATAAGTTGTTGTTTATATAATTAAATCATGGAACTTCCGCTATTTTTAAAACATTTATTTCACTGTTATTTATGTCCCTCGATATTTTATAATACTTGGAATGCATGAATTACACAAACTATTTTGTTAATTACATGGAAAAAGTAACTATAAAAGAACATCACTCTTACGGCTCCTTGCCAACCACTAGGAACGCCTGTGTCGTTGCAACTGTATGTCAGTTGGTAACAAGTTTCACAGCTGTGAGTGTCGCGACTGTGTATGTTAGACTGTGTTACTACTGTAAAATCTTTACAAGATGATCTGACAGCCGTAAAATCAATAACAGACAATTAGATGTCGCATTCTAGACAGGATACACCTGTAGCAATCACGACACATGCTTGGGATCGCCGCGGCGGAGTGGCCGAGCGCATTGAGGCGCTATGCTGCGATGCGCGAGGCCATTCCCGTCGGGGGTTCGAATCTCCCCACAGACATGAATGTTTGTGTCGTCTTTAGTATAAGCTAGTTTATAAGTTTAGAGACTGATGACCCCGCAGTTAAGTCCCATAAACTTTACAAACATTTGAACATTTTTCAGTGGGGCCGAAAAAGAAGCAAGACAAATACCACCACTCTCCGTACAATCAGGGCAAACCCACTAATCCGACGTCAGACAGGACGCAAACCGACTTCCGTCTTACGACCTCTAATGACCTCGACCGACTTGGATGGATATGTCACATCAAGTACAACCCTCCTACTCAGGTGAGAAGCGTGCACTGACAAAGTGCTTGACGAGATTAAACGCCATCAATGTCAGATATTTATCAGTGAAAACCGAAGTGTTCACACGGTTATCTTTCTGCAATCCTTCAAAGTACTACAGGGACCAGAATCATGATCAGAAGAAAGAAAGATACGATTTTTAGTTGGATAGATCCAAGGCGAGGTGGAAATTATGATCGCAAAAAACTATCCAATATTGTGTCATTCTTAGTGAGTTCCAACCAGGCTTTTTTGTCGAAATTTTGGTCACCTGCCATGCAAGAGAGGCTTCGAAATGATGTGTACATCCCTCAGACGTATAATGAGAGGCACGGGAGCCTGCGGAAATACTTTGAAAAGTACCTTAATAAAGTCAAATTTTTTCGTTGACCCTCTTCCGCACAGACACTTTTGAAGTTTAAATTTTTACTGAGATGCGTGTTAACAGACGTAATATACTTTTAGAACTGCATATTGTCAATCATCAACTGTTTATTGTATTTACAACTTTACCGGTTTCGGTTATTAACCATTATCAGAAAAGTCTGTTAAATGAAAATGACAATCGTGAATTATACACAAGTTAAAATAAACTATGACATAACGCATACTTTCATCTAGAAAATTCTCAAATTAAACAGACTGATAACGTTTTCTGTCACCATATCAGACCAAGACCTAATATCAAGTGATATTTTATGTATCATTTATTGTTTGACGTAGGTATGGCGACAGAAAATATACCATTGTAATCAGTCTGTTTAATTTCTAAGTATTTTCTGGATGTAATTACTGCGTTATGTCATATTTTATTTTAACTTGTGTATAATTCATGATTGTTATTTTTATTTAACAGAAATTCTGTTATATGTCCCCTACTCTTCCATGTGTTTATAAACGATTTAGGAGACAATCTGAATAGCTCCCTTAGACTGTTCGCGGATGATACTGTCGTTTATCGTTTAGTGAAGTCAACAGAGGATCAAAAGCAACTGCAAAGCGATTTACACAAAATTTCTACATGGTGCGAAAATTGGCAATGGACACTAAATAAAGAAAAGTGTGAAGTAATACACATGACCACTGAAAGAAATCTGCTGAATTTCAATTACACTATAAATCAGTTAAACCTTTCGGTCGTAAATTCTACCAAATACCTAGGAGTTACAATTACGAACAATTTAGACTGCAGAGAACACACAGAAAATATTGTCGGAAGGCGAACCAAAGATTACGTTTCATTGGCAGAACACTTCGAAGATGCAACAGCTCCACCAAAGAGACTGCCTACATCACAATTGGGCGTCCTCTTCTGGAGTACTGTTGCCCAGTGTGGGACCCTCACCAGGTGGGACTGACGGATGACATTGAGAAGGTTCAGAGAAGGGCAGCTCGTTTTGTTTTATTACGTTACAGGGGAGAAAGCGTCACGGAAATGTTTCACGCTTTGATTTGGAAATCGTTAAAAGAAAGACGTTATTCGTTGCAGCGAGATCTGTTTACGAAATTTCAATCACAGACTTCTGAATGTGAAAATTTTGCTAGCACCCACCTAGATAGGGAGACATGACCATCCCAATAAAATAAGGGAAATCGGATCGAAAACGGAACGATTTAGGGGTTCTTTCTTCCCTCGCCCTGTTAGAGAATGGAACGGTAGAGAAAGGTTATGAAAGTGGTTAATGAACCCTCTGCCAGGCACTTAAATGTGATTTGCAGAGTATCTATGTAGATTTAGATGATAGTTAATAACCGAAACCACTAAAGTTGTAAATACAATAAACAACTGATGGTTACTTTTGAAGTTGTCCACTGGTTCACCAATATCGTAACCTGCGCTCTGCAGCGTGGAACGAGGCATTGGTCTATATATTCCTGTAGATAACTGATTGTAAATGACAGAATGCATATTTATGATAAAGAATCTGCTAGGCAATTTTACACGGCTGAAAAAAAAGGACGTACACCTATAAAGACGACATAGATTTTTATCCGATGACGACAGATATACTGATAACGGTTTCAACGGCTAGTGTAGTGAAACAAATCGTGAATTCCTAGGTCTGCATTCAGGCTCGCGCATTCAGAAGTTTTCGGTAATCAGTTAATCACTCTGGAGTCTTTTCCTAGACACTAAGAAGTACTGTCACGCATTATGAACAGTTTTATTTCAGACTACATGTTTCGATTTTCCAGTTATTAGAGCAAATTAGAAATTTCAAAGGCATTTTTCCGCATATCAGATACAAAGGATTTTCATGCTAGTAGAAATACTTCTAGCAGTTTTGTTGATCGGGGAAGCTTTTTGGGAATTGATCACGTTTCGCATAGTAACTTTACAAAGCACGAAGAAGAAATTGATTGAGTACAAAGCAACACGGCAAATATGATTTTAGGTTTTGAGGGAATATCAAACTTACCACGACGTATTGACTGGTTGTTTGATTATTGTTCAGTGCATTCTTTGATAAGAAACAGCTATGCCTGCGGCCGGATACAGTATTGTTTGTGTACAGTGAGTTGACGATTCTAGCGCTGGCCTGTACCACGGCTGCCAGGAGGCGAGGTGCAGTGAGCGGAAGGCAGCGGCGCTGTGTTGGAAACGTTACCCGTAACATGTGTGTGAGTAAAATTTAGTTTGTGTCTAGCGGCAGCATAATGTTGATAGCACTCCGAAATAAATGAATGCCCTGCAACTAGTGTAGATGTTTTCTGCTGCTGGCATCACGGGTAAAATTGTCTTCACTTGTCGAATTAATGTACTTCCATCTAACTATCATTGCACTGCTAGTTTCGGCGCACTATGGCGTCATTCTCAAGAGCCTATGATTACAAAAGAGTTACAATGATTCAAACACATTGAACAGTGACAAGTTTAAAAATTTACCACAAGATAAAAAAAAGAGTACCGGGAAAATGGAACTCTTCATTTATCAAAATGACAATCAATCCATGTGCGCCGCTCCCGCCAGGGGTTCGGGTCCTCCCTCGGGAATGTGTGTGCGTGTTGTCATTAGAATGCGTTAGTTTAAGGAGTTTGTAAGACTAGGGACCGAGACCTTAGGATTACAAACACTTGAATACTTTTTAAAATCATTTGTGAACCTTATGCCCTAGGTTTTTCTACTGTCGCCATTAATTCATTTGCCACATTTAATATCATCATCCCGTGGGCATCATTGTACGAAACTTATTTTTCGACCGCGTTGTATAATTGAGTTTTCAAGTGGTCTGTCTTATTCAATCCTATAGTCCAATTATTCGAAAGTTGTAAATATGTGGAGAAACCAACGCCAATTTCGCATGGCTTCCTCTGTATAGGGGCGGCTGTGGATTAGCCGAGCGGTCTAAGGCGCCTCGCTGCGGAGCGCTCGGTTGCTCGCCGTCGGAAGTTCGAGTCCTCCCGAAGGCATGGGTGTGTATGTTTGTTGTCTTTAGGTTAGTTTACCTTAGTTTAAGTAGTTTGTAAGGTACGGACTGATGACTACGCAGTTTGGTCCGATAGATTTACAAACATTTGAACATTTTGAACCTCTGTATAGGGATTCGCATTTACCCATCTGGCCAAGTTGAGAAACAGTTGCATATCGAATTAAATTCAGAGCCTGAATGCCCTGTGTTCAGCTGTGGATCAAACAAATGTGTCCACAGTTGAACACAGAGCATTCAGACTCTGAATTCTCAGTTTTTTTAAATTTTATGGTAAATTTTGAAACTTTTCATTATTTAATGTGGTTTAATCATTTTAATATTTTTGTAATCATGAGCACACTTGAAAATGACTCCATAAAGCACAGAAACTAACAGTGCGTTAATCGTACTAAAAGATGGAAGTATATTAAAAAGTTTTTTCTAAGAAGCGTCTGTGGCTTTGGAGCATATTTTGGGTTTTTTCTGTATCAGTTATATGTGATAATGACTGTAATAAATTTTATTTCTATAGAGAGAGAATTCGTATTTTAAAGTTAGTCTCACTAAGCCTTTAAGGACATGTTCACCCTCCTCAGCCTTGTGTCCCCACCCCCATCGACCCACAGAAAAAATTCTGTATCTGTCATTGTTTTTTATTTTTGTTAAACTTATGTATATTTGTTGTCTGTTTCAGTTCAGATGGTATATGGTTATACAACATAACAGAAGTATGATATACGCCTTCTTTACTGTGCTGACATGTACAGGGTGTCTCACGAAAGACGCGGCATGGCTCCCAGCCGCTGCCACCGCATCCTCTGGCCACGGCAGCGCCCGATTCTCGGACTCTATTGTGCCGCAGGCGCATACACTGAGTTAAAGTCCAGAAAACATTGCCATCTGAGTAACCTAAGTTTACCTTTATTTACAGTTGATGTTCAAAATGATGTCCCTCTATAGAAAGAGCGGCCTTACATCTCTTGAACACATTTGCGAACACTCGACGAATTTCGGCTGCCGAAATCTGGGAAATGACTAACCGAATCATGTCTTCCAACACTTCGAGTGTATGGGGATTGCTTACATACACCTTGTCTTTTAATATTCGTGAAAGATAAAAGTCACAGGGATTTAGATCTGGAGAACGAGGACGCCAGTCAACTATCCTATCATCAAAAACAGTTACTATTGCTGCCATACACATTGACAATGTGTGGTCTTGCATTGTCCTGCATGACATAACCGTGCAGCTTTTCGTTAGGTTAGAGTTCTTGAAAAATGGATGCTGGATATTGTTCACATACCTGTCAGAATTTATTGTTTCGTGAAAAAAGATTCAACTAGTCGAGTGTTCGCAAATGTGTTCAACAGATTTCAGGCCGCTCTTTCCATAGAGTGACATCATTTTGAACATATACTGTAAATAAATGTAACCTTAGGTTACTCAGACGGCAATGTTCTTTAGACTTTAACTCAGTGTATGCATCTGCGGCACAATAGAGTCCGAGAATCGGGCGGTGCTGTGGCCGACGGATGCAGTGGCGATGGCCGGGAGCCGTACCTCGCGATCCGTGGACGCCTGGCAGGCGTCTTTCGTGAGACACCCTGTAGTTTATGCTTCTGCTTAGTGTTGTACTTGAAAATAGGGTCTTTTTTTCAACGGGTTTCCTTTTGTGAAGCTTAGTGCTTCGTATATATATATATATATATATATATATATATATATATATATATATATATATATATATATATATATATAAAGAAGGAAGGGGAATCCTGAGACTTTTAAATATTGGTCTGCAAGAGTCTCTCTATTTTGCATGTTTTATGGTTCCCCGGAAGGAAAATAAAGTGTATTTTGTGGAAGTATTCTTACAACTTATGTGAGTGTACTTAACTATTTATTTAGGTTATTCAAGTGTGTTTCCCAATTCATATTTTCCTGAAAATGTATGCCTCAAAATTTTGTCTCACTAATGAGATGGTTTTTCCATTAATGTCAAGAACCGGTGTTGCAGGGTGAAGTTTCTGTGCTATATGGCAATTTACTGTCATTGTTTTTTCAGAATTGTTAGTCTGTTTGTTGTGAACCACTGTTCTAAAGTTTTTGTTAAGACTCTAGCTTTTTCCTGTATGCTATCTTCATCACATGGTCTAATTAGGACGCTTGTGTCATCTGCAAAAAGTACTGTGGTAGTGGTCCTATTAGTTATTCTTTCTGCTAGATCATCAAAAAAGAATGAAATGAATGAGGTCGAGGGCTGACCTCTGAGGGACTCCATAACTGATGTTTTGTGCATTACTATAAAAATTAGAAATTTCATATGTGCCTTTGTATTTTGTTTGGGTGATGTGTCGACGATGATGGAGGTAAGCATGGATCGACATGTTTGGTAGGACTTGCAGTTACCAGTATTTCTCGTCTTCTGTGGCTTATTTTGACAAGCAGCAGAAGCTGCAGTGCCAGTCTCTCTCGGAGTCTATCGCCTGGTTGATCGATGTACTGTGTTGTGTTGTGTAGTCAGAGCTTATTTTTTGTTCATTAAATAAGAATGAGTTCGCGGTCGAAACAAAATACAATGCGACTCATCCCTGCATTAATGTTGTTGGCTGTCTTATTTGATCACAAAGTGGCTTCGCAATTTGTAATATGGTATTAGTGACTGAAGCATGCCAATCGTTCCAAAGCACTAAGAAATATCCTATTTTTAAAGCGTTTCAGTAATGTATAGTTCATCTTCCTAACAATTAATAAGATAAAGAATTAAATAGAATGTTTTATATTCTTACCACAAATTCGTGTGGTTCGGTAGCGCAATGATAGAGTGCCTTACTATGAATCCAAAGATCGCGGGTTTGATTCCCGCCAGTTCAAAGGATTTTTATTTGTCACTTTCCACTTCTTACACATCTGGGAACATTGCTAACGTGAAAAATATCGAGTGGCACCGTGGTTCTGAGTACACGTTGAACTGCAGGTCCCCCTATAACTGGGTAAGTAAGTTCGAAGGACGGAGGAAGGCAACGGCAACGGCATACCACCTCCAGATAGGAAATGGCTATGGATGTAGAGGAATTGTGGACTACATTTAAGTGCATTGTTAATAAAGGGTTAGAGAAATATGTGCCAGTAAAGACGATTAAGGATGGAAAAGATCGTCCGTGGTATAATAATAATGTTAGAAAGCTGCTGAGAAAGCAAAGGCTGTTGCACTCTCGATTCAAAAAAGAACTCGCAAATGATGACAGGCAAAAGTTAGTAGAGATTCGAGCGTCTATAAAAAGATAGATGCGTGAAGCATACAATAATTATCACAGCCATACCTTAGCAAAAGATCTTTCCGAGAACCCGAAAAAATTCTGGTCCTATGTAAAATCGATAAGCGGGTCAAAGCCCACTGTCCAGTCACTCGTTGATCATTCCGGGGCAGTAATAGAAGAAAGCAAACGGAAAGCTGAAGCTCTAAATTTAACCTTTAAGAAATCTTTCACGCAGGAAGACCGCACAAATGTACCATCATTTGATCAACGTACAAATTCCGAAATGGGGGACATAGCAATAGGTATTTCCGGTGTAGAGATGCAGCTGAGAGAGCTAAATACGAAAAAGTCTGCTGGTCCGGATGGAATACCAGTTCAGTATTACAAAGACTATTCTGCGGCGTTGGCCCCCTACTTGGCTTGCATTTAGCGCGAATCTTTAATTCAGTGCAAAGTTCCCAGTGATTGGAAAAAAGCGCAGGTGACTAACGTTTATAAGAAAGGAAAGAGAACTGACCCACAAAATTACAGGCCAATATCGTTGACATCAGTTTCATGTAAAATTTTGGAGCATATTCTCAGTTCGAATGTAATAAATTTCCTTGAAACTGAAAAGCTTCTTTCCATGAATCAGCACGGGTTTAGGAAACATCGTTCATGTGAAACTCATCTTGCCCTTTTCTCACATGACATCTTGCGAGCCATGGACGAAGGGCAACAGACGGATTGTGTTTTTCTCGACTTCAAAAACGCGTTCGAAGCGGTGCCACACTGCAGACTGCTAACGAAGATACGAGCTTATGGAATAGGTTCACAAATGTGTGACTGGCTGGAAGACTTCCTAAGTAATAGAACGCAGTACGTTGTTCTCGACGGCGAGTGGTGATCAGAGACTAGTGTATCGTCAGGCGTGCCCCAGGGGAGTGTGATAGGACCGCTATTATTTTCTATCTATATAAATGATCTGATGGACAGAGAAAGTTGTAATTTGCGGCTGTTTGCTGATGATGCTGTGGTGTATGGGAGGGTGTCGTCTGTAACTGACTGTAATAGCATACAGGATGACTTGACAAAATTTCTAGTTGGTGCGAAGTTTGGCAGCTAACTCTCAATGTGGAAAAATGTAAGGTGATGCGCATGAGTAGAAAAAAACAATCCCATAATGTTCGAATACAGCATTAATAGTGAGCTTCTTGATGTTGTCGCGTCGTTCAAATATCTAGGCTTAACATTGCAGAGCGATATGAAATGGAACGAGCATGTAAGGACAGTTGTGAGTAGGGCGGACAGTCGACTTCGGTTTATTGGGAGAATTTTGGGAAGATGTACTTCACCTGTAAAGGAGACCGCTTATAAAACGCTTGTACGACCACGTCTTGAGTATTGCTCAAGTGTTTGGGACCCGCAGCAGATCAGTTTAAAGGAAGACATAGAGGCGGTTCAGAGACGCGCAGCTAGATTTGTTACCGGTAGGTTCGACCAATGCGCGAGTGTCACGGAAATGCTCCGGCAACTCAATTGGGGATCGCTGGAAGAAAGAAGACGTTGTTTTCGAGAATTTCTGTTGAGTAAATTTAGAGGGCCGGAATTTGAAGCTGAGTGTAGTACGATCTTGCTGCCGCCTACTTACAAGATAAGAGAAATTAGGGCTCGTACGGAGGCATATAGGCATTCTTTTTTTCCTCGTTCAATTTGGGAGTGGAATAGGAAAGGAAATGCCTAGTAGTGGTACAGTGTACCCTCCGCCACGCACCTTACGGTGAATTGCGGAGTATGTATGTAGATGTAGATGTACTGAAGCACTTTGATGTTCATACCAATTTTCGGATTGTTGACTGCTTTACCATCACAAATTTAATAACATCCATTGTACCTTCACTTTTTGGGATAAAACGTGCACAATGTCGTCACAACCCCGAAAAATAATATTGCATATTCGGCTTTTTGATATTCTATGCAAATATATTAATGTGAAAAAGGAATCTTCAGTGGCCAAAAATCGGTGTCTCACTGCCAACTGATCAAATGTTGAAATGTTTGTAAAGCTTATGGGACTTAACTGCGGGGTAATCAGTCCCTAAACTTACAAACTACAAACTTACAAACCTCAATGCGCTCCGCCGCAGCTGCCAACTGATCCTCTGTTGCTTTCCGTTCGTTCTAGACACGAGAGAATTTATGAGATAGCAAACTACAGAAATCTTCCACCCTCATCCTGACATAATGTTTTTTAAATAGGCGCCGAGTTCTAGAGTTAATTCTTGAACAAGCATAGCGTGAGCTCCACGAGTAGCACATTTGCAAGGGAAATCTCGTTGCCACCATCTACGTTTCCTCCAACTATGTTTCCTTTGAACATATAAAAGAGTAAGCGCACCGGCACGTAAAAAAGTATCATTTTCGACATCATGAAAAGCCATCGTGGACTAATACAAGTTAACAGCTGTAAACACGCGATCGTACATGTATAAGATTGCTACTTGTCAGCTTATACGAGTCGCGATACATGTCCCGAAGTCGCATATACAGGGGAGGTCAATTATTATCCGCAATTTAGTTATATTTTTGTTTATGTTGGTAGTATTGTCGTTTTACGTTGGTGACGCATGCTTTGTTTATTTGTTGTTATATCGTTGCAATTTTCAAGCTGCTACGTTAGTTTCGTTGTCGTTGCCGTGCTGTTAATCGTGGCTGCTCCGCTGTCTATTTGCACCAAAGAAGAGTAACGTTCAGTGATACGTTTTTTGTGGGCGGAAGGTGTATCAGGGGCTGAAATTTATAGAAGACTTTCAGTACAATACGGGAGCAGTGTTTTGCCACACCGTAATGTGTACGAGTGGATTGAAAAATTCCGAAATGGTCGCACGAGTGTTAAGCACGATGACCGTTTACCGCCACAAATGAAGAAACCATTGAGCGATCACGTGAAATGATTTTCTTAGACAGACGATTAACTATTGATGAAGTGGCTCATCGTCTTCAAATTAGTCATGGTTCGGCCTACGAAATTATTCACAACAGACTTGGGTTTCGTAAAGTTTGTGCAAGATAGGTCCCAAAACAACTCACACAGTTGCATAAGCAAACGCGCCTCGACATCTGCAAAAATCATTTGGACCGCTATGGTAACGAAGGGGACAACTTCTTAGATGACGAAACATGAATCCATCATTACGAGCCGGAGAGTAAACGGCAGAGTATGGAATGGAAACATCCAAATTCGCCGTGCAAGAAAAAACTCAAGACACAACCCTCCACAGGAAAACTGATGCTTACGGTTTTTTGGGATACACGAGGCCCTGTACTGGAACATTATGGTGAAAGGGGCACAACAATAAACAGTGTACGTTACAGTGAGATGCTTACTGACAGGCAAAAGCCTGCAATTCGAAGCAAACGCCGAGGATTGCTGTCAGAAGGAGTTGTGTTGTAGCACGGCAATGCCCGTCCGCATACTGCTGTCCACACTGCTGAAACGCTCCAGAAACTCAAATTCGAAGTACTGAATCATCCTCCATATAGTCCGGATCTTGCCCCTTCTATCACTTGTTTGGTCCACTCAACAGGCATTAAGTGGCCGTCGATTTGACTCGGACGAAGCCATGAAGGAAGCGGTGCATTACTGTCTCGCAGCTCAACCGAAAACCTTCTTTTATGAGGGCATAAGGAAACTTACCACTCCCATTAACCACAGACATTGCCGTGGTGGGGTGGCTTGCGTGCCTCAACGATACAGATAGCCGTACCGTAGGTGCAAGCACAGCGGAGGGGTATCTGTGGAGAGGCCAGACAAACGTGTGGTTCCTGAAGAGGGGCAGCAGCCTTTTCAGTAGTTACAGGGGCAACAGTCTGGATGATTGACTGAGCTGGCCTTGTAACATCAGCTAATGTGGCTTTGCCACACAGTTACTGCGAACGGCTGAAAGCAAGGGGAAACTACAGCCGTTACTTTTCCCGAGGACATGCAGCTCTACTGTATGAAAACATGATGATGGCATCCTCTCGGGTAAAATATTCCGGAGGTAAAATAGTCCCCCATTCGGATCTCCGGGCGGGGACTACTCAGGAGGATGTGATCATCAGAAAAGACAATACTGGCATTCTACGAGTCGGAGCGTGGAATGTTAGATCCCTTAATCGAGTAGGAAAATTAGAAAATTTAAAAAGGGAAATGGATAGGTTGAAGTTAGATATAGTGGGGATTAGTGAAGTTCGGTGGCAGGATGAACAGGATTTCTGGTCGGGTGAGTACAGGATTATAAATACAAAATCAATTGGGGGTATCACAGGAGTAGGATTGATAATGAAAAAGAAAATAGGAATGCGGGTAAACTACTATGACCAGCACAGTGATCGCATTATCATTGTCAAGATAGATACGAAGCCAACACCGACAACAGTAGTACAGGTTTATATGCCAACTAGCTCTGCCGATGATGAGGAGATCGAAGAAATATATGAGGAGCTAAAGGAAATTATTCAGTCAATTAAGGGAGAGGAAAACTTAATTGTTATGGGAGACTGGAATTCGGTAGTAGGACAAGGAAGGGAAGGGAAGATAGTAGGTGAATATGGTCTGGGAAAAAGGAATGAAAGAGGAAGCCGCCTGGTAGAATTTTGCACAGAACATAATTTAGTTATAACAAACACCTGGTTCAAGAATCACAAAAGAAGGTTGTATACGTGGAAGAGACCAGGAGACACCGGGAGATACCAGATAGATTTTATAATGGTAAGACATAGATTTCGGAACCAGGTTTTAAAGTGTAAGACATACCCAGGGGCAGATATAGACTCTGACCATAACTTGTTGGTTATGAACTGTAGGCTGAAACTGAAGAAACTACAAAAAGGTAAGAAAATAAGGAGATGAGACCTGCATAAATTGAAGGAACCTGGGGTTCTTAAGAATTTCAGAGGGAGCTTTAGGCAACAATTGACGGAAACAGGGGAAAATAAAACAGTAGAGGAGGAATGGGTAGCATTGAGAGATGAAATAGTGAAGGTAGCAGAGGACAAAATAGGTAGGAAGGCAAGACCTACAAAAAATCCTTGGATATCACAGGAGATACTAAATTTAATCGATGAAAGGAGAAAATATAAAAATGCAGTAAATGAAACAGGCAAAATGGAGTACAGACGACTAAGAAATGAGATTGACAGGAAGTGCAAAATGGCTAAGCAGGAGTGGCTAGAAGGCAAATGCAAGGATGTAGAAGAATGTATAAATAGGGGAAAAATAGATACAGCCTACAGGAAAATAAAAGAAACATTTGGAGATAAGAAAAACAGCTCTATGAATATCAAGGACACTGATGGAAAACCAGTTCTCAGCAAAGAAGGGAAAGCTGAAAGGTGGAAAGAGTATATAGAGGGACTCTACAAAGGAAATGAACTTCGAGACAATATAGTAGGAAGGGAAGAGGATGTAGATGAAGGTGAAATAGGAGATACTGTACTGAGAGAAGAATTTGACAGAGCCCTGAAAGACCTAAGTCGAAACAAGGCCCCTGGAGTAGATGATATTCCCCCAGAGCTACTGAAGTCTCTGGGAGAACCAGCCATGACAAACCTGTTTCACCTGGTGTGTAAGATGTATGAGACAGGCGAAGTACCCTCAGACTTTAAGAAAAATGTTACAAACCCCATTCCAAAGAAATCAGGTGCAGACAGGTGTGAAAACTACAGAACCATCAGTTTAATAAGTCATGGTTGCAAAATATTAACACGAATTATATACAGAAGGATGGAAAAGCTTGTAGAAGCCGACCTCGGGAAAGATCAGTTTGGGTTCAGGAGAAACATGGGAACACGGGAGGCAATACTCACTTTACGGCTTATCCTAGAAGATAGACTAAGAAAAGGCAAACCTACATTTCTAGCTTTTGTAGATTTGGAGAAAGCGTTTGACAATGTTGACTGGAATACACTCTTCCAAATACTGAAGTCAGCAGGGGTAAGATACAGGGAAAAGAGAGTTATTTACAACTTGTACAAAAGCCAGACCGCAGTAATTAGACTCGAAGGGCATGAAAGGGAAGCATCAGTTGGGAAGGGAGTAAGACAGGGTTGTAGCCTTTCTCCGATGTTATTCAATTTGTACATCGAGCAGGCGGTGAAGGAAAGCAAGGAAAAATTTGGAATAGGGATTAAAGTTCAGGGGGAAGAAATAAAAACATTGCGTTTTGCCGATGACATAGTAATTCTATCAGATACAGCAAACGACCTGGAAGAGCAATTGAGCGGAATGGATAGTGTGCTGAAAGGTGCATATAAGATTAACATTAACAAGAGCAAAACTAGGGTAATGGAGTGCAGTGTAAGAAAATCAGGTGATGCTGAAGGAATTAGATTGGGAAACGAAGCAATAAAGGAGGTAGATGAGTTTTGTTACTTGGGCAGTAAAATAACAAATGATGGTCGAAGTACAGAGGATATAAAATGCAGAATGGCAATGGGTAGAAAAGCGTTCTTGAAAAAGAGAAATTTGTTAACCTCGAATATTGATTTAAGCCTAAGGAAGTCCTTTCTGAAGGCATTTGTATGGAGTGTTGCCTTGTATGGGAGTGAGACATGGACGATAAACAGTGCGGACAGGAAGAGGATTGAGGCTTTTGAAATATGGTGCTACAGAAGAATGCTGAAGATTAGGTGGGTGGATCGCGTAACTAATGAGGTGGTACTGAAAAGAATTGGGGAGAAAAGAAATTTCTGGCATACCTTGACTAAAAGAAGGGATAGATTGGTAGGACACATTCTGAGATATCAAGGTATTGTGAATTTAGCATTGGAGGGAAGTGTGTGGGTAAAAATCGCAGAGGAAGACCAAGAGATGGATACAGTAAGCAGAATCAGACAGATGTGGGTTGCCGTTCTTATGAGGAGATGAAAAGGCTTGCTCAGGACAGGGTATTGTGGAGAGCTGCATCAAACCAGTCTCCGGATTGAAGACCACAATAACAACAACAAGGAAACTTGTAGAGCGATGGACGAAGTGCATTGAAAAGCAAGGAGACTAAGTCGAAAAATGATGTTCTTGTAAGTTTCGTATTTTATTACAATAAAATTTTATAACTACTTTGCGGATAATAATTGACTTACCCTCGTACATGTAGCGCTCACATGTGCCGATACAAATCCCAGTGTAAACATACCTTAACAGCAACAGCGGCATATCGCACAGCTACCGCTGCGCCGATAAGAATGTTTTGTGAGCCCAGAAGTATCAAGGCGACCTGTTGCCAAGAGGTGCCTGGCAGTCAGACTACAGGCGGGCACACGTCAAGCCCGTGCTTCACACGCACGCCACAACACCGACGTGCACGGCTCGACGGTCGTCAGATGTTCAAATGTTTGTTCTTCAGTGGTGAGAGCAGATGGTCGTTTGCGTCCAGTAAAATTAGCTCCAAAAATGGGTGCCTTCCAAATATTAGTGGGAATCTGGAAACTATTTTAATCTCTCAAGTAGACCGCTGTATGAATAATCTGAGTTTTCCCCCATTTCTGAGTGGAGCTTCAGCTATGATGAAAAGAAAACCACCTAAATTTCGGACTTTTGACAAATTCCTCTAAAACAAAACGTTTAACGAAACAGCTAAGGTTACAAAAATGTAGAGCATTAAATTCCGCATCATTTGAGTACCAAAACGTAGCTATTTCATTAAATTTTACCAGAGATATTCTATGTTAAGGATTAACAATTTTTCTCACTTACCGAAAAACACTAACATCGACCGTATGAGACGTGCAGCATTTGGGAATTGACTGGTTTGACGCAAAATTTTATAGGATATGAATTATAGAGCATCAAATAGCATTTTTGAAATGTCAATGAAACGGACAAAAAACCTTGCTGATAAGGAAATATCGCCATTATAGACTTACATGTGAATCACATGTTAACGCTAAACATTATATTATTACTGTTTAATGATTACTTACAGTGTTGTCTTGTTCCTTTAATTATCGATACATACATCATTTGTGTATTGTTGTTCCGCCATTGTCGGAACCATAATTACAATCTTGCTTGGACGCGTATTGTTGCTGTCCCTAGCACTTAGCAGGCATCAGTCGCCAGCTGCCCATCGTTTAGTTGTGTTTGTCAGTGAAGGCGTGCAATGTCGGGGCGTTTTATTTGCGCTGGAAGCGTTGTGAACGGGCGTTTATAGAGAGGAGTATAATAATAATAATAATAATAAAAAGGATGGCAAACATGTTGGTTTGATGACCTGTACCTCTATTACAGATCATGAAAAGTGCAGGAAATCGTATTCGAAGAATCGGCATGCTTGACCGAGTGCAGCTGAAAAAGATCCACACATTCATCGGACGTCAATTCAAAAATTTGACTTAAAAACAAACTGTTTATTTTGTGGTGATGACGCTTCACAGGATCACGTGAAAAGAGAAGCGAAGAAACCAGTTTCAAAAAGGAATGTTGTTCATGACGTTATGACAAAGAGTTTTTCAAAACCGTTAATGGAAATGGTGATAAAACGGAATGATGACTGGGCAACTAAAGTGAAATTTCGAGTCTGACACATTGAAGACCTTATTGCTGTTAAATTAGGTACCATGCTAATTTGTGATCATTTGGAAGCATATGAAGATGAGTGCCACTTTGCACTCAAAAACGTTCTGAAGGGTTATAGTGCATATGTCCCAAAGATGGTAACAATTCAGTAACGGCTATTCAAAAAGTAGGGCGATGACTTGTTATTCGTTGGAAAAGTAAATCAGCACACGAAAACCATGGTTTCCTTTAGAAACACAGGCTATTCCATTTTATCTGACTTGTGGTATGAGGCTAGAAAGAAAGACCAACAAGAACAACGTAACCGAATTGTTGAAACTGCAGCAGCTGTAATCCTGGAGGACGTCTGATCACGCGTTTCTGGATAAAGTTGAAATTACTTCGAACACAGACCATTTGTCCAAACAAGAAAGGAAATCGTTCAAAGTTGAAGATTAAAATCAACTTGCACATGCAGTTATTTCAGCTGCAAGACTTAGATCCTTCTTGTCTAATATACAGCTAGGAAGGAGTCCGTCGACAGCGTGGTCATTAGAGACGGAGCTTACGCTCGGATTTTTGGATAAGGATGTGGAAGGAAATCGGCCGTGCCCTTTCAAAGGAACCATCCTCGCATTTGCCTGGACTGATTTAGGGAAATCACGGAAAACCTAAATCTGGATGGCCGGAGGTGGATTTGAACCACCATCCTTCCGAATGCGAGTCCAGTGTGTTACCACTGCGCCACCTCGCTCGGTATACAGTTAGGTGTTGGAACAAAGGTGTATAAAAAAATATGGTTCACAGGTTCTTGTAGACGTCCATCAGTTTGTGGGTTCTGCAGTTCCTATAGTGATATAACACAGTTCGAAGTATCTAGTAGGAATCTATCAGGAAAATTCTTTTATCCAGTTTGTGTTCGACAATGTGGACGTAAATATTGATACTAGTGATGAAAGAAATAATTTTCATGCTATGAGTGGCATCCAGTGTGTAACACCAAAGTCGTCGGTTTGTAGAGGAATACGATCCGGAAGTTGACGGCAATTTCTATTGCAACTGCGTTAGGTAAGTTGGAACTATGCCTCTAACTTCATTTCAAAGAAGAGACTGAGCACTGTCGAAAATACTGATACGTGATGTTAACAGCATGTTCCTCCCAACTGAAGTAGAATTTTCAAGTGATGAGCTACTATCGATTTGTGGGAAATGGAAATCAGCGGGAAACATTCCAAATTGGAAGGGATGTATGGAGGCAGTTCACTCACGTATAGATTACTCGACTTCACGTATACTGTGTCTGCCATTAGTGAATTAGCCTGCCTCGTCATATGATACTGTACATACTGCACTTTTGACCGCAGTGCGAAAGTGCACGTCAAATAACATGAAGAGCTGTTTCGTCACATTTGACCAACCACTTTATATAAAGGCTAGAGACATTGTTGCTTCTTCCGATCCTAACAGCGGATCTACCATAGTCCGTCTTGGAGATTTCTACTTACTAATGTCTTTCACGGGAGCTATAGGATGTATTATGGATGGAAGTGGGTTGCAGGAGACGTTCAGTATTGTCTACGCAGCCACATCCACAGAGAAGATTATGACTGGACACGCCTACTCGAGAGCTTTGAGGACCATGTGTTGGCACACCTGAATCTGACCCATATTATTTTATCGAAGATTGATTTTACAGAGGAAGAGCATGCAGCACTGATAACTATCCTCAATAATTGGAACACTAACAGTTTGGATGTAGATGTGTCTTTTATTACAGCAGTGGTGCAAAGATTTCCAAAAAAAGTTGACGACATTTCTAAATGAAGCTACATCACGATTGAGGGTGCAGTATTTCAAAACTATAACTATTGTTAAAGAATTTTGTTGCAGTTAAAAGGAGTGGAGAATTACAGTTGCACTTACAATGTATGAAGGATACGCTTTCCTGTTTCCATGCCAGTGGTCACTACCCTTATGCAAAATCATGTCATTTATACTTACATGACTGAACTTGAAATGAAACTTAGTCGGCAAGAATATGATCATTTTATTACCAACGGATGGTTCGCAATCCGATGGTCTGAAAAATTCAGGAGAAAAATTAGTCTGACATGACAATTGAACAAACCTTAATACGTACCATGAAGAAGTAGTGGTGGCTTAACGCATGGCAGATGATTAGCAGATAGCACTCTGGCCAGATAGACTGCTTCGATGCCAACAGCGGTTTACATTGTTGAGCAAGTTCAACAGTTTTGTGGCATTTCATTTGCAACTACTGAGCAACATGTGGATGCTAGAAATGCAAGAATACAAAGAGATGAAGCAGATACCAAAAAACTGTATGAGTGGTTTTTGTGATATGACTCTTTTCCTGTCCATGAGCATGTTGCATCCATTAGTACAGGGAGAGTAGGAGATGAAAAGATAAATTGCCACAAAGCTGATGAACTTGGCAAGTTATGCATTTCAAAGATTATTGGCAACAACCTTGACAATGTGAAATTTGGAAGAAGGAATAGAGTCCTACCCCTTAAATGTATGACATCTAAAATCACAATGCACGACAAAATCATTCCTATCAAAGCTGAAACGATTTTTTTCAGATTAGCGTTCTGCAAAACGTCCAGTGAAGAACTTCAGCACTGTTTTGAGTACGAGCTAGCTATCTTTGTTTGACGATGTAGGTATGCGGAAAACACAAAAGTCTGTGTTTTACAAGTTATTTGATCCATTTAAAGATCCAGTTGGCTTCAGAAAGGCAGAGTTTGTTGTAGATGAAAGCTTTCTGTTGCATAGAGTGGCACTGGAAGCAAATGAAGTTTTTTCTTCCATAATTGCAAAGTATGTAGATTACATCAATTATTGGTGCGGCAGGAGGGTAACGTGTTTTATGGCTACTCTGGTGTTACGCAGAGCCACTAAAAGATCTGTACCAACTGTCACATTCAGTGAAACGACGTCACTAACCATGAGGAAAGTCTTATTTCTGTGCAACGAACAAAATAAACAGCGGCTCATATCTTTACTAACTGAACAACTTGAAACCGAGCACTTCAATGTCAAGCAAGCTGCTGAGGACGCCGATGTTCTAATAGTAAGAACGCTGACTCTGTTGTTGTCGTTGGCGAAGACATCGACCTTCTAGTGATACTAACATCTTCAGCCCCACTGTCCCCAACATTTTTGTACTGAATCCAGGTAGAGGCAGACAAGGCGATGTAATTTACAGTTCTCTAAATTTCAAGTTGTCTCAAACATTAAAGGACAACATTCTGTTCTTACATGCCTTCAGCGATTGCGACACTACTTCGTCGTTTTTCGGCAAAGGAAAAGTGAAACTCCTGAAGGAACTGGAGACGAAAACCATCTTACAACAAACAGCAGTGCTATTCGGCAATTCCAGTGCTACTGTTGACGAGATTAATGCAGCTGGACAAGTTTATTGCGGCCCTGTACTACAGGGACAAAACGAAGTCATTAAATGTGCTTCGCTACCTCATTTTTGAAAAATCTGTATCAAAGACTTCATTCAACCTCGCCTCTTTCCTCCTACAGAAGCAGTAGCTCGACAGCATTTCCTGTGAACGTATTTTCAGGTGCAAGCTTGAAAAACAACCTTCTAAATCAACTGGAATGGGGATGGAAGGCTTCAAAAGTAAGTCTCTTGCCAGGCTTCAAAAGTAGGTCTCTTGCCAGGAGGCGAATTGTTGAAAACCATTTATTGCACATGCGGTACAGGGTGTCATGGAAGTTATTCCTGGAGGTTCAAATGTTTGTAAAGCTTAAGGGACTTAACTGCGGGGTCATCAGTCCGCATACTTACTAACTACTTATCAACTACCTTATACTAAAGACGACACAAACATCCATGCCCGAGGGGGGATTCAAACGCCCGAGGGAGACAGCTTACGCACTGAAGTACCAGATAAGATAGTTTACAAAGTGTGTAATTCAAGATATTTTTTGATTTGAAGTATATAAACCGAAATATCGAGCAAAAAAAGACAAGAAATATAGTTTATAAGAAAGCTTTAAATTAATTAACTGTATAACCAGCTACTATGTATATACAGCAGTGGACGTCTTTTGGCCAATATGATGATGATGATGACATCTGTGTTGTATTTAATGTAGACTAAAATATTGTATTAATTTTTAATTGATAGCAATATTTCTTAAATAACCAGACAAAATTTAAACCATGTAAGATATAAATTACTTAATGTCTATATATCTGTGTGTTTGGGTATATATGTCTGAAATAAAATTCATTTTGATACAATTCATATATTTTTTGTTATAGTCTATATTAATCACTCTTTACGCTAAGAAAAATATTTTCACAAATTTCCGCAACTTATACTTAAATCGGCAACATATAAATGACAATTAATCAAACATCCCAGGCGAACCCGTCTTGCTGATGATGTCTTGACTTGGCTCGCCAGAACTTGACGACGTGGCGGGAGGAAGGCAGGGAGCTTGGAGTTTAACGTCCCGTCGACAGCGTGGTCATTAGAGATGGAGCTTACGCTCGGAGTTTTTGGGTAAAGAGGTGGAAAGAAATCGGCCGTGCCCTTTCAAAGGAACCATCCCGGGATTTTCCTGGAGTGATTTAGGGAAATCACGGAAAACCTAAATATGGATTTGGACCACCATCCTTCCGAATGCGAGTCCAGTGTGTTACCACTGCGGCAACTCGGTGACTCGGACAAGTCTGGTTGAACCAGAATATTGCCGATGTTGTGCTCCTGACTGTTCTATCTCATATCTCATACAAAACCTTCAGTTCTTCAGAAGTTAAATTAAGTTCTGAAAACGTTGGTCGAATATATATATATATATATATATATATATATATATATATATATATATATATATATATATAAAGTAAAATAAATAAATAAAATAAAATAAAATAAATGAAAAAGAAAAAAAAATTAAAAATGTTCGAATGTTTTTAAAGCTTAAGGGACTTAACTTCGGGGTCATGAGTCCCTAAACTTACAAACTAATTATGAACTACCTTTTACTAAAGACGACACAAACATCCATGCCCGAGGGGGGATTCAAACACCCGAGGGGGAACGTCCTCGCCCATTGGAACATAGCGCCTCAATGCGCTCGGCCGCTCCGCCACGGCTGTTCCTGCATTAATTGTACTACCGTCTGCAAACTATTCAGAGACCAATCCTGCACCTATGTTACCAACGACATCCCTGTTACAGACATTGAAGACAGTAAAACAGAAGAAGAAGAAAATAGAGATTGCACCGAGGGTATTAATACGGAAGAAGTGGAAGAGTTGCAGTTAATGTAGTTTGGACCCTCCTCCACCAAGCGAGTAAAGGCGTGACACTCTGAAATAAAGAAAAAACAAGTTATACACAGCAGTGAAACATTAACTCTGTACTTTGTGCTTTATATAATCACATGTATTTCAATTTACTGTTAATTGAATGAAGTTCCTTTATTCTTAATAACACAAAATTAAACAGTATGCTTATTTACTGATACCGTTAGCTTACATTTTTTCTCGTTTGTATAATATTATCCCTACTAATTTCATATTTTCAAAACTATTTTATTGGTATAAAGTAAATGTCGTTTTGTATAGCAGTAAAATGAAATAAATAAAAATTAAATAAATAAACGTGAGAAGATTAGAAAAATCCACTGAATGGAAACTAGAAAGCTTAAGTTTATCATTAACATTAGATGTAATTGAATAAAGGAGATTTTTACTTATCAGCAAGGTGTTTCGTCAAAAACACAATTTGATGCTGTGTAACTTTTCTCTTATAAAATGATGCATCAAACAAGCCAATTCCCAAATGCTGCACGTCTTATACCGACGATGTTAGTGTTTTTCGGTAAGTGTGAAAAATTGGCAATCTTTCAAGAAGAATCTCTCTGGTAAAATTTAATCAAATACCTACGTTTTGGTACAATCGTTGTGAAATTTAAGGCTCTACAGTTTTTTAACCTTAGTTTTTTCGATTGAACGCTAAGTTTTCGAGGAATTTGTAAGCAAATTGAAAAAGTCCGAAATTTCGGTGGTTTTCTTTTCCTTACAGTTGAAGCTCCACTCAGCAATCGGGACAAACTCAGTTTACTTATACCAGAGGCCTGCTTGAGTGATTAAAACAGTTTCCAGATTTACATTAACTTTTGGAAGACAGACTCCTAATTTTACTGGCTCAAGACCCGACGATCGCTGTTTCGAATGCGTGCGCCCAAGACACACTGCACCCACTACATGTCTTATGGTCTGGAGTGCGATAAGCTGCGAGGTATATCCACAAAGTTAAGTTCCGTTTGGTTATATAAAACAAACGTGTACAGATACAGAAAAAATATTTATTGCACAAAAATCTATATAGCTTCCGAAATTTTATAGGCACTTGTCATAGCGTGGCACAAGTTTTGTTTATCTTCTGCATAGAAGGTTGCCGCCTGTGTATTCAACCATGTGGTAACACGTTCTTTCAGTTCGTCATCATAGTTGAAGTGTTGAGCACCAAGGACAGATTTTAGGTCTAAGAAGAGATTAAAGTCGCTAGGAGCGAGGTCCGGGCTGTGCGGCGCAATTTCTTAATGGTCTCGCAGTAACCATATACGTTGACTGGAATGAAACTTTCACTCTGCAGCGGAGTGTGCGCTGATATGAAACTTCCTGGCAGATTAAAATTGTGTGTCGGAATCGGGACTCGAACTTGGGACCTTTGCCTTTCGCGGGCAAGCGCACTACCGACAGTGCTATCCCGACACGACTCACGATGCTGCTTCACAACTTTACTTCCGCCAGTACCTCGCCTCCTACTTTCCAAACTTCACAGAAGCGAGCCATGCAAGACTAGCACTCCTGGAAGAAAGGATATGGTGGAGACATGGCTTAGCCACAGCCTAAGGGGTGTTTCCAGAATGAATCTTTCACTCTGCAGCGGAGTGTGCGCTGATATGAAACTTCCTAGCAGATTAAAATTGTGTGTCGGAATCGGGACTCGTACCTGGGACCTTTGTCTTCCGCGGGCAAGCGCACTACCTACCAAGAAGTGCCAGAAAGTTTCATATCAGCGCACACTCCGCTGCAGAGTGAAAGTTTCATTCTGGAAACATCCCTTAGGCTGTGGCTAAGCCATGTCTCCACCATATCCTTTCTTCCAGGAGTGCTAGTCTTGCATGGTTCGCAGGAGAGCGTCTGTGAAGTTTGGAAAGTAGGAGGCGAGGTACTGGCGGAAGTAGAGTTGTGAAGCGGCATCGTGAGTCGTGTCGGGATAGCACTGTCGGTAGTGCGCTTGCCCGCGAAAGGCAAAGGTCCCAGGTTCGAGTCCCGATTCCGACACACAATTTTAATCTGTCAGGAAGTTTCATATACGTTGACTATTTTCCCTCGTGGTAAGAAATCAATCAGCAAAATGCCTTTTCTGTCCCAAACAAGAGTGCACATGTCTTTTCTAGGTGTCAAGATTTACTTAGCTTAATCTTCGTTGGGGATGAAGGTTCCTCCATTCCATTGACTGCCGTTTTGTTTCAGGTGTATCGTACGATACCCAAGTTTCATCCCTTGTGACTATCCGAGAAAGAAAACCATCACCTTCTTCCAGGGGCGTCGTCTCCATGCATGCGGCGCATGCCTATCAGTTACAACCGTAGAAGAAAAATTACTTTGTAACAGTAAGCGCAGCAAGTGCTCTCCGCACCGACTACTCTGCATGCGGAGGAAGAGCTGCTTCAACTCGCCGTTCTCGAACCCCCCCCCCCCCCCCCCCCCCCCGCCATTCCTCGCCCAGCGCGTCCGCTTGCTGCCGACGGGACACTACATCCAACTAGGGATGGCGGTCGTTGGAAAAACAACCGGTTTTCTGTTATACCGGTTCTTTTCTTCTCCAGTTTAACCGTACTGTAAAAATTGCTCAAGATAACCGGTTTTTTAAATAACCGGTTTTCGGTTTTTTATTGCTATTGTTTCCAGTAGAGATCGACCGAAACATATTTTGCGGCCGAAACAGAAACCGTAATCGAATTTTCGGTTCTTCTAATTTCGGCCGAAACCGAAACTTACGAAATTTGGTTAAAATTTAGGTAAATTTACATTATACGACAAATCACTAGTCCTTCCATATTTTGCAAGATCCCCTTCCAATACTACGCCTTCTTGAGTGTGTGTAAGCCTAGCCAGGAGTCCGTAGAAGACCATATGGGAAGCGTACAGATTTACTGGCCTAGTATTTCCATCCGGCAGTTGCGAATATTGAGCCAACCACTCCTTAAGTTGGACTTGTGAGCCAGCTCATACGAATATCTCGTTATATACACAATATATTGCTTAGGTCATCGGTCCCTAGACTTGAAAATTATTGTAAAAAGATATAAAAAAGCCAAGATCGCTGTCATCAATTTTTATTCACGACGACCGATTTCGCTGACTATGTCAGCATCATCTGGTCAAATATCACAGTGATAATTATGTTTTATTATAATGACATAGTGCACCAATGCACTGTAAATTATTATGTAACAACTGATTGACATTACAAGATTATGGCCTTGTAAAATATTTTATTTGACCAGATGATGCTGACATAGTTCAGCGAAACCGGTCGTCGTGAATAAAATTTGATGACAGCGATCTTGGCTTTTTTATATCTTTTTACAATAATTTTCAAGTCTAGGGACCGATGACCTAAGCAATATATTGTGTATATAACGAGATATTCGTATCAGCTGGCTCACAAGTCCAACTTAAGGAGTGGTTTACAATATTATAGGTGGATCGCCTCCTAAAACGTAAACCAACTCACTTAAAAACTACTTAATCTAACTTAAACTAACTTACGCTAAGGACAACATACACACCCATGACCGAGGGAGGAGGGAGGACTCGAACCTCCGACTGGAGCAGCCGCGCAGTCCGTGACATGGAGCCTCAGAGGCACCACATGATCAATGTTACCTAAACCCATATTGATTATTAAAAAAGCTCCTCGCTTTCAGGGAATCACATTAATAAAACTTGTTAGCATAGCAATATGAATATACATTAAAAGTTATTATTCCAAGCTTACATAATAGGTATATGAATCTAATTTACCTTCTCTTCCTAAAAACATTTTCGATGCTTTCTCCTTAAATGACACATCATGTTTGTAGTCCCTTCACCAGTTTTCAAATTTTTAAAGCAAATGGAACATTGTACCTCACTGCTACCGTACTTCATGAAGTACTTCCACACTCGGGATGGTGCCATTTAAAACACAAACGATGTCTGGTGACGACAGCAAGGAACTGCCGCATGACCAGACAGAGGCAAGTCTTGTACACTGCCGGTGCACGCGCGTCGTCTAATAGGCCACGCCATACGGAACAGGTGCATCGATGCCTCAATAGCTGCACTAGTTCTTAAGTTCTTATACTACTCGTTTCTGTCTGTCGGGATTGTTCTTAAATTATCACTGATCGCTTTTCTTAGTTACTGCGATGACGTAATATTTCACAGCAGTGGAAATTTTTGGAATAGCCTTAAATATTAGGGTCTACTAGTTTTAATTTTTTAAATTATTTTAAAAAAAGAAAAAAACATTTTGAACCACTACTACAGGAAGTAATCGTACCGGTTTTTTTCCCGGTTCTTGCCAATAACTAAAAAAAGCCGGTTAAAACCGACACCAAATAAATACCGAAAAAACCCGTTATTCAAAACTAAAATACCGGTATCGGTTCTAACCGGTCGGTTTTTCCCATCCCTACATCCAACGCTAAACAACACCCCCACCCTGGCACTGCGTGCTGGCATGCTGCCGCTCCACCGCATCGCCTTTGCGACTTTTTCATTGTCAGGAGGATGAGCGCACACCTGCCCCGCACTCTCCTTTGCCCGCAACTGCCCACCGTCTAAGCCACGGGTGCATGCGGCCAAGTCACAGCAAGCCAGATAGCCTCGCGGGTGAGACAGGTACCTGGAACGGACAGACACGCAACTGAGCTTTATTCTGTGTTACGTCAGTGGTTACGATTCTGCTCCCAAACTTGGCGTTGCTTCTGAGTTGTGTGATTCTCTTATATTTTGTTTATTTTGATATATTTTTTAACGGTCTTAGATCGGAATGAAGCCTGTCGATAGGACTCAGTGAACTTCCTTTCATTTTCAGATTTCGGAATGACCGAAAATTCTGTAAAACAGGAATTAGAGAATCATTTCGTTCAAGATCATTTTTAGTAAAAAAAAGGAAATAGTTGTTAAACGAAGATCTTGCCCTGCTTTGACTGGACTTTCTACTAGGCATAAAGGTAAGAAGCAAGAAAACATACGGCACTTTCAAACAGCACAGATTAAGAAAACTAGTTGGTTAAGTGGTTGTGACGTTAAGCAAAGGTTGTTTTGCTGGCCTTGTCTCTTGTTTGGTGCTGATAGAACAATCGTTTCAGTAATTTTCAGGAAAGTTTCAGTAATTTTAATGTGTTGTCAGTGTCTATTTCAAGACAGGAAAGAAACCCTTGGACACATTAGAGCAAGAGTAGTATAATGATGGGCGCCTCACCCCACTGAGATTCGCGCGTCTTTTGTTTTTTGGCGGGAAATTTGAATTACCCCCCACCCCTCCTCCCTCGGCCAATTGCCGGACGGCAGATCAAAGGATGCCGCCAAAATCGAACAATAGCGCACTTAAGGATGATTGATAGTTTACATTTAGGTCCTTTTGATTCGCTACTTGTCCGACTGCTTATCAAAGGACGCCGCCATAACGCACTTAAGGATTGACAGATTGCAACACCTCCCTCGGCCACACACGACGCCCCGCACCCCCTCCACCCCTCGGTGCCGCCGCCAGACAAGCGGCACCTCCGACAGGTCCAGACCTGTAGACCCACCGACATGTCTGTACTCGCACCCTGGACCACACACCTGGCCCCTCCACCCCTCGGCACCGCCGTCAGACAGGCGGCACCTCCGACAGGTCCAGACCTGTAGACCCCTCGACATGTCTGTACTCGCACCCGCGACCCCTACTCGCTCGGCCGATTGCCGGAACCGCTTCCCAAAAGACGCCGCCTCCGCCGCCGCTGCTGCCGACAGATGCTACCCCCTCCTCCTCCTCCACGCTCGCGACCGCTTCTCAAAGGACGCCGCCACCCGCCCTACCCGCGAGAACAAACAATACCGCGACGATTGTCTTGACCGCATCGACACCGCCCCCGCCCGGCAATTTAAAAAAAAAAAAAAAAAAAAAAAAAAAAAAAAAAAAAAAAAATAATGCCCGCCCGCCGCACCGCACCTCGGGCGTCAATCGAAGATGAGTGGTGACGGGGAGAAGAAGGTTCGTTTTAATACAGATGCTAACGAGACGCACTTAATGATCAGTTGGAAATTTGCATACACAGCAGCTCGTAAAGGCGAGTGGCAGCAATATGCACTAGATCGAGAGCGTTTCCACCGACGAATACAACAAATGGAACGTGTCTTAGCACCTGTGATTCAGAAACGCTGCACATAAGCAAAATTATATCACCAACTTTTCCTTCTTTATCGGTCATACTGAAACTGAATGAATTTATATATAGCTAATTGTAGGCCTCTACTTGACTTAGTCGATAACATGTCGTGGCGGAGAAACAACAAAATTTCGTAGTTGGTGACTGGTCTGGTGACGGGTTGGGAGAAGATTCCCAGAAGAAAAAGAACGGATCATTACTTCCTGATAATATACGTGCAATAATTGTAGGTCCGTCTAATTGCGGTAAAACAAATATTCTTATGACGTTGCTCACGCATATAGATGGAGTGTACTTTGAACATGTTTGTGTATTTTCTAAAACTCTATCTCAACCCAAATATCAGTTATTGCAGGAGATACTACGAGGCATAAAAGGAATCACCTATACAACATACAGTGAAATTGGTGATACCCCCCCCCCCTCCTGAGCAACTAAAACCCAACACCGTTTTCATATTTGACGATGTTGCAGTTAAAAACCAAGACCAGTTTTGTAGATATTTCTGTTTCGGAAGGCATATGGGCGTTGGTGTATTTTATCTAAGCCAAACATATTCCAGAATCCCAAAATAGCTGCTGCAGGATAATGCAAACCTCATTATAGCATTCAAACAAGACAATTTGAATTTAAAACATATTTACAACGCCCATGTCAGAACTGATATGTCATTCACCGACTTTGTAAAGATCTGTGCAGACTGTTGGAATCATTTGCAGTACGGGTTTCTAGTTATAGATAAAACAAGGAAACTGAATGACGGTAGGTACCGACGGAACTTTCAAGATTTTCTTCATATATAACGGTGCATATAGCTCAGTGTGACAGTCTACACACCAACATGGACAAATTCGCACATATGTCTAGTGATCGAGGCGTACAAAGGCAGAACATACGCATGTACATGGATTCAAAATTCCAAACTCTCGAGCGTTGAATTGAGAAAGTACATACAGATCTAAAGCAGTATGCTAAGCATCTCCTAGTACTTAACAAACAGGTATATGCACGTGTTGATGTACTTGAAAAAATGTGAGCACCTTAACTACAAAGATCGATGATATTGAGGGCGAAAAAATCACAGCGTCTGCAGTTGTTATTGAGAATAATAATAATAAGAAGAAGAAGATTAATAAGAGCGGCCCTATATAAGAGAGCGTGCGACCCAGAAGTCTGTTTAGTACGTGTTGAGATGTCGACCAAGCAGAAAGTCATCCAAGCGCGAAAGGCCGTTCGCGAGAAATTAAGACTGTTAAAGTTGGGGCAGCTGAACCGCGAACAAACATTAAGAGAAACCTTCAAACCGGTTACTGATTCCCTCATATAGATAAGAAAGCTACCTTGCTACGCTTTCCACTACCTAGTTTCAACTACTTTTCAAGGTCATCCCACGAGCCCAGTTCCAACTGTCAATAGACTTGCTTGCAGACCGTTGTACATAGCAGAGTGTTTTCTCCAAATAGTAGCATCTCTTTTCTCTCCTGCAAATCCTCCAACCAACAGCATTCGGGATTTTAATTTTTATGCCCAAAGTATTACCACTATTAAGGCTATTCTATTCCACACTAATGCGGAATTTCTTTATAGAATTTTAACATTAAATTAAAAAAAAAAGTCCAAGTGGTCATTCCACGGGCACATAGAGCACAGTAAATGTAGGGTTCTTAGGATTTCTTGTAAGGTGGTAAATAAGCACACAAAGATTAGAATACAAAACGTTTATTACTTTTGTAAAGATGTTTATATACGGAATACAAGTTTATATATATACAATTCGACACAGAATACAACTCGTTCTTTATTCTTGTTTGGTGTAACTTTAATTTTGTCTAATTTAATTTTTAACTTGTAGCTTAGATCCACATCCGCGTCTTCTATTTCCCTTTCTAGCCAGACGTTCGACAGGTAGAATGAAGATATGTTCTCGAACTCCATTACGTACCTATGCTTATTCCTGTAATCCACTTCTTTTATAGCTTTAATAACAAGTTCTGCACCTTCTGGCAATGCTTCTAGACGAGAGCAACCGGGTATTTTAACTTTAGCCATTATTTCCTGCATGGCATACTGGTTATAGCACTCCACATCCCCCTGTGTGTACGCCACCAATTCTACTGATACACAATCCTGTGGTAATTCTGCATAGAAGTCTAGGCTTACGACTTTTGCAACGAATTCCGCAAATGGCTTCTCTGTAGCTAGATGGGCAACATCCAGGCCTCCACATTTGGATACAATGTATCCGTTCTTTTTGAGCAAATCCAAACGGGAGTGCATCTTTATAAACACGTTTTTCGTGTATCCTTTAATGTAGAATACATCCGGCATCCCATTAATTTCGGCTAGCAAACCGACTCTTGACCAAGCTCCCTGGCTGTTTACTGTAAATGCATATATTCGAGTTTCCGTTTCTTGGCTTCGATCTTCTCCAGTTCCAGTTTTCTTTTTCTTGTACATAAGACATTAACCGCACGTAACGGTGTAATTTCTTTAATATGGAAAGGATTGAGTCTACACGATACATTTACTCTTTTTCGCTGGACTTGTGGAATAACATTGTTTGTAGATACGAGACCTAATTCGGCGAGGTCTGTATCTGGAGACAATGTGGAGAATATTGCTCTGGATTGGGAGAAATATGTTTCTCCAGCTTTAATGAAGCTCTTCTGTGTAATACTTATATCGTCCTTGCTGGCGTCAGTATTACGAATCTCCACGTAATTTACAGGAAGGCAGTTAAAACTAAAAGCTGATAGAACA
The DNA here is from genome assembly GCA_026315105.1 of Locusta migratoria. Lineage (NCBI taxonomy): Eukaryota > Metazoa > Arthropoda > Insecta > Orthoptera > Acrididae > Locusta > Locusta migratoria. The sequence continues at coordinate 299,402,661 of CM048744.1, forward strand.
TAATGTATAATCTTTTCTCTGTCTTTACTGTCTGGGAGATTTACCTGTACACCAGTTAATTTTCGGGTATTCTTATTACCCCAATAAACAAATTGCAGAACACTTTTCAACACAACACAGCAGCTGTTCTGTAGAGAATTCGTAAACTGCGTCCACATGGAGGAGATTGACACACTACACATGGGCGCACTTTGTAGATAACGTTTATTCTCGCTTAAAACACTTAAACAATCTTGCACAGGGTCAAAGACACTGTCCATACGGTAATTGTATATTGTAGCCCCCAGCCTCGTAATGCCATGATCTTGACCCAACGAAGAAGTAAAAGTTTCTCGTAGCCGTCTGTCTGGACACTTTACAAAATCGATAATGTGATTACCGATAACTTTGGTGACACCAGGGCTCGTAAATTTGACATACAAATTTATTATATATTTTTACTCGGCAATTCGATGTTAACCAAGTTAAACAATCTATCCCAACTGTCTTATCGTTGTCCACAATTATGTTGCGGTTTCCTGTGCAGTCTCCCTCCATACAAAAGTCGTGGTTGGATACCAGATAGTTACACATCTCCACTTTGTTAAAAATCCTGCAAATTCTTGTGTGATGTCCAAATCCAGCAGATAGAAGTCATCTGCGCGAAGCTGCTGTAATACAGCAGGGAGCTCCTCCATTAAAACATCCAGTTGAACATCGGCTAATTCCACTTTATAAGGTATAGCAACAGGATTTGCATATTTCCTCGAGATGTTTTCCAGTGCTTCCTTGTCGAGTTTCTCCAGTATTCCTTTTGATGCTGCACCGCAACCACCATGTAGCAGAAAAGGTAACTTCGCCTTGACTCCATGTTTCGCAGTGACGAACTTGTCGAATTTACTACGTAGGTAAAAGTTAAATGAGCCGTATAAAAGGATGCACAAACGCATCCGCTGATCAGTCTTCCGTTGTAGTTGAAAGTGTCAACATGGGTTCTTCGAATGTGCTAAACATCCCCCATCTACTGGGAAGGAAGAGAACTCCAACGGACGAACGCTTTGGGTTGTGGCTCTTACTGGAACACCTGGACAATCTTGTTACCGACATTGGTAACATAAATTACACCGAAAATGCTACGCTCCTCAGCAAGAAGAACTTAAGTGCGCCTATACCAATTACAGAGCCTTTTTGCGACAACATTATGGTAGTTAAAATCTGCGATCAAGTGGACTGCCAGGAGCAGACCGAGATGAGGCGGTCTGTAATGGTAAAGAAGGAAATGTGCGGCTTATTTAACTTTTACCTGCGTAGTAAATTCGACAAGTTCGTCACTGCGAAACATGGAGTCAAGGCGAAGTTACCTTTTCTGCTACATGGTGGTTGCGGTGCAGCATCAAAAGGAATACTGGAGAAACTCGACAAGGAAGCACTGGAAAACATCTCGAGGAAATATGCAAATCCTGTTGCTATACCTTATAAAGTGGAATTAGCCGATGTTCAACTGGATGTTTTAATGGAGGAGCTCCCTGCTGTATTACAGCAGCTTCGCGCAGATGACTTCTATCTGCTGGATTTGGACATCACACAAGAATTTGCAGGATTTTTAACAAAGTGGAGATGTGTAACTATCTGGTATCCAACCACGACGTTTGTATGGAGGGAGACTGCACAGGAAACCGCAACATAATTGTGGACAACGATAAGACAGTTGGGATAGATTGTTTAACTTGGTTAACATCGAATTGCCGAGTAAAAATATATAATAAATTTGTATGTCAAATTTACGAGCCCTGGTGTCACCAAAGTTATCGGTAATCACATTATCGATTTTGTAAAGTGTCCAGACAGACGGCTACGAGAAACTTTTACTTCTTCGTTGGGTCAAGATCATGGCATTACGAGGCTGGGGGCTACAATATACAATTACCGTATGGACAGTGTCTTTGACCCTGTGCAAGATTGTTTAAGTGTTTTAAGCGAGAATAAACGTTATCTACAAAGTGCGCCCATGTGTAGTGTGTCAATCTCCTCCATGTGGACGCAGTTTACGAATTCTCTACAGAACAGCTGCTGTGTTGTGTTGAAAAGTGTTCTGCAATTTGTTTATTGGGGTAATAAGAATACCCGAAAATTGACTGGTGTACAGGTAAATCTCCCAGACAGTAAAGACCGAGAAAAGATTATACATTATGTTCTATCAGCTTTTAGTTTTAACTGCCTTCCTGTAAATTACGTGGAGATTCATAATACTGACGCCAGCAAGGACGATATAAGTATTACACAGAAGTGCTACATTAAAGCAGGAGAAACATATTTCTCCCAATCCAGAGCAATATTCTCCATATTGCCTCCAGATACAGATCTCGCCGAAATAGGACTAGTATCTACAAACAATGTTATTCCACAAGTCCAGCGAAAAAGAGTAAATGTATCGTAAATTCCCTATAAAAGAAATTACACCGTTACGTGCGGTTAATGTCTTACGTACAAGAAAAAGAAAACTGGAACTGGAGAAGATCGAAGCCAAGAAACGGAAACTCGAATATATGGCTAAAGCAATAAGCCATAAGGGACGAATACAAACTAATGCTAGAGAAAGAAGAAGCTATAGCGGATGTCCAAGCCAGGTTTACATATGGTTTTAAACAGAGGGTGTGGAGAAATCTGGCTACGACTGGGACTTATAAAATATTTGCATTTACGGTAAACAGCCAGGGAGCTTGGTCAAGAGTCGGTGTGCTAGCCGAAATTAATGGGATGCCGGATGTATTCTACATTAAAGGATACACGAAAAACGTGTTTATAAAGATGCACTCCCGTTTGGATTTGCTAAAAAAGAACGGATACATTGTATCCAAATGTGGAGGCCTGGATGTAGTTCATCTAGCTACAGAGAAGCCATTTGTGGAATTAAAAACCGATGGAATAACAATATTTAACGGCCATTCGTTTGCAAAAGTCGTAAGCCTAGACTTCTATACAGAATTACCACAGGATTGTGTATCAGAAGAAATGATGGCGTACACACAGGGGGATGTGGAGTGCTATAACCAGTATGCCATGCAGGAAATAATGGCTAAAGTTAAAATACCCGGTTTCTCTCGTCTAGAAGCATTGCCGGAGGGTGCAGAACTTGTTATTAAAGCTATAAAAGAAGTGGATTACAGGAATAAGCGTAGGTACGTAATGGAGTTCGAGAACATACCTTCATTCTACCTGTCGAACTTCTGGCTAGAGAGGGAAATAGAAGACACAGATGTGGATCTAAGTTACAAGTTAAAAATTAAATTAGACAAAATTAAAGTTACACCAAACAAGAATAAAGAAAGAGTTGTATTCTGTGTCTAAATGTATATTTATAAAATTGTATTCTGTATGTAAACATCTATACAAAAGTAATAAAAGTTTTGTACTCTAATATTTGTGTGCTTATTTACCACCTTACAAGAAATCCTAAGAACCCTACATTTACTGTGCTCTATGTGCCCGTGGAATGACCACTTGGACTTTTTTTTTTAATTTAATGTTAAAATTCTATAAAGAAATTCCGCATTAGTGTGGAATAGAATAGCCTTAATAGTGGTAATACTTTGGGCATAAAAATTAAAATCCCGAATGCTGTTGGTTGGAGGATTTGCAGGAGAGAAAAGAGATGCTACTATTTGGAGAAAACACTCTGCCATGTACAACGGTATGCAAGCAAGTCTATCGATAGTTGGAACTGGGCCCGTGGGATGACCTTGAAAAGTAGTTGAAACTAGGTAGTGGAAAGCGTAGCAAGGTAGCTTTCTTACCTATATGAATGACTGCAGAAAATCGGTTGGGGATGGTCACGTGGTAGGGTGGGGGGGTGGAGGGGGTGGTCACGTGCTGTGCTCTCATTGGTCGGTGGTGGTCACATGGTAGGGTGGGGGTGGGGGGTCACGTAGATAGTCACGTGATGCCTTGGTGTGAACTCAGTTCCATGCCAGACGTGGAGGAGTGAACACGTGCAATTGCAATAACAATAAACAATTACAATAAATAAATAAACAATTACTCTAATCACCCTAAGTACATGTAATTACTCTAAGTACACGTAATTGCAATTATGCAATTACTCTAAGTACGCATAATTAATTTGATATCAAATTGATATCAATTTGTGACCCAGAATGCCCAATTTGTAACTTAGGTGTTTTTGTTTAAACACTTAGCATATGTTTCTTTTATGTAGCCTGCCGAGAGAGCGCTCTGCGTTCTGGATGATTGTTAACGGTGCTTGCAGATGTATGTTTAGAGATGTTGTGTTAGATGTCATTCGCGATTTTCGTTATTTGGAATTTTTGTATAAAAACAATATGTCGTCTTCTGCTGCTGCTGCTGTTGTTGCTGTTTTATCGAAAGAGTGGTTGGCATACAAGTTACATTCCGATCGATGGTTGTTGCTTGCATCGTCTAAACGAAGAGATACATTTATAGATCTAAGTTTGTGGTCGAGTTCCGAAACGGACCATTTCCTTTCTTTTGGTTAGAATTGTTTTTGTATATCGAAAGAGTATATGTTATGATGGATACGTACGTTTGTGGCGTTTATTATCTAACCTGCGCTATTATTATTAAACACGCCTGTCAGTTGTAGTCTAAGCTAAGAGCATGGAGAGAGATTGGAGTGTTTACGCATCGGTAAATTCTTACTTGCAAATTTTGCATACGAGTTTAACTGTGCTTTGCAGATGTATATTTAGAGACGTTATGATGTAATTGCCGATTTTTGTTATTTGGAACTTTTGTATAAAAAATATGCCTTCTTCTGCTGCTGCTGCTGTTTTATCGAAAGAGTGGTTGGCATACAAGTTACATTCCGTTCGTTCGATGGCTGTTGCTTGCATCGTCTAAACGGATAGATACATTTATAGATCTAAGGTTGCGGTCGAGTTCCGAAACGGACCATTTCTTTTCTTTTCGTTAGAATTGTTTTTGTATATCGAAAAAGTATTTGTTAAGATGGATACGTAGGTTTGTGGCGTTCGTTACCGTAACCTGCGCTACTATTATTATTAAACACGTCTGTCGTCTGTAGTCTATGCGAAGAGCTGGAGAGAGATGGGAGTGTAAATTCTTACTTGCAAATTTTGCATACGAGTTTTAATATTTTACTACTACAAGCTGTAGTATACAAGACCAACTAAGCATTTCTGTTCTAAATAGTTTTTTAGCATTACACCGAAATACATACGACGAACACTATGGTAGCTTTATTTTTTTTCCAAGAATAATAATAATAAACAGCGGAAATTGTTGTTGATGTTACATAAATCGAGATCTGGCGTACGGATCGCTGCGGCGCGCTTAATAATAAATATGCAATGTAATTGGCTGCGGACCTGCCGGGGCGCGGTCGCAGTAAAAAGAGAGCAGGGGTCGGCCGGCGGCGGGGGCGGGGGCGGTGCGGTCAAGACAATCGTCGCGGTATTGTTTGTTCTCGCGGGTAGGGCGGGTGGCGGCCGAGCGGGTTGGGGTCGCGGGTGCAAGTACAGACGTGTCGAGGGGTCTACAGGTCTGGACCTGTCGGGTGCTGCCTGGCGGCGGTGGCGCTGAGGGGTGGAGGGGGGCGACGTGTGGGGCTGAGGGAAGTGTTGCAACCTGTCAATTCTTAAGTGCGTTATGGCGGCGTCCTTTGATAAGCAGTCGGACAAGTAGCGAATCAAAAGGACCTAAATGTAAACCATCAATCATCCTTAAGTGCGCTATTGTTCGAGTTTGGCGGCATCCTTTGATCTACGGTCCGGCATTTGGCCGAGGGAGGAGGGGTGGGAGGTAATTCAAATTTCCCGCCAAAAAACAAAAGACGCGCGAATCTCAGTGGGGTGAGACGCCCATCATTATACTACTAGCAAGTCTAGAGCTCCGTACATTTGGTTGAACAAGAACAGATCAGCAGTTGAATCAACAACTCAGGACTTCTGTGCTACCGGTACTTCATAACGAGGCTGTAACAAAAAGTGGCTTATAGACTGTGTATGTTTCGTAGCCAATCAAGAGTTGCCATTCAGAGGTCATAACGAATTGGTTGATTCTCTAAACAGGAGGAATCACGTTGAACTGCTAAATCTCATTAGCAAATATGATGTAAGACTTGCTAACCATATGAAATACGATAAAGTTTTCCGTGGAACATCCCCTACTATGCAAAATGAACTTATAATATGTATTTCAAAAGTTCTTCTTAATGCACTGAAAGAAGAGATAGCTAATTCTCAATTTGTTTCCATTTTACTATATGAAACGACAGATTCCATGCATAAGTCTCAGTTATCTACATGCCTGAGATATGTAAATGATAAAGGAGAGGCCCGGGAAGTGTTCGTAGGTTTTTCTGATGTAAGTGCAGATCACTCTGCTGAAGCTTTGTTCAGACATGTTGTCCAAAGTGTGGAAGAATTTAATTTGGAATCAAAATTAGTTGGTCAGACGTACGATGGAGCGGCAGTTATGGCAGGTCAAATTACTGGGCTACAGAAACGCGTACAGGAAAAGTATCCATGGGCTACATTCACTCACTGCTATAGCCACATCTTAAATTTAGTTTTACCGCAGTTGCTAGTACTATTAAGGACCGCTGTGTATTTTTTAAGAGAATGTCTGGGTTATCTGCCTTTTTTTCCACTTCTCCATAAAGAACCCATGCATTGAAACAATTCGTGGAAAAGAAGATTCCTAAAGTCGCACCTACACGGTGGAACTTTTGTTCAAAACTTGTTAACACAGTTCAAGAAATGAGTTAATTATGTTTTTCGAAGACATAACGGAGAACTGTGATTGTTGGGATGCTGTGTGTGTAGAACAGGCTTATAGATTTATTTCATTTCTGTCTAAGAATGTATAAATAGGGGAAAAATAGATACAGCCTACCGGAAAATAAAAGAAAAAATTGGTGATAAGAAAAACAGCTCTATGAATATCAAGGACACTGATGGAAAACCAGTTCTCAGCAAAGAAGGGAAAGCTGAAAGGTGGAAAGAGTATATAGAGGGGCTCTACAAAGGAAATGAACTTCGAAACACTATTGTACGAAGGGAAGAGGATGTAGATGATGATGAAATAGGAGATACTATACTGAGAGTTGAATTTGACAGAGCACTGATAGATCTAAGTCGAAACAAGGCCCCTGGAGTAGATGATATCCCGTCAGAGCTACTGAAGTCTCTGGGAGAACCAGCCATGACAAAATTGTTTCACATTGTGTGTAAGATGTATGAGACAGGTGAAGTACCCTCAGACTTTAAGAAAAATGTTATAATCCCCATTCCGAAGAAAGCGGGTGCAGACAGGTGTGAAAACTACAGAACCATCAGTTTAATAAGTCATGGTTGCAAAATATTAACACGAATTATATACAGAAGGATGGAAAAGATGGTAGAAGCCGACCTTGGGGAAGATCAGTTTGGGTTCAGGAGAAATGTAGGAACACGGGAGGCAATACTCACTTTACGGCTTATCCTAGAAGATAGGTTAAGAAAAGGCAAACCAACATTTCTAGCTTTTGTAGATTTGGAGAAGGCTTTTGACAATGTTGATTGGAATAAACTCTTTCAAGTTCTGAAGCAAGCAGGAGTAAAATATAGGGAGCGTAAGGCTATTTACAACTTGTATAAAAACCAGACAGCGGTTGTCAGAGTTGAAGGGCATGAAAGGGATGCAGTGGTTGGAAAGGGAGTAAGACAGGGTTGTAGCCTTTCCCCAATGTTGTTCAATTTGTACATTGAGCAAGCTATAAAGGAAATCAAGGAGAAATTTGGAGAAGGAATTAAAGTTCAGGGTGAAGAATTAAAAACATTGCGTTTTGCCGACGACATAGTAATTCTGTCAGATACAGCAAATGACCTGGAAGAGCAATTGAACGGAATGGACAGTGTGCTGAAAGGCGCATATAAGATGAACATTAACAAGAGCAAAACTAGGGTAATGGAGTGCAGTGTAAGAAAAACAGGTGATGCTGAAGGAATTAGATTGGGAAACGAAGCAATAAAGGAGGTAGATGAGTTTTGTTACTTGGGCAGTAAAATAACAAATGATGGTCGCAGTACAGAGGATATAAAATGCAGAATGGCAATGGGTAGAAAAGCGTTCTTGAAAAAGAGAAATTTGTTAACCTCGAATATTGATTTAAGCCTAAGGAAGTCCTTTCTGAGGGCATTTGTATGGAGTGTTGCCTTGTATGGGAGTGAGACATGGACGATAAACAGTGCGGACAGGAAGAGGATTGAGGCTTTTGAAATATGGTGCTACAGAAGAATGCTGAAGATTAGGTGGGTGGATCGCGTAACTAATGAGGAGGTACTGAACCGAATTGGGGAGAAAAGAAATTTCTGGCATACTTTGACTAAAAGAAGGGATAGGTTGGTAGGACACATTCTTAGACATCAAGGAATTGTGAATTTAGCGTTGGAGGGAAGTGTGTGGGGTAAAAATCGCAGAGGGAGACCAAGAGACGCGTATAGTAAGCAGATTCAAGTGGACGTGGGTTGTCGTTCTTATGAGGAGATGAAAAGGCTTGCTCAGGATAGAGTAGGTTGGAGAGCTGCATCAAACCAGTCTCTGGACTGAAGACCACAACAACAACAACAGCCATTTAGAGCGCCACGGCTGCTTTCGTGACTGCAGAATGATTAGACATGTACGATGGGATACGAGTGACTAAGAACTATAGTGGTTGGAGTAGTAGTTAGTATTTTTGTAATAGTCCTGGAGGCGCAGAGTCCACGTGCAGCATGACTCAGACAGTGTTTGTGTTGTCCACTAGTGCTAGTAATAAAGAGTTTCCTTCGTTAATGTGCCTTGGTCCACGTGAAACCATCTTAACTGTTATATTACCGACTGTGTTGCTGTAACAGTACATGTTCAGCGAAAGGAATCCTTCAAGTCACAAGATAGCACAAAGGACAGCAGTATGGTAAGTACCTATTCCAAATATTAATATTTCGTTATATTACAGGCTGAAGAAAATTGAAAGATACGTGTAGTTATTTGCAGTTATACCAGTTTTTGATAAATAGTAGGCCTGCCCAGTTGCTTTGATCTGCTGCTTCACCTAAAAAAAATTGACTGTGGGGAAGGAGGTAGGCCTAAAGTCATATTCTAATTTTATTTATTTCCTTGCCCCTTAATAATTTTGCATGAAATCTAATCGTTTGTGCATTCTGACACGTCACACGCCTTTGTAACACACACGTAAATGAATAAAATTTAGTAACGTCATATACACAGTGTGCCTTCACTACATACATCTACTTACATACTTCGCAATCCACCCAAAGGTGCGCAGCGGAGGATACTCAGTATCACTACTAGTAACTTGGACATTCCTGTTCCACTCCCATGTGGTATGTGGGAAAAAAGGAATGCTTGTATGCATCTATACGATCCCTAATGTCTCTGATCTTATCCTTATGAAGCTAGTCTCTCTAGTAATGATGAAGCAAAACTTAACGAATAGGTTACCTCTTTCCCACTAAACAGTTTTACAGCTTTCAATGTTGCAGTAACTTGTCTTTGTCGCAGTTTCCTCTTCATCAACAATTGCGGTGTTTTTTTTTTGGTATGTCAAACAATGTAGGTACTGCAAACCGTACCAGCTCCTTATTATTCATGAAATGGTTTCTTTCGAAGTGTAGTAGACGGAACTTTACGTTATTATATAGGTAAACAGACTCTTAGGGTCCTTAGCTAACCCGAAGAATGTCAAAAGTTATGTTTTACTCTTGTTTTCTTGCTATTGTCATTTACAGCACTGCAAAAGCTTATGTTTGTAAAAACTATGCTTAAAACCAATTTAAACAATACAATCCACCGTCAAAATACGACGAAGCAACCGAATTCTATGGTTTCAATTTGCTGGCCGCTTTGCACCCTGCAATTTCGGTAGGTAACAAACACGACCAGGGCTGCCGTGACTATATTTTACACTGCGGTGGAGCTGTATCCTTCCAGGGATTTCGCTTCACGCAGGGTGCTGGTTGCCATGACAACGTCCCGTCAGGCCGACAGCCCACTCGCTGCACATGTCATGTGGTGGAAGCTGCGAGGGAAATCTACCAGACAGCATTACCCCGAACTTAGCGTGACAGTTACCGCCCAATTCGGGCCACAACTGTCGCATTGTCAAGTGCCAAATGGAGTGAATACACTTGATGGGAATCGCAGTAACACAAAACTGACTAAGCTTGCTTGCAAACAAACCATCGCAGTTGATAATTTAATAAATTTCACTATGTATTACATAAACAGCATTTCTTTACTCCAGTAAGCACCAGCTACTCACATCATTGTCAACTCTGTAAACATCATCGACTATATTCCATGGTGTGATCTAATACGATAACAATAATAATAATAGGATAGCAATAAAGCTTCATTGATGTTTAACTCTTCGAGTTACCACTGCTAAGCAGTATGCCCTTGAACCAAATCCAGTATACGCCCCTGCCTTCTTCGTTTTATCGTGTCAGAAAACTGAAGTGCACAGCCCATTCGTTTTTTTTTTTTTTTTTTTTTTTTTTTTTTTTTTTTTTTTTTTTTTTCAGTAAGAATTTTGGGTACCCAACGTGAGTAAAGTTTTCGAAATTTTAGTTTTTCAGTAACAATTTCATGTATTAGTGATCGTGAGATTTGCGGAATTACTATAGCAAGGGTACTAAGGGCAAACTTACGACAGAGCCTAATCTTCTCTTCAGTTGTGTGAACCATTCCATCAGCAACCACTTCGTCTTCACCGTGCACTTGATTTCGCCCTTCACTTACCCATCTTGTTACAATTCAATCACACATAGCATTAGATCCGTAAACCTCGCAGATTTATCGATGAATTTTCTTTAGTTCAACTTTCTTTGCATTTAGAAAACGAGTTACAGATCTGATTTCACACGCGGCGGCATTTTCAATTACGGCTAACATTATAAAGAGTGAATATTTTTTCTGTTACATAGTGGTACATAATCTATTTTTTTTTTTCTTTATTGAATTTTAACGCCCTAATACAGGCAGGCTGGCAGCAGCCGATGATGCTGCTCTACAGCCGAGCGAATGGAAACAATGGACAAAACAGAATATAAAATTAAAGGTGATAAAATGGCGCTTTTACAATTACAAGATGAAAATATGGGAGAATGTTAAAAGACAACATGACAGTGGACAGAACATACATGGTTGTTAAAACAAGACATTGCCACGTTGGCTAAAAAACACTCACTGCGGACGACGAGACATAACATGACGGCGACATTGAGGTAAAAAAAAAAAAAAAAAAAAAAAAAAAAAAAAAAAAAAACGAATGGGCTGTGCACTTCAGTTTTTTGACACGATACAATGAAGAAGGCAGGGGCGTATACTGGATTTGGGTCAAGGGCATGCTGCTTAGCAGTGGTAACTCGAAGAGTTAAACATCAATGAAGCTTCATTGCTATGTTATTATTATTATTATTATTATTATTACTGTTTTCATATTAGATATTTTCAGTTATTCAAACATAAGTAATAATTAAACTGTACTAGAGTAGATTGCACAGCCATCACCATGGAATATAGTCGATGATGTTTTCAGAGATGACAATGGTGTGAGTAGCTGGTGCTTACTGGAGTAAAGAAATGCTGTTTATGTAATACATAGAGAACTTTATTAAATTATCAACTGCGAAGGTTTGTTTGGAAGCAAGCTTAGTCAGTTTTGTGTTACTGCGATTCCCATCAAGTGTATTCACTCCATTTGGCACTTGACAATGCGGCAGTTGTGGCCCGAATTGGGCGGTAACTGTCACGCTAAGTTCGGGGTAATGCTGTCTGGTAGATTTCCCTCGCAGCTTCCACCACATGACATGTGCAGCGAGTGGGCTGTCGGCCTGACGGGACGTTGTCATGGCAACCAGCACCCTGCGTGAAGCGAAATCCCTGGAAGGATACAGCTCCACCGCAGTCTATAATACAGTCACGGCAATCCTGGGCGTGTTTGTTACCTAACGAAATTGCAGTGTGCAAAGCGGCCAGCAAATTGAAACCATAGGAAAAAAAATACTGAACACTGGCTTCCCACAAGCGTATACGCAACGTTAAAAAAAAAAAAAAAAAAACACTTGGCGACGAAACACTATACACACGAAGCACTGAACACTTAAAAATACTAGCACTGTACTGGCCCTGCAGGGTGAGGAGGGGAGGATGCAGAAGGCGCAGAGGAAGGGGAAAAGAGGTGGGGGAGGGGAGAATGGGGGAAACCGGAAGGAGCTCCAGGGGAGGTGGAGAAAGGAGGGGGTGAGCCAAGCGGGGGACGGGAGTGGGAGGGGAGGAGGAGGGGGCGCAATCTACAGAGAAAGGTCACAGTTGGAAGGAGGGATAGATGTCAGGACGGTTTTGGAGAACGTCGTCAGGGAGAGGTAGGTGGCGGAAGCCACCCTCGGAAAGGATGTAGAGGGTGTGGAGGTGAAGGGAGGGAGGGATGTGGTGGTAAAGGCGTGGCAGGGGCCCGGGATCCAGGAGGAGAGGAGATACTAGTGGGTTATGGGACTCTATCTTTCGGTGGATGTACTTGAGGCGGATGTGTTGAAGGAATTGGACCAGGTGTGGGAATGGGATGAGGTCGTAGAGGATCTGCATGGGGGAGGGGAGGCGGATGCGGTAGGCGTACATAATCTAACTCACTACAGAGAATTATTTTAGAACCCTGCAATGAAGAGTATGAGTGTGTGGGCGAGCATTATCTGTTGGAACAGCATACATTTTTTGTATTATTGTACACCTAGTTGCTTTACGAAACAGGTACTGGTACGTCCTCATATTACTGCGTCCCCCCCCCCCCAAGCACGACTTGGGTCGCGACCCACAGGTTGAAAAACACTGCACTAGAGCAATGGCTCTTCCCTCATTTGGAAGGAGATGAGCCAGAGAACTTCGTTTTCCAGCAAGATGGTGCGCCAACTCGCAGGCGTAGCGAAGTACGCGATTGGTTGAACCGCACTGTACCCAACCGCTGGGGCCCAAACAAGAGGTCGTATGAATAAAAAAGAGCAGAAGCTAAAGAACGTTCTCTGAGTGAGTTCTCAGTTTGGTATGAATAAAAACTTCGAAGCATATGTTCTGAGCAGGTAGTTCATTCTCGCTACCTTCCCTCCTTCTTGCGTAAGTTCTCCGTGTGTCATGTTTTTACTTTTTATTACTTTTATTACTATTTCTGTGTCGTTTACGAGTCATGACTGGACAGACTGTGTCAAGGAAAAAGTTTATAATTTGGATATATACAACATAACATTATCATTTTGTCCAGTCACTTTCACACAGTTGAAAAATTCACCAATTGAGTATAGTGGGTGCTCTTTGTAATATATTTAGCCAGGAGGGTCCCGTTTGTTTAAATAACTAAAGTATTCGATATCATAGTTGGTCGTAGTATTGTAACCTAATATTCCATGTTTATATTATATAAGCATTTTATAGCGCTTCTGTCAAGTCACATTACTATGGTCTTCTAACAAACTAAATTAATTAATTATTGAAAGTCGTAACAACAATGTAAACATATATTAACACTGCGCTGATTGTTGTTTACTTACGATCTTTTCTATTGTTTTGTCTTGATAGGAAATATTATTATTACATTTGTCATAATATTGTGTATCTTCATGTAAAGCAAAATATGCGTATGTTTCATGAACAAATTGTTAAATATTCAAATATTGTACTTCCGTGTTCTAGAAGGTTCTAGAATATACACTACGTATTAATGCGCGCGAATTCAGTCAGTCTGGAGTCTTATGGCAGTCTTAGTGGATGAATAGACATACTTAAGAAAAAAATGAAAGTGTCAAAAATGTAGTTTTCTGAAAACCCAAGAACCCTTTGGCATAACATAATATTGTAATGTGTTAATCGCAGGCGAGCTACAAGATCTTCCAGACAATTGAACATCTGCAACAGGTGATGTATAGAAAAATGTGGCGTTAATTTATGTCCAGTAAAAAAGAAATGCGCCACAAGGTCCTGTGCAATTTTCCTTTTGAATGGTTCTGGTGGCAGGGATTGCACTTCTTTTGGCAGCGAGTTAAACATTTTCACTGCAACCATTGGAAAACTGTCTCGTCTTCCAGTCAGACGACAGCTTGGTATTTCAATACTCCTCTTGTTTCGGGTGTCATGGTTATGTATATCTTGCCTCATGCTGAACTCCGCTTGGTTGTCTTCTATGTTGATGAGGCATAAAAGACATACTGGCTGAAGATCGTCATAATACCTAACCATTTGAATATTGGCTTGCTAACCGTTTGAATATTGGCTTGCAGTGGTCTTTACAACCTGCAGCATGTCCCCTTATCAGTAGGCCATAATTAATATGGCTATGAAATAGTGCATAATACACTGTTACAAGGTACTGGTCAGTTATTGTACCTTTAAGCCTTCTCAGAAGGAATATTACACGGGAGAGCTTGGAGCATACATACAATGTGTGTTCATTCATTGTAAGTTTGCTGTCAATCATGAAGCCTAGAAGTCTGACAGCCTCCATATTCTCGTGACAGCCAATGTTGCGAAGGCTGCATATAAGATGCTGTTTTTTTCCTTTGTTCAATTTCATTGTATTTTTAATGGACCATTCTTTTGTGTTTTTGAAAAGGTCACCTGTTGCTTCTATGTCCGACATAGAACAGCTGTTCAATCATATATTTCTTTCAACTAGCTTAATTAGGCAATTTATTAAGTGCACAAATATGGAGTAGGCATCTACATGTTCAGGAAGAATTGTACTATGTTTAGATATTAGTTTGCTGTGAAGGGGCATATTATTAAGACTAAACGTGCACGTTATACGAAAATGTATTCTTCTGACGATACAAAATTTTGGTCACCCGAGAAACTTTTTTGTTAATGAAGTTGGGTTAGTAAAATTTGCGAAAGAAATTTTAAGAATGCATCATATATTCATCTGTTGCAACGTGGAATGCTGTCGGAGTTTTTTTAACTTGAGATAGGCCTACTTGTTGTTAAATATGACACCTAATGGTCTGCTCATAAGCGTTAGGACATGTGATTTTTTTACATGAAACAGGCTGTAATTAATGTAATGTAATTAATCAGCTGTTAATTTTCCTGTCGTGTCTACTTCCTTCTAACATAACAAAAGTTACGATTATGGAATCAGAAAACGCATCTTGAATAGACCAACCGGTTTGGATAGAAACAATACTTCAGTAGGCCTACCTGGTAATGCAGCAATATTTATTTTGTGATAGAAACTGTGAAGTCTTGGTATGCACTGTATTTGGAACTAACAATATTATTTTGCTACGTAGCTGTTTACAACTGTAAATATACACTCCAAATAAATGGGTAAAACACGCAGCTGAATCCACTTGTGTTTCATTTCTATGTCAGTAATGAAAACGTCCCTCTTACATCACTTTCGTCACTATATAAAATGCTCAGTGTCACATTCACGATTTTTATGAAGGAAGCTACTCGTCAACAAAATATTTTTATTTGCATTAACTTTTTAAATCCCCTCGTATTTCTTAGACTACTTATAAAGGAACTTGTTTTTACCTTCTAAGTAACACAAGTAACAAATGTTGTAATTTTTATTATAAACCACAGTAAAACACAACTTAATAGAAGAACTTCTCAGCCCGAAGTATGCTAGAGAGCACACTTCAGAAATCGGAGAATGCTCTCCGGTCGTGAGAAACTTTTCTAGTTTTATTCATACGAAACTGGAGAATGTTCTCTGCTGTGAGCAACTTCTCCCACCTTGTTACGCTGAGAACGTACTCGGCTGATGTATATTCTCCGACTCCCTTTATTCATGCGAACCTGAGTATGTTCTCTGGAATTCAGAGTATATAGTAGGTACTCCGTTTTATTCATACGGTCCATGGAGGTTAACGCTACAGAAGTGAAGCCATTATCGCCATATTGCAGAGCCAATAATTTTGTGTTAATAAATCACAGTTCACCTATCTGGAAGGTCTGTATTTGTTCACAGAAGTGTACTATATCAAACATGTACCAGAAATGACAGTTATTTAAATGTATGAAAGTTAACAGAGCAAGAACCACACAGTGCTTTAATCTGAATGATATTTCGTTGACTCCGCAAAATGGCGGACTGGCTTCTATCGACAGATAAGCTTTTCATAGTATCGCCGTCTCCCCTTATTTTAACCTCCTTGGGCCCAAATGAAGGGCATGCTTTGCATGGCCTCCACGTTCACCCTACCTAACGCCATGCGATTTGTTTCCTTTGGGCGTCATCAAGGATCGTGTGTCCGTGTATCCGCTACCAGCTGACCTCCCTTAATTAGGAAATCGGACTGAAACTGCTGTTGCTACAATCACGGAAGACACACTTATCAACATTTGGGAAGAACAAGGCTATAGATTTGATGTGTGACAAATGGTGCTCCCATTGGGCATTTATGAAACATTGGTAAGAGTGTTTGAGTTGTTCTTTCATTTGACATATTTATAATTGTAAGTTTAATATAATAAATATTATAAAGAGTTCAAACCCCGATATTCATTTATAACCACCCTTTATGTCATCAAAGTTGTATGTTTCATACTTAATTACTGAGACAGGGAGAAGTCCTCAATAATCGGAAAACGCAAACACCGCTACGCTCCCTAGACAGTTCACAGACATACATTACTAGATCGGCAATGTCATATACGGTATCATTGATATCAGTGATGTCTCGCTGCCATATTTCTATACTATAACGTGAAAGAAGTCGTTTGCGTTATTAGAGAAAATAGTCGTAAAAATTCCGAAGAACTGGCGTAACTACGCTATCTTTACACTTTTGACATATGAGAAATTCGTGTGATGTATATGGCTGTAATTTTTTCAGCTGGATTAAGCTTCGAGACATATAGTAATGAGTTGCACTGATTTCCTGTTATTATTAATCTGTTCCAATTTCATTCAACTTCGGATTTTGTAGCAGTAATATGATCATAGAAGTGTAGTTTATCGTTCGATAACACGTATTCTCTTCTTTTGAAAGTTCTTACGAAATCTACAGTCTGCTTCGACACATACACTAATGAGCAGCGTTTCCTGTTTTTGTTAATCTGTTACCAGTTCCAATCAACTTCGGCTTTTCTTTTAATAGTATGGCCGTTATAAATGTGCTACTTATCGTAGATAACACATCTCATATGAGTGTGTTTTTCCGATAACTGCAGCCTACTTTAACCGTACGTAATGGTAAAATTTTAGATACCATCCCGACGGCCTCACATGATTATGTTGGCAACATCAACAAAACGATAGAAAGCCCTCGCCAAAATAATATATTCTTAGAAATCCACAAAAAATGACCTGATTAGTGTTTCGTACAGACGATGAAGTAAATAAATAATACTGTACCTGTTCTGTGGATGACAGGTTCTTGTATGTACCCTCATTCACCCAGTAAAAGTAATTGCTCTCGTAAACGAAGACTTCATGACAAAATATTTACGCTGTCACGCGATCGGCTAATGCCAACGTCACATGATTGACAACATAATGACGCGAAGCGGTCAAGACGATAACTAAAATTTAACCGTAAGCAACAAGTTCTGCTCATAACACGATTCGACAATGTATGCCTATGTGTTAAATTTAATTATTGCGGAAGTATTAGTTAAAATGCAAATCATTTTTAATTCAACTAGTAAAGCTTACAACGTCATATCGTATCAGATTATGGTAGTACCGTACGGAAAATTTTTGACGTGAGGTGAGGGAAGATGGCGGCATCAGGCTTCAATCACAGAGGAACGTTCGCCAGTCTAGTAATGTATGTCTGTGAGACAGTTAAATATTTTGAATATCACTGCATTGCGCTCACACCTAGGCGTAGTAGTCAGTGAAACGCAAGCCGAGGAAACATTCTCCCTTTCATGTTCCACCTAGGAGCGGTAAATCGCGGCCATGCTGCAAACTTACCGTTTACTGAATGTGTCCGGGAAGACAAGCCGAGGAAACATTCTCCCTTTCGTGTCCGCCCTCCTAGCGGTACATCGTGGCCATCGGACAACTTACCGTTTACAGATTATGTTTGGAAAAATACTCTGATTTAACCAGGATAACCAGGATTTTCGAATCCTACGCCAGCGATAGGTCTGCGTCATATATGCGTCTACGGCACCTGTATCAACTTAATCCACAACCAAATATGAATCAGTTTTAAATTACGAAAAGAAAAATCAAATGAACAAGTATAATGGTCAGTGGCTCACACCGACTAGTTTCACGCAAAAGAATAAGTGAGTAGTCCAACCGACTGAATGATTGTTCCATCTGGTTGCTCCTACAGACTGGTTTCATTAAAAATAAATAAACGAATGAATAATTCAAACTATACATACAACCGAATGAGTCGACTGTTTTCCAAACCAAATAAATCTATCGTTTTCCTTCGTTTTTTCTCTTCACTAGTACAATATGCATTTTAAGTTAGAAATATCCTCCTGAGATATGTCTTCACTGACTTCTGGCGGTATAACGTAGCACTACTTAAATTCACCTCTTGAAAGGACTGTATGCTAGTGCAATTCAGGATAATGAATGGACAGTTCAGTCAGCTAAAACTCTAAAAAGTGGTTTCACTTGAAAGAATGATTAAACGGCTCAACCGACAGCAAACTACCGACTATTTTCACTTGAAAGAAAGCGTAATTCAGGCAATGTTCAAAGCTTCAACAGTTTCAGCCGCGCGGGATTAACCGAGCAGTCTGGAGCGCCATGTTACGGATCGCGCGGCCTCCCGCGTCTCCGTCTAAGGTTCGAATCCTCCCTCGGGCATGGATGTCTGTACCGTCTTTAGTATAAGCTAGTTCATAAGTAGTTTGTAAGTTTAGGGACTGATGACCTCGCAGTTAAGTCCCATAAGCTTAAACATTTGAACAACAGTTTCTATAGTTTGTGTTCCGTTTCTCGCACAGGCCGGTTACACTCGAATAAAATAATAATAGTAATAAATAATTCAACCGATAAGTGACACAGCAACCGACTGACTCGATTGTTTCTTGGCTCATCACGATGACAATAAAATCAACTAATAAGATACACACTCTAATGAATGTACACCCACCACCAAAAGTAACATAGAGAAGTATAAGAATTCTGGAATCAACTGGGCAAAATTCTTCAAATAATCATGTAGTAATCCCTATGAGAAACTGCAGTTCACAAACTGCCAAAGGAAATAAATATCAATATTGGATACGTTAATGGTCAGATCGCACACAGACAAACTGGAATGGCAATGAGACTTTCTGAGACCTGCAAAAACGATCTATTTTTCAAACCGACTTTTTTCTAGAAATGAACATCGAAAATCAAAACTTCGATCCCACCTAAGCCACTACTAGACGAACATCATATGTATCATGTGATGATCTCCCATATAAATACAGTATAAATCTTGAAACTCAGATTTAAAAATAAATAAATAAATAAAATTCAAATGTTTGTAAATCTATCGGACCAAACTACGTGGTCATCAGTCCGTAGCTTACAAACTACTTAAACTAAGGTAAACTTACCTAAGGACAACACATACATCCATGCCCCAGGGAGGACTCGAACCTCCGACGGCGAGCAACCGCGCGCTCTGCAGCGAGGCGCCTTAGACCGCCTGGCTACTCCACCGCGGCGAAACTCTGATTCCTTAAGGTATTAGAACTAAATTCCGTTGATTACCCAACAAAAAATTGTTCCTAGACGTCATTCCAGTAAAAAGACAATTGACTAGCAACGTAAGAAACCTCCACACCACAATTCTAACGTGAGAAACGTAAATGGCAACGAACAATTTATAAAGAAACTCAAAAGTTAAATCTGCTGTGCCAAATTGCATTGAAGAATCAAAGAAACGGGTACAAGCATATGCATGGAAAGACAGAGATACGCCGTCGGCAACGCCTATATAAGACAACAATTGTAATTTGGTTGAGCTGATCCATGCGAGTTTATGACAGTAACTCGGACGTCCAATGTTTGGTTTTTAGGAGTGCACTCTTGCTCTGTTGATAATCTGTTTTTAGTGTGGGAACTGGTAAGCCCCTCCCACTTATTCCCAATTGGGAACCCCTTTTGCTCCACTATCAGTTTGACTGATAATTGGCTGCATAGCACCGCGACTCTTTATGGGCCGGATGCCAGAGTGCAGAATGATGAAAAGAATAAGGTTTTTAATTTATTTTATTATTTATTTTAATTTAATATAATTTATTTATTTATTTTTGCACAGCCGTTCCTGCTACTACAATGGCGGGTTATCACTATTTTAGTGAGTTTGAACATGGTATAGTCAGGCCGCAGCATCTCGCAGGTAGCGATGAGGTGGGGAATGGATATTCCCGTACAACCATTTCACGAGTGCACTGTCAATATCAGGAATATAGTAAAACATCAAATCTCCGCCCTCGCTGCGGTCGGAAAAAGATTGTACTAAAACGGGACCGGGTTGGGTTGTTTGGTTGTGATAGGGGGACTAAACTACTAAGGTTATCAGTCCCCCGGTGGGGATCGGAAGGAGTGAGGATAGGAAAGGAGGAGAGGGGAAAGAAAACGCAGTTCGGGAATTAAAGAAGGAAGGAAGGAAGTCTGCCTTAGCTCGGGGCCCCGTGCTCGCCATGCACGTACTCACGAAAGAACCGTGAGCCCCCTGGGGGGGGGGGGGGGGGTAAAACGGGACCGACGACGATTGAAAAGAATCGTTAAAAGTGACAGAAGTGCAACCATTCAACGAAACATCATCGATACAGGCTTTCAGAATCTTTGCTGACTGCACGACGCAAATCTTTGCGCCTAACTTGAGCCTGACAACGCCAACATTGGAGCCTTGATGACTGGAAGCATGTTGCGTGGTCTGACGAGTCTCCTTTCCAGTTGTATCGAGCGTATGGACGTGCAGAAGCATGGAGACAAACTCACAAATCCATGGATCCTGGATGTCAGCAGGGGAATGTTCAAGTTATTACCATTTTATAACAGTTTATCACTACCACAGATAAGTCATTCGCCAGTCAAGATAGGAGAAACTACATCATTGTCACAATGTCAAGTTTATGCAAAACGTACACAAGAAAATCAACAAAGTTTGTACAATTAAGAAAAAGACATAAGAAGAGCAATTTTCAGCAAGTAAATGTTGACTTGATTCACTTAATGGTGCTTTTTTCAGACAGTCCAGCTTGCAGTTTCACTGTCAAAGAATTCACTAATACTGTATAGTGGTTTTTGTCATAGATATTGTAAACTCGTCCACTGAAATTTCCCCAATCCCAGGGACTGGAATTCATTGCCTATGTGTTTGAACATTTTAATAGCCACTGCTGGAAATCTGTCTGTTGTCCTGGAGAATCGACATCTTGGAATGTCCATGTATTCCTTATTGCCTGTATCATAAATGTGGATGTCACTCCCGTTTTGGAATGTTTCCTGGTTTTCCTTTACATACATCAGGTATGAAAATACACATTGACTGAAAATGGTCGTCACTCCTAGTCGTGTGAAGATCGGCTTTCAGTGTTCATGCCTCCTGCTGGATGATATTATTATTAGTAGTAGTATTATCTTTTGTTCTTGAGTAAAATTATTTTCTGCCATCGTGTAG
Source organism: Locusta migratoria (assembly GCA_026315105.1). Lineage (NCBI taxonomy): Eukaryota > Metazoa > Arthropoda > Insecta > Orthoptera > Acrididae > Locusta > Locusta migratoria. Next base: position 299,424,272 of record CM048744.1, read on the forward strand.
AGTAGCTCCATAGTAGCAGGCCATGAAAGAGTGGATAATACATTACTAGCATGTATTATTGATCTGTTATCACTTGTTTGTTGCTTAGGAAATGTAGCACTCGTGGTAGTTTGTTACATACATGTGAGTTGTTGGAGACTTTGTAATAATGTGTGGTGCGTGTAGTTGGTTGAAGTCATATGGGGCCCCTGATACGTTGAGATACGGCTCTGACAGGTACGTACGCATCCTGACTGATCACGGACATCCGTTCATGTCCGTTGTGAACTCGGACGGAGTGGGCAATTCGTGCAGGATAATGCACACCCCTCGCGACCGAATCCTACAGAGTGACTCCAGGAACACTCTTCTGATTTTAAACACCTCCGCTGGCACCAAACGCACCAGACATGAACGTTATTGAGCATATCTGGGATGCCTTGCAGCGCGCTGTTCAGAAGAGATCTCCACCACCTCGTACTCTTACCGGAATTTTGGACAGCCCTGTGGGGTGCATGCTGTCAATTTCCCCCAGCACTGCTTACATTAGTCGAGTCCATGCAAATTCTTGTTCTGGCACTTCTGCGCACTCGGAAACGGGGGGGGGGGGGGGGGGGGGGCTACTGGTGAGCCAGTTTCTTTAGCACTTCAAGTGTACATTTCGCATAAGGAACACAAAGATAAGAGAAATAAGGGCTCGTACGACGCGTGCAGTTTTACCGTCGCTCTATTTGGTAATAGTGGTATTAGGAACCCTCCACCACGCACTTCATGGTGGCTTGTGGAGTATGTATGTAGGTAATCATAAAACGGTTGCTACTATCGCACGTGTAGTACAGGCCACACAGTAGAATCTCCACATGCTACTCAAAATACAGTAAGTTACTTGTAATTTGCCGGTTTTCTGATGATGGTGTGGTGTATGGGAAGTTGTCGTCTTTAATTGACTGCAACAGGATACAGGATGACTTAGACAAAATTTCTGTTGGTGTGAAGAATGGCAGCTAGCTCTGAATGTAGAAAAATGTAAGGTGATGCGCATGAGTGGGAAGAAGAATCTCAAAATTTTCGAATAAAGCATTAGTAGTGAGCTTCTTGATGCAGTCGCATCGTTCAAATATGTAGGCGTAAGATTGCAGAGCGATATGAAATGGAACGAACATGTAAGGACAGATGTGAGTTTATTGGGAGAATTTTGGGAAGATGTACTTCATCTGTAAAGGAGACCGCGTATAAAACGCTTGTAAGACCACGTCTTGAATATTGCTCGAGTGTTTGGGACCCACAGCGGATAAGTTTAAAAGAAGACATAGAAGCAGTTCAGAGGCGAGCAGCTAGGTTTGTTACTGGTAGGTTCGACCAATAATGCGCGAGTGTCGCGGAAATGCTCCGGCAACTCAATTGGGGATCGCTGGAGGAAAGACGATGTTCTTTTCGTGAATTTCTTTGAATAAATTTAGAGGAGCGGAATTTGAAGCTGAGTGTAGTACGATCTTCCTGCCACCTATTTACATTTTGCGTAGTGATCACAATGACAAGATGACCAGTACTAGAGTCTTTCTATTGAGCTAGTGAGCCAGGATTTAGCTGACGATGATAAGTCTCCCCCCCCCCCCCTCTCCAACAGACCGTCCTGGATTCGCCCTTATTACAAGTTCACCTTATAAGAAAAAAATTAAAGTCTTCTACGAAAAAGGGGAAGACTCCCAAAGCTAGATAGTAAATAAACTTGTACAACTGTGGTCGGTGTTTACTTCGTTTCTATCTTTGGTATGATAATGCGTTTACTATGCTTTTCATAGTAACTTACCCGATTTCCTGTTTTCTTATTCATAATATGTCTACTCCTATGTTCCCCCAGCTCATATTGTATTTATAACCCTGCTCTCACCTGACCAGAAATCCTGTTCATCCTGCCATCGAACTCAGCTAATTCCCGCCATATCTGTTTCAACCTATCCACTTTTCTTCTCAAAATTTTAACTTACCTACTCAATTATGGCTTAGAACATCTGTAGAATACCTTTTTTATTTCTCTTGTTAACGACATCGTCCTGAGTAGACCCTGCACGGAGATCCGATTGGGGCACTATTTTAGCACCGGACTATTTTATCCAAGAAGATTTCAACGTCATACATTCATACAAGAGAACAGCATGTCCTCGCGAAAAGTAACAACGCCGGCCGCGGTGGCCGAGGTGACTGAGGCGCTCCAGTCACGGTCTGCACGGCCACTACGGTCGGGAGTTCGAATCCCCCCCTCGGGCAGGGATATTTGTGCCGTCCTTAGGATAAGCTAGTTGATAAGTAGTTTGTAGGTTTAAGGACTGGTGACGCCCTAGTTAAGTACGGGGCAGTTGCGCTTGAGACGCCGGAGAGTGAACACGTGCTGCGCGCTCCGAGTCAAGGGCTGTTGTTTACGTTGTGTTTGTGTACTTCCGTGTGGCGTTACTTCGTCTTCGTATAACTTATTTTTCACGGAGTACATGCAATTAGCCCAGGTGGGTTAATTTGCACAATGGCCCGCATAGTTTCAAGAAAAAAAAAAAAAAAAAAAACACGCTGCAATTCGAGTTCAACAAGGAAACACGCTCATTTAAACCAAGCTCCCTGGAAATACACGACTGGATTGTGGATACTGTGGCATCACCACGGACCAAGTTCATACGGCGTTTTACGACCTGGATTTATACTGCTTTTTTGTGAAACTGCTGAATTCTGTCCTACTGGAGAAGATACTGCAACAATACAGCGCCGGCGTGCCGTTCCAACATCGCGACGGCTCTGTAAGTACCGATAAAGTCTATAACGCTGATGTAGAGTACAAAAATGTCCGGATTTTCAATATCCCGCCTGAAGCGGAAAACTGTTTCTTGCGAGAAGTGCTCTCTCAATACGGTGACGATAAAAGCATTAGAAACGAAATGTGGTCAAAACAACATCGATTGCAAGTCTTTAGCGGTATCAGATCGGTTGAGACGCACATAAAAAGTAACATTCCGTCGCACATTATAGTGTGTGGTTACAAGGCACAGGTTCGGTATACCGATCAAGAGTCGACTTGTTTCATGTGTAACCGGAGTGGCCTTGTACCACAAAATTGCCCCACGCGAGTGACAGTACTCAAACCCACATTACAGAAACGCCAAAGGCTCACTTTGGCGGACTTAGTGACAGGCACCCCATTAGCCGACAGTGTAAAACCCTGAACTAGTGATAACCTGACTCATACAAGTAAATCTTTCGAGGAGGAATTCCCACCATTCCCTCGCGCTAAGGACCAAGATCAGAACCCGCTCAGCTGTCTTAAGCGACGCCGGACGGATGATGGTAGCTCTGATGAAAGTGCATCCGTTTCAGAGATTGTTGCTATGGACGATGTCCAACAACCGATAAATGTTAATGACTCTCGCAATAATCTGATACAGGAACCGATGATAGTCGAACATTCTTCGCTAGCAGAAAACCGCAGCGAGCAGGCGCAAGTAGAGGTTACATTGCCTGACCCGCCCTGTAGCGAAGTATCACGACAACTTGTCACGGGATCGGAGAAGGATGCCTACAGCGACGTGGGCGAGGCACCGGCTTGTCAACAGCTCGTCGCCACGCAACCGGAGTCGGAAAACAAACAAGTTGCCGGTGACGTAAACACACAACACGAACCGGCCAGTGCTGATAAGCAAGCAGGAAGCGCCAGTGTTTACCTGCAGCCCGACACAGCGAGGAAACACGGAAACAGGACGTCGGAGGAAATCGCTTCCGAAGAGGTGCGAGTGAAGAAATCCGCTTTCGGTACTTCCAAAAAAGTGACCAATTTAGGAACCCCGTCAGGACAGTCTACAGAAAAAGGCAGTAGAGCTAGCAGGAGTAAGACCAGAATTCAACCAAATCGGAATGTAGCTCGGAACAAATCACAAAGTAAAGAACCAACGGACAAAATAAATAGTGAAGTAGACTCTTCTAAAGTTGCTTCGACAATAGGGTATTTGACTGTTTTCTGGAAATAGTTTTAAATTGTTAATTATGTCATATTATGGTCCGAACATGCTTTTTTACCTCGTGGATTTCAGAACTTTTTTTAAAATAAAGAAATAAAATTCAAATAATTTGAAAGCCCGCTAAAACGCTACATTTGAGTCACGTGATGCCAGTGACGTCATACAACACGCTGCTGCTCTCGTAAGAATAACAAATACCTATATATTGTTTGGGCCGAGGCCTCGTGTTTGGGCGTTAATGTTTGTATAATGACCTACAAATTTTGCTTAGTTCCGCACTGTACCAATACATCTGTCAAGACTCCAGAAAAATTGTTCTTGCAAGTACAAAATATTAGAACATACGCAAAAAGTGGTTGACACTGGCATGAAAAGATTCAAATGAAATAGCGGCTACTTCATGTGTGTATTTCTGTGAGGATCATTTTGATGGAAGTAAGCAATATTATTCCAAGTGACATGCCTTTGGCTACGCGAAATGTGCGTTGCCAACCGACGAGCGATATGAAAACACCGCCGACACAACCCGCTTTCTCTGTTCTAGACTACAGATATATTGTATAACTATACACAAGGCATTTTTGCTGTATATTACAGGTTTTAATGTTTCACTTTGCACCAGTATTGAAGTAGGTAAATTAAATTACTCCCTTAACACCGTGCTTGACTGGGTTCAATTTTACTATCATGGCGGCTTCCTGTGGCTATGTTGGCAACAGATGCTGAGTAGCGAGAATCATGAGACGTCGCCATTAGCCAATCGCGTGACAGCGCAAATATTTTGTCGTGAAACCTTTGATTTACGAGGGCAGTTACTTTTACTGACCCGTCAAAGGGTACAAACAAGAAGCATAGAGCAGGAACAGCATTATTTACTTACTTCATGGTCTGTACGATACACTAATCTAGTCATTCTATGTGGTCAGAACATCTGGACAAAGATTTTCTATCGTGTTGATGTTGCCAACATAATCACTCAAGGCCGCTTGGATAGAAGATAAAATTTCACCCTTTATTGCATAATATGGTGACTTCAGATTAAGTCTGCTGACATCAACAAATAGGGTACATTTTTCCAATGGCATAAAATATCTCTCGAAATTATTAGCTTTAAAATGTAGATATGCGTTACTTACAATGCAGTTTTCACGTTTCTTATTTCTGGCACATAAAAATCTGGATTATTTTTAAAGAAAGAAGACACCATAATTGCATCAACTTTAGGGAGGTTTCCGCTGTCAGCCTTCACATAACCATCTTCCACTGTGGCATAAAAACTGTAAACGCGTTTAGATCACGAAAAAACTTAACTTAAAGCTGCAAAATGGAGGAAACGCGTACAATAATACAGCTCCGACTTCTAAGGTTCGTTCCAGCAGCTGCCAGATTGCTTAACGCGCATGCGCAACGCTGAAATTTTGTTCCAGCAGTGCCTTCTCACGCTTCTGGCTACTTGGAGTGTGGCTGTTTGGTGTTCCAGCAGTTACCGCAAGCAGCCAGACGCTACCTGAAAAAATATTTCTGGCACGGTCAAGCTGCCAATTTGCGCATGCGCAGAAAGGTCTGAGTTAGAGTGGGGGGTAGCCATCACGTGATACGTGTGTATTCGTAGCGCATTTTTCGATTATTTCGAAGTCACTGCAATCCCACTTGAGATCAGATAATTCTCGTTTACACTTCTTCCTTATTAGGAAGGAAAGTATTTTAATTATTCCTTTAAACTCACCTTCGCCTGCAAGCAGAAACAGTGCAAAAAGCGTTCCAGCAGTGCAAGTATCAAACAAGAGTTCTTACGTCATAGTAGCTGCGCATGCTCAGTAACACCTGTTTCTTAGCGCTTGAAAGTAGCCGTCTTGCAGCTGCTGGAACGAACCTCTAGATGCCGCGCTGTAGGTGTTCTGTGACGTCACCAGTACTTCAGCCAATAACGGAGCGTTTTCGCTCACGTGATCTAATCGTGAAATTTGATGATTTTTAAGCTTTAATTATGTAAAAATAACAGATTTTTGTAAGAATTATGAGGGAAAATGCTGTCTGAATGTTATAATCATTCAGAATAACAACAATTCGAACCATATTTGTAACACAGGAAAATACCCTATTGATTGGTTCGAGGATGGGGACGAGCCTATGAGTCTGAAATAAGTTAACCAACTACATGCTACAAGCGTACAAGTTCATTAGCGTCAACATTAACAGAATACAATCTGATCTGAAAATTGCATTGTTGAAACAGATCGTGTATGATTCTGAGGCAGATATCGTACTATTGCAGGAAGTTACAACTCCGAACTTGTTCATTCCTGGGTTTCAATACATTGAAAATAGCGCTCTCGAACTCGGCACCGGTACGGCCATATTGGCGCGTGAAGGAATCTCCACATCAGACATTGAAAAGTTGGAGTCAGGCCGTGGTCTGAGTTGCCAAATATATGGCGTGACGGTGATAAATTTGTACGCTCCCTCAGACAGTAATCGTAAAGCAGACAGATCCATCTTCTCTAAAGACGACATTATATATCTGCTCCGAAAAAATCCTCCAAATATTATCATAGGAGGCGATTTTAATTGTGTTTTACATCCGAAGGATCAAAGGCCTAATTTTAATTTCTGCAAAGAACTGCCTGACTTAATCTCCAAAATGAATCTTAAAAGATACGTGGGAATTGCTTTATCCAACTCTCGTTAAATTTACGTATTTCACATCAACTTAGAGCAGTCGCCTGAACAGAATTTACATTTCGACTCGTTTGAGTGGACGTGTCGTGGATGCTGACGTCATCCCAGCCCCCTGCTACGACTACTGCGTATACGCAACCACTATCAACCTGGACCCGCAACCTACCAGGCGATTCAGAGGGCAGTGGATGCTTAACGTATCCCGTTTGCAGGACACAGATCTAGACGGACTTACCATGTCGACTTGGTCTCAGTGCTTACGGTCTATGCATCGATACGCCTCAAAAGTAGAGTGGTGGACGAACTTCGCCAAGAAGAGGCTACGTTGGTATTTAATTTCTTACTGTTATGAACAAGCGAGGGACGAACAACGAACAACCGAATTCTACTACACCGTTTTAAGGGAGTTGTATGCAAAAGCTAATACTAACAATATATATACAGCGCAAATAAAGGCGATCAAGGCAAAATTAATAAGTATTAAGCGCCGACAGTTAGAGGGACTAAAAACATAATGTAAAGCGAAATCCGTAGTGCAGTCTGAGACAACCTCCCTGTCTCATTTAATCAAACACCAAACCAACCGAAGACGTGCTTTTATAGACGAACTGGCAACAGAAAACGGAGACACGCTCACGCGTTAGAAGACATCGCAGCAGAAATATACAGGCTGTACTCGGCGCGACCGACCGATGACGGACTACTTGCTGAACTGCTGCAAGCTATAGATCCACAAATCACTCACGACGATAATCGGGAGTTTTTAACAGACTTTGGCGTTGAGGACACTTTAGATTTAATTGTCAACTCACTGTCCAATAAAGCCCCAGGACCGGATGGCCTCCCAAAAGAGTTTTGTACGCGTTTCTGGAATATCATTGGTACAGTTTTTACTGAAGTTTTAAATGAAATAATCAAGGGAGCTACAATCCCTTCAGACATGAAGGAGGGCACAATCGTTCTCGTCCCGAAACGTCGAGGAAGCAAAAGCTTTGACAACCTGCGACCCATTACCCAGCTTAACTTTGATTATAAGACCGATGCTAGAGCTACCAACACCAGAATGACTCCGTTGATTAAAAAAATTGTTAGGCCACATCAGACCTGCACCCCAGACAGATCCGCTATGTCAGCAGTTTCAGAAATCAGGGACATTTTATCCATCGCCTCAGTTTCCAACCTGAAATGTGCGTTTTGTTTTATAGATTTTAATAAGGCCTTCGACCACGTTAGCCATTCGTACCTAATGCGACTAATAGCAAAACTGGGATCTGAAGACGGGCCACGGACAGTTATTAAGAACATCATCACAGGGATTTCTGCGAGAGTACAGCTTAATGGACAACTGACGCCACCGATTTCCATCCAGCAAGGTGTACCCCAGGGCAGTCCCCTTTCAATGCTCTTGTTTGTTTTATCCCTGGAGCCTTTAACGCTTCGTTATCAGGCATCTCCATGTCTGATTTCACGCTTAAAGCCCGTGCTTATGCAGATGACATCGCCGTAATAATGCGACGTGAAGAGGAGATTGACATTATGAAACGTGACATTGACAAATACAGTGCTGCATCCGGGGCCAAATTAAGTGACAACAAGAGTAAATTGTTGAACATCAGGGGTTTCGGCAATACAACGATATCTTGGGCACAAATTGTGGAAACACACAAAATGCAAGGCATCAAATTAGAGAGAAGCGCTCTTAAAATGATGGCAAATAACTGGAGAGCGGTGATGCAAAATATGAGAGGTGTCCTAATTGAATGTAACTGGAGGTCGGTTAACATCATTGAGAAAGTCCGGATAGTGAATACTTATGTGTTCTCAAAGGCTTATTACGTTGCACAATTCTTCCCAATTCCACAAATGCAAGGCAACAAGATAATACGTGCAGCAAATAGATACATCTGGCAAGGAAGTATCTTCAAAGTGTCACATATGAGTATAGCAAAACCGAGACACAATGGAGGGCTTGACCTCGTCAACATCAAGAGAAAGGCAATGGCCTTATTCGTTAAGCGGACCATAAGCATGATGGATGATAGCCAGGGTACCATCACGAAAGCACTTTTTGTGACATTGCGTCCGGCTAGCATGCTTCCCCCTATAGATGTCGGAAGGATAAACTATACTCTGAAGTACATTAGAGAGTTCTTTCTGCAAGTCAGCTACATGGACGTCAGTACTATTAGAAGAAGAACTTTAATAACACGACACTTACAACGAAAATGGGAAAAGATGGAAAATCCAAACAACATTGAAGTAAAGTATCCTGCCACTAACTGGACGAAAGTGTGGGCTAATATTAGCTTAAAAATTCTCACTTCCGACGTAGCAGCCACATGGTATAGGGTGGTAAACGACACCGTCGCCACCAATGTCAGACTTCACGCCATAGGGAAGAGTGACACACACCTGTGCCCCCAGTGTGGATTGGTCGACACCTTAATTCATCGTTTCAGTTGCGGTGGTCATGTGCAGAACTGGCGCTGGGTCAGAAACCGACTAGCACTGTTGGCAAGGACCACCGATGAAAACTTCAAGGCAGACATCCTACTGCGGCCAGACACCAAATTTTACCCTGTCACGAAAAACAATACCGTCATGTGGCTGTTAGGTAACTATGTTAACTACGTGGTTAATATAAGAGGAGAAGCTGACTTCTGCAGTTTTATGCGCTACATGCACGTAGCATACTGGAAAATTGAAAACATTACTAACACGAAAAAATTATTTGGAAACATGTTAGACATATAGTCTTCGAAAAACATGGAATAGGATGATCAGCTCGGCAGAGAAAAGCAACGAAATTAGTTTATGCTTACGAGGAAAAGTTTTTTTATTTGTTTTTGCTTTTTGCTTTTAACATAAGCAGAAATTTTTTTATTGAGGTACACATAAGAAATATAGTAATAACAAAATAAAAACGAAAACTAGGAGACCGTATGAAGACATTGTTAGTGGCGGTTCACGGGTTAGAAGAAGACAAAATATTATTAAAACAAAAAGAAATACCTGATAGAAACTGGAACCAAAGAATCCGGAATTATCTGCGAAAGCAGACAACAATCGAGAAGACGAACTCGGAAGCCGTCAATGATTTGACGTCTTCATGAATAGAAGCCGTAGTAAGCAGTCATTCTTAAAAAAAGCGACACTCGTGAAGCCTCTCCCTTTGTACAAGTTTTGTTTCCGCTAACCTCGAGTAATGTGGACTGTACCGTATTGAACGCTAAAAAATAATGATAATAATAATAAAAAATAAAATAAAGAAAAATATAAAAAAGGTGACTGAGGCGCTCCAGTCACAGTTAGTAGTATAGCTGTGGGTATTCCACGCCACTGAGATTCTACCCATGATGCATTGCGCGAGTACCGCTACCTCCACCCCTCCTTCCTCGGCCAATTGCCGAACCGCAGATCAAAGGATGCCTCCAAACTCGAACAATAGCGCCCCCCCCCCACCCCTCGGTGCTGCCGTCAGACAAGCGGCACCTCCGACAGGTCCAGACCAGTAGACCCCTCCACATGTCTGTACTCGCACCTTGGACCACACACCTGGCTGGTTCGACGCCCCCCTCTACCCCTCGGCACCGCCGCCAGACAGGCGGCACCTCCGACAGGTCCAGACCTGTAGACCCCTCGACATGTCTGCACTCGCACCCTGAACCACACACCTGGCCGGTTCGACGGCCCCCTCCACCCCTCGGCACCGCTGCCAGACAGGCGGCACCTCCGACAGGTCCAGACCTGTAGACCCCTCGACATGTCAGTACTCGCAACCGCGACCCCTACTCGCTCGGCCGATTGCCGGACCGCCGCCTCCGCCTCCGCCGCCGCCGACAGATGCTACCCCCTCCTCCTCCTCCTCCACGCTCGCGACCGCTTCTCAAAGGACGCCGCCACCCGCCCTACCCGCGAGAACAAACAATACCGCGACGATTGTCTTGACCGCATCGACACCGCCCCCGCCTGGCAGGGGCGTACTGCACTCTTTTTACGGCGACAGCAAACCCGCCAGATCAGCAGCCAATTAAATTGCATATTTATTATTATTAAGCGCGCCGCAGCGATCCGTAAGCCAGATCTCGATTTATGTAACAACAACAATTTCCGCTGTTTATTATTATTATTCTTGGGAAAAAAAAATAAAGCTACCATAGTGTTCTTCGTATGCTAAAAAACAATTTAGAACAGAAATGCTTAATTGGTCTCGTATACTACGGCATGTAGTAGTAAAATATTAAAACTCGTATGCAAAATTTGCAAGTAAGAATTTCCACTCCCATCTCTCTCCATGCTCTTCGCATAGACAACAGCCGACATATACGTGTTTAATAATAATAATAGCGCAGGTTCGGGAAACGAACACCACAAACTTACGTATCCATATTAACATATACTCTTTCGATATACAGAAACAATTCTAATGGAAAGAAAAGAAATGGTCCGTTTCGGAATTCGACCGCAACCTTGCATCTATAAATGTATCTCTTCGTTTAGACGATGCAAGCAATAGCCATCGAACGGGATGTAACTTGTATGCCAACCACTCTTTCGATAAAACAGCAACAACAGCGGCAAGCAGCAGAATACGACATAGTGTTTATACAAAAATTCCAAATAACGAAAATCGGCAATGACATTTAGCACAAAGTCTCTAAATAAACATCTGCAAGCACCGTTAACAATCGTCCAGAACGCAGAGCGCTCTCTCCGCAGACTACATAAAAGAAACATATGCTAAGTGTTTAAACAAAAACACCTAAGTTACATCTCCAAATGATCAAAACCTTCTATGCAGACGCACCATTCTGACTAGGATAGCTCGCAATGCATTTATTTAATGCAGCTGAGCCATGCCGAAAGTTCCGAAATTTAACACACTCTCTCTCTTTAGGGATCTTGCCCTGTTGCGTTTCCTTCTTCTTAGATCGAGATATAAATGCGCATTCCGAGAGTTCGGGTATTTTAATTTTACCTCTTATTTCCTTGCTACAGCAGTACACATCCCATCTAAGAAATCTCTATGTCCTGTTACGATGCAAACTACATTTATCTGACACCGATATTCCAGCGCCCCAGAAGACATTTAATCCCTATTGTGCAACGGAGAGTCGAAATAAAAGAAAAATACGTGAAATAATTTACCGATTCCGACCGTCTACACTAAAACTTTTCGAAATTATTGGCCTAACAACACCCTTATTCGACAATACAGCAACCACAGAACCGAAGTTACCTGCCCAATGCAACACAGATTTCCAGCTCGACCCGCCCTTTACCCACAAAATTCCTACTCCGAACTAAGATTTATTATTTTAATTACAAGTAGATGTCCACCGCAAACGAAGACGCTAACCTACACGCCACAACACATGATTCTATATAGGACATGGAGTGTTTACAATTTTTGTTTTTGTTTATTACAGTACAACTGAGTACATGCAACGTAATGTTCGCAAACATACCGCAACCAACTCCCGCACATTTCGATCAAAACCTGCTCTCTAAGGAATGGATGGGAGTCACACACAGTACAAACACGTTTGTCGTGTGTTCTGCTAATTTCGGCCAGTACAACGATGCGGGACCAATCCCCCCGCCTGTTTACTGTAAAAGCAAATATTTTTCCCCACACTATCTGTTTAAACCGGGCTTGCACATATACAATAGCCTCCTTTTAAAAGCATGTGTCTTCGCCATATAACCCAGTTTTCGTTTACCCTTCTTCTTCTTCTTAGGACTTGTGGAATAACGTAGACGATATCTACGTCTGTGGATAATAAAGTCCTGGAATGCTAAAAAAAATATAGCTCCTTGCTCGACTCTACAAGTAATTTACAGTTGAAACTAAAAAACATAATGTCCGAGAGAGTGGTCAATTTTCGGGTACTCTTAATACCCAAGTAATCAAATTTAAAAGCGTTTGCACAATACAACGGCGCACTTTGTAAATACCGTATCTTCTCTTTTAGAACACTTAAACAATCTTCTTACACAATCCTCCATCCTGGTAATACCATCTTCTCGACCCGGCGAAAAAATAAAAGTCCCAACAATCAACTGCCTGGACTCTTTATAAAATCGATATCTTTGCTTACACCATTTCGAACTAATGCAACACCAGATTTTTTTTTTTTAACTATCTCCAAGAGCAATCCTTTAGAGACTAAACATACGATTAAATGCACCTCCAATGTAGGTAACTAATCCTCTAACTCGATGCTTATCGACCAAAGAACATTAATTTACCACTGCAATCATCTCCGATACGCTACCGAGAGACGTCCATTCGTAAACACAGCTAAAAGAAGATATAAATGCCCCACATCCATGCTACGAAGTATCTATATGTATTTCCACAATTGTGGACCACATCTGCGTTGCATCGTATCGCACGACTAAACAGTTCGAAATAGGTACTTCGCGCAAGCTAGCATGCATAATCACATTCCATGTTATTTCTGGCTGTAGGCGAGTGCGGACCTGTTGACCATCCCTTATATATTCCAATACAACACCTTGTGGGAGTTGCGGAGGATTTGTGTCTTCGCTATAGCCTGGAGGTCCTCCCAGCTGCTGCGCTTCGGAACTCGCCACCGTCGCGTTGTCATATGCAGGATTCGATTCTACGCACTTGTCTCTATACCACAAGTCCCGAAGAACCCAACTAGAATCTCGCCTATATAGAGGTTATTTAGTACTCCGCCTGAAATATTTTCTCCATAATTTGGAGAACGTCCTGGAGGCTTACTAGGGGATAAAACCGCTGGTTGTGGTGTGAATTTTGTGATCCGTGACCCAATTTACCCTAAAAAGAGAGATAGAGGTCTGTTTGCTGCATTTGAGCACTTACTTCGTCGTTGAGTCGAGAACAGGGGTATTACAATATACGATTACCGGATGGAGAGTATTTTTGATCTTGTGCAAGACTCTTTAAGTTTTTTAAACAGTATCTGCAAAGTGTTTCTCCACCATGTGGGGGGGCGAATAACAAACATCTGGGACAACAGATGCTTTGTAGTGTTTAATAGTGTCCTGCAATTTGTGTACTGGGGTAATAAAAATACCCGAATAAAGTCCCGTCGCAAGATGTGGCAGTTTTTTCGAATCCTATTGTTTATGACGTCATATCTCTTGGATCATGTGGGTATGTGGTTCTTAACACCACTGCAATTGTTACCTCACGGTAAGGAATATATGTACCAAATTTGGTTGAAATCGGTCCAGTGATTTAGGAGGAAATGTGCCACATTGTCGCGTAATGTAGCAGTTTTCTCGCATCTCATTATTTATGACGTCATATCTCGTGACCTATGTGTTGCATATGCTCGTACATACGGCGACCGTCCTCAAGGACTGAAGCTTACGTGTGCAAAATTTCATAAAGATTGGAACAAAACTGTAGATTTGTATGCAATACGTACACTCAAACAAACAAAATTCAAATGTTTGTTAAGCTTATGGGACTTAACTACGGGGTCATCAGTCCCTAAACTTACAAACTACTTATGAACTTCTTACGAACTAGGACGGCACAAATATCCATGCCCGAGGGGGGATTCGAACCCCCGACCGTAGTGGCCGTGCGTAACTGGAGCGCCTCAGTCCCCTCGGCCACCGCGGCTGGCCTCAAACAAACACATTGACACTCTGCTATACATATAAAGATGGACGCCGAGGAGGTTCACGTGCAGTTTCTTCTTTATTCAGTTGCCTATATATCGTAATAGCACCATAGACCATATTTTGTAAGAAAACTAAGAAAGAGGTATACAGTACGTTCTGAAAGTGCCATGATTCGACGACAAATATTTACTTTCTTATATGTCGTAATAGCACCTTAGAACTAAGTTCATTTTTTGTCAGAATACTATGTTCCAGGGGCCCCGGGCGAATCATCGATTGGCGGCCTTTATTATATAAACAGCGAACCCGGAAGCGCTTTGCAACAGGGTATTCAACTTTTTTCTTGAAGTCATATTAAATGGTTAATTACGTCATCTCATGCTCATAACATGATTCTTCATCGTGAATTTGAGTATATATATATATATATATATATATATATATATATATATATAAAAGAAAGAAAAGAAAAGAATGTAAATGACCCCGGTTCGATTCCCAATCGACACAAATTTACATGTGTTACACATCAACTGTCCATCTTGAGAAGAGCAAAAGAAGTTGGAAAATTTCGCAATCTGCGAAAGACAGCGATCGCTTGAATCGTGTTTATTTTATTTTATTTTATTTTTATTTGTGGAAATTCTTTCAGCAATCGGTCGTATATATATATATTACGACTGATTGCTGAAAGAATTTCCACAAATCAAATACAGTCGTGGAGCGCCAATTCCAACTTGGAATCAAGCCTGTTATTTTTATTTATTTATTTTTTTGGTACACGTCAAATGTTTGTATCTAAACTCTTTTTTTAATGTAGTCGGTAAAAGTTCAAATTTGATGTTCTTTTCTAGTATTAATATTTACACCAGTGCTGCAGTACTTCAACATACAGGGCGTCCCGTTTGACCACACCCGCGGGGCTGTCTGCCGGTCACCGGAGCTGTGCCAGCGCCACCTAGATACAAGGCCTGTGCGCTGCCTGCCAAGAGTAGTCATAACACAAGCAAACTGTTTGTCTTGTGTAGCGTTGTGATGAGTTTCGGAGTACGTAGACGTTGCACACTGTGTTTCAGAATGTTTCTCGTGTTATCTATGTGCTTCTCCGTGCAGATTTTTGCTAGTATGAGACAAAATGCGTAATATGAATCGTCCGATTCCAAGTCTGTAAGATATCTTAGTAATAGTTCATAAATATCTTATACCAAAACAAATGTGCCTGTGAATCACATAAATAACATTAAGAACATTCTGAAACCGAGAAACTCATCAGATCGCTACGTAAGACAAATGGTTTTCTTGTGTTATGACTACTCTTGGCAGGCAGCGCACAGCCCTTGTATCTAGGTGGCATTGGCCGTGCAGGGCGTTCCCGCTTTTCCCTGCTAATGACGCACTGTGTGCCTTTTCGGCCAATGTCGTTCTGTCACTAGTGCGACGAATGTTGAATGAGATTGAATAATATTTTAAGTTCGAAAAATGGGTTATTGTAATACTGATTTTATAGTATCGAAGTTTTTTTTATATACTTATTTATTATTATTAGACATGCGTCGGCCTAAGCAGCGCCCATTGGTTTCGGGGCCCTGGGCGACCGCCCGGGTCGCCCACCCCAAAGCCGGAGCTGTGTATATATATAATATATGTAATGTGTGTTTTGTAAGTGCCATTGGAACGTTTGTATTGGTTGTAGAAGGACTGGTAGTGTAACCACAGCCAGACGTTGCTTAATATCCAAAATTTATTTTACAAAGGTCTTCAAAACGTGAGCTGATGTTAAAGTTGCACCTCCTCTCTCACCAGCAGAAACACGTGACCTCAACACGGCTAAAGTCGCCTAACGGGTGCGGCCCAACATCGCCGAAGTGCCAGCAAGTTGTAAACGGTGCGCTGATGGCAAGGCACGCCGAACTACACTCCGTTACTGCCTCTCACTCCGTGGCAGCCCCGTCATCCCTGTGTTTGTGACTGTTCACCGTTACTCCATCCCCGTCAACACTCTGCGTCGCGGCGGCACATCCGATCAACGCTGAAACTAGGAAGCACGATCGATAACGAGCGAAAAAGATTACGCCAGAGTACAGGGCAATGATAAGGCGTAAGGTTAATTCAAGCGACATAAACAAAAAGACACCTGGAGATGCGAGTATAGAACGGGAAGGAGGAAAATAAAGGAGAAGAAAACTCCAAAGAAATAGGAACGGCTCAGCCATATTGCAACGACGAATATTTATTTAGTTATGGATGTCCGAATGTGGACTTCGAGGGCGCTCCAGTAAAATTTCACCTGCATTGACTTTCGAATATTTCGTAATAGGACCGTAGAACTAAGATCAGTTTTTGTCTGAAAACTAATGATGGGCTATACCGAGTGTTCTGGAAGTCCGCAGACTGGTTTGGCCGGCCGAGAGGACTGAAGCGCTCCAGTCACGGTCTGCACGGCCACTACAGTCGGGGGTTCGAATCCCCTCTCGGGCATGGATATTTGTGCCGTCCTTACTGTTTGTTAGTTCATAAGTAGTTTGTAAGTTTAGGGGCTGATGACCCCGTAGTTAAGTCCCATAGATTATACTAACATTTGATATTTTTTTAGGCTGGTTTGACCAACGCCACCTAGATACAAGGCCTGTGCGCTGCCTGCCAAGAGTAGTCAGTAGTATGGTAATGTGAGTTACACCCCACTGAGATTGATGGGAGTTACACCCCACTGAGATTGATGGGCGTTTCAGCACAGTGACCTTGAACTTTCGGCCGTCGACGATAGGGTCATTGACCCCTCCTCCCTCGGCCAATTGCCTGACCGCAGATCAAAGGATACCACCACAGGATGATTGATAGGTCTTCCTGGAAGAATGAAAGATGATTGACAGTTTACATTTAGGTCCTTTTGATTCGCTACTTGTCCGACTGCTTATCAAAGGACGCCACCATAACGCACTTAAGGATGATTGACAGGTTGCAACATCTCCCTCGGCCACACACGATGCCCCGCCCGCCCGCCCCCCCCCGCCTCCCCCCCCCCTCCACCCCTCGGTGCCGCCGCCAGACAAGCGGCACCTCCGACAGGTCCAGACCTGTAGACCCCTCGACATGTCGGTACTCGCACCCTGGACCACACACCTGGCAGGTTCGACGCCCCCCTCCACCCCTCGGCACCGCCGCCAGACAGGCGGCACCTCCGACAGGTCCAGACCTGTAGACCCCTCGACATGTCGGTACTCGCACCCTGGACCACACACCTGGCCGGTTCGACGCCCCCCTCCACCCCTCGGCACCGCCGCCAGACAGGCGGCACCTTCGACAGGTCCAGACCTGTAGACCCCTCGACATGTCTGTACTCGCACCCGCGACCCCTACTCGCTCGGCCGATTGCCGGACCGCCGCCTCCGCCGCCGACAGATGCTACCCCCCTCCTCCTCCTCCTCCACGCTAGCGACCGGTTCTCAAAGGACGCCGCCACCCGCCCTACCGGCGAGAACTAACAATACCGCGACGATTGTCTTGACCGCACCGACACCGCCCCCGCCGGCCGACCCCTGCTCTCTTTTTACGGCGACCGCGCCCCGACAGGTCAGCAGCGAATTAAATTGCATATTTATTATTATTAAGCGCGCCGCGACGATCCCTACGACAGATCTCGATTTATGTAACAACAACAATTTCCGCCGTTTATTATTATTATTCTTGGAAAAAAAATAAAGCTACCATAGTGTTCTTCGTATGCTTTAGAACAGAAATGCTTAGTTGGTCTCGTATACTACAGAATGTAGTATTAAATATTAAAACTCGTATGCAAAATAGACAGCATTTACACTCCCATCTCTATCCACGCTCTTCGCATAGACTACAGCCGACAGACGTGTTTAATAATAATAACAGCGCAGGTTACGGTAACGAACGCCACAAACTTACGTATCCATCTTAACATATACTCTTTCGATATACAGAAACAATTCTAACGAAAAGAAAAGAAATTGTCCGTTTTCGGAATTCGACCGCAACCTTAGATCTAGATCTTAGACGATGCAAGCAACAGCCATCGAACGGAATGTAACTTGTATGCCAACCACTCTTTCGACAACGTAACAGCAGCAGCAGAAGACGGTATATTGTTTATACAAAAATTCCAAATAACGAAAATCGGCAATGACATCTAGCACAACGTCTCTAAATATACATCTGCAAAGCACCGTTAAACTCGTATGCAAAATTTGCAAGTAAGAATTTACATCCCCATCTCTCTCCAGCCGTGTTTAATAATAATAGCGCAGGTTAGATAATAAACGCCACAAACTTACGTATCCATCTTAACATAAACTCTTTCGATATACAAAAACAATTCTAACCAGAGCCAATTAACGAAAAGAAAAGAAATGGTCCGTTTCGGAACTCGACCACAACCTTGCATCTATAAATGTATCTCTTCGTTTAGACGATGCAAGCAATAGCCATCGAACGGGATGTAACTTGTATGCCAACCACTCTTTCGATAAAACAGCAACAACAGCGGCAAGCAGCAGAATACGACATAGTGTTTATACAAAAATTCCAAATAACGAAAATCGGCAATGACATTTAGCACAAAGTCTCTAAATAAACATCTGCAAGCACCGTTAACAATCGTCCAGAACGCAGAGCGCTCTCTCCGCAGACTACATAAAAGAAACATATGCTAAGTGTTTAAACAAAAACACCTAAGTTACATCTCCAAATGATCAAAACCTTCTATGCAGACGCACCATTCTGACAAGGATAGCTCGCAGTGCATTTATTTAATGGAGCTGAGCCATGCCGAAAGTTCCGAAATTTAACACTCTCTCTCTCTTTAGCGATCTTGCCCTGTTACGTTTCCTTCTTCTTAGATCAAGGTATAACTGCGCATTCCGAGAGTTCGGGTACTTTAATTTTACCTCTTATTTCCTTGCTACAGCAGTACACATCCCATCTAAGAAATCTCTATGTCCTGTTACGATGCAAACTACATTTATCTGACACCGATATTCCAGCGCCCCAGAAGACATTTAATCCCTATTGTGCAACGGAGAGTCGAAATAAAAGAAAAATACGTGAAATAATTTACCGATTCCGACCGTCTACACTAAAACTTTTCGAAATTATTGGCCTAACAACACCCTTATTCGACAATACAGCAACCACAGAACCGAAGTTACCTGCCCAATGCAACACAGATTTCCAGCTCGACCCGCCCTTTACCCACAAAATTCCTACTCCGAACTAAGATTTATTATTTTAATTACAAGTAGATGTCCACCGCAAACGAAGACGCTAACCTACACGCCACAACACATGATTCTATATAGGACATGGAGTGTTTACAATTTTTGTTTTGTTTATTACAGTACAACTGAGTACATGCAACGTAATGTTCGCAAACATATCGCAACCAACTCCCGCACACTTCGATCATAACCTGCTCTCTAAGGAATGGATGGGAGTCACACACAGTACAAACACGTTTGTCGTGCGTTCCGCTAATTTCGGCCAGTACAACTATGCGAGACCAATCCCCCCGCCTGTTTACTGTAAAAGCAAATATTTTCCCCCACACTATCTGTTTAAACCGGGCTTGCACATATACAATAGCCTCCTTTTAAAAGCATGTGTCTTCGCCATATAACCCAGTTTTCGTTTATCCTTCTTCTTCTTCTTCTTCGGACTTGTGGAATAACGTAGACGATATCTACGTCTGTGGATAATAAAGTCCTGGAATGCTAAAAAAAATATAGTTCCTTGCTCGACTCTACAAGTAATTTACAGTCGAAACTAAAAAAAAAAAAAAAAAAAAAAAAAAAAAAAAAAAAAAAAAAAAAAAAAACCATAATGTCCGAGAGAGCGGTTAATTTTCTGGTACTCTTAATACCCAAGTATCAAATCTAAAAGCGTTTGCACAGTACAACGGCGCACTTTGTAAATACCGTATCTTCTCTTTTAGAACACTTAAACAATCTTCCTACACAATCCTCCATCCTGGTAATACCATCTTCTCGACCCGGCGAAAAAATAAAAGTCCTAACAATCAACTGCCTGGACTCTTTATAAAATCGATATCTTTGCTTACACCAGGGCTCGTGATTTTTCGACAAATTTATTTTGGTTCTACAATTCGACGCCAACCACGTTAAGCAGTCGTTTCCTCGCCCGCAACCACTTTGATATTGCTCCTCCCATCCGAAAGTCATGCTCGGATACGAACGCCACTCGGTTAAAGTATTGCCCAAAAATCCAGGAGATAGAAGCCATCTACACGAAGCTGCTGCTGTAGTATAGATGGGAGCGCCTCCATTAAAAAACATCGATTAGCTGCAGTTTATAAGATATATACCCACAGGACGTATATATTTCCCCCATGTATTCCAGAAATAGTAACTTCGTCTTATCTCCAACGTTTGCAGTATCGAACTTGCGGAATTTACTACACACACAAACACGCGTACTCCATTGGCTACAACTAGCGCACTTTAAGTAACGAAACTATAGGAGTTTTATAAAACACGTTGATTTTCGACGAAAGAATTATGATTTACCGCAGCAGGCATATCCGCTACGTAAACGTGTTGCACACCAGCCGTAAAGTAGCCAACACTAGCATACGATTAAACAGACGATGCTTCGACGAAAGATCAATGCACCACCAAAGTCAGTTTTCTTTACAGCTTTACCGTGACGTATATATTTAGGGTATATCGACACTTTTTACTTACATTCCGTCCCATCTAGCCTAAAGCACTCTCTGTAAGCGCCAAACATTTCCAACACAGTAACAGAAGTACACCTACAGTCAACACGAACCTACAACAACAAACGAATCTAGCCATTCCAACTCGATTTTTGTCCCAAATAGCATGCTGCAAGCTATGTATACGTTCGTAACAACCCAGACAGAGCTATCCTTACATCCGTAACTAACCCAGTACCAACTCTAAACAAGTTACCACAGATGGTGTTATAACCGCGATCAGTAACAGACAAGATCTCCCAGACACACAGCGTTTTAATAAAGTTTCGATCTCGCTCTCTCTCCACCCAATAACTACGTTGGTTGCTTGACCTGTCCCTAACATCCAACCACAACTTTGTTTCCAATGCATAGCCCGGCAGACAATATTTCTGGAACGCTCTCTATCAGCCAATAGACTATTTACCTCGAGCATTCGCGCACAAATCACCATCGTATTCCACTCCTTCTAACAAATTATTACTCTCGATAAACATCTGTAACACAGTGTAAAAAAATGAGCGACGTGCACACGCACAGAACAGCTAACAAGAAAAGATCTAGATCCAAGCCAAGTTCTTATAATCCTTACAAGCAGCAACGCAAAATAGTCTACACCATTTCGAACTAATGCAACACCAGATTTTTTTAACGATCTCCAAGAGCAATCCTTTAGAGACTAAACATACGATTAAATGCACCTCCAATGTAGGTAACTAATCCTCTAACTCGATGTTTATCGAGCAAAGAACATTAATTTACCACTGCAATCATCTCCCATACGCTACCCAGAGAAGTCCATTCGTAAACACAGCTAAAAGAAGATATAAATGCCCCACATCCATGCTACGAAGTATCTATATGTATTTCCACAATTGTGGACCACATCTGCGTTGCATCGTATCGCAGACTAAACAGTTCGAAATAGGTACTTCGCGCAAGCTAGCATGCATAATCACATTCCATGTTATTTCTGGCTGTAGGCGAGTGCGGACCTGTTGACTCATCGTAGACGCCGGTTTGGAGCGTGTGTACGTCCTATACATGTAAACATACCTGTCCACGCTCGCACCTGACCCGGAGAAGTTTTCGGTTTAATTTTTCCTGGCCGCACCAGATTCCGAATACAAGAGAGCTATTTTCGCGAAGATAGATTTCCTCGCAGCTGACGCAAGCGATGTTTTTACCGTACGAGCAGTCGTTAAACTTTTATACGCAGATACATATACAGACAGTAGGATGTGCGCAAATTTGCGATGTAGCTCTTACAGAAACGAAACATAGTTTTTTTAGAAATTCGATAAGAAGAAGAAGAACGAAATTTATACAAGATGAACCAATGTGCAATAAGTCAAACCCCATTCCATGCAGCAATGTACCGAGCAACGTCGATTTAAACGAACGCTTTGCTTAACTGTGGAATAGAACAACACAGAATTACACCTCCCTAACAGATACTTTACCGAGGAGTTACTGCTCTTTGCTAACAAGAAACATGTCTTCTGGTATCTTCTCCTAAACCCTATAAGACCGAAACTTTCTACTCGAGAAGCTAGACACAGAATACAATTGTTCTTTATTATGTTCTCGAACTCCATTACGTATCTTCGTTTCCTCCTGCACCTTCGGGCAATGCTTCTAGACGAGAACAATCGTGTATTTTAACTTTTCCCATTATTTCCTGGTTATAGCACTATGCGTCGCTATGTGTGTACGTTACCAACTCCTGTAGCAATTTCCGTATGGAACACTAGGTTTTACGATTATTGCAAACGATTGCTTGTTATTCCATCCGTTTTTAACTCTGCAAATGACTGTCCCCAGTCCACCACATTTGGATGCAATGTAGTCCCTTCTCCAAACGATAATGCAATACGTTTTTCGTGTCTTCCGCTGTTTTCGGCCAGTACACCGACGCGTGACCAATCTCCCTGACTGTTTACTGTAAAAAGCAAATATTTTATAAGTCCCAGTCGTAACCAGATTTCTCCACACCCTCCGTTTAAGCCGGGCTTACACATATACCATAGCTTCGTCTTTCTCCAGCATTAGTTTGTACTCGTCCTTTATGGCAGTTGCTTTAGCCATATATTCTAGCTTCCTTCTCTTGGTCTCGATATCCGCCATTTCCAGCTTTCTTTTCGCGCACATAAGACATTAACTGCACGTAGCGATGTAATTTCTTTAATGGGGGATGGCTTAAGCCTGTGTGATACATTTACTCTTTTCGCTGGGCTTGCAGAATGACATTGTTTGTAGGTACCAGACCTAATTCGGCGATATCTATATCTGGAGGCAGTGTGGAGAACAATGTTCTGGACTGGGAGAAGTATGTTTCCCCTGCATTAATGTAGCTTTTAAGTGTACTACTTATATCGTCTTTGCCGCTGCAAGTATTACGAATCTCCACGTAATTTACAGGTAAACAATAGAAACTAAAAGCTGATAGAACGTAACGTACAAGCTTTTATCGATCTGGAAGGTTTAACCTGTATACCGATCAATTTTCGGGTATTTTTATTACCCCAGTACACAAATTGCAGGACACTATTAAACACTACAAAGCATCTGTTGTCCCAGATGTTTGTTATTCGCCCCCCCCCCCCCCCCCCACATAGTGGAGAAACACTTTGCAGATACCGTTTAAAAAACTTAAAAAGTCTTGCACAAGATCAAAAACACTCTCCATCCGGTAATCGTATATTGTAATACCCCTATTCTCGACCCAACGACGAAGTAAGTGCTCAAATGCAGCAAACAGACCTCTATCTCTCTTTTTAGGGTAAATTGGGTCACGGATCACAAAATTCACACCACAACCAGCGGTTTTATCCCCTAGTAAGACTCCAGGACGTTCTCCAAATTATGGAGAAAATATTTCCAGGCGAAGTACTAAATAACCTCCATATAGGCGAGATTCTAGTTGGGTTCTTCGGGACTTGTGGTATAGAGACAAGTGCGTAGAATCGAATCCTGCATATGACAACGCGACGGTGGCAAGATCCGAAGCGCAGCAGCTGGGAGGACCTCCAGGCTATAGCGAAGACACACATCCTCCGCAACTCCCACAAGGTGTTGTTGGAATATATAAGGAATGGTTGGAGAAGCCTCCACGTCACATCCTCGAAACGCAAAGCATGGAATGTGATTATGCATGCTAGCTTGCGCGAAGTACCTATTTCGAACTGTTTAGTCGTGCGATACGATGCAACGCAGATGTGGTCCATAATTGTGGAAATACATATAGATACTTCGTAGCATGGATGTTCCAGATCGATAAAAGCTTGTACGTTACATTCTATCAGCTTTTAGTTTCCATTGTTTACCTGTAAATTAGGTGGAGATTCGTAATACTTGCAGCGGCAAAGACGATATAAGTAGTACACTTAAAAGCTACATTAATGCAGGGGAAACATACTTCTCCCAGTCCAGAACATTGTTCTCCACACTGCCTCCAGATATAGATATCGCCGAATTAGGTCTAGTACCTACAAACAATGTCATTCTGCAAGCCCAGCGAAAAGAGTAAATGTATCACACAGGCTTAAGCCATCCCCCATTAAAGAAATTACATCGCTACGTGCAGTTAATGTCTTATGTGCGCGAAAAGAAAGCTGGAAATGGCGGATATCGAGACCAAGAGAAGGAAGCTAGAATATATGGCTAAAGCAACTGCCATAAAGGACGAGTACAAACTAATGCTGGAGAAAGACGAAGCTATGGTATATGTGTAAGCCCGGCTTAAACGGAGGGTGTGGAGAAATCTGGTTACGACTGGGACTTATAAAATATTTGCTTTTTACAGTAAACAGTCAGGGAGATTGGTCACGCGTCGGTGTACTGGCCGAAAACAGCGGAAGACACGAAAAACGTATTGCATTATCGTTTGGAGAAGGGACTACATTGCATCCAAATGTGGTGGACTGGGGACAGTCATTTGCAGAGTTAAAAACGGATGGAATAACAAGCAATCGTTTGCAATAATCGTAAAACCTAGTGTTCCATACGGAAATTGCTACAGGAGTTGGTAACGTACACACATAGCGACGCATAGTGCTATAACCAGGAAATAATGGGAAAAGTTAAAATACACGATTGTTCTCGTCTAGAAGCATTGCCCGAAGGTGCAGGAGGAAACGAAGATACGTAATGGAGTTCGAGAACATAATAAAGAACAATTGTATTCTGTGTCTAGCTTCTCGAGTAGAAAGTTTCGGTCTTATAGGGTTTAGGAGAAGATACCAGAAGACATGTTTCTTGTTAGCAAAGAGCAGTAACTCCTCGGTAAAGTATCTGTTAGGGAGGTGTAATTCTGTGTTGTTCTATTCCACAGTTAAGCAAAGCGTTCGTTTAAATCGACGTTGCTCGGTACATTGCTGCATGGAATGGGGTTTGACTTATTGCACATTGGTTCATCTTGTATAAATTTCGTTCTTCTTCTTCTTATCGAATTTCTAAAAAAACTATGTTTCGTTTCTGTAAGAGCTACATCGCAAATTTGCGCACATCCTACTGTCTGTATATGTATCTGCGTATAAAAGTTTAACGACTGCTCGTACGGTAAAAACATCGCTTGCGTCAGCTGCGAGGAAATCTATCTTCGCGAAAATAGCTCTCTTGTATTCGGAATCTGGTGCGGCCAGGAAAAATTAAACCGAAAACTTCTCCGGGTCAGGTGCGAGCGTGGACAGGTATGTTTACATGTATAGGACGTACACACGCTCCAAACCGGCGTCTACGATGAGTCAACAGGTCCGCACTCGCCTACAGCCAGAAATAACATGGAATGTGATTATGCATGCTAGCTTGCGCGAAGTACCTATTTCGAACTGTTTAGTCTGCGATACGATGCAACGCAGATGTGGTCCACAATTGTGGAAATACATATAGATACTTCGTAGCATGGATGTGGGGCATTTATATCTTCTTTTAGCTGTGTTTACGAATGGACTTCTCTGGGTAGCGTATGGGAGATGATTGCAGTGGTAAATTAATGTTCTTTGCTCGATAAACATCGAGTTAGAGGATTAGTTACCTACATTGGAGGTGCATTTAATCGTATGTTTAGTCTCTAAAGGATTGCTCTTGGAGATCGTTAAAAAAATCTGGTGTTGCATTAGTTCGAAATGGTGTAGACTATTTTGCGTTGCTGCTTGTAAGGATTATAAGAACTTGGCTTGGATCTAGATCTTTTCTTGTTAGCTGTTCTGTGCGTGTGCACGTCGCTCATTTTTTTACACTGTGTTACAGATGTTTATCGAGAGTAATAATTTGTTAGAAGGAGTGGAATACGATGGTGATTTGTGCGCGAATGCTCGAGGTAAATAGTCTATTGGCTGATAGAGAGCGTTCCAGAAATATTGTCTGCCGGGCTATGCATTGGAAACAAAGTTGTGGTTGGATGTTAGGGACAGGTCAAGCAACCAACGTAGTTATTGGGTGGAGAGAGAGCGAGATCGAAACTTTATTAAAACGCTGTGTGTCTGGGAGATCTTGTCTGTTACTGATCGCGGTTATAACACCATCTGTGGTAACTTGTTTAGAGTTGGTACTGGGTTAGTGACGGATGTAAGGATAGCTCTGTCTGGGTTGTTACGAACGTATACATAGCTTGCAGCATGCTATTTGGGACAAAAATCGAGTTGGAATGGCTAGATTCGTTTGTTGTTGTAG
This sequence comes from Locusta migratoria, assembly GCA_026315105.1. Lineage (NCBI taxonomy): Eukaryota > Metazoa > Arthropoda > Insecta > Orthoptera > Acrididae > Locusta > Locusta migratoria. Next base: position 299,450,966 of record CM048744.1, read on the forward strand.
GTTCGTGTTGACTGTAGGTGTACTTCTGTTACTGTGTTGGAAATGTTTGGCGCTTACAGAGAGTGCTTTAGGCTAGATGGGACGGAATGTAAGTAAAAAGTGTCGATATACCCTAAATATATACGTCACGGTAAAGCTGTAAAGAAAACTGACTTTGGTGGTGCATTGATCTTTCGTCGAAGCATCGTCTGTTTAATCGTATGCTAGTGTTGGCTACTTTACGGCTGGTGTGCAACACGTTTACGTAGCGGATATGCCTGCTGCGGTAAATCATAATTCTTTCGTCGAAAATCAACGTGTTTTATAAAACTCCTATAGTTTCGTTACTTAAAGTGCGCTAGTTGTAGCCAATGTAGTACGCGTGTGTGTGTGTGTAGTAAATTCCGCAAGTTCGATACTGCAAACGTTGGAGATAAGACGAAGTTACTATTTCTGGAATACATTGGGGGAAATATATACGTCCTGTGGGTATATATCTTATAAACTGCAGCTAATCGATGTTTTTTAATGGAGGCGCTCCCATCTATACTACAGCAGCAGCTTCGTGTAGATGGCTTCTATCTCCTGGATTTTTGGGCAATACTTTAACCGAGTGGCGTTCGTATCCGAGCATGACTTTCGGATGGGAGGAGCAATATCAAAGTGGTTGCGGGCGAGGAAACGACTGCTTAACGTGGTTGGCGTCGAATTGTAGAACCAAAATAAATTTGTCGAAAAATCACGAGCCCTGGTGTAAGCAAAGATATCGATTTTATAAAGAGTCCAGGCAGTTGATTGTTAGGACTTTTATTTTTTCGCCGGGTCGAGAAGATGGTATTACCAGGATGGAGGATTGTGTAGGAAGATTGTTTAAGTGTTCTAAAAGAGAAGATACGGTATTTACAAAGTGCGCCGTTGTACTGTGCAAACGCTTTTAGATTTGATACTTGGGTATTAAGAGTACCAGAAAATTGACCGCTCTCTCGGACATTATGTTTTTTTTTTTTTTTTTTTTTTTTTTTTTTTTTTTTTTTTTTTTTTTTTTTTTTAGTTTCGACTGTAAATTACTTGTAGAGTCGAGCAAGGAACTATATTTTTTTTTAGCATTCCAGGACTTTATTATCCACAGACGTAGATATCGTCTACGTTATTCCACAAGTCCGAAGAAGAAGAAGAAGAAGGATAAACGAAAACTGGGTTATATGGCGAAGACACATGCTTTTAAAAGGAGGCTATTGTATATGTGCAAGCCCGGTTTAAACAGATAGTGTGGGGGAAAATATTTGCTTTTACAGTAAACAGGCGGGGGGATTGGTCTCGCATAGTTGTACTGGCCGAAATTAGCGGAACGCACGACAAACGTGTTTGTACTGTGTGTGACTCCCATCCATTCCTTAGAGAGCAGGTTATGATCGAAGTGTGCGGGAGTTGGTTGCGATATGTTTGCGAACATTACGTTGCATGTACTCAGTTGTACTGTAATAAACAAAACAAAAATTGTAAACGCTCCATGTCCTATATAGAATCATGTGTTGTGGCGTGTAGGTTAGCGTCTTCGTTTGCGGTGGACATCTACTTGTAATTAAAATAATAAATCTTAGTTCGGAGTAGGAATTTTGTGGGTAAAGGGCGGGTCGAGCTGGAAATCTGTGTTGCATTGGGCAGGTAACTTCGGTTCTGTGGTTGCTGTATTGTCGAATAAGGGTGTTGTTAGGCCAATAATTTCGAAAAGTTTTAGTGTAGACGGTCGGAATCGGTAAATTATTTCACGTATTTTTCTTTTATTTCGACTCTCCGTTGCACAATAGGGATTAAATGTCTTCTGGGGCGCTGGAATATCGGTGTCAGATAAATGTAGTTTGCATCGTAACAGGACATAGAGATTTCTTAGATGGGATGTGTACTGCTGTAGCAAGGAAATAAGAGGTAAAATTAAAGTACCCGAACTCTCGGAATGCGCAGTTATACCTTGATCTAAGAAGAAGGAAACGTAACAGGGCAAGATCGCTAAAGAGTGAGAGAGTGTTAAATTTCGGAACTTTCGGCATGGCTCAGCTCCACTAAATAAATGCACTGCGAGCTATCCTTGTCAGAATGGTGCGTCTGCATAGAAGGTTTTGATCATTTGGAGATGTAACTTAGGTGTTTTTGTTTAAACACTTAGCATATGTTTCTTTTATGTAGTCTGCGGAGAGAGCGCTCTGCGTTCTGGACGATTGTTAACGGTGCTTGCAGATGTTTATTTAGAGACTTTGTGCTAAATGTCATTGCCGATTTTCGTTATTTGGAATTTTTGTATAAACACTATGTCGTATTCTGCTGCTTGCCGCTGTTGTTGCTGTTTTATCGAAAGAGTGGTTGGCATACAAGTTACATCCCGTTCGATGGCTATTGCTTGCATCGTCTAAACGAAGAGATACATTTATAGATGCAAGGTTGTGGTCGAGTTCCGAAACGGACCATTTCTTTTCTTTTCGTTAATTGGCTCTGGTTAGAATTGTTTTTGTATATCGAAAGAGTTTATGTTAAGATGGATACGTAAGTTTGTGGCGTTTATTATCTAACCTGCGCTATTATTATTAAACACGGCTGGAGAGAGATGGGGATGTAAATTCTTACTTGCAAATTTTGCATACGAGTTTTAATATTTAATACTACATTCTGTAGTATACGAGACCAACTAAGCATTTCTGTTCTAAAGCATACGAAGAACACTATGGTAGCTTCATTTTTTTTCCAAGAATAATAATAATAAACGGCGGAAATTGTTGTTGTTACATAAATCGAGATCTGTCGTAGGGATCGTCGCGGCGCGCTTAATAATAATAAATATGCAATTTAATTCGCTGCTGACCTGTCGGGGCGCGGTCGCCGTAAAAAGAGAGCAGGGGTCGGCCGGCGGGGGCGGTGTCGGTGCGGTCAAGACAATCGTCGCGGTATTGTTTGTTCTCGCGGGTAGGGCGGGTGGCGGCGTCCTTTCAGAACCGGTCGCTAGCGTGGAGGAGGAGGAGGAGGGGGTAGCATCTGTCGGCGGCGGAGGCGGCGGTCCGGCAATCGGCCGAGCGAGTAGGGGTCGCGGGTGCGAGTACAGACATGTCGAGGGGTCTACAGGTCTGGACCTGTCGGAGGTGCCGCCTGTCTGGCGGCGGTGCCGAGGGGTGGAGGGGGGCGTCGAACCTGCCAGGTGTGTGGTCCAGGGTGCGAGTACCGACATGTCGAGGGGTCTACAGGTCTGGACCTGTCGGAGGTGCCGCTTGTCTGGCGGCGGCACCGAGGGGTAGAGGGGGGGGGAGGCGGGGGGGGGGGGCGGGCGGGGCGTCGTGTGTGGCCGAGGGAGATGTTGCAACCTGTCAATCATCCTTAAGTGCGTTATGGTGGCGTCCTTTGATAAGCAGTCGGACAAGTAGCGAATCAAAAGGACCTAAATGTAAACTGTCAATCATCTTTCGTTCTTCCAGGAAGACCTATCAATCATCCTGTGGTGGTATCCTTTGATCTGCGGCAATTGGCAATTGGCCGAGGGAGGAGGGGTCAATGACCCTATCGTCGACGGCCGAAAGTTCAAGGTCACTGTGCTGAAACGCCCATCAATCTCAGTGGGGTGTAACTCCCATCAATCTCATTGGGGTGTAACTCCCATTACCATACTACTGTAGTCATTTGTCTTACGTAGCGTTGTGGCGAGTTTGGGGATACGTACATGATGCACACTGTGTTTAAGAATCTTTTTCGTGTTATCTATATGATTCCCGTGCAGATTTTTGCTGGCATGAGACAAAACGCCTAATATGAATCGTCCGATTCCATTATCGGTACGATATCTTACTAAAAGTTCATAAACATCTTATACCAAAACAGGTGTGTCTGTCAGTCACATAAATAACATTAAGAACATTCTTAAACACAGTGCGTAACATGTACATATTCCAAAACTCGTCACACCGCTACATAAGACAAAAAGTTTGCTTGTGTTATGACTACTCTTGGCAGGCAGCGCACAGGTCTTGTATCTAGGTAGCGTTGGTTTGACGCAGCTCTCCACGCTACCCTGTCCTGTGCAAGCCTCTTCATCTGAGAATACGTACGGCAACCTAAAATCCTTTTAATCTGCTTACTGTATCTGTCCCTCGGTCTCCCTCTACGAATTTTTACTGGAGTGTAGCAAATTGCCGGCCGCGGTGGCCGAGGGGACTGAGGCGCTCCAGTCACGGTCTGCACGGCCACTACGGTCGGGGGTTCGAATCTCCCCTCGGGCATGGATATTTGTGCCGTCCTAGTTCGTAAGTAGTTCATAAGTAGTTTGTAAGTTTAGGGACTAATGACCCCGTAGTTAAGTCCCATAAGCTTAACAAACATTTGAACATTTTTGTGTAGCAAATTGCAGTGAAAAGTGGACGAAAAGGAGTTCAGACAAAAGGTGACAGAAGTTTTCGAAATGTGGTGCTACAGACGAATGAGAAAGATTAGATGGGTAGATCCAGTGGCGGCTGGTGATAATGTGCTAATGTGCTGCAGCACACAGTAAATATATTACTAAAATTATGCCATTTCTCTTCGAATGCAAGCGAGAAATCGCTGTAAAATTACATCGCCGGCCGCGGTGGCCAAGGGGACTGAGGCGCTCCAGTCACAGTCTGCACGGCCGCTGTCTGTGGTCGGGGGTTCGAATCCCCCCCTCGGGCATGGATATTTGTGCCGTCCTTAGTCTTAGTTAGTTCATAAGTAGTTTGTAAGTTTAGGGACTGATGACCCCGTAGTTAAGTCCCATAAGCTGTACAAACATTTGAACATTTTTGAACATTTGATTTAAAATTACATTCTTTCTCTTGGAATACGAGCCAAATATCACAATAAAATTATGCCAATTCCCTTCCAATGCGTACTAGAATGCTAGTAATAAGGATGAAAACGTATTTTTGAGAGCTCTCGCCGCGATAGCTGGAAACCAGCTCCGTGTGCTGAAGTGGGATTCGGCCGCGCTGGTACATGCGCAGAGAGGCGGCGCAGTCGTCTGTTCGATAGTGCGCATGCGCAGATGTGACGTCAGGCCTGGCGGCTCACGTGTGCTGAGACCGACTCCAGCACTACATCAATATTTCTCTTCGCGCTGCGTGTGATGGCTGCGGAAGAAAAGTATATGACGAATATTGCGGCTTACAGAGTCAAATAGCGCGCTGTCTCAGGCGTCTTGCGCTTTGTCTCTCAAAATCTCTGTGTGGCTCGTATTCAAATACCTCTAAAATTTTAATTTCTGTAAATAAAATTAATAATTTTTAAACGTTATATACTAAAAGCGAGGTTGAAAATCTGAAACCGAAAAATGATTTATGATTTGTACTGTGCTAACAGAAAAGACTGAAGCAAACTGTTTATATGAATGAGATTTAATTTGATGACGCAATTTTCATTAAATAACATTTTAAATGAAAAAGTCAGTGCTAATGAAGGACAAAAATTCAGCTATGTACGACGGTATTAAAAATGTCAGCGGGAAAATCGTAATAAATAAAGTAAACAGGCTTTATTTATTATCTTATAAATATTGTTTGATGTAGTCATATGTTTATATTTTAGCTTGAAAATAAATATCATTGTTTTGATATGTTGTTTCACTTCCCAACACTTTACTACCGGAACACTAAGTTGACCAAGAACATATTGTAAGTTTACTTTGGCCGTCAGTAACATTTAATGTTGTTGTTTCCTCAGTTCTAGTATTAAACTATGACTTTCTACGTAACAGATCGCCACTAGTAACCTCACTTTCAGCATCGGGTATTAGGATAAGCGAACTGAAGTGACGGACAGTGTGAAAGCAACTTGAAGTGACGGTGCTGTGACGTGACGAAGAGTGTGAAATGGCCTTTATGAACGTCCGAATGTGGACGCCGAAGAAGCTCTCATTAAATTTCACCCTTTATTCCGTTGCCTATATTTTGTTATAGGATGAAAGTGCCATATTGGACTATTGGGGCAACAAATATGATGTTAGCTTCCTATCGAGGTCTTACCTCTTCCGTGTTTTTTATATTATTCGACGATTCGTTTCTCTTTAAATGTTCGATATATTCTTTTTTTTTTTTTTTTTTTTTTTTTTTTTTTTTTTTTTTCCGCAGAATAACCTTAAACGTGGAGAAGTGTTCTTTTGTATGAAATAAATTTCATTCTAACTTAAAATGTTGAAATGCGTCTGTTCGTTACGTGACGTAATACCGGTAGTCTTGTGGGTATGTTACAGTACGATGCGCACACGAAAACAAACGTGCGTCGTCACCTAGCACATGCGTTGGCAGGCCTGCCGCCAGCAGCGAAGACGAAGCTACTTCAAGCAACACCACCCTAAATACATGGCCTCACAATAGATCATGTCACGTCACACAGACTAGGCCAGTGTTGCCAATTCGTTTGCAGCTATGTCCCTACATGAAGTGTAAAAAAAATCCCTACGTTCGCCATGAAGTCCCTACGGACGAAATTGATTTCTGAATAAATAAATTAATAAATAAAAAGAAACTGTGTGGAGGGCCCCCCTGGATTGAAAGTACCTACGTATTGGGTAGTAATAGTTCCCCTTTATTAACATTATTGTACAATGAATTGTTACTGAACGTCCCTAGGAAAAGTCCCTACGTTTTGCAATGAGCTCATAGTTCCCCTTTATTAACATTATTGTACAATGAATTGTTACTGATCGTCTCTAAGAAAAGTCCCTACGTTTTGCAATGAGCTCGGAAATCCGTACCTAAGTCCCTACAGTTTGGAAAAAAAGTGTCAAAAGTTCCTACGCGTAGGGACATGTCCCTACGGTTGGCAATACTGGACCAGGCTGCGACTGGCTGCCCGCTATGCGGAAGTAGCAGTGTTGCCAACACTTGGAACGAGAATGTCACTAAATGCGTCCTCGATTCACCGGAAGTCGCTAAAATATTTTCCAGTTAAAGAACTATCGTATTACGTCTTCTTTTTATTATAAGCGAGTATTAGTTATATTTTTACTGTACTACAATTGTGTTTAATATTTAAAGATGTAAATTTTGTATTTCACTGAAACAACATGCGATATTAATTTTTAAAATGTCAGTAATGGTAATGCTACTGTAAGTTGCCAGTTTCACCTGGAAATGACACACCTATGATATATGGCTCAAAACACGCAGTTTTGAGAGTACTTTCACTTAAAGATCTTATGGAAACCACCACTATTCATAGTAACTTGTACTGTCACTGTCTTTAAATAATAACCTGAGATTTAAAAAAATTACCACAACGTCTCTCTCTCTCTCTCACACACACACACACACACAAAAGAAAAATAGGAAATTATAACATAAATAATTTGGACACCATCAAACGTAAGTAACTTGAACACCACCACACCTAGTCTCTTGCCTGTCAATTGAATGTTGAAAGCCGTTAGCATCAACAAAGGGATACTAGGCTGAAATTGCGGAAGTCCCTCCATTCTGCAGTCATATCATGCATTGACAAGATAAGAAGGCAATGCACGAAATCAAATACAATAAAAATACTGTAGCTCATTCAGGTGATAATATATTTGATAAGATAGTTTTCTGAAACACAAAATTTCAAGATAATTTTGGTTCAATGGCCAGAAGTCGCCAGTTTTGTCGTTAGTCGCTAAAACTTAAATTTTGTCGCTTTCTATGGGCAGAAGTAGCCAGATATAGCGACAAAGTCGCTCAATGGGCAACAATGGGCAGTGTTCTGTGGCTTAGTGGCAGTGTTCCCAACTTGACAAATTCGCTTCAAATTTGACGGTATTTCATGTAGCTTTGACGGTTGGCGGATTTTTGACGGATATTATTAGAAACATACTTTTTCTGACGGATATTTTGAAATGCTATTAAGGATGCAAACATTTTTGTGCCTGCAACCCAATCGCGTAGTATGTTAAACGAATTGTTGCACTAAAACTCAATCTTGAAAACGCGATAAAAATAAATATTACGGTGGCATATGGCTCTAATTTGTCTGGATGCAATGGCACGATACAGCATGCAAGAACAAAGATGTCCTTTACGAATTAGTTCAGGAAATTATGGATAGTGAACTCAGTACATTGGCTGAGTTTGGAAGATTTTTAAATGCTTGTCCGACTCGTAAACAAAGCAACGAATATTATATTGAGTATCGATTTTAATTTTATCATTATTTCTGCAAAAAGACTTTTGACGGATTTTTAATTTTTTTCTGGCTTGTAAACGAAGTAACTAGTCCCAAGTTTTATAATATATTTTATTTTTTCTTTATTTAGCAAGAAAATATAGAGATATCTAATTCCGACGGATTTTGTTGGATTTTTGGGTGCTGGTCTGACGTAAAAATTATCAGGAGTTGGCAAGACTGTCCAGCGGGTAGCCAGTCGGCTGGCGTTCGAGGCGAGGTCGGTGTGACGTAAAAACGGTCTGTTGTGATCAGGGCCGGCGCAAGCCCAAGTGCCGCCCCCTGCGAGCTGCTAAATTGCCGCCCCGCCCTCCTCCGTTTTTTTATTTTTTATTTTTATTTATATATTTTACAAAACGTTTGTGAAATTTTATTTAAACAAATCTACAAATATGTAGGAAAAGTCAGCAATCAATGGCAATTTTTTGTTTTACTTTTCAGATCTACCTAGGTTTCGGCCACTAAGTGGCCAGTTTCAAAGCTTTTAACATGTGCTTACATCTAAACCGTCATGTTGGCAGTTACGTTCAGCACGACGGTATAGATGTAAACATGACTCAAAGCATTGAGAATAGCCATACTGTGCCCGAAATATATGAAGATGTGGAAATAAAGGCAGCTGAAACGGCCATAGAGTGACGAGGAAGACAATGGAGAGAGGAAGAATAAGGAGATGGAGTAACACAATAATGCAATAAATACATACTCGAGAACCGACGGGTAGTGATGCTAGTCGAAATATATTTACTCACTGCGCTGCGGTTATTCATTCCAAAGAACTGACACTCGCCATCTGTCGTAATTTGCATGTGTCAGTTCTGTCGTGTCTGATTATGGAATAAGAGGTAACAAATTAGTCATCGCCGTATCACGTCACTTTTCTGCGCTTTGTTTTCATTCTAGCCTCTGAGGTATCGCGTGCTTATTTGCCAATTTTTTAAGTAACAGATCTTAAGAAAAACAAATTTTCCTATTCTGCATTCTTGAAGGAGAAAAATTTTAACATATGAGTAACGTACATGCGCAATAATAATTGTAGGTTATATGAAAATCACTTATCTGTTACATCCCAAGTTGCAAGAAATTCGGACGCGCCAATTCTTCTGTTCTTACGAAAAGCAATGAAAGTGCTTCTGACCAATATTGGCTCTCTCGGCCAACTATCGAAACGATTTCTGTAGTTTTCATTGTAGAGAACGCAACAATACCTATTGTCTGGAAAGGCGAAGCGGTGACGCGGCATTGCCACCAGGAACTAGGTCACGTGATGCGGTACAGCGAGGCTACGGTTAAACTAGCGCCCAAGAAGTATGTGACCGATGATATGGATAAATGTATTATCAGGCAGCAATTTTATAGCATTACGAACAATAGAGAGAAATACGAACTTTGAGAAAACTGCACAACTTTTGTCAAACAGAAATGAGCTTCGAAGCTAGCAAGGAAACTCTCAGAAGCAATGTTCTGTCTATGGATTTTCGTTTTACAAGGTGTCAAAATTAACGTTTTGTTTCGCGCGGACGAGAAGGCATTGTTGGTAAAAGACCATACTTTCTCAGGTTTTCATTAGAATCAAAGCGACCAGTAGTTTACTTAGACGAAACATGGATTCACACGCATTATACAGTAAATAAATGTTGGCAAAGTGATAGTGGCAAGTAGTATTGTCACACAAAAGTTCTGGTCAGAGTGTAATTGTGTTCATGCAGGCGGAGACAGGTGTTTCAGGGCTTAAAAAGCAAAACGTCCGACTATCACTCAGAAACGGAAGCAAACATTTTCAAAAATACGTCAAAACCCAACTTATGTCAGGCTTACTGTCAATGTCTATATCCCTTGTAATTACTCACAGCGTATTTACCCATTCGGAATACTTCTAGCCATTGTAGGTGTTGAACATGTTTGACTGTAGAAATGTTCAACAATTTTTTTTCCATTGCGCGGGAAGAATAAAACACTCAACTGCCACTGAAGGGCTTTACAAAATTGCTTCAGGCTTAACATGCAACCGCAGTATCGAACATTGCATTCGAATTTCCCAATTAGATTTCGTCTTCTGCCAAATTAGTTGTGAGTAAAAGGCACGGAGCATAACAGGAGAATACTGGAATATACGCCAGCCTGCTTCGCCCTCTCTGTTCCACCGGCGTAAACACGACGGCTCTGCCACAGTGGCGAGGAAGAAATTAGTCCTCCTCCCCTTGTTCAACAGGGGCGGCCGGCATGTAGTCGAGACGCCATGTCACAGTTCCCGTAGCCGCTCCCGTTCCCGGCAGATTTGCCCCCCCCCCCCCCCCCCCCCGGAAAGTGCCGCACGTGCGGCCGCACGTTTCGCACGTGCCTTGCGCCGGCCATGGTTGTGATGCCCTGTATCTACGTAGTGTTGCTTCAAGCCGGGTCCTTGTCACTCTTGCGGGCACGTCACTAACTGCCTTCGGATTAAAAGAGCTTATTGCACTTCCAAAACCTCTGTACATTGCAACGTAAATGTACGACCTAAATGAAACGTGATACGGTAACTTCTGAACATTATCTGCAGGACGCCTTTCGAATACAACTGACGACGTTTTCTCTGTTGCGCAAACGATGGCCGCGCACCGTTCTCAACGTTATCTGGATGTCGCCTGGGGGGGAGCAAAGTACCGTACGATACGCGCACATACACAAGTAGAAGGCAGACGATACCCAGCCGCGGACCGAGATGTTTACTCTCGCCGATTTCTTGGCTGGTTGGAACGCTGGTATGAAACGGCATTTAATACCAATTACTTGTGCATGTCTCTCTCTCTCTCTCTCTCTTACTTCGGTTTTTGAATTCAGTGGAAGAAAGTACCTGTCGGAGTGACAAGAAAATGTTCAACTGTTTGTATAGCTACAGGGTCATCATTCCCTAAACTTGCAAACTACTTATGAACTACTTTACACTAAAGACTACACAAACATCCATGCCTGAGGGGGGGGGGGGGGGATTCGAATCCCCGACGACGGACGGCCGCGGAGTGACAAGAAACCATGGCAATGTTGACCTATGCTTTTACAATTCATTGACGTAGGCGTGAGTTTATTTGGCAATGTAAAACCGTACTGCCTCGCTGGCGATGAAAAGTGACATAAGGCAAGAAGCGGAAATTTTAGTTTCTCGGGTCATTTATAGGACGCGATTCTACCCGTCGCCTTTGACCAGTGGCATCGACGTATTGTGTGTGACGTCTTCGCTGCGCGGCAGTTTTGAGGTGCGTGCGTGTTTGTAGGTGGGATGAGCAATTATGTGGTGCCGATAGTTTGTTTACAAGCAGAAAATAGATTATAGATTAAAATTTTGGGTTTAAAAAGTGATCTGTAGCTTCACTCTGATAGAGAGGTATAGGTTTACAGAGAGGAATTTATTTGGCTGAGACCTGTGATCGATGGTACGGGGATACCCACGGATTATTTATTATCAACAATACATACCGGTACGTATTACGGTTTTATCCTGTATACGGGTTTCTGACATGTTGGTGATGTCATGAAAGCAGGCGGGTGGATCTCATCGTAAAATAATGCCAGTTTCTCATTGAAAAATATGTTTAAAGAGCCCCACGATGCACGAAATAGTCTGTATCGCAATTTGTCCTTTCGAGGGTTGTAGTGTAATTTTTGTTGTAGGCTCAAGTTAAGGCTAGTAGTGCGTTGGCTAGTTCATGAACAGTGCCACTTTTCTCAAGTTTTGCAGTTTCGTGTTATGCCAATGTTCACATCTGAATATTCTTGTTGATAGAGCGGAGTAAAGTATAAGCTGTTTTGCATTTACAGACTACTAGTCTGTGTGCCTTCTCCAACACACCGAAAAACACTCCATGATTTACTGAGCTTTTTTATTTGTGTTATTAAACATTTTTGTATAGTTCCGATGTTTCTCACATTATTTGTGTCGGTAATAGGGTACAGTAATACAAGATGAAGGTAAGATTGTGTGCCTCGTGTTGAGTTTGTTATGGTAAAGTAGAAGGAAGACTAATTTGCGCGTTATAGAATACGATAAGAATAGGGCAGAAAAGTTGTCAGTATTTGAAAGATCGAATTAATCTTACCGTACCTAAAATGTGACTCGTTCTATGTATCATATGTGAAAAATACGTACCAAAAAGTGGTTGACGCAAACAATTAAGAAATTAAAATGTGACTAGAATGTATTTATGAGGAACATTGTTAAAATCCCTGTTAACTATCTAGTTACACGACGGGACGTTAAACAGCATGTCTTCATTTCTTCATCTGGATACAATACATTTACTCGACCAATACTACTTGAGTAGACCTATTGCTTGCCGGTGGGGAGCGGGGGGGGGGGGGGGGGGGTGAAGATCGGAGGATCAGTGCCTTGATTGGTCGGGGAGTTTGGGAGCAGCGAAGAGCAGGAAGGTTCTTTACAGGTTTCTTTGGCCTACCGGTACGTGAAAGTTCAGTGTTCGGCCATCTCCAGTGGCAGACGCACAACGGAAGGGTTCTGTATCACTATACGGGCTATTCTCGAAGTTTAGAGAACGTATTTTTTCTCGAAGATTAATCACACTTATTTGCTTATTTCTAGATATATCTCCGGAAAGAGCACGAAGATAAAATTAGAGAGATTAACCCTACACGGAGCCTTACTGGCTGTCGTTTTTCCCGCGACTGGAGTAGGAAGAGGACGTTACAGTACGAGAAGTACCCTCCGCAACATACCTCGACGTGGCTTCCCTTGTACCGTATTGACGTATATGTAGATTTAGGCTTCCGTACCACTAATTCACCTGAATTACTCGGCTGAATAAACGTACAGTATGTAGGCCTCATCGGACCCTTAAATAACTAAACATTACGTCTTTTATTTTCCACGTAAGCCTATTGTGACAACACATTTCCAGATATTTACATCAAGTTCTCCATTTATCCGTTTAACAAAGTAATGGCGCAAATTTTGTCAATGTTTCAGTTCTGTACAATGCTACCCTATAACAATGATATTTATCACGAAAGCAGTGGTGGGACACACTGAACCACGGGACACAATGAATCAAGTCGCATAATTTCAGTAAAAGGTGGCAAATTACTTTTTTCTCTGTGCTCTACCGACTTCCATTTGTTTTCTGCAAGATCAGCTCCCGCCATTAGTTTTCTGCTGGTGTTATCTTGTTTTCGCTACAGTGAAGTAATTTTCGGAAAATTAGACAGATTAAAATTACTTTTTTCTCTGTGCTCTACCGACTTCCATTTGTTTTCTGCAAGATCAGCTCCCGCCATTAGTTTTCTGCTGGTGTTATCTTGTTTTCGCTACAGTGAAGTAATTTTCGGAGAATTAGACAGATTAAAATTTGGTGACAAAGGATTGCATTGAGTTCACGGAAACTATGTCATTATAAAAACATGCATATTGTGTTTTATGATGCATATCTCCAAATATTAACAATGTTCTGCAATACTTTACGACGCGATTCCACCCGTCTGCTTTGACCCATGACGTCATCAAAATGGCGGCAATGGCGTATGCAGTCGTAGCAAATATGACGACCAAAACACTCGCGAAACACGCACATGTAAAGACGCGAAAATTAAAGTAAAATGACACTAACGGGACAAGCGCGAGGAAAAGCCAACCGAAAACACAGAAAATGTAGTTTAAAAAATACGTGAAATACCTGAAATGGATGCATGGAATCGAATAGTTTACTTGATTTAAAACCCTTGCCAAATAGCATAAGAATAGTATCGAATACTACAGTAAACATATACTACACACAAAATCAAGAAAACGGTATCAAGCAATGCCCTTCCAATTCCCATCAACATTAAAATGGTATTAACTACTAAAATTGACCAATAATAACCTAAAATGAAGAAGGCGATACCATTTCAAAGGCATTATTTAACGACGCGATTCCGACTGTCTTCTTTGACCCATGAAATCAACATGACGGAAAACCTGTATATGGGATAAAATCGTAATATTTATGTATTGTAGATAATAAATAACATATGTTTATCCTCATAAATTACAGATTACAACAAAAGTATTTGCCATCGATCATAGGTCTCAGCCCAAAATTTTGCGCCTTCGGTGCCTTGCGAAAGCTAAAAAAATTACATCTCCCCCCCCCCCCCCCAAATTTGCATTTTTCAATATGTAGGTGATGTAAACATTAGATTTCGAAACTGGTCAATTTTGTTGACACAGACGACATTTGGCTTTCACATTCGCTGGCTTTGCCAGCTCACAACCAAACTGTTGCCTCCCAACCTAACTAAATCTCAGGGTGTGCTACAGATCAGTTCATAACTAGAATCAAGATTTAAGAGAAAAACTGAATATTATGCATTAGCAGCTAGCGCTCATGATGTTACGAATGGAAGAGCAGCCAATCAGGAGTCACGTTGCCACAGCCAAAAAGAAAGTGCATTACAATTGTACTATGTAAACAAATCAAAGACCTATAGGATTTCTTTTTCATGGCAACCATGGAGAAAATAAGTAATGCTGTTCCTCCTCTACGGTTGACAGGTTCTCGATGTACCCTTGTCCGGTTAGCAAAGTAGCAAACCTCTTATAACTGAAAAAGCAATTACAATCACAGAAATGTCACACCGTAATCCTTGAATAAACTTTGAAACTGACACCACATTTACTCGTTGATTCTTAACCCTTTACCTGCTGCTACCAAGCATCCAATTTGTCGGGTTTCGTGCGACCCTGTGGCCACCTAATCCTGCTACCTGCATCTTAATGGGTGTCCCCACAGCCTGCTGCATGCGGCTGAGCAAGCCGATCAGCTGACCTCGTTCTGTGCTGTATATTCCTACAGTCAAGGGCAGTCGCAGCTGTCCCATCTTCTGAGTGTGATCATAGACACACAATGTATCTGGCACTTTTTCTATGGCTTTGAATCTGCAGAAGTGTTACTACACAGACATTATGCATTTTGAGACTGCTTATTGGCCATTCCACATCAAATGGCATGATTTCGAACCATTTTGCTGCTTGATCATCAAAGATTTTGAAGAACTTTTTTTTATTATGAACATTTACACATGTCTATGACAGCCTGTTCTAGGTCCAAGTGCTGCTCATATTCCTCTTCTGAAGGAAAAAAAAAAAAGTATGCAATCAAAATAGATGTAACAGTGAGGCATTGAGGTGGATGAAATAAGTAAATCTTTGCCAAGTCTGTGCTGCATTTTCAGCTCCACATGACATACAGGAAAACTCATACAACCCAAAAGGTATAATTATAGCTGTTTCTTGGGTGTCATATTTGAACATATGAATTTCAAGGTATGCTTCTCAGAAGTCAAGTACTCTCAACAGACAAAAAGTTGAGTAAAATTTCATATATGGGGATTGGATAATTGTTCATGCGTTCAGTTTACAGTAGTCACAAGAAGTCTTAATGAGCCATGTTTCTTATAACAACATTGGCTGGTGATGACCAATAACTGTGTGAAGGATATGCAATGCTTGCATGTAAAAGATCATTATTAATTATCATCTTGCTTGTCTTTTCGTACGTGGAGGGACTTGCTGACCTTTGCGGTGTAGTAGAGGGAGTGCATGCATGCATGAGTGAACAGTACAACTATCGTCAGGAGAGAGCTGCAGCCAGGATCGGATAGCACACTTTGTTTTGAAAGTTCTAATGTTCCTGCAGCAGCAAGTTGCCTGGCATCTTCAGAGAGGTACTGCTGGTGGCAGTGATGCATTTCTTCAATTCAGCATTGTTAAAACAGAGAACAGAAACATCATAGGACTTGAAGAGAAGTTTGGCTGATGTTGAAATGAGGTGGGCAGATAATGCAAAACATTTGAAGAGAGCTTGCTTGATAGGGTAGATGGTAGGGGAATACAGCAACCAAAATAACCTTGTACACATGCCTTGCTCAAATGATATAAGAGGTTAGTGATACTAAAATCAGGCAAAAGTCCAAAATGTTTCATAATGTCAGTCCCACTATGAAATCAATGGCATGAAATGTCCAAGTCCAGTTAAGTTTTGGTATTAGATGGTTGCAAAGTAAAGCTGTATGATGAATGTCAATGAGAAATTTGTTCATCACAAATAATGTAGAGAGGCACAGGTAGTGGGGATAATGTTGGTATCGTTTGTCCACCAGGAAACACAGACTGGAGTCTACGTCACTGACAAAAAGCCACCAATGAGACGGGATAGCCTGTTGACCAACTGTTTGCGTAGTGGCCACCGTTTTGCAACGTTGCAGGCCATGGCACTCTAAGCATACTGTGTGCTACATTTGGAGAGATGTACAGTGCACAGAAGTGTTTGTGGTGTCACTGTAGGTGGTATGGAACCAGCCTAGGTGTAGACAGTCCCACATCTTCGTCTGTAGCCTGCTGCTGTCCAGCCGAGTGTTCAGCCCAGCTGTTGATGGATGTCAGAGCTGACTGGTAGCTCAGATAGGTAGTGCTGCCTTTACCACCACCTGGCTGTGTGTCATCTGGCATACTGCAGTGACTTGTTCGGTGCAACTGCCACTTAAGTGGCAGACAAAGAGCACACATTATCGGTGAATAATCTGTGAATCAAATTGCTTTTGGAAAGAGGTGCACCCCTGACTGTATGAATTTCAAAAATTTGGTAGTCAAGAGGAATCAGTTGTTGGAATATCAATACTCCCAAGGCAACTGACTGCAGCTGACTATCAAATTTTGTAATCTGTGAATGTTTAACAGCTTGCCTACCAAGGGAAATAGTTTCTCCATTTTTAAAAATTTTATTTTTTATTTTATTTTATTATTTTTTTCCACTCGGTTGTTTCACTCAGTTTACTGTAGCCAGTAATTGATGAACTGTGCTCATTGCATCAACATCTCAAGACAGATGTTCTACTTTTATAATAAAGGTAAAGCAGTCAACAATCCGAAGATTGGTTTGAACACCACAGTGCTTTACTAGGCATGGTCCTGTTTGGAGGTGGTATGCCATTGCCTTCCTCCGACCTTCGAACTGACTTACCCAGCCAGTTATAGGGGGACCTACAGTTTAACGTGTGTTCCGAACCACGGTGCTACTCGGTATTTTTCACATGCGCAATACTGCCAGAGGTGAAAGAAGTGGAAAGTGACAGATAAAAATCCTAGGAACTGGCGGGGATCGAACCCGCGACCTTTGGATTTGTAGTCTGGCAGTCTACCACTGTGCAATCGAGGCGCACTACTTTTATAATAAAACTAGCTTAATTCCCACTGCTTTGCACACATAGACTGGATGGTCTGCATTGGTTGTTTCTACTTCTAAATACAAATTTTCATATATTTAGATTTAAAAAATGCTTTCATACACAAGTATTTTGTTACAACTTGCTACCCGCTATTGCACCACTGAAGGCAGAATTCAAAACATCCTGAAACACATTTTTTTTAAAATCCTAACCATGGTTCCAAATCCAAATTTTCACATTTCTAGAATCAAAGTACTAGTCTTAGTAGCACCCTTACAATATTTTCCTTTATTTCACCTGCTTAGTGGTCGAATTTCCATAAATATCGAAACAAATGTTTTATATTCCAATCAAAAATCTAAATTTGAAGTTTTGTATTTCTTGCTTCAAAATTGCTTTTCACTCCCTTAGGAATGAAAATATTGAAAAATCGCCGATGCCTACAGTGTAAGCTAAATAACGTCTACAAATTTCAAGTTTTTATTGTCTGTGGATTGATTTTCAGCACAGTTTTCCGTCTTTTAGAAACAGATCATGAACACGAAATTTCTTTCTTACACATTGGCATCTTTCTTGGTAGTATTACTTCTCAAACTGCAATATGCACTTATTTTTCTTTATTTGTATGCTTGTTGCAGAAAAACAACTGAAGAATGTGCATCAAATTTCGCTGTATATAACCTGTTTGTTATTAGTGTCAAAAGTCATCTGGTCTTCAGTCCAAATTTTATACAAGCTGATGACTTGCAACTACTATATCTTCCACCCTCTTATAGCTATTGACACAGAACTGCTATGGTATACAACGGGAGACTCTGTACTACAAGAACACAGAGAGATCATTCGTCTCCATTGTGTAGTTTTTGCTGAAGAGCAAAATATTGCCACCCACATGAAGAATTTTATATAAGTCAATAACTTTCAACTTCCATATCTTCTACCCACCTTATTGTTATCAACTCTCTACCATCATAGTGCACAAAATGGCAGACCAATACCTACTACAAACACTATTCATTTGTGATGTGTAGTTTTGGCTGCAGAGTGAAGTATAGGCACAAACACCTCAATGTATATATTAAGATTCACATGAGCATGCATCTCTACTTTATTCATGTATTCAATTTCTTGTACTGATTCACATCTAGGACTTTATTTCTTCATCTCACCAACTACAACTTCTAATTGTCAACAAGGTTATTTACTAGGCAATACTTTTCTCCATTGTTAACATGACTGCTGTGTTCATTATATGTAACTGATATTACAAGTAATGTATTAATTGAATTTCTCTCAAGCTTTTGCCAGCTCAGGAACTCTTGTATAACTAAATGCGTATCAGTTTTCCAGTAATTTGAATAAACCAATTATGTTGAAATCATTTCAAGGAATCATACACAGATCACACTTGTACCGGTACTTTGTATTTTCCTAGATCCATGTAACAGCAACTACATTGGAGAAGACCAAGGAATTAATAAAAAACCTTAAATTATTAACAATAAATAACTGCTTGTTCAGAGGATGGAATGGATGACCAATTGCTTATATAAATAATAAGATATTTGGTTATTCTACTTGTTTTTCCATTGTTAAGGGCAGAATATTTCAGTGTCTTCTACAATATCAAAACTGGCATAATGTTAGTAAAGGAAACAGATTGCGTCATAGTTCAAAATACAAAGTGATCTACACACAACCCCTACAAGTATGACTAGCTGAAGGTCACACATGTTTTTTTAATGCTTTCTTAATGCAAATTTTGCAATATCACAGACCTTATTATAGGTCTTCTCTTTAAGTAACATGTCATTAATTTGACCATGAAGTTAGACCATCTAATATGATGTAGATATTTAAATTTGGTCTCATTATTGGTGTCATAGGTGATGATTCCAAGGCTGGTGTCAAGCTGTATGGAGATTCTTTCAACTGGGACTGATTTTCTCTGGAAGTGGACAATAGGCAGAGACCCCATGGAGTAAGCTTTTCCTAAATGTAAAACTTTCATATTATATTGACTTCAATTTCATAATGAACTTTGTTTCTTGTCTGAACTATCACTAATTAGGCAGCTATGTTATACTTTTGGTAATTTTCTATGTCCACCTAACACTGCTGAATGATTTTTAAAATGTTTCACAGTTGTAATAACTAAACTGTTATACAAATGAAAGGTTAAGTAGGATTTGAAGAAAAGAATTAAGTCTACAAAAGATAGAAGGGTAATCTGGAGAGATAATGAGGGATGGCAACTGAAAAATTAAAAAATGAAAATAAGTAAATACAAATTGATCATAATGTTTTCAAGATCAACAAGAAAGTGAGACAAAGGAATGACAGACAGAAAACAAAACGGGGTGAAGAAAATCATATGAAACTAAATTTTTCTTTAGATGTATCAACAGTCACTAAAATTCTGTTACTGGAATTAAAAAATATTTGTGTATGACATACCACACTACAGTTTGAGAGGACACATTCAGTGTCAATAAAATAATTGTTATGAAAATAGTTACTGAAAAGGCCACTTAAAATTGGCAGTTGAATACAGCATTAATCAATGATAAATAACTTTAGCAAATATTTGAAATAGTTGCAAAATACAAGAAAAAAAGATGTATCAGGCCACTTACACCCATTTCTCTGGATAAGACCAATGTATTCATGGCATTTTTCATCATGCTGGTTATAACTATTTCGATACAGATACCATTAAAATAATTATCTATTACATGTGTGATAAAAAAAGTTATGCAACCCTAAAATGTCTTCACTAGTATATCAGTATCTGCTCTATAAATGTGCAGAAATAAAAATTATACTGGCAACTAGATACAAAGGAAACTACATATCAGATGAACAAATGCAAGAGAATGGCACTTGTTAACAACTGTATCAGAGAAACTATGTTTCTGACAAATTACAATCAGCATGTGGTATGTTGTGTATTCATGCAATGAAAAGCCATCCAAGATGGCAGTCAATATTCATAATTTTGAAAACAAAAGTAGTAATAAACTTCTTGGAGTCTTCATATGGCAGCTTTAGCTGCATGAATCATTCTCTAGTGAGGGTTATGAGATAACAATAGGGCACTTCAAACATTATTTCATTAGGTACTTATAGTTCTTCAATACAGAAAAGGAAAATCTTCTGATGCTCCTGACTCTTAACCAGTGTTCATGGCCAACTGCCATGTTACACATGGTCCAAAGGTCAACCATGGCCCATTGTTTGAGAACTGCTGCCCTAAATAAATCACTAAAATGGTCTTTAATGCTGGTAATGAGTGATCAGAACACTACTGAATGTTCATTCATTGCCAGAGAATGCATGAGCTAAGTGAACAGTGACAGTGACACATGCTGGAGAGTTCTGATATCTCCCCATGCCATCATCACTCCTTCAATCGCTAAACATGCTTTGGAGAGTTCGATGAGAATGTGCAACAGGCAGCTACAGACCTCATCATCAGGCTGCTGTGTTTTATGAAAACGGTACCTTCAACCTGCTACATCAGTGTAATGATTAGCTCAATTATCGTTGTGATTTTGCCTGATTGGCATACTGGTTGATAACAGTATGGTCTTATGCATAACCAGATATCACTGCTGAAAAGATATACTCACCTTTACATCAGTGTAATGATTAACTCAATTATCATTGCCTGATTGGCATACTGATTCATAGTAGTTTGGGCTTATACATTAACCAGACATCACCACTTATACATTAACCAGACATCACCACTGAAAAAATATACTTAGCATCAGGTAAAGCCTGGGAGAAAAAGTTAAGTTTTCTCAGCTCTCCTCTAAACTGCAGAAGTTCTGATTCGTTAAAGAACACATGGCCTAGTAAAGAATTTGCTAGCTTCCCATCATATACCAATTTTGCTAAAATTTCTGCATGGAGTTTTATGGAAAAATACCCATTAACCAGCTGTTCACCTTAAAAATTGATAGCTGCCAAAATGTGTATAAGAGAAGATTAGCCACCCAGTGGTAGAACACACACTGCAGCAAGCATGTTCAGTTTCAGTGGTTGCTTTTTGTGTGTTTTCAATGTTACTGCTGTAATGAGGATGATGTGTCTGCAACTCCCTCCATCTTTCCTTGCTTTTCTTTTCTACTGAGATTGGTATACTAATAATACAATCTGCTTGCATTCAGGAAGTAGTTTGTACAAATCCTCATCCAGCAATTGAGACTAAGGTTTTCCTTGGTGTTCTTAACTTGTACAAGACAAATACCAGGAAGTTTGCTTTTGAAAGGACTTGGCCAAGTTAGTTTCCAAGTTTAAAATTGTTCTTTGTGTCATTGTCAGTGGGATGTTAATTCTTAATCATCATTCCATTCATCCTTGCTTTCTTTCTTTGTCTGTCATTATTTTTTTGCATTGAATTGATTTTAAGTTCTAAAATTTTATAATGTGTGTGTTTTTCTACTTGGACAATTTCATGCAATGAGAAAGAATTAAACTTGTTCATTATATCCATCCCAACAAAAACAGAACAATAAAATGCATGAAGTTATAGAAAGGTGAAACATCACACTACTAAAATGCATAATAATGTACACATGACAAAAATCAACTTTAGGAGAAGCAACCACACCACACGAATTTGAAGAATGCCACACACCATATGAACATTACAACCAAAAACAATTGCAAACCATTTAACTTCCACCACCTGCATACACGTAAACACAGTCAACTCAAAATTATCGTGCAATGGAGATGTCACAACACAAGCCGATGACACGGGTCAAAGCCATTGGGTGGAATCGTGTCCTACAAATGACCCAGAATTTATGACATTAACTACTATGGAGAAAGTTGAAAGTTTGTGTGCTAACCTGGATTCAAATCCAGATCCTCCTGACTACTAGGCTCTTGTGTTTGACCATTACACTATTTGGGACATAGCAATCACCAAGGCCAAGTGGACTACTCCCACATGCTTCCTGCCAGATGCAAATTTTCAAAATATCCAACAATAGAAAGTCCAGGTTGGAATTCAGTAACATAATGAACATAGTTTACAACTTGCCACAAAGAGACACTGAGCTACAACAGGCACAAAGCAGTTCAATGTTTATCTTTGAGGTGAGTTGTGAAGTATCCTCATTATATTCAGTCGTTGGTGATAATGAGAATTTGTATTTGTCAGTAATGTAGTACCTTTTTGCTCACACTGAATGACAGCTGAGAATAAAGAATTGTCATCAAGCAGTTAGTGTAATGTAGTTTTTTAAATAAACAGTGGCTGTAAAAAAAGGGGGGAAGGGTCACCTAACCAAAATCTTAATAAAATTGTCAGGTTTCCTTAATTAATTAATTTTTTTCCCTCTCAAACACCATAGAATTACTGGTAGCTCTATCACTACTATCTCCAAGTTCCATACCCATCATGACAGAATAAATTTTACATATTGTCATACAAGTAGGACACACCATTTAACTCTTTTAAGTTAACTGATGACTGCAGTGACAGGAAGGACATTAATCCACAAAGTTAAGATAAAAATGCCAAATCCTTAAATGATTGCTTTTGTATAATGTGATATAGACTAAGAAAGAAAGACCATTGGGTAGGATATGTCTACATTGTGAGAATCACTCACTTCTTTTTTTTTTATATTTGCAAGGCTTCTGAAGTTTGACATTTACAGGTATAATTTTAATGGATATGTACTTGGTCAGAAAATGTGTAACATTACTTGCACTGATGTTATGTTGTTTGGAGCTGTGTAGTAAGTTGATTGACAATGCATTTCATATATTTTGTTATGTAATGAAATATAATTAATTTAAGTGACTGACATTGTACAAGTAAACATCACACCTATTTGATTAATGTTTTTTCTATAGGTTAGAGGAACTGATGTGCCAGCATCTTGTCAGGCTTTGCATTTTGAACCATAGGTCTCACAAAATGTAAACTTTTTATCCCAAATTTCTTCTCGTGTATAACATTTAAGCCCCTGTTAGATAATAATATTAATAATATGTTACATTGAGCAAAAAATGGCACATTCTTTTGTTTAAATCCATAATTTTATCCCACCTATAATGTATGAAGGTAGGTTAACATATGAATTATTTGAAAAATTACCATTCACATTATAACTTGTACTAATGTGCTTCATTAATTTGTAATGTTAACAATAAAATTTGTGAGAAACAAAATGGTAGTTCAGTATGTTTTATCATACTTATTTTCCTTAGAGAACATAGTAAAGTATTTTATGTAATCTGTTACAGGGATATGTGGCATTGTAATTGGGCACCCAGCAGATACAATAAAAGTGCGGCAACAGCTAATGGGTGATATAGGCTTAGTGGATGTTATCAGACGGACAAGCAAACATGAAGGAGTAAGTTGAAGAATTGTTTCTGTGGAACTAGTACTCTATAATTTCTTATCTAATTATATTATGAAGAAGTGTAGTAAGCAAAGATTTGTGTAGTATGTAATGTAACTTGATAATGCGTGGAAAATCTAAAAACTTTACCAAATATTTTCCAGTGATCGGTTTCAATTTTTACTGCAGTGCAATATTTGTTAGCAAACAGCAAGAATCCAAATTGGATCATATTTCCACCAGGCCTTTTACATTTCTCAAACTTTAACAAGTGTGTCAGTCCCTCCCATAAATTATCTTCTTAGCTTCCCCACCTGGAGCAAAATCCATCTATTAAGTGCATCAAAATTTCAGTGTAGAAAGTATACCAGATGGAACAGACTGAGAGGCAGTCATTAGAGTGAAGTGTATAGAATTCAGTTTTGAGCAGGGTGTTCAACCTCTGAGTCGTAAACTATGTTCTTGGCCAAAGTTTAGTGATGGCTGTACATTCTGATGGTCAGTTGGTTGGGGATCATGCCCATATGAAGGATGTGTAAGCGTTTGTGGAGTCTCTAGTGAACTAAAACTGCACAGAATCGAACTTGCCAAGGGGCAAACTATTGTTCAAAAAGTAGTACACAGTCAGCTCTGGTTGGTGAATGTTGTGTTTAGTTTTGGTGTTTTATATATGTGTAAAATAAAGTGGTCTTGTACCATACATCATTGTGTTTAGTTTATAATTCCTACTAACTACTGGCATTCGTAAAAGTTAAAATGGAGCTGGTATGTTATTGGACTGGTTTACGTGATGATTCTGCCTCCAATAGATTGTGAAATGTTATTTATTCATCTCTTTACACACAGTTTTCAAGTCATTTGTTTGCATACAGACATGTTATACAATGAAAGCATTTTATAATACATTTTATATACATATTTGAG
Source organism: Locusta migratoria (assembly GCA_026315105.1). NCBI lineage: Eukaryota > Metazoa > Arthropoda > Insecta > Orthoptera > Acrididae > Locusta > Locusta migratoria. Next base: position 299,475,616 of record CM048744.1, read on the forward strand.
TTGCAATTTCAAAATTTTCATTTTGGTTATTAATACAAAAAATGAAAAAGCTCTAATTCCCTTGTTCATACTGTGAAATTGTCTTTAAAAAATTCAGCCACCGAATAGTAGTCCTTTTCAACCAGGAGAGGGAAGAACAATTGTTTCAGTGAACTGAGCTACATGTTATTACTGCCCTCTATCTTATTGTAACTTTTTAATCCCATGTACTCTGGTGTTTAAGCATAGGATTTTAGCTGCTATGTTGGAAATTTAAATTATCCCTGTGGCAAGTGCTGTAGTTGTGAGGGAAATGGAAAGTTTCAATTGTATGTTGGTTTTTGTATAAGGAAATCAAAATTTTGTGTATATAGAGGGAGGGAATAGATGATATTTTTAAATTTTTAACAGTGGTTGACATGACACCCAGTGTTTGGCGACAAACACTTTCCTAATTATTTTCTTTTGTAGTACTAGGATGTATGTGATGGGATTAAATTGAACCTGCTTGGTTGCTGATAATTTATTTTACATTTTTATTGTTTCTTATTTTGCGTAACATGCTCATTAAGTTCATAGACAGTAGGTAAATGTGGTTTAATCTTTGTTTAAAAAAGTACTATATCCTCTTATGTGAACAGATATTCGTAGAAAATATGTAGTACAGCTCACAAGATATGAACCCTACTGTGAGATAAGAGCTATTTGACTCCATTACTGAGAGATACACTGAACAACCAGCAAATTCTATCCACCTTTGGTGTGGATAACAGCAGCAGTGCATCTTGACATGGAAGCAATGAGACATTGATAGGTTGCTGGAAGGAGTTGGCACCACTTCTGCACACAAACATCACCTAATTCCCATAATTTTTTATTTTTATTTTAAGCTTCCTTTGTAGCATATTGAGCCTGTGCTAAAATGTAATTATTATGTGTAACTGGAAAACATAAACCTGTCTTCCAGTTAAGTGAGTCCAATAAAAACAACACTACTATGAATCTTACCAATTATACATAACTCACACACTGCAGAAAATATTGAACAATTTTTTTTACCATCTGATGATGAATTGCAAGGCAGTTTGAAACTAGTAAATAACTAAATAACAGGCAACTAGTTTATGTCATTTTAAGAAATCTTTATTCACCACAGTCTGTATTCCTCATCCATAATGGATAAAACTTTTATCATCCACTGTAGCCTTATTTTCTAATCTCATAATCTTGTTGTGATGTCTTTGTATTACTTTATACACTAATTTCTCTATTGTTTCCATTACACTGTGAATAAATATGTCAAAAACCAAAGGAGAAAGTACACTGGCAAGCGATTGACACCAAATTTTTCACACATAATTTTTGTCTACCATCAACCAGAACCTCCTTTTATCAAATATTTCTGACAAACGATTGGTTAGTAACACTAAAAACAAAGGTCGATTGTGATGGCCGTTTGACAGCAGGAAATTTAATTGCAAATAAACTGTTCATCTGACACGAAAATTGAATATATGAATTGGTAGAGGAGAAAACTCTCTACAGCTTTGTTCTGTTATGTTTTTTCATAACTCACACCATTACAGAGATATTTGCAAAAATAATGGTGATTTGACACTGTAACTTGATTTTACACAAACCAGGTGTTTGAAAATGTCATGTGACCTTCCTCACGCAGACCTCTCTTTGACATACACCATCTTGCTTTCTGTATTTTATAATTTTCTTATTATAATTTATGTGTTGTCATTTCAAAGAATGGCACACTAAAGAATAAACACATCATTATTAGTGCAATAAATGATAATCCAATGTCTAAAAATGCCATATTAGCAGTTAACAATTGCTGTCAATAGTACGAGAATTAAGGAACAGTTTCATAACTCTTCGTTGTAGTGTAGTGGGCAGTATGGTAGATTGTTATGCACATGGTTGGTAGTTCGAAACCCGCGACAACTTTTTTTTTTTTTTCCGCCTTGGCTTCTAAAAGGATTTTTGGCAGTCATATTATTTAAATGAAGCTATGTTCTGAAATGTTTAGAGTTTTGCATATGTAAGAGTGCACACTCTAAAATGTGTTCTTGTTCTATTTTGTGAACATGTTGTGAAATACGTAACAACAAATTGAACATCACCTTCTGAACCATATGCACATAAACTGGGAGGATACTGTAATAATGAATATTCTAAACAACATGCTGATACTGGTAGTTTCATATATAAATGAAGTAATAGATTTATGTGGTAACTGTTCTTCCTTAATGAAATGGAAGGGAAGTGTATACGTTGTAACAAATTCCCTTGTTTCTTGTTTTACTAAGCAATTATTCACTATTTATGGAATATGTTAAAAGACATTAATTAGAATCAATGCATCTACTAAAATGTTTGTTTTGAGCTTCGTTGCTATGGATGCTTTTAACGTACATTGTATTACCTTTTCTATAGTTTTGATTGTTTTGTTGTTTACCTAGTTTTTAGATTGCAGAGGGTGTCGAAACCTCTGACCAAGCACACTGAGCTACCACGTCGGCAGCCCTCTAACCAAGTGCACTGAGCATCCGTCTAACATGTTCGTGCATCACAATCTAATTCGCCACCCATTACACAGAAAAACTGCGAGAGTAATCTGTAATTTTTGTACTATTGATGACAAGTGTTATCTGCTAACATGGCATTTTTAGACATTAGATTATAATTCATTGTCTTAAGAATGATTTATTGATAATTTTCAGTGTGCCATTGCTTTGAAATGACAACACTTGAGTGATAATAAGAAAATCATCAAATACAGAAAGCAAGACAGTGATGCAAAAGAGAGTTTTGGGCAAGGTGTCAGGTAAGGGATTTCACGTGACTGATTTCTGAATGCCAAATGTATGCTACATTCCTTCCAGGAATATAGTCACTCATAACCAGTACAGGCAAAGAAAATAAACTTAGAACAAACTACCAAAGCAAGGCAGGTGATAACATTTTAACAGAAAAAGATAATGAAAATGTGGAAGAGATATTAAAATAATAGTTTAGAGAGGTAAAAGTTCAAAAAAGAATATGTTTGCCATAGCTAAAGTCAAATATAAAATAATTATAGTTGTTTGTTAAAATATGGTCAGAATGAATATTATATGTTGCATGCATAGATATTATCACAATAGTAAAGTCGTAATCGTATCATCCATAATTTTTATTATTTATATTCTTATTATTTTTCTTAAAATGGTTGCAAGAAAGAGGAAGAAAAGAGGGGAAAAGGGAAGGACGCAGGTTTTAAGGGAGTGGATGAGGAGTCATTCCAATCCTGGGAGTGAAAGGACTAACCTTAGGGGAAAAAAGGAAAGGTAAACAAACACCCACACAAATACACACGCAAACACACCAAGGCAGACATATAAAAATGCTTTGGTTGGTGTGTGCGTGTATATGTGTGTGTGTGTGTGTGTTTGTTTACCTATCCTTTTTCACCAAGGTTAGTCTTTCCTCTGCCAGGATTGGAATGACTCCTTATCCACTCCCTTAAAACCCTCATCCTTTCCTTTTTACCTCTCCTTCCCTGCTCTTTCTGAAGAAGCAACCTAAGGTTGCGAGAGCTCAGTTTTGTGTGTGAGTGTATGTGTATGTTTTTATTTATGTGTATGTCAATGAGCTGGTGCCATTTTGCTTGGTAAGTCAAACTTTCCTATATATACGTAAAAAATAGATGAAGTCCACTTACCAGGTGAAGGAGCACAGGCAGTGATAGCAACAAATAAACACACACACACACACACACACACACACACACACAAATGCTAGCTTTCGCAGACTAGCTGCTTCGTCAGGCAGAAGGGAAGGAGAGGGAAAAGGAAGTGATGAGGGTTTTAAGGGAGTGGGTAAGGAGTCATTCCAATCTCGGGACAGGAAAGACTTACCTTGGAGGGAAAAAAGGAGGGTAAAAAAATACACACACACCCACACATTTACACAGATGCAAGTACACTTAGGCAGACATACTGTAGAAAGCAAAGAAGTTAAGAAGTTAGACAGAGATGCCAGACAGGGCCTCACACTAAAAGTTCCCATCTCTGGCTGTAACCCATCCTTTCATCCCGCCATATACCAATTCCAAACTGAACAAACCATAGCCCTCACCCGCCTAATCCTTAACCTACACATCAACTCCGCCAATGAACACACCTGTCAACTCCTATCCCTAATCAAAATCCTCAACCTTTCCTCTCTCACATCTACACCTGCAGTTCAGAATATCCTCCTTCTGGCCAACCGCAAATTAGAACAGCATGCCACCCAGCACCTCAAAAAACTATCCAATCTCCTGGTTACCCACCTCCGGAAAGGCAATACTCTCTCCCTCAACAACCTCTCCAGTAAACCTCAACCTCCTCTTATTGCACACAAACCCAGTTTCTCCCACCTACTCAATCTCCCACTCCCAACTCCTCTCCCCCCCCAAACCTCAAAATTCCAATCCACACAATCCGGAACCACAACATCCCAATTCAGTGGTCAACCTCTCCTCTAAACCTCTCTCCCAATCTGAAACCTCTGTCCTATCCAAAGGGCTGACATTTAGTCCTACTCCCAAATTCAACCAAACAGCCCTTGTGAAAGATTTACTATCCTATACTCGCAGTCTTTGCTGGAGTTATCACTTTGCCATGAAGAAAAATAATCCTCCTCCTAATGATCCAGCTCCCCAAGACATCATTCAAATCGAACCCTGCCTGGAACAGTTCCGTCCTCCGTCACAGCGAGACCCACCTGCTCTTCCTCAAAATCACCCTCTTCAAACCTTCCAGGATTTCCTTACTTCCAACCTTGCCTCCCAGTCTTTCCTGAGAAACCTTAATCCTACTCCCAACATTACCGCAGCTGAATCCCGAGCTATCCGTGATCTGAAGGCTGACCATTCCATCGTCATTCTCCCTGCTGACAAGGGCTCCACGACAGTGGTACTTGATCGGCGGGAGTATGTGGCAGAGGGAGTGCATCAGCTTTCAGATAATACCACATACAAAGTTTTTCAAGGCGATCCCATTCCTGATGTCCAGGCAGAGCTTCAAGGAATCCTCAAAACCTTAGGCCCCCTACAAAACCTTTCACCTGACTCCATTAACCTCCTGACTCCAATGACATCCCGCACCCCCACCTTCTACCTACTTCCGAAGATTCACAAATCCAATCATTCCAGCCGCCCCATTGTGGCCGGTTACCAAGCCCCAACAGAACGAATCTCTGCCTACATAGACCAACACCTTCAACCCATCATGTGCAGTCTCCCATCCTTCATTAAAGACACCAACCACTTCCTTGATTGCCTGAAATTCTTACCCAGCCTGTTACCTCCTGAAACCACCCTTGTAACCATCGATGCCACTATCTTATACACAAATATCCCACATGCCCAGGGCCTCGCTGCGATGGAATATTTCCTTTCACACCGACCATCCACTTCCCTACCTAAAACCTCTTTCCTTAATACCCTAGCCAGCTTAATCCTAACCCACATCTTCATCACTCTTCACTGGCCACTTCACTGAGGGCCAGACATACCAACAACTAAAGGGAACAGCCATGGGACCAGGATGGCCCCTCGTATGCAAACTTATTTATGGGACGCTTAGAGGAAGCCTTCCTGAACACCCAAGCCTGTCAACCCAAAGTTTGGTATAGATTAATTGATGACATTTTCATGATCTAGACTCACAGTGAAGAAGAACTCCGGAATTTCCTCTCCAACCTCAAATCCTTTGGTCGCATCAAATTCACCTGGTCCTATTCCAAATCCCATGCCACTTTCCTCGATGTCGACCTCCATCTATCCAACGGCCAACTACACACATCCGTCCACATCAAACCTACCAATAAACAACAGTACCTGCATTATGACAGCTGCCATCCATTCCACATCAAACGTTCCCTTCCCTACAGCTTAGGTCTTCATGGCAAACGAGTCTGCTCCAGTCCTGAATCCCTGCACCAATACACCAATAACCTGATAACAGCCTTCACATCCTGCAGCTATCCTCCTGATCTGGTACAGAAGCAAATTGCCAGAGCCACTTCCTCATCCCCCCAAATTCAGAACCTTCAACAGAACCCCAGAAGTGCCCCTCTTGTCACCGGATACTCTCCGGGACTGGAGCGGACTCTGAATGTGGCTCTCCAGCAAGGATACGACTTCCTAAAATCCTGCCCCGAAATGAGATCCATCCTTCATGACATCCTCCCCACTCCTCCGAGAGTGTCTTTCCGCCACCCACCTAACCTCCGTAACCTCCTAGTCCATCCCTATGAAATCCCCAAACCACCTTCCCTACCTTCTGGCTCCTACCCTTGTAACCGCCCCCGTTGTAAAACCTGCCCTATGCACCCTTCCACCACCACTTACTCCAGTCCCGTAACCCGGAGGGTGTACACAATCAAGAGCAGAGCCACTTTCGACAGCACCCACGTGATTTACCAGCTGACATGCCTGCACTGTGAAGCGTTCTATGTGGTAATGACCAGCAACAAACTATCCATTCACATGAATGGTCACAGGCAAACAGTGTTTGTTGGTAATGAGGATCACCCTGTGGCTTAACACACCTTGGGGCATGACCAGCACATCTTGGCACAGTGTTACACCGTCCGTGTTATCTGGATACTTCCCACCGACACCAAACCTTCAGAACTCCGGAGATGGGAACTAGCCCTTCAGCATATTCTCTCTTCTCGTTGCCCACCTGGTCTTAACTTCCGCTAAATTTGAATTCCCGCCCGCCATCTTTAACATCTTTGCCCCGGTTCTCTGGATAGAGCCTCTGCCTCAAGTAGCATCTCTGTCTAACTTCTTAACTTCTTTGCTTTCTACAGTATGTCTGCGTAAGTGTACTTGCGTCTGTGTAAATGTGTGGGTGGGTGTGTATTTGTTTACCCTCCTTTTTTTCCCCCATGTTCATGCGTTATGTAAATTTTCTCCCAAGTGCCCTAGATAATAATCACTTGATCACCATTTATGCTTGTGATATGTCTGTTGTGGAGACAATGGGCCTAACTGAAGAGATGCAGAACTATATTGAAAAGGCTAGAGCTCAATTTGAAAGAGAGAACATTATATATATGAGGGATGGAACTTAAATAGTGGCAAATATTTATTCATGACTGATACAAAAGTGTTACTTGTTTGCACCCATTACTGTCCTGCAAAGTAGTCACCAGCATTGTGTAGAACCCATTGCCAGGGGTGTGGAAGGCATAATACACCATTAGCAGAGCCCATTATGTTGATGGTGCAAATGGAACAGTCTTCTGCCAGTCGAATCTGTGGAACACTTCTGAAGCGAACAGTTCCTTTATCTTCAGAATTGAATCAAAGTCACAAGGACTTAATTCCAGGGAGTATGGTGGATGATACAGTAATTCCCTTTTCCATTGACCAAACAGAGCAGCCTCAGCTTGCACTGTATGCGCTAATCCGGTTTTGTCGGCAAGTTCACCAATTGTCTGGCATCGATCAGTGTCCACTAACACAGAAACAGTATGCACTTCTTCAGATGTATTGGATGACCTGCCTGCCACAGAGTGCCGACCTTTGTTTTAGGTTTTATCTAACATGCTACTGCTCTGTACGGCAATGCCGATTCCCCACATGCCTCTTGAAGACTTTGATGACACTGTTGTGCTGTACGACCTCTGGCTCATTCAATGTTCACACAACACTGTTGTTTCTGTTTTGAAAACCTAGAGACACCCTTACATTAGACTGCTTGCTCAGAAGTGACTGTTTCCCTTGATTGTGCGCACACCGGTGATGTGGGACGGGCAAGTCCATTTGCTGAAAGGTAAAGTAGGTATTTCAGCAATGTGTGCTATCAGCAACAATAGTAGATTCTATTGCATAGTGTCTCCACAGCAGTGTTGTCACTATTTCAGTTCCAACCCTTGTATATACATTACTGACAATGGAAAGTCCAGTTTGCAATGTCTGCAATAGAGTATAGGTAGCAACTCACCATGAAGACAATCATTGAGGCACAGACAGGAACATATACACAATCACACTCACAAGTTACATTTTTGGCCCTGGCCTTCATCAGTAAAAAGCTATAGATAAATTCACACAATGATTCAAACATAACCAAAGAACATGTGGCGACTTGATCACCCAGTGACCATTAGAACTATGTATTCTCTTTGTAGCTGAGCTACTTTGGGGCAGCTACTCTACTCCCACCAGCGATGTAGTGTATTAAATCTTGTTCTGTAACTTGTGGAGTTGACAATACAAGTTATTGCAATTGATTAATGTGGTTTTATGTGGGGCTGAAACTGGTGACCGTGAGTTTGTTAGTTCTTGTTATAAATTCAGCACTCCCATATTGATTTATTTGCGAAAATATGGTGGTATTTGTTGTACACCTGCTCGCAAACTTGACCACACCGGTTCATTTTGTCCCATTATTTGCAACACAGACTTTCTCAGGATATGTCTGCCATGCCTAGAACTTTGTGTTCTGTGAGGAACTGTGCCAACTCTGGTTTCGGGATGCAAAGTGTTCTTTCTGGTGTCTCCCTCTTTTTAGTGTTTAGGTGTTACCAAATCACCTTCCATGTGTTACCAATGTACAAACTGTGGCCTTTTGAGACCTTCCAAAATTTGAATGAGAGACCTGCAAACACCCTGTTGCACATGTTACTGTATCATTTTGCCAATCATGTGCTCTGTCAGCAAGGCATCGTTTCTTTGCCCCATTCAAACTTATTAGGCGCTTCAGGACAAAGTGTTATCTCTGGTAGTGTCAACCCGGATCTCGAATCATTCCAGCAATTTGGGACAGTTCACCTGCATCTCGGACACACCTTTTTTTGTCCACACAATGGACTCAGACAACAACAGTGCTGTGGCTCCGAGATTATTGCAACTGTCGTTTTCACCAATGTTCAACAACGGATCTCTGGCCCCTGGCCATCAGTTCAATAGTCACAAAAATTTTAATCATGCTTCAAGTGTCATTGTTTCCTGTGTGCAATCTTACTCCACATCATGTGATGCAACTGCTGCATCACAAGTGCAAAAGTCACTCCCACTCTTTCACACGGCTGCCATACAAGAACTACCACAGCCGTTCTCTATTGTGCAGGCACCCTTCTTCACGTCACACACCAGTGCCTCCGCTGCATGCCATTGCAACACACACTTCCATCACTTATCTGCTCGCCTTTACGATCCCACCAGGGACACCGGCCACACCTTGTTGTAGTCTGACACGGCCACAGCAAATGTGCATCAACCCTGTTGCTGGTGGAGCCCTGCCTGATGCTCCAGATCCACCTTTGTCTCTTCCCTCTGAATGCCGGCCCAAGCTGCCACCTTTCTCCCACAACTTGGTTCATTCTTGTCAAGCAAATCTTAGACTGCTATTTGCTCAACAACAGCACTTGCTATCTGAGTCTGATCAGTCACCTATATATGCAGGGTGTTTCACTAAGTGTGTTTGTCTCTGTAACTTATAAAATGATAGGTGACGGGAAATTTTAATGCAGTAGGTCAACACAAGAAATGCTACACTTTCTGCAGAGCTATGAACATAGTTTATTGTATCATTTTCCAAAGAATTACAGCACAAAGATATAATTTTTTAAAGGGAACAATAGTTTTTTTCTATTGTGCATTGGATTCATTGAAACTAGCTGTGTCCAAATCAATTTAAACTACATTCCTATCACTGTTAGTTTGGGAGCTACAACCCTTCAAAGTTTAGGGTGTGGAGGCTATGACAGCATAGTCGACTGGCTGATGGTCATGAGACAGTGGGCCGTGCCCCAGCGGATAGCCACTCCGTCAGTCAGCTACGCTATCACAGCCTCCGCCCCCGGAGTAAAATATACGAATATTAAGACGAAAAATTCCTAGCAGGAAAAATAAAATATAAAAAATAGACGAAGATTACTCACCAGGCGAAGGAGCACAGGTGTGACAGCTTGTATGTGTGTTTGTGTGAGATTTTATTTGTGTCTGTCATTTGGGTAAGTCAACCATTTTTTATTTTATATATAAACACACCCAGACAGACAAACTGCTTTCTACAGTATGTCTGCCTAGGTGTGATTGCGTTTGTGAATATGTGTGGGTGTGTTTGTATTTGTTTACCCTCCTTTTTTCCCCCCAAGGTACGTCTTTCCTCTCCCAGGATTAGAATAGCTCCTTACCCACTCCCTTAAAACCCTTATAATTTCCTTTTCTCACTTCTTCCCTTCTGCCTGTGTGTGTGTGTGTGTGTGTGTGTGTGTGTGTGTGTGTGTGTGCGCGTGTGCGTGTGTCTGTGTGTTTATTTGTTACTATCACTGCCTGTGCTCCTTCGCTTGGTAAGTGGACTATATATATATATATATATATATATATTAGAGGAAAAATTCCTAACAGGAAAAATATACGTCAAAAATAGATGAAGTCCATTTACCAGGCGAAGGAGCACAGGCAGTGATAGCAACAAATAAACACACAGACACACACACACAAAAACGCTAGCTTTCGCAGCCTAGCTGCTTCGTCAGGCAGAAGGGAAGGAGAGGGAAAGGGAAAGGGAAGGGGGAGGGAAAAGGAAGTGATGAGGGTTTTAAGGGAGTGGGTAAGGATTCATTCCAATCCCGGGAGAGGAAAAACTTACCTTGGGGGAAGAAAAGGAAGGTAAACAAATACACACACACACACACACACACACATTTACACAGACGCAAACACACCTAGGCAAACAAACTGTAGAAAGCAAAGAAGTTAAGGAGTTAGACAGAGATGCCACTTGAGGCAGAGGCTCTGTTCAGAGAGCCAAGTTACCTATCATTTAAATATGTTTGCAGCAATTGCATGTGTTATCTAGTGACATCACTTATTTTTATTAAGATCATGATGTGCTCTATCAGAACTTTCTGATGGTGAAGGAATACTTCTGCCACTTGGGACTTTTCATTTATTTTTCAAGTAGGTACATAATGGACAAATAGTACTGCTGCTGATGTGGTACTTCGACCTCATCATGTAAAGTGTCGGTGTTCATATCACCAAGTACAATATTTCAGTGCATGCAAAAAAGTAAAATTTGACAGAAGTGTTGTGGTATTTCATCCCCTTTCTTATATGAAGGCTTAACTTGGGTGCATTTCAACCACTCAGGAAATGTTCCACTTATATAGAGACTGAATAATAACATAAACTGTCACTTAACTCAGAGGCACACTGTTTAATCAAGTTACTTTATATATTATCACAGCCACTAGGTTATTATGATTTTAAGGATTTATGGTGGACGGTACTTTTGCTGGTGCTGTGAATGTCATGTTTATAGTACTGTATTTATTTGTAGTGAATAGTTTTTGAGGTATCTTATAGCCAATCTATGGAATTTGATAACCCCATATTTTCATTTAGATCAAGTTTGATTCCATATACTATGGTCTCTATAAAATTCTTCCTTGTGTTCTGAGCTCCTGTCTTTTTATATACATTGAGGATTTGTACAGACTGGTCATTCTCTTCAGCTATGAGAATGAGTTCATATTATTAATGTGTTAGTTACAACTGTGATCCATTCTCTCTCTCTCTCTGCCGATCTTTTTATCCCAGGCGTCTATTGCTGTGAAATTTCTAATTCAGAAAAACCTCTTCTTTTAATAATATAGTAAGGGCAGTTTAGAACTCACCGCAAAGATGTGTCGACAAGCTGCGACAGGCACATACAAAAGACACACACATACAACATTTTCAGCTTTGGCCATGGCCTTCTTCAGAAAATAGAACACTCACGCAATCACACAGGCACACAACACAGTCATACAACCATCACCTCCGGCTGCCACACTTCGCTGCCCACGTTCTATTTTCTGAAGAAGGCCATGGCCGATAGCTGAAAGTGTTATATGTGTGTGCCTTTTGTATGTGCCTGTCGCAGCTCGTCGCCATGTCTTTGCGGTGAATTGTAAATTGTCCTTACTATATTATTAATTCCAACCTGGACTTTCCATTATTAAATCTCTTCATTTAGTTAGATAGCTCATTTAAGACTATCCTTTCTTAGTCTATGAAGTCATTGATAATTCTTTTGAGAGTCCTTACTCAATGGAGATTGTCATACTCAAAGGTGGGGTTTAGTTACACAGAGAAACTACAAAAGCAGCAAGTACTACAAAGTGTGTGCCACTCCCTATGTCACCCCTTCTCATAGGCATGCTACATCCATTTCCGCTGATCTACATACACACACATATATGAAGTTCCACACACACAATAAGCATATTGACCTTAGAAAATAAATTCTATAAACATTTTCTCAGCTTGAGGCCATCTTTCATTGGCCCTAATATTGGTGCAACAAATTGTTTCAGAAAATTGATGTTGTTAATTACCTCAACTTGTAAAAATGTAGCTACAGGAGAGAGACTTCAAAACAAAATTACTATATATACAAAACGATTATTAAGACGAAAAATTCCTAGCAGGAAAAATAAAATATAAAAAATAGACGAAGATTACTCACCAGGCGAAGGAGCACAGGTGTGACAGCATCACAAATAAATAAATGAATACACACACACACACACACAATCGCAAGCTTTCGCAACCCAGTTGCGTCTTCAGGCAGTAGGGAAGGAGAGGGAAAAGGAAATGATGAGGGTTTTACCGGGATTGGAATGGCTCCTTACCCCCTTCCTTAAAACCCTCATCATTTCCTTTTCCCTCTCCTTCCCTACTGCCTGAAGACGCAACTGGGTTGCGAAAGCTTGCGATTGTGTGTGTGTGTGTGTATTCATTTATTTATTTGTGATGCTGTCACACCTGTGCTCCTTCGCCTGGTGAGTAATCTTCGTCTATTTTTTATATTTTACTATATATACACTATTTTTTTCTATAATTCGAAAATAAACCGAAGTAATCTGTTTTCAGATTAGAGGATTCTACAAAGGTATGACCTTCCCAATCATATCAGCAGGAGTGATAAATGCCATGTTTTTTGGAGTTTATGGAACCGCACTTAGAGTAATTGAACCTCAAGATATTCAAGAAGAAGAGAATCATAAAAGAAAGAATGTTTGGAACTGGAATGTATTTACAGCAGGCTGTATTGCAGGTCTGTTGGTGAGTGTGATCAACTGCCCTATTGAAGTTCTGAAAATAAAGCTTCAGTCCAGGACAGGTAACTTGTTTTTGAAAAGTAATTGCTTTCAGATAGCATGTAGTATTCTTAAATTAGATGTAGCATAAATGATTTCAGTATTTTTTTAAAGTCTGTGTTACCCTGCTACGTTTCTGCTTAACAACATAACAAAGATAATTATCTTAGTCAGCTTGAAGCTATAGATAAACAATAGTATGAGAAAAGACATCCACTTAAAATTTTATTTCACCAAAGATTTCCTATTATTATAATGACAAAAAGTAGACAAAAATTCCAAATCTTAATAAATAATTTACACAGGAGATTGTTGTGGGCATAACTCTGTCTAAGTTCATTACTGTTCATATGTTTTGAAAATACCTTTAGACTCTGCCAAGTAGAATAATTTTTTTAGAGGTGAGAAAGACATCATGTCTAGTGGATTTGGAAACTCTAGCAATCTCTTCAGGCAATGGGTCAAGCCCAGCTACTTGTACAAAGTTTACTATGACCTTGTATTGACAGATGTCATGCAATCTGCTGGTTGCATAACAAAAGTCATTGTAGTTCATGCATTGCCTGCTAGGAGCAATGCAGAATGTGTTACTCATTGCTGCCATGTGGAACTCTGTCTTTTTCTTATTATTTATGTATTAATTTGGTGATTCTCTTATACTTCCTAGTGACAAATGTTAAATTCAGAATGTGTTTGTTCTAACCACAGTTCAGCCAAGATGCAAAGCAAATTTGAGTTTAAAATGCTTTCAATACATAAATCAATGTGTTTAGAAGATACAAATTTCACTTATATTTAATTTTTACCAATTTAGAGCATGAGAGATGTTCCCAAGTTAATGCTCCCAAGTCCAGCAAAATACAAAGGCTTCACACCAATGTTGACCCAACATGATTTGTTCAAGGGTTAATTATACTGACAGTCAAGAAATAGGTCTGAGTATCAACAAGAATTTTACCTCGTGTAATTGAAGAACCACCCTGAAATATCTCACCTCACAACATGTATGCCTCTGTTTTGGACACATAACACAGCATTGTAGTGTTATCTGGTGTAGCAAGTTTCCTTTTTATCAGAATGACTGCACATGCCATTACATTTGTTCTGGTGGTTAGCCAATGTGACCATCGTTATGCAGCTGGGATATAGGATATAATCACTGCCCCACTGATTATGGAATGTTACACTAAATTAAAGAAAGAATTTTAATAAGTAGTTTCCACTTTGCAAGAATAACTTGTATGCCATGTGCTCAGGAGGGTATCAGTAACAAAAAACCTTCGCAGAATCTCTGGCATCTGAGAAATAAAGTCTATACACACACAGTAGCTGACACATTATTACACCTCTGAGTGGTAAACTCTGTTCTTGGCCACAGTCTGGCAATGTACAATGCACAGACTTGGCAAAGATTTTTTGCTACAGTAGAGGAATATGAGCAGCTCTTGGACTTCATGTTAAATCATGTGTAACAGTGTAATCAAGAAGAAAACCATGCATGAGTGTAGAGATATGCAAAAACTGCAAAAGTTACATAATAAATGTATGAGAAACTTGTGGGAAAGTGTGATAAACTTGTTGGAATGTGGAGGAAAATCATAGGAATTTGTAAAACACCAAGAATGTGTGTAAAACTCCTAGGAATGTGCAAAAAAGAGTCAAGAAAGCCCGTAATACATTGAAGAATGCAGAAAAATTCCGTAATAATTCATGCAGCAAAAATGACAATCAGGATTTAATGAATAAAATCTAGGAAGTGGAACTGGTAATGGTGTCAAAGTCATCAGTCAACATCTTAACATTTTAACATTTTTAAAATCTTAACATCTTTGCCTTGGCTCTCTGGACAGAGCCTCTGCCTCAAGTGGCATCTCTGTCTAACTCCTTAACTTCTTTGCTCTCTACAGTTTGTTTGCCTAGGTGTGTTTGCGTCTGTGTAAATGTGTGTGTGTGTGTGTGTGTGTGTGTGTGTGTTTGTGTGTATGTGTGTATTTGTTTACCTTCCTTTTCTTCCCCCAAGGTAAGTCTTTCCTCTCCCGGGATTGGAATGGCTCCTTACCCCCTCCCTTAAAACCCTCATCATTTCCTTTCCCTCTCCTTCCCTTCTGCCTGAAGAAGCAACTGGGTTGCGAAAGCTTGCGTTTGTCTGTGTGTGTTTTATTTGTGCTACATAACCACCTGTGCTCCTTCGCCTGGTGAGTAACCTTCATCTATTTTTTGTATTTATATTTTTCCTGCTAGGAATTTTTCGTCTATAATATTCATCAGTGTTGAAGTGATATACATGGGTGGAAAGAAATTTGAAAATGGGATGCAATACTAACAATCAGAACGATCATGTAGGCATTTGTTGTGAGTGGATGGGATTATTGATATAAAAGGCTTGGATGTCAGAGTGAAATGCCTTTTAGAAGGGGATTAAAAACATAAGAAACAAGAAAAAATAACGGACATTGAGTGAAATTTATTAGTAGTAGTAACAAGGGAAAACAGCAGTGTGTTGTGGGACAGAAGAATAGTCATTAGGCAAAATCAAACAATGGCAGTTCCATGAAGGATTCAACAACATTTTGAAAAGGATAGGCTGCTGCTCACCACAGAGACATCTTGATGAGCCACAGAAAGTCACACACAAAAAATGACAAGTTATCTAAAGCTTTCGGCCATTACAGCCTTCATCAGAAAGAGAAATACACAGTCACACAGAGTTACTCAAACATGACTGCTGTCTCCAGCCACAGTGGCTGGACTGCAGAACTTGGACAGACCAAGATGAAAGCAACCAAGGGGGGGGGGGGGGGTTTGAGGAGGCAGCATGGCGAAGGAATCAGGAGGGGAGGGGAGGGGTGCAAGGTAGGGGTGGGGGAATATGCCAGTGCTGTCTGACTGAGCGTGCTCTCTGACTGGCTGCTGGAGACAGCTAGGAAGGAAAGAGGAGATACTAGTGCATGGCACAATGTGAGGTTAGAGTGTTGGTGGGGAATGGGAGGGGATGGTAGTGGGGGGTAGAAACTAATGAAAGTTTAGGCCTGGGGGGTGTAGGAGCAGAGGATATATTGTAGAGAGTTCCCACATGCGGATTTCAGAAAATCTGGTCTTTGTGGGGAGGATCCATACGGCACAGGCTGTGTAGCATTCACTGAAGTGAGCCACAGCATGCAGGGCTGCATGTTCTGCAACAAGATGGTTCAGCTCTCTCCTGCCCACAGTTCAAAATGATGTCATTCATGGAAAAGCTAGGTTGCTACTTGTCACAAAGGTGTTCCATCCCGATGAGCTGCAGAAAGGCACACACAAAAAAATAACAAGCTAACTAAAACTTTCAGCTGTTACTGCTTTCATTAGAAGGAGAAACAGTCTCTCTCACATAAACATTACTGCTGTCTCCATGCCATTCATGGTCATTTATTGAGAGATTTGACCTTGTATGATGTCCAAAATAAAATTTCTGCAGAGAATACTTTTCTTAAACTGGTATGTCACATATTTCCTAATGGCTCGCAGATTTTCATGCCAGACATAAATCCAGTGTCTTGAGAACCCAATGATACATTTCTGTGCTTTCAATTTTAAATACAATTTCAATATCTTCTCTGGATTTCAAATGCTGCTATATACTACCTAAAATCAACTGTACACAAAATCTATGTAATGTGTTTTTTGCCTCTGCAATATGTCCTTTATGTAATTTAATGTTACACAGTAACTGTAATGAATAATGAAAATAAAATTAATTCTGCATTGGGAAAAAATACATAACAATAAAATATGCAAAAATCAGATTCTTTTCACCATGTAGATTTCTTGTAGTACATTTCGTAGTGGCCTGAACACTGTCTCTCATTGCGATTGGCCATTTTGGTACTGAATTATCGTCTTTATAACAGATAAATTTTTTTTTAAATGTCATTTCTAGATAAATGTCTACAGAATATCTTGTCAAAAGTTGAGCCATTTTCTATGGTTAATTATTTAGGTATCAAATTGGAAACATGGCTAAAAATATTTTTGTGGTTTTGTGCCAAACTATGGTAATTATTCATTTCAAAACATAACCTTAAGAACATTTGGTAAAAATTTTGAAAATTAGCAATGATAAAACGTACAATAGTGGCCGTCACCACAATTTGTAGTTTTTGTACTCACAAATTACCGTATGTTTCTTTATGGTTTTCATAGGTTATGGCTCATTTAGTAATCAAGGTTAGGAAACTCCAGTAGTAGAAATTGTAAGAGAGACATTCTGTATTGTGGTATGGATGTCTCTCAACCAATATATTACTTCCTCCTAAGTATATCTTGCAAAACAACCACAAGGACAATATTGGAGAGGTTAGGGCCCACATGGGGAACACTCATTTTTCCCCGAGATGGGTTGCATAGTATGGATGTAGATATATGACCCATGAACAAATGGCACTTTTAGAATCTGTATAAAGAACCCATGTACTGTGCAAAAACCAACCAATTTGGCTGGGATGTATGAATTGTGTAATATTTACATTTTAAGACTGTACTGTATGGTAGCAACAGCATGTGAATTGTAATTTTTATTTATCCTGTAGACCATAGTTCTCCAAATTACAAAGTTTTGATTTTCAATGGGTGAAGACCAACATAGTTTGGACAACTGAAAATTTTAATAGCACCCTATAATTTGACCTGTAACATCAACTAGATGGAGGGCACCCCTATGTCAAGCGTATATCATGTGATCATCACAATATCTCTCATTACAGCATCAAACAAACATTAATAACATGCATATTATTTAACTCACCCAAATACTTCATGAACACGATCTACAAAAATGCTACTTTTTGTTGACCATACATTTTGTCATTGGGAGAAAACTACAACAAAATTTAATATTATTTAACACGGGCACAATATTCATTGAAAACTTCAGGTAATCTTTATTACTTTCTTGTACACTTATTGTGACATATGTAATTTGCAGCACAATTCAAGAAAATTTTGAATTCAGCAGACAAACATAGCCTGCTGTATGAGTAAAATATTTTCTACCGCAAGTTACTTTTCTTTTTATACTTCATAAATATCTGAAAAGAACTTTTTTCACACTTGTAGGTTGTGCCAAATTCTTGTAACAAATGTTGTGCAAAATCTGTCTGTAATTAACATGAAGCTCTTCATGTAAACAGTGAGTGGCTTCCCTCATTTTGAAATTTCATAGGCAGTTCTTAAACTTACTTTTGTAACTTCAGTTTCCCAAACCTGTTTTCTTAAGATTTTTTTGATTGTTTGAAATATAGTCCATGTTTTAATTTTTCGTATTTATATGAACATACATTGTCACAGAATTGATAAAACCATGTGTTTTTCATAATGACGATGTGTATTATATTCCTTGAACACAGCAATAGCTTCATTACAGAACGCACACACTGTTTTGTTGTCTTTGTCTAAAACAGGGAATTTCATATCCCTTGTTTGACGGAATTAGGACTCTCAGTACTGGCTGATGTCTTTTCGGCTTCAACAGACATACTACAAAAGTACTCTGAACAAAGAATGTATACTTATCCTCAGTACAGAAATCATGAAATAAATCACTATAACAAGTCAAACTAGATGAACATAGTGATATTATAATAATAAAATTGTCCATACAAAACATATGAAATACCAAGGAACACACAAACATATAACATGGTAAGTCCAAAGTACCATACACATTTAAAATTCATTATTAAAGTAAAACACTAAATTTAGCACACTTCCATATTAATGCATTCAGGTTTCCATACAATGTATTGAATACAGAGAGAACAAATAGCATTGGAAATCCAAAGTATACATTTAACAATAAAATTACGAAAGGGAAAACACACTTCTGTTTGGATTACAAGCAAATTACAGAACAAACAACCTGTAAATTCAAAAGTATATATTAAAAAAAAAAAAAAAAAAAAAAAAAAAAAACAGAAGAAGAAATACAGCTTACAAAGGGGATGTACACATCTCTCGTAGATCTATGTGGTTTACATTTGCGTACAAATGTATATGCCATGGACAGAGAGAAATAATAATAATAACAAATTTAACATAATTATACTCTTTAACTTAAGAAGATGAGCTATTAAGAACTTATAGTTTTGTCTCAAGAAATGCAGTAACAAGACAAGAATAAAGACAGTGACTTAATAAAATTTGTTTTAGTTTTGTTCTCATTTTCTTTGGATTAATAATTGCCTTGAACTCTGCTGGGAGATGGTTATAGATTTTTATGCCCATATATTTAAGACAGTCAGAATATAATTTGGTGAAGAGTGCTATTATTCTTAGCTGAGTTTTGTTTCTAGTTTCATGTGTATGACAAACCAGATTTTTGTGAACAGTTCCTAAATGCTGAGCTACAAAATAAATCAGTTCCATTATATAGAGGCATGGAAGTGGCAGGATTTTTAATGCATGAAACAGTGGTTTAGTGAAAAAAATTGTTGCATATCATTTTAGTCAAGTTTAATGTTGTTCTTCAAAGTAGTTTCCTTCTGATTGCTCACACTTTTCCAGCACTTCTGCCATTGATGGTAACATTTGTTGAACTCATCTTCTGTAATATCCTCCAAGACCCTCGTCTCAGCTTTTTGGACATCTTGTGTTGTTTGAAAATGTCATCCCTTGACTGCAGTTTTGGCTCTTAGAAATAGAAAAAAGTTGCATGGAGAGGTATCTGGTGAATAAAGTGGCTGTGGTAGTGCTGATATTTATATCGAGGTTAAAAATTGCTGTACTGACAGAGCAGTATGGGATGGCGCATTATCGTGATGCATAATCCAATTATCAGCAATGCTGGTACAGACATGAAGAATTCTTGTACAAAGTCTTTCTAAAATTTCTTTGCAGTAATATTGTTGCGTTGAAATGGAAGCAGGCATGACTTCAAAGGTAGAGTTGTCAACTGAACACAGCACTTATACTGAAAGCAGGTTTATTGAAAACTGAAACATACACACAGCGCTGACTACCTCTTGGCCACAGTGCTTTGCTTTTTATATACAGACAGAATTTACCAGAAATTAGAAGAATAGTTAACATAAGAAACATGTAGAAATTACAAGTGAACATAAGAAACATGTAGAACATTCTGGAAATGTTAATTACAAAGAAATAAATTTTTGCCAGTGGATGGGATTGAACCAGTGACCTACAGTGCCACAGTTGGTGATGCTATCCTTTGCACCACACTGGCAGTTGAATAACTTGTGGTCTTGCTGCATTTCTCCCTGTCCTGGAAAAAAAAAAAAAAAAAAAAAAAAAAAAAAAACACAGCAACCCGCTGTTGGGTTCCTTTTGGAGACAGCTGCAATGTCCTGGGTCTTGACCTAGTCATGGGTCCTCTGTATGTCAGTTATGGAGAATACTTCCCTACTGCATGATTACCAAAGACAGAAGTACCTATCGTGCCTTCATTAGTATCATTAATGTCCTGAGAGCCCTTGAACAAGAAGCCATTTTCACCTATCTGCTTTTCAGGATTGTAGTAAGGCTTCATGTGGAGAACATGAAAAATGTCTCTTCATTTTTGTTGTTTCAATGACGGCTCATTATCCTCAACTTCATATGTGACTTTGAATTCATAGAGGCTGTCAGGTGTAATAAAAGCTGTCATTTCCCTGTCAGCTTCATCAACCTCAATTTGCCAGTAACCTTTCTGTATGTCCATAGTTGAGAAGTACATAGCTCCTTTCAAGCAGTCTAAGGTGTCATCAGTGTGCACCAATGGGTAGACATCTTTCTTTGAGATTTTGTTCACCCACCAATAATTGACACAGAGTGAGGACCACCGGAGATGACCAGGGACTCTCCGAAGGTTGAATAATGTCATTGTGCAACATCTTCTTCACTTCCTCCCGAATTAGTCATCTTTCAGCTGGTGACACTCTATACAAACGCTGGCTAATTGGTAGATGATCCCCAGTATTGATATGGTACCTTCTCTTGGGCTGTTTCATCTGACTTTTCTCCTGCTTGGGTGTAAATGCACCCAAAAATTGGTGTAGTATAGCTAACACCCGCTGGCATTGTTTCTTGGTCAGTCCGGACCCTATTGGCAGTTCCACGGTTGATTACTCCAGTCTGTACTAACAGGGGTTTTCATTGACATTGAGCTCACTGTCCTTGATTGGTTCAGCTATCCCAATACACATTTCTTTGGGGATAAGTTTTGACTGCTCATGACAATTAGTGATTCAAATCTCTTCTTGACCACCGGTAATGCTTATGATAGCTGCTGGTATATAAATTTCTTTTGTGAGCCTAATAAAGTTTTTACTATTGACAAGTACTTCACAGTTTAACCAGTCATCTGTGCTTGTGATTGGATCTCTTCTCATTGTCAACAGCAGGATCATCACATTGTCAACATCAAATAACTTCCCAGGATATTCTGTATTACATGTACCTGTCGGAAGGACTTCCTCAATTTGCAGCTCAGATCTCCACAGTCAATGATAGCTTGGGATGCTTGAAGGAAGTTCCGTCCAAGGATGACATTATGACTACATTTTGTTAAAAACGACAAATTCAAATGGCTGGGTCCTGTTGTTGATGGTTATTCTTGCAACACAAGTTCCTGCTGGCTGCACGTACTTTCCATTTGCAACCTTCAGCACAGTTGCCCCCATATCACAGAACATTGTCTTCTTTAGTGTGCGGCAGTAATTATCTGACAATACAGAGAAATAAGCTCCTGAATCAACCAGTGCCCGAACAGGTTGGCCATCGATTATAACGTCGATGAGATTTCCTGACATCTTAGCGACTTTAGTCCATGGAGGATTTTCATCTGTGGCAGCCTCACCTCCGTAGATGGTCACCTCGCTTAGTTTTCCTGGGTGTGGCATCTAGGGGAGTGGCTGGTACCTCTGTACGGTGATGGTGAATGCAGCGGCATGTCCGGGAGGGACCTCATCCAGGGAACGGTGATGGGCTTCTTTCCATAGGCTAACTGAACTCATCAGCAGGTTACTGCTTGGGGTAGAACTGCTTTGATGGCTGACATCTTGTGGCAAAATAATCGTTGAATACTTGCCTTATGTCTCAGCAATAGCGTGTATAGGTGTCTAGGGCACCCACAATGGAAACACACTGGTGAGTTGTCGTCTGACCTTCAGACGTCTGTTCTTCTGTGGGGCATCATAGTTGCTGGGGAAGTTGGTTGTAGCTGCATTGACCACAGCCGGTTGCAGCGTAAGTCATGTCGGGTGCGACTGGTGGGTCAGACATGTGCTAATGTTGGAAATACTGCTTCCTCAGTGGTGTCGGCTTCCTCATGATTTACAGGGCTTACATCCATGGCCATAATCTGATGCTCGCTTGGTCCAATAGTTCCAGCTGCCATAAACAGTTGTAATTCTTCTCTCACAATTTGCGACAGGCACATACAAAAGACACACATGTAGAATACTTTCAGCTATCGGCCATGTCCTTGTTCAGAAAATAGACTACTCATGCAATCACACAAGTACACAACACAGTCATACAACCATCACCTCTGGCTGCATGGTCATATGACTGTTGTGTGCTTGTGTGATTGCGTCAGTGTTCTATTTTGTGAAGAAGGCCATGGCCGATAGCTGAAAGTGTTGTATGTGTGTTTCTTTTGTATGCCCCTGTTGCAACTCATCACCACGTCTTTGCGGTGAGTTGTAAACTGTCCTTACTATATAATTAATTCCAACCTGGACTTTCCATTATTATATTCTCTCACAATTTGTCGTATAAGAGGAGCAAAGTCATGTTGGTCTTCCACAAAAGCCATAGGGACTACATTGGGGAGTCTGTCATATTACTTTTGTCCAACCCTCTTCAGTTGCATCTCTTCATTCCGCTGGCACCAGTTGATGAAATCTTCCGTCGTAGAGACGTATTTTATAAGAAGAGCATGGTATATTTCTTCTGCAATGCCCTTAACAGGTGTGTGATTTTGTTAGCCTCAGTCATATCCGGGTTAACTATGTTACATTGGGCCAAAACTTTCTGTATGTATGCCTGTGTCGGTTCACCATGTCGTTGGGCCCAAAGCTTGAGTTGTTCTTCCACCGAGCATATTTGTCACTGGCAGTCTCCAAACATCTCCTTAAGTTCTGTCTGGAACGTTTCCCAGTCATTCAGCTTCTCTTCGTTGTTTTCAAACCATTGCTGGGCTGTTCTGTCCAGATAGAAATAAACGTTGGCCAAGCACATTGTATGAGCCCACCTTTTATACTTGGTGGTTCGTTCGAACCCTTTTAGCCACTTGTTGGGGTCCTGTCCAGCATCTCCAGAGAACACTGACAGGTGTCTGATGTGCAGCTGGCTTACCGCTGGTTTCCTGTCCATGGGTCTTCTGATGATACGGACTTTCAGAAGGATGTACTGGGTATATCCCTTGTATTTCAGTTCTAGTCCATGTAAGCAACGGCTTTTACATTGTCTAATCAGAGCCACCATGATGCAGTTGTTGCACAGGATACTCGGCACCTCCTCTAAACAATGTCACATTGAAATGGAAGCAGGCTTGACTTCGAAGGCAGGGTTGTCAACTAAACAGAGCGCTTATACTGAAAGCAGGTTTATTGTGAACTGAAACATACACGCAGCACTGACTGCCTCTCGGCACAGACAAATATATACAGATGGGAAACCTCCGTAAGGGCCTGGTCCTATGCTCAGGGGTGCGGGGAGGGAGGGTTTCCAGCAGTTCCGTTAGATGTCCCATGATGAAGCTGCGGTCAGGAGCAGCTCTTTAATCTGGCTAGAGCAGGCACCTTCCTTCAAACAGCAGCAAGCCGGACACAGCCATGGCCTCGTGGCAGGCGGCACGAGCTCTCCCCCTCAGCCTCCCCTCCACGCTACCCTCTGACATGCGAGAGGCACCCTAAGCCAGGGAACCACCTGACACCTGCTAGCATCTTACGGAACTACGAGGGGAGCGTAGGACAGTGGTTTAGGGGGGGCTTCTCCTCTGTATATGTTACTCTGTGCTCTCAGGCAGAGTACTCTGCTATTTATACAGTGACAGAGTGTACCAAGAATTAGAAGAGTAGTTAACATAAGAAACTACAAGTGAACATAGGAAACAAGTAGCAGATGTTGTGTTTAGTCTTCGTCTTTGACTGGTGTATTTCAAAACAAGTCAGAGACTGTTACTAAAGGTCGTTATCAGTCAGTCCAGTGCCAGCTGTCACCAGTGCCACATCATAAATAGCGCTAAGAATCTTAATTTAATTTGCCAGTCTAGTTCATTTTCGTTAGTACTTCTGTTTTAAGAGGTTTATTCCCACGTACTTGGCAGATTTCGTTTGTACTACTGTTTTAATAGATTATTCTATAGTATTTGATAAATACCGTTGTGTTTTTAATCTTTGTCTTTGACTGGTGTATTTCAAAACAAGTCAGAGACCGTTACTAAAGCTCGTTATCAGTCAGTCCAGTGCCAGCTGTCACCAGTGCCACATCGTAAACAGCGCTAATTATCTTAATTTAATTTGTGTCAAATTTAATTTGCCAGTCTAGTTCATTTTCGTTAGTACTTCTGTTTTAAGAGTTTTATTCCCACGTACTTGGTAGATTTCGTTTGTACTACTGTTTTAATAGTTTATTCTATCGTATTTGATAAATACCGTTGTGTTTAGTCTTCGTCTTTGACTGGTGTATTTCAAAACATTTCAGAGGCCGCTACGAAAGCTCGTTATCAGTAAGTCTAGTGCCAGCTGCCACCAGTGCCACATCGTAAACAGCGCTAAGCTTATTTTCTTGCACGTTTGATAACGGTGTATTCCACAGATATTCTTGTTTATTTTGAAAACTGCCAGATTCAGTTTTGTTGATTTGACAGTGTAGTTACCACTGACCACAGTTCAGTCAGCAGCCAGCTGCCTTTATTAGAGTACTAGGCTACTTAAAAGTTGATTATTTAGTTTTCTACTTTCTGCAGTTAATTGTATCAATAGGATGGACAGGAAGTGTGCCTGCTGTGTGCAGACGCAGGAGGAGTTGACTGCAGTTCGCGAACAGCTGAGCGTGCTGTTGGATTTGGTCAGCCGTCTTCAGGCTGCTGTCTCGGGGTACAGCGATGGTGGGGAGTCTGGTGCGTCGAATGGGACATCTCTGGTGTCTCATGCTTCCCTCTCTGTCCCTGCTACCAAGGGAGTGGTGGGTTGTACGGCGTTCGTGTCGCTCGAGGCGGAGGCAAATGTGGAGGCTGGACGTCCGTCCGCGCCCGTTCGTCCTGTGAGTGAACGTGTGGCCACTCCTTCAGCAGGGTCCAAGCAGGTGCATGGGGGGGGAGGGGATTATTAGTTATTGGGAGCTCCAATGTTAGGTACGTGATGGAGCCCTTAGGCAGATAGCATTGAGATCCGGAAGGAATTCCAATGTGCACTTGGTGTGCCTGCTGGGGGGCCTCATCTGAGATGTGGAGGTGGCCTTGCCGGCGGCTATCAAGAGTGCGGGGTGCAGTCGACTGCAAGTTGTAGCTCACGTCGGCACCAGTGACACTTGTCGCTTGGGTTCTGAGGACATCCTCAGGTCCTACGAGTGGCTGGTGGAATTGGTGAAGGCTGCTGCCTTCGCACGCGGGGTGCAAGCAGAGCTGTTGATTTGTAGCATTGTTTCCAGGGTTGATCGAGGTCCTTTGGTTCGGAGCCGAGTGGAGGGTCTGAAACAGAGGCTTCGCCAACTCTGTAACAGTCATGGCTGCAGATTTTTGGATGTGTGTTATCGGGTGGGGAATTGTAGGGTGCCCCTAGATAGCTCAGGTGTGCACTACACTAAGGAAGCGGCTACTCGGGTAGCAGAGTACTTGTGGAGTGCACATGGGGTTTTTTAGGCTAGGCGCTAAGTCTGATGAGCACTTGCCTGTCAGCATTCAAAAAGCAAATTCAGGCCACATTCGGAACAAAAGTTCGAACATCAAAATATTAGCCGCGAACTTACAAAGTATTAGAAACAAAGTTCCCGAATTTGCCGCACTGCATGGAAGTTATTGTGCTCAGGTAGTTTTAGGCACCGAAAGCTGGCTAAATTATGATGTGGCAAGATCAGAAATATTTAGCTAAGCGTGAAGTGTATATCGGAAAGATAGATCGGATACAACTGGAGGAGGAGTGTTCATCGCTGTGGACAAAGATATTGTTTCTACTGAGATCGAGGTTGAAAGTAACTGTGAAGTTATCTGGGCATGTATAACAGGTCTAAAAGAAGTAAAGTTAATAGTTGGGTGTTTTTACCGACGCCCCCCCCCCCCCCCCCCCCCCCCAGTGCTGCTGTAGCAGTTTTAGAATCATTCAAAGAAACTCTACACCAGGTAGTGCATAGGTATCCAGCCCATGTAATATTAGTCGGAGGAGACTTCAACCTTAAGAGTATAGATTGGGACCTCATTAGTTACATTTCAGGCAGTACAGACAAGCAGTCTTGCAAGTTACTTTTGGACACATTCTCCGAAAACTATCTTGAGCAGTTGAACCGGCAACCCACGCGCAATGGAAATATTTTAGACCTTATAGCCACAAACAGGCCTGACCTTATTAACAATGTCTGTGTAGAGACAGGAATTAGTGATCATAATCAAATCAAGAAGGCTAGGAGTGTGTTTTTGTAGGTAAGAGCCAAAAAGCAAATGTTACGATCGCACTTAGAAAATGAATGGGCATTGTTTAATTCCGGGAATATGGATGTAGAGGAATTGTGGACTAAATTTAAGTGCATTGTTAATAAAGGGTTAGAGAAATATGTGCCAGTAAAGACGATTAAGGATGGAAAAGATCCACCATGGTATAATAATAATAATGTTAGAAAGCTGCTGAGAAAGCAAAGGCTGTTGCACTCTCGATTCAAAAAAGAACACGCAAATGATGACAGGCAAAAGTTAGTAGAGATTCTTGCGTCTATAAAAAGATCGATGTGCGAAGCATACAATAATTATCACAGCCATATCTTAGCAATAGATCTTTCCGAGAACCCGAAAAAATTCTGGTCCTATGTAAAATTGATAAGCGGGTCAAAGCCCACTGTCCAGTCACTCTTTGATCATTCTGGGGCAGTAATAGAAGAAAGCAAACGGAAAGCTGAAGTTCTAAATTTAACCTTTAAGAAATTTTTCACGCAGGAGGACCGCACAAATGTACCATCATTTGAGCAACATACTAATTCTGAAATGGGGGAAATAGCAATAGGTATTTCCAGTGTAGAGAAGCAGCTGAGAGAGCTAAATATGAAATAGTCTGCTGGTCCGGATGGAATACCAGTTGGGTTTTACAAAGACTATTCTGCGGCATTGGCCCCCTACTTGGCTTGCATTTATCGCGTATCTTTAATTCAGCGCAAAGTTCCTAGTGATTGGAAAAAAGTACAGGTAACTCTCATTTATAAGAAAGGAAAGAGAACTGACCCACACAATTACAGGCCAATATTGTTGACAGCAGTTTCATGTGGAATTTTAGAGCATATTCTCAGTTCGAATGTAGTAAATTTCCTTGAAACGGAAAAGCTTCTTTCCATTAATCAGCATGGATTTAGGAAACATCGTTCATGTGAAACTCAGCTTGCCATTTTCTCACATGACATCTTGTGAGCCAAGGATGAAGGGCAACAGGCGGATTGTGTTTTTCTCGACTTCAAAAAAGCGTTCGACCCTGTGCCACACTGCAGACTGCTAACGAAGATACGAGCTTATGGAATAGGTTCACAGATTTGTGACTGGCTGGAAGACTCCCTAAGTAATAGAACACAGTACATTGTTCTCGATGGCGAGTGTTCATCAGAGATGAGTGTATCGTCAGGTGTGCCTCAGGGGAGTGTGATAGGACCGCTATTATTTTCTACCTATATAAATGATCTGATGGACAGAGTAAGTTGTAATTTGCGGCTATTTGCTGATGATGCTGTGGTGTATGGGAGGGTGTCATCTGTAACTGACTGTAATAGCATACAGGATGACTTAGACAAAATTTCTAGATGGTGCGAAGAATGGCAGCTAGCTCTCAATGTGGAAAAATGTAAGGTGATGCACATGAGTAGAAAAAACAATCTCATAATGTTCGAATACAGCATTAGTAGTGAACTTCTTGATGCTGTCACGTCATTCAAATATCTAGGCGTAACATTGCAGAGCGATATGAAATGGAATGAGCATGTAAGGACAGTTGTGAGTAAGGCAGACAGCCGACTTCGGTTTATTGGGAGAATTTTGGGAAGATGTACTTCACCTGTAAAGGAGACCGCGTATAAAATGCTTGTACGACCACGTCTTGAGTATTGCTCAAGTATTTGGGACCCGCAGCAGATCGGTTTGAAGGAAGACATAGAGGCGGTTCAGAGGCGAACAGCTAGATTTGTTACCGGTAGGTTCGACCAATGCGCGAGTGTCACGGAAATGCTCCGGCAACTCAATTGGGGATCGCTGGAAGAAAGACGACGTTCTTTTCGTGAATTTCTGTTAAGTAAATTTAGAGGGCCGGAATTTGAAGCTGAGTGTAGTACAATCTTGCTGCCGCCTACTTACATTTCGCGTAAAGATCACAAACACAATATAAAAGAAATTAGGGCTCATACGGAGGCATATAGGCATTCTTTTTTTCCTCGTTCTATTTGGGAGTGGAATAGGAAAGGAAATGCCCAGTAGTGGTACAGTGTACCCTCCGCCATGCACCTTACGCTGAATTGCAAAGTATGTATGTAGATGTAGATGTAGAAGATTCTGGAAATGATAAATACAATGAAATAAATTTCTGCTGGTGGACGGGATTGAACCAGTGACCTTCAGCACTGCAATTGGTGATGCTATCCATTGCACTACAATGGCAGTCGGATAACTTGTGGTCTTGTGGCAACATTGGTTAACTGTTTGTCCAGGACACATCCATTCTTTAAGAACAATTCCCTTAGAATCAAAGAAGCACACAAGCATGCATTTCACTCTTGACTTTGGCATGTGAGCTTTCTTTGGTCTGGGTGATCCCTTTGAGCACCATTGCAAACTTTGGCATTTTGTCTCTGGATCGTACTAGGGGGAAAAAAACCACTTTCATCACCAGTGATAACACAGCTCAACAATTCTGGATTGATTTCTGTTTGCTCTAACAGATTAGCTGCCACATTTTGCCGTATTTCTCGCTGTGGTGCTGTGTGATTTTTGGAGACCATTTCTGCGCAAATCTTTCTCATACCCGATCTTCTGTTATTATTGGACGAACCATTTCATGATTGATGTTCAGTTCTTCTGCAATAATTTTCATGGATAATCTTCAATCAGATCTCACGAATTCACATAACCTGGCCAAGTTGACATCCGTCAATGAGGTTGATGGTCGTCCACTGCACTCTACATCTTCAACATTCATTCTGCCTGCACGAAACATTTTATGACAATGAAAAACTTGAGCTTTTGATATAACCTCATCTCCAAAGGCCTTCTGGAGCTTACCATAAGTTGTTGTTGTGTTTTCACCCAATATAATGCAAAAAGAAATATCATACCATTGCATGCGGTTCCATTTCTGTGACAAGAGACAGAAACACATGTTAACTTATTAGAGCACAACTCACAACTGAGCAGTTGCATCAATGTGCCACTTGGACTAGAAGAACCTTATTGACCAAGTTCAAAGATATTGTGCCTATTCAAGCCTGCAGGTTGTCACATTTTGCAAAGAAAATAACTCTCATTACTTTATTGTCACACCTCGTAATTCTGGCTACTTGTTTTTGTAATTTGATAACTGTATTGAATTCTGAATTATTTCCCCAGGAAATTTCCCCATACCTCATAATTGATTCTCAGAGCATGATATACGAGCTTAAAAGTGTCAATTTTAGTTGAATCTTTTATTTATCTAAGTAGGTAGTACATTTTGCTGAGTTTCTTTGCCATTACCTCTACAAGTAGTTTCCAACTTAGTGTACTATTGAGGGTTAGTCCAAGGAATCTGGTGTCCTGTACACTGATAATTTCATCTTTATGTCAGCAATGAATGGGTTACATTCTGCCTTGTCTGAAAGCCCATACCTACAGCTTTTTGAGTGTTTATTAGCAATATTTTTGCGTCAAACCAAGATTTCAGTTGATTGGTTGTTTCATTGACTGCCTGTTGAAGTGTATCTTCCCTACTGGTAATTAAAATATTTGTATCATCAGCATACAAACGAGAATTAGCATTAGGAATATTTTTCTGGAAGGTCATTGATGACAATGTGAAAAGGATTGCCCAAGAACAGACCCTTGTGGAACACCACATATTTTATTTAGGGTATCTGACCTGCGGTGGGTAGATTCTTTGGGTTTTTTGATTTCTACATATTGTCTCCTTTCACTTCAGTACCTATGGAACCAGCTGTGGACAGCACTCCTGATTCCAAATTTCTCCAGTTTTGTGAGGAGCAACTTCTGATTGACCATGTTGGAGGCTTTGGATTGGTCAAGGAAATATGAACAACATGCTGTTTATGATCAATTAGACTTGAGCTCTTCTTAAAAAAACTCTCTAAAAACCGTGTTGAGAAGATGATAGAATGTTGTTGAAGTTTAGAAATCTTTCTAATCTTATGGAAACACAGTATTCAAAGAGTTTTGAAAATTCAGATAATATTGAAATAGCCCTATAATTTTCCATAGCAGTTTTCTCTCCTTTCTTGCACAGTGGTATTTTTTTAGAAATTTTTAACAGGTCAGGAAAAATTCCCTCCTGGAATGAGGTGTTAATGATGTTAGATAGAGGCCCACAGATGAAATTGGAACATTTTGCAAGTAAAAAACAAGGTATCATATCATGGCTAGCAGAGGGATTTATTATTATTATTATTATTTTAATGATATCCTCTATTTGGAAAGGAGCACAAGGAGTTGTTGGAATGAGAAAAAAGGAATTCAAAGGAATATTGTTTTTTTAGCCGGAGGTAGTAGTGTTTGAAATTATGACTAATACATTTTTTTGTAATTTATGAAAAATATTTGTTAAAAACATTCACAATTTTATGTATATTTTCTATATTTTGGCCTTCTATGTTCAATTTATCGTGTGTGGTACTCTTTCTACTAGCCTTGTCATTTATCATACCCCATACTGCCTTACATTTGTTAGAGGAGTTCCTAATGAGGTTATCATTGGGAGCCTTTTTTGCTGCTTTAATCACTCTTTTATAAGTACTTTTGTATTTTTTTAAAGTATGATTTGAGTTCTTCTGACATGCCACTGGTCAATTTGCTAGCTCTGTGCGGTAGCATTATTTTGATTGAGAATGTTTTTATGCCATTTGTGATCCAAGAATTTTTCTTTTTGTGTGTCATGCTTTTTTTTCTGGAAAATGGAAATTGAAGTGGTACCGGAATAACTGCATTAGGTTTTCAAATTTTTAATCTACTTTTTTGTATCATACACACTTTTCCAGTCTTCTTTCCTAAAAGAATATATAAAATTATTTAAATTGCTGTCATTAGAGTTTCTTCATTTTATAGTTCCTTTTTTAGATGGAGATATGCAAGGTTTGGTGATTGCAATTGATAACAAGTGCAGTGCAATCTGAGAAGCCAGCTTTCCAGACCTTTACAGAACAGCCTAAGTTAGTTGCAACCTGATCAGGATAACTTGTTAGCCTTGTTGGACACATAACTTTTATATTCAAGTTGAAAGACAACATTAAGTTCACAAACTGTCCCTTTTGGAGAGATTCTTCAAGAAAATAAAAGTTAAGATCTCCACATATAACAACATTTTTGGAATGCTTTTGATATGTATACAAATGATCACTAGATGGAGGGATATCCAGAACAGTTCACTACCTAACTCTGTGATGAATAGAACCCAAGATATGGGTCCCTGAAAATCTGCAATTTCACATGCAACATTTTCAAACTTATTACTATCTCACTTCACAAGGGACTATATTTTCAATCATGTGATCTTTGTACAATGTGTTATCTCTTTAATAAATTTGGCTGTGATATCTCCAGTCCACCTTGATGTTGCATTTTGGATGGCAGCAGCATACTTATCTGGCTTTTCAGCCAATAATCTACCATATTGTGTGAAGGGGGTAATTGGAAGCAATTGACAATGCAGAAGAGTGTATTTTAATTTACTATGTGTCTTGTGGTGCATTTACAGATTAAATGATGGGCTTAATCATGACTAAACTGAAGGTTAGCACACTTCTTATATCCATATCACAAAATTAAGAATTTTTATGTTCATTCATCATTAACATTGATGATAAATCTTTTCAAACCTAATACAAGAGTTTACATATTTATTGTTAACGACAATGTTGTTGCGAAACACTTAGAATTCTTACTTAATAACACACACAGTAATTATATTAGTCTTTTTTCTTATTTTTACAACTTCTCATTAGTCTTATTATGGTACAAAAATTCAGTTAACTATATGTAAGAGAGCCTTACCATAAACAAGAAGTACTACCATGATTGTAATAAAACCTAATGTGGTAATTTTTTATTAAAAATCTAGCATTGTGTGTGTAAATTATCTTTAAACATTGAGACCAGTATCATATCTGTTCTTAGGGCTTCCATCAGTCTGGAAAATGCAGTATGAATCTAAGTACAGTGGTGTTATTGGATCTGTAACAGGACTTTATAAGGATTATGGATTCAAAATATTTTACAAAGGTTACCGCTGTACAATCTACCGGTATGTGTGTAAAATTTAGCACTAATATAGTCATACAGACCAAAAGAAATTTTGTAATCTAATAACTGGATGCATTACAGTATTTACATAAAGTAGCTTATCATGAACCATTGATAGTGCCAGTGCAGATTTGTGTGATGATGATGGGTAAACACTCCATTCAGTCTTTCAACCAATCAGTCTCTTGTAGGTTTTATTTTTTAAACTTAGTTACTTTCAACTGTTGATGAGTAAGGAGGGCCCATTTCTCGGTTCATCGTTATCACCATATTCTCCTGTGTTAAGTCTCAGACCAGTCTTATTTTACAGTTGACTTTGGTTGAAAGGAAATATCAAAATCTACTAATACTATCAAACATCAAATCCATTTTCTTTGTTTTTAAATACTGATATTGGCATACATATTGCAGTTGACTAGTAGTTAGAAGTAGATGCATTTAAATTAACCCAAGTTCACTCATCATAAGACAGAAAATATATGTGCCCTATTACATCAGCTTTTCTTTGTTTTTTCTTCTTCTTATTATAAAATTCTTAATTGCTTTGGCTATTCCTTGTGCAGCATGAACCATCAAGTGGGGAAAAAGAAAAAAAGAAAACACCCACAGTAGATGAAGATGTTTTATTGTCTTCACATGGTGGATGCATGTGTATAGTTGTCTGAGTGATTGTCTGAATGTATGTGTTTCTTTTTCTGATGAAGGCCATGGCCAAAAATTTAAGTTGTGTGAATGTGATTACCTATTTTCGTGTCTGTCAGCAGCTCAGCAAGCCACTTTATGGTGAGTTGTTATCTATCCTCCATTACTGACATTATTATCATCATGGTAACATATATTTGCTGTTCCTTTTGTACAGGATACAAGAATGTTAAGATCATTCTGCTTATGTATCATATAATTGCATAACTGAATAACCATTTATTATTTATGAACCTAATACAATATGTATAAAACTCTGTATTTTAAAATTAATGTTAAAAGCTTTGTCTTACAGATGTTTATGATTAGAGAGAAAACAGCTATTCCTGCTTTTCAGTGTTAAGACGGTGATATTTCACTTTTTTTTCCTTCTGGTGATATTAATTTACATTTGTACAATATGACCAATAATTGACTAACTCACTCTACACTGCATTAAATAATCTCTGTAGCAAAAGTACAAATAAGTAAGTACTTCATTGACTCCAAAATGAAACTTTCACTCTGCAGTGAAGTGTGCATTTATATGAAACTTCCTGACAGATTAAAATTGTGTGCCAGAACCAGGATTTGAACCTGGGAACTTTGCCTTTTGTGGACAAACTCTCTACCACATTTGCCCCTGAAAGGAAAAGGTTCCAGGTTCAAATCCTGGTACCAACTCACAATTTTAATCTGCCAGGGAGTTTCACTCCATTGACTTATTTTAAGAAAAATATAGTCTCAATCTGATTCATCATATAAACACAGCTGCCATCTCTTATGGCACCAGTGTAGAGCACAACAAAAGGTTGAAGGAACTTGTCTCTATATCTCTGAACTGTTAAAACACCATTCTGAACTACATAGAAGTCTGTGTATCCCCCAATACTGATCCCTGCCCACACCATTTGTCTACCACCATAATATGGTGATATTTCCTGCACATAAGCAGGATTGTTCAGATTCCATATTCTCTCCAGATGAAGGAACAATGATTGTTAGGCTGAACACAAAATCTTGTCTCATCTTTAAACAGAACCTTGTGCCATTCGATAAGACCCCAATCCTGCTGTTCCTCCAAGCAGTTTCTGTGGCACACACACCATAGTTTTCCGTGTGTGGAACTCAAACTCTAAAGGGGATTTCAGACAGTTTATGTTGATATTGCATGTCCTGTTGCTGACCTGGAGGGTGCATTGCAGCTGAGTTGCATTCAGCCTCCTGTTGCGGTGGGCTGTTAACCAGCAGTCAGTCATCTCTTGCTGATGTTACCCATGGACGACCTTGGCATTGCATTTTTTTTAAAAATGTTTCTCTTTGTCTGAAATTGGATCCAGGTCCTGGAAATTACTCTTTGAGACACTCCAATAGCTGAAGCCACCTCCCTCTCTGTCTGTCCTGCTTCCAACCTTTCTCTGGCTCCACTTACCATAGCTTTGAGTAAGTCTTGTTGTTGATGCATTGCTAACTACAATGTCTGAACCCAACTGCATGTGTAATTCATTTTGTAAACACAAGTCAACACCTATCCCCTCTGCAGCAACTTTCTGTTATTACCACTATATCAGTAAGTTGTCTCCACTCTGTAGAACTGACAGAAAGATGTCAAACCATTTTAGTTCATTCTGCTGATGACAGTACTTCAGAATCTAGACATCTCTACTGGTCCCATAACTGTTTTGACCAGTGTTTCTTTGAGAGAACAGGGAGGTATCACTTTATTTATTTTATTTTTATTTATTTTATTCTGAAATTTTTGAGTTGCATAAATTATACTCTAGATGTTAGACAGACTTTTGCTTATTTAATCATGGATTTTGTACCTTTTTCTACAGAGACGTTTTTTCATCTGGTATATACACAGCAGTATATGAAGCATTAAGTGCCACAACTACTTCTCATCATAAATCTGTATCAAACATAGTCTTCGCAGGTGGAATGGCAGGTAATACTTTTACTATTTTGTATTGTTGATAAATGAGATAAATTGAATAATTATTTTAATTGAAATATTACAACTAGGGATAAAATGCAATGATTTATGAAGCCATATTGAAAACTAGAAGTAAGGCCAGAACTTTAAATGAGTACAACTGAACAGCTTAGTCATAAACTAGAACATGCATGGCCAAACACCTTCCCCACGGGTGTGGGCTCACTTGCCATACCTGCACCGTGCCCTCGCCATGCCTGCACACCCGCCTGCGGGCACTGTGCGCAGTGCCGTGTGGGGCAGAGTGGCGAGCAGGAACAGGAAGTACACTGTAGTTCACCTACCCGGCTGTGACTGTGTATCACTAGTGTCGGTAACAGAGCGAGAGAGGTAGCTGCGGAAAGAGTGAGACCACACAGCACTACTCTGTACTGGTCTGTCCCGTGGTCTGATCCAACATAAACAAAGTAACAGAGGCAGCACAGCTCTGTTATGTGCCCAAAGAATGGTAAAACAAGCATACCATTTATTACAGAATGAAACTTTCACTCTGCAGTGAAGTGTGCGCTGATATGAAACTTCCTGGCAGATTAAAATTGTGTGCTGGAACCGGAACGCGAACCTGGGACCTTTGCCTTTCACGGGCAAGCACTCTACCACTGAGCTATCCCGACTTGACTCACGGTGCCACCCCACAACTTCAATTCTGTCAGTACCTCACCTCCTACAGAAGTTGTGGGGCGGCACCGTGAGTTGTGTCGAGATAGCTCAGTGGTAAAGCGCTTGCCAGTGAAAGGCAAAGGTCCAAGGTTTGCATTCCGGTTTCAGCACACAATTTTAATCTGCCAGGAAGTTTCAAACCAGTTATTGTTTAGGTAACAATTAGTGTTTGTACGGCAGAATAACTATGTGAAGCTTTAGAAAATATTCAGAACACGAATAAAAATAAAAAAATAAAGAAAGAAAAATTAGTAAATTTGTGACTGAAATTTGATTCTATTAGTATCGTACATGCACACTAGCCTTATATACAGTAGGCTTCTTCTGAAAAATATGCTTCTTACATTATTATTATCTAATACTTTCCTGTGTATTTTATTATTTCTATGTTTGTAGGCATAACATGTCTTATTGGCATTAGATTACTGTACTTCATTATCTGTACTTAATACTTCATATTGTATTATATATTCCAATGACGCAACCAATATCATTGTACAATGATCTATGGTGAATAAAATTCTTGATTCTTGATTCTTGTTGCTAGCACTGTGTTTAATTTAAAACATGGTGCTCAGTAAAGATGCTGATCAGTATTTCAAATGCATGTTTCTATGGGGAATTACACTTTGTTCATTGTTACTGATGGTCAGGTGGCAGTTACCTGAGACGTTTTTCTTTAAAATAAAAAATTAAAAAGCTTTTGGTCAGATGGCAGTTACCTGATGGTTATATTTTTTATTTAATCTATTTTTTTTATTGAAAACATTGATTGTGGTGATGACATAAGCCTAGCAGTGAAAAGCAGCTTACCCATGTGAAAATGGCATCAATTTTGATGTTCATTTTGAGTTTTGGTCAATGTTGTCATATCTTAATAACTTGTCATTACTTTCACAATACAAACTGATCCATTTACATTCGTGCATCCCTCTACCTAACCCCATGTTTTAATTAAAAATACTAATCATTTGAAACACTTATCAATTGTAATGGAAATTAGTATTGTGAAAATTTAATATGTCATTTCTGGTGCCATTTGTAATGACGCTTTGTTTACAAAATGTAAAATGAAAACTAATTTCTTATTGGCTGCCTGAATGACACTCCTGATTGGCTGCCTTCACTTGCCATGGTCAAAGCCATCAGATGATATCCTCAACTACACCAATCTGCTTCGCCAGTACAACTTGTTTTCTGTCATGTATACAAAGTTGTATATTATGCTCTTCTTAATTTATTATATTAGTAACAGTTTTAAATTTCCTAAAATTTAATAAGAAGATTCAAATAATTTTTAATTGTTCAATACAGTTGGCCATGTGGTAGGTTTATGAAAATAAAGTATTTCTGATTGATTTTAGGTATGCTGTCTTGGATCAGTATTATACCACTTGATGTGATAAAATCAAGACTGCAGGCAGACAATCCTGACAATCCAAAATACAAAAGTCTAATGGATTGTTTCATCAAGAGTTACCAAAGTGATGGCTTGAAAGTATTTTTCAGAGGGTCCTGTATGACAATTATAAGGGCATTTCCTGTCAATGGTGCCACATTTCTAGGGCTAGAGAAAAGCTTACAATTTTACCAGAAGCATTTACCATGAACAATAAATGTGTAATCGATATCCTTATGTCAGTTAATGGAAACATTTACGTTTGATTAAAAATTACCACACAATATTAATGGAGAATATTTTGAATGAACAAAATTAGTTGTGTACCACACTTATTTATTTCTGCATAACATGGAAACTAGCACAATGAAAATAGACTGTGTATCACCATAATTAAATTCACCATCATTTGATAACTGTATCATGATGTATTCTGAACTCATTTCTTTATGATACTACATTTTGTACATATCCAGTTCTACAAGATCAGCTTTAGTAGATATTTTTTTAAAGATATTTGGACAATGATACCTAATGTGTGAATCTGTTTGTATGTATGTTATATTTGTCCTGTAATTTTATTAATGTTGATTGTGAAAAAAATGATGCCCCAAACTGTGTATTTATAACAGAAATAATAATAATTTATACAGTCCCAGTAATATATGAGTATTAGGTAAATCAAATTCACAAAATTTTATTGGTTTGTTTTTCTTTTTTTTTAATGGGAGACCTGTGGTGTTAATGCATTTTAGTTTAATACATTTTATATGTATCTACTTTCTAATTTTTTCATGGCATCTGAAAATAGGAGACTTTAGCTCTAGAAACTTACAAAAAAAATTGAGTTTTAAAGAAAATGCTGTATCTGTATTTTTCACCATTCCATAGAGCATTCAAAACAATGTAAATCTTGTAGAACTAATGAACTAATAGTTTCCGCTTGAGAGCATTGTCACAATGTATATGCATGAAAGTGTGACTACAATGTGTGTTTTAATCAACAACATGTAGACAAGGAATTAATGTAGCATTAGTATCTATCTGAAGTGTATGTCATGTTACCAAATGCATCCATACAGGATCAACCTGCAGTTATTCTTTTCTGGTCCACTGAATGACAAACACTGGCAAACATTCATTGGTGATTTGAGAATGTGTATGGGGCAGCATTTCTGATGAAAGCCACTGTTTTGGAAATGTGCCCCAAGTTCTGTGCCATTCATTAATAATATAAGTCCCGTGTTGCAGGTGTATTGCAGAAGTTACACCAACTCATGTGGGAAAACAGCCAATCTCCCCCGTCCCCATATTCTTAATCTCTCTCTCTC
This sequence comes from Locusta migratoria, assembly GCA_026315105.1. Lineage (NCBI taxonomy): Eukaryota > Metazoa > Arthropoda > Insecta > Orthoptera > Acrididae > Locusta > Locusta migratoria. The sequence goes on from CM048744.1 coordinate 299,514,468, forward strand.
TGCAATCATCATATCATCAGTCCATTAACAAAGGCCTTAAAGGGTCAACAATTTCTGTTGGATGTAGATGACCAGCAGGCAGTTAGGACTTCTTCACACAGAAGGACCATAGTCTATGAGGAGAGGTCTGGACACCAATCTTCTTTATGGAATCCCCATATTGGGGCTAGAGCAGACAATGCAGTGCAATATTGTTAGGAAAGGGAACAGCTGCTTTCAGAAATTATTGTCAATTTTAAACTCGTCTTTGTACCATTTGACTTCTAAATTGTCATTGTAAGTTTAGAAATAAAATGCCAATTATTCATAAGGCCAATATTCCTCATTTAGTTTCACCAGGGAAGATCACAGGTGGGCTTCACTGATTTGGGCAAACTGTGTGAGAAGAACCAGATAGATTAACCTTTTAAATCCTCCAAATATCTTGTCTGAGAGGGTCATAGGAATCTAGGAAGTTCCATCAAAAGATTTCCAACTACAGTAAAACTATATGTAAATTACATGCTGTTTTAAATAGGTGTTTTACTGATGTTGTTGTAGTGCAGTGGATAGGTTGGAAGGAATCTGAATGTTACAGCCTGGGTTTGAATCCCACTACTTCCAAATATTATTTAAAAATTTTAAAAATATTATTTTCAATCAAAACTTCACCAAATTATGAAAATTAACAGTTTAAATGTGGAACATAATGTAAAGTAATATTTACTAAACTGAATACATCTATGTTACATATATAAATGGATTTTTTAAAAAGAAATTTAAATTTCATAATTAAAAATTTTACTTTCGCAGGAGAATTATAAAATGCAAAAAATTAGAAAGTTTTGGGAATCGAATAACCCAAGCCACATAGTTGCTTACCCACTGCACTATGCCAACATCTGCAGCTGTTGGCCTGTCTGGTGGAACTCTTCTATTTGTTGTCACTTCGCTACTTCACTAACTTATGTTTTGATAATGTTGTTGTGATCCTCAGTCCGCAGACTGGTTTGATGCAGCTCTCCACAGTACCCTGTCCTGTGCTAGTCTCTTCATCTGAGAATACGTTTCTGCAATCTACATCCTTTTGAATCTGTTTACCATATTCATCCCTTGGTCTCCCTCTACGACTTTTACACCAGACGCTTCCTTCTAATGCTAAGTTGACAATTTCTTGATGTCTCAGAATGTGTCCAACCAATCTGTCCCTTCTCTTAGTCAGGATATGCCAGAAACTCCTTTTCTCCCCGATTAGGTTAAGCACCTACTCATTAGTTACGTCATCTACCCATCTAATTTTCATCATTCATCTGTAGCACCACATTTCAAAAGCTTCTATCATCTTTTTATCTGATCTCTTTATTGTCCACATTTCACTCCCATACAATGCTACACTCCAGACAAATGCTTTCAGAAAGGACTTCCTAATATTGAAATTAATATTGGATGTTAACAAGTTTTGCTTCTTTAGGAATGCTTTTCTTCTCATAGCCATTTTGCATTTTATATCTTCTTTACTTCGGCCATCAGAAGTTATCTTGCTATCCAAATAACAAAATTCATCTACTACTTTTAATGTCTCATTACCTAATCTAATTCCTTCAGCATCGCCTGATTTTCTGACATTGCATTCCATCACCTTCGTTTTACTCTTGTTAATGTTCATTTTATATCTTCCTTTCAAGAAACTGTCCATTCCATTCAATTGTTCTTCCAGATCTTTTGTGGTCTCTGGCAGAATTACTACGTCATCAGCAAACCGCAATGTTTTTATTTCTTCTCCCTGCACTTTAATGCCCTCTCCAAATTTCTCCTTCCATTCCTTCACTGCCTGCTCAATGTACAGATTGAACACCATTGGGGAAAGGCTAATAATGGGCACACAGCCAGTCATGTAGTGAAGAAAATCTCCAACCTGGCTGGGAATCGAGGCAGAGCCCTATCTGTAGCTTGTATTGTGGGCTTTCTATGACAATATTATTACACTAAAATAACTGGAAGGCAGTTATGGCTTACCTAATATTTTAAATGCAAACACAACCCACAGCCTTTTGTTCCAAATATATTTTGTTAATGAAAAGCCCTCCTTTTCCATTCAGTGCTGGACATGTTTTTTTGGTTGTATCTATAGTCATATCATACATTGTAATGAGAATGAGTATGGTCACATTCTCTGTAGCCTGTTATTTCATTGTAATTTTACATTCACTGCTTCAAGCTATTTTCTAATGACAAACATTGCACAAATACAGTGTGCTACATTTTTTTATGAGAACCCACAACTTTGTATTCAGTTACTTTATTTTATCATCACCACAGTTGTTTTTATTAAAACCTGTTCTTTGTTACTAGTTTCGGCCTTTTAGCTGCCCATTATTAAATGGTGTAAATATGCTTATGTCTGAGGCCCGGTTTGATAATACATAGATAAGAGTCTGAAATTAGCCACAAAGAACTATTTTAATAAAGGCAGTTGTGACAATGATTAGAAGTCTATGACAGTTGTGCTAAAGATCCGAAATGACTAATCAGAAAGCAACATCTTAGTGTGACTGGACAGATTGTACATAGCCCCTGTGCAGGACATGGAATTTTACATAGATCTCTTCAACGTAATGCATCAGTGGGATAATTGTCCACAGTTAATTAATGAAAATTTGCCTCATTTGTATACTATTTCTGGACTGAATGGCCTTTGAACAGAAATATTTTGATCACTCACTATACTATAGGCCTAATCCTTAGATACAATGCTGTTGCTGCTGCTGCTGCTGATGATGATGAATCCAATAATATTTTTCATAGTAAGTTTGTGTAAACTGGTTTTTTTAAACAGTTGTACAATGATAACAATATCAATATCACATAGAAAGAGCTATATATCATCTTGTTATGATGTTGAATCAACTGAATGAATTAAAGATCATGATATGCTATTACACTATAATATTTAGATCATACATAATTTATGACTTCAGCTGCTCTTCTTTAGTTAATCTATCATTTTGCAACATATGAAAATTTGTACCGGACCAGGACTCGAATCTGGGTCTCCCACTTTTCCCGAGCAGTCGACTTAACCACTTGGCCCCCAAACACACTCTCCAGCCAGATCCAAACTTCCATTTGTTGCACTTGCCTACTTCCTCTGGAGCTCGCATCCATGTAGCGTGATTCCTGCAACAGGAGAGATATACTTACACCAACTTTATCCTGTTTTGACTGTCGTATTTATCATGATAGTTCTGTTCTAAAGGAACAGAATTCCTGATGGTCCACAACTATTAATGTTGAATATACGGGTATTAATTTGCAATTTGTGAGAATTTCCACCAGGGTATGAAGGGGTGCAAGTGCAACTATGGAAGCTAGGGTGTGGCTGGGGAGCATGTGCAGGTGACAGAGTGGTTAAGGCAACTGCTTGTGAAAAGCGGAAGATGTGTGTTTGAGTACTGGTCTGGCACAATTTTTATATGATACAAAATGATAGAACAACTAAAGAAGAGCAGCTGTCAGAAATTATCGCAAATTGCAAATTAATAGATGTTTATTTAGCGTTAATAGCTATTCGACCATTAGCAATTCCGTTCCTTTAGAACAGAAGTATCACGGTGTTTAGAAAACATCTGGTTGGTGTAAGTGTTCTGAAATGTTACTTATAACTAGTGTGTATTATAAAACGAGGTGATGACCCATGACATTCACTGAAAAATATTACCAGAAAAGTGTGATTAAAGGAAAAAACTATTCTCCATAACTGAAATCACCAGTTGTAGTAACAAAAAGTGGAGGTGGTATGCTGATCAATTGACATCAGAACATGTCATCATGAATATCACACTACTGCATACAGGGTCCAAAGTAAGGAGCACAAAGTTAACATCTGTGGTTGGGTGGAAACCTCAAAATTTTGATTGATTTTGGTGCACCATTAACAGCTATCAAAATTAATTACCCTCTGCAGCTGAGTACCCCATGATATGAAAGTTCCTGGGAAATTAATATTGAGTGGTGGACTGAAACTTGAACTTAGGGCCTTTGCTTTTAACTAGCAGAAATTATACAAACTGAGGTACCTGAGCACCACATTTTACACTTAGAGAAGTTCTATATAAATCATGTTTTGGCATTCCAAAACTTAAAGTTTTCATAAGTGTAGCATGGTGTTCATTCAATTAAGTACATGACAGCAGTTTATTCCCGCTGACCAGTTATAACTGAATATGTTTGTATATTGAATAAAACAATTATTAATTATTTGAGTTGTTTCTTTTAATTTAATTTCGTGTAGTCAGTTCTTAAATACTAATGTCAATAATGTTAATTTCAAGTAGCTCATCATCTTATGAAACGGATGTTTGATAAACCAGTTATAAATCTTAACTTTGAAGATATTCTAGATCGATGAACTTCTGATCCTGGAAGTTTCTTAAAAAGTTTTAAGCCTGTTTTTTTTTGTTTGTTTGTGTGTGTGTGTGTGTGTGTGTGTGTGTGAGAGAGAGAGAGTTTACAGTCTCAATATATAAAGGTCCAGTTTTCATCTGGTGTTGAGAGGGTGTATGTTGAAGTTAGAGTCCAACTGAAATGCGATTTGTTGTTGAAACCATAACCGGATATTTGGCTCCTCCTCTAGTTTCAGCCGAAACCAGAACTTAAATAATTAAATTGAAATTTTGGTAAATTTACATTATACTACAAATCACTAGTTTTTCCCACATTTTGCAAGATCCCCTCCCTGTATTAAGCCTGTGTGTGTGTGTGTGTGTGTGTGTGTGTGTGTGTGTGTGTGTGTGGAGGTGAGGGCTGTAAAATGATAAAAATAAAAAATATGTTTTACAGTCTCCACCCCTTCTTCACTCTCCCACCCCTCCTTTATACTGCATTCCAAGCTGCATCTCACATTCCTGCCTATAATAACCTTTACAATCCTTCACACAGTGTGAAACTTTCCCTTCCCACCATTGCCTGGCATCATTCCCCTCCTCATTCACTGGTACAAGATGCATGTTGTGCTGAAATGGCCCGAGATGGTATGTATGTATGCTTCACTTATATCTGAGTGATTGTGTAAATTTCTTTCTATTTCTGATGGCCATGGCTGAAAATGTAAGTTGTGTGAGTGTGAATGTCTATTTTATGTTTAGCACTGCTCAGTAGTTACTTTTTAAAAAATCATCATAATATCCCTGACACAACAAGAATACTCATTCCCCCTCCCCCAAAATAGTATAAAATAGGAAATGTGAGACTGTAATAGGCCAAAATATACCACTTTCAGATACTCATCTGTGACTTTATTCGTCAGTTTCCCAACCAGATAGCATTCTTTTACCTAGAATTAATTTGTACATTTTATCAAGATTATAAAGAAGTTCATTAGAAACAAATTAATTAATTTGCCCTAATGCATTAAACCAAGACATGTTTCTTTTGAAAGCAATAAGCTGGCTACTCTGGAAAGAGGAGGCTTGTCTCAGCAGACAATGTGCTATGAACCTATTGCAGGCTTCTCCTCGCAGCCTCCTATGCTCCGAGACAAGTAAAAGTGTGTAATCACTAAATTAAAGTATGCAACAGTGACTGATCATGGACCCAAATTCTGGGGAGACCAGGGACCATATTACAAAATCCCCTTTCCTTTCTTCTAAGTGCAAGCTACTATTACTGCCCCCACTAATGCCGCTGCTATTAATAATAATGACACATTAAACATTTATTCCTTAACATTAGCTGCACAGTTGTTTTTATTTAATAACATTTTAGCAGTTTGTCACTCTCAAGTCTCATTTGCTGTCACGGTATAATGTCTTGGAGTGACAGCAAACGAGACTTGAGAATGCCAAAATGAGACTTATCATTATTAAAACAACAACTAAATAAAAATAATAGTGCAGAAAAAATTAAGGAATAAATATTAGTATGTCATTTACTGACTTAATATATCGGCGGGTCCACCTGAGGTGAAATAAAAATAAAAAGAATAATAATAATAATATAAGTAATGGAGGATAGATAACAACTCATCGTAAAGAGGCTCGTTGAGCTGCTGACGGCATAAATATCGCTAAGCACATTCACACAACTTAAATTTTTGACCATGGCCTTAGTCAGAAAAAGAAACACATTCATTCAAGCAATCACTCATACAATAACACACACACAACCATTATGTCTGGCCACACCAGTGGCACAAGCATCTAGACTGTGAGTGAAGGGGGAAGGATGCCTTGTAAAGGCTCTGATAGGTGGGAATTTGGATTGCGGCAGTGAATACAGTGAAGAGCAGGAAAGGATAAAAGGGAGATGTAGAGCAGTTTGGGGAGGGGGGGGGGGGTATTTGAAGTGATAAAAATAATAATGAAAAAACAAAAATTGGAAAAAGATAGAAATAAATAAATAAATAAATAAAACTAAAAATAAAAAGTAAATAATTAAGGGAATAATGTAAGTGGCAACACGCAGTAGCAAGGAAGACATGAGATAGAGGATAATTAGTGGGGAAGGAGGGGCAAAAGATGTTAGGCGTAGGGTGTAGGGATGGGAAGTTATCTTAGGTTGAGGCCAGGATGGTTGCGGAATGTGTTGACGGGACAACACCCATCTGCGCAGGAATTGGATGATTGAGATAGCTCACGTAGTGAAGCAGCCATCAAAATCCAGAGCACTGTGCTCACCTGCATGCTTTGCTTTAGGATGGTCCATCTTGCTTTTTGCCACAGTTTGGCAGTGGCCATTCATCCTGACAGAAAACTGGTTTGTCAACATACCAATATAAAATACTGTGCAATGATTGCAGCAGAGTTGGTATATCACACTGCTGCTTTCACAGGTGGTCCGACCTCTGATTGGGGTAGGACAAGCTGGTGACAAGACTGGAATAGGAATGCTGGGTGGGTGGATTGGGCAGGTTTTGCACTAAAAATTAGGATGTTGTCCAGGTAAACAAAGCAGAATGAAGCGTTGCCAAGGCTGTGTGGTGTTCTTAAGTCCAAAGGGAATGAACCAGTAATGTTATAAACTGATCAGAGTCATGAAGGCACTTTTTTCAGTGTTCTCCAGAGAAGGAAAAAAAAAAAAAAAAAAAAAAAAAAAAAAAAAAAAAAAAAAAAAAAAAAACAACATTTCCACCCACAAGTGAATGGGTAAAGTCTGTGACGTTCAAAATTGGGTATCTGTCCATGATAATCTTGGCATTGAGCTTTTGAAAGTCCCCACAGATACACCAAGAATCATCACCTTTTTTAACTAACTGGATGGGAGAAGACCAATTGCTCGAAAATCTGTCCCTCTATTGTCACAAACTTCTCTGCACACAGTCAACGTGTTTTGCAAGCAGTGGGAATGTTAGTCATAGTTTGTGTACAGTACCATTGGTGTCAACTAAAACGCACTGTTGTGAAACTGTATCAGTGGATGAAGCAGCTAAGACTTAAGTGAGTTCACACTAGTCTGCAGGGGGCGTGGTGGAAAGTATGCTCACATTCACCGTTGTGACAGGAGACACGCAATGTAGCAGTAACAGCTGAGCCACAACGCGGTTGCCCAACCTGTCAGTTGTGGCTGCTGGCAGGACGTGTAGCAGTGGCGAGGTTGTGTCGGGTTCCACAGGAGCTGCTGGAGACACCATTGGTTCGTGTGAGCAAGATGGCTGCTGAGCCATGGTAGCTGACAGGTCGGCTGTCTGGGTAGTAGCAAGTGTGGCCGCCGATGCAGTTGGTGGCACCACTGGCACGTGGTGACGAGATGGTGTCTGGGCAGCAGCTGACAGGTCGGGAGAAGATGTAGTTTTGCTGCCAACAAGAGCGGGGAGTCACTGTCGCACAAACAGAAGATGGCGGTCGAGCGGCAGGTGTAACAGCTGGAGACTGTACCCTCGAAACACTATACGATTCAATCAAAACACTAGAGGAAGGTTTGATCGAGCAGGAGCAAGTTTACAATGAAATGCAATAATTTTCTTAGCATAGTTCACCACGGTGATATGTCAGCAAGACTCACTTGAGGCTGGGGAAGCTAAAGTTCCAGTTCTCAAGTTGGCTGTGGGGCACGAGGTGCATGGAGCAGGCACAAGAGGGTAGGATGTGTGTGACACGTTAGTAGCACACTGGGTCATCATGGCAACAGAGTTTTGTTTACATGCCTCTGTGTAGGAGCAGGGAAGGGGTACCAAAGTGTGAGAATCACTATTAAGCTTGCGCAACATCACTGTTTGCACTGAGAGAACAAGTACTAAGTTTGAAATTAGTGGCCTTTGAAGCCACTTCGAGAGATGCAAGGTGCTGCTTGGTGGGTGACAGTTGGGATTCAGCATCAGTTAGGCAGCGAACGATGTCTTCTTGCTCACGTTGAAAGCAAAACACTTGTTCATGTTTGGTAGCACACTTTGGCATAAGCAATTCTGACTGTTTGGATGGTGTCAGAGGACTTGTGAACAATGTTTTCTCTTTCATCAGTTCATCGTGTTGCCTAGACCACTTTGACAAAAGTTTGTTAATGTTTGTAAAACATTCACAAACTGGTTTTTCACACACGATGGGAGGGGCAGAGCTTGATGAATCATACAGGAAGTGTCTGTTTGAGGTATGGTGGAAGACAGCTTGATGTACAACATTGGGAGATAGTTTGTGGAGAGCCATAAAATTCATGCCTAGTATAGGTTCAAAATGTCAGCTATGAAAAAGTTCTACTTTAATATGCACTCGGCAGACAGGTGAACAGAATATGAGGTAGACCTGGCACACGGAAGCTGCGGAGCGTTGACAGCTTGAAGAACTGCTTGGAGAGGTTGTAGAGTGCCAGTCACCATGGATGATGGAAGCAGCAAGACATCGGCATCCATGTCAATCAGGAAGCAAATGCCAGAAATACAGTCGTGAAGGTAGAGGCGACCATCCAGAGGGCAGAGACCCTTCTACGGAATGCAACATATGTAGGTGGCTGTTGATGGCAGAGCAGGATGTGGCACCTAAGTCATCCTGCGCTCTGTATTTGGGTCACGACATGGTGGGCAGCATTTCCACATGGTGTCTCCAAAATGGCCGAGTTGGTAGCAGTGCGGAACCTGTTCCTGCGGATAGCGGATAAGCAGAGGGGGCTCCTCAGAGGAGGCAGAATGTTGCCTTTACTAGGTGGGTGGGGTTGAGGTGGTGATTGGTGAGCCTGTGATTTCAGTTTGTGGTGTGTCTCCCAAAGGTATCAATCAAGCACTCAGTCCATGATGTGAGTATGTTGTAGGTTAGTGCTGTCTGGAGAGGTAGTGCCAGCTTGCTAGTATAGATGCTATGAATGTTGAGTTGGGCATAGCTTGTTCACTGACCAGTAGGTTGAGGTGGCATCACAGTTACAAGGGATTTTGTTACCTAGGTGTTCCTCGTACAGGATGTAGTGGATGGTCTTATTAGGCGTGTGGGTTACCCACTTGAAAATGTCTGCTTGGCTGAGTGGTAACAGTGAGAGATGGCAGGAAAAGTGACCAAGTCATACATTAGTTCGACATGCTCATGTAGGTTATCAAACAGAGGTAATGATCTGTGTTATCAAGCAAGTAGTGGTCAAAGATATGTTCCACCAAGGCGTACTACGTCATTGGAACATCAAATGAGAAGGGAGACACCTCCAGTAGAAGACCAGATGGTGGGGAAACAGTTGATCAAAGCACCTGAATGATGGTCCCTGTGGCAGCAGCATCTGCCTGCTGTTGTTGTTGTGGCCATGCCAAGGCATGTCAGAGGTCCTCTATGTGACTGGGAAAGTGAGCGGATGCATGGCGGTGCAGTGTAGCATGGTGACATGGCAGGCTGATGTGGAAGTGGCACCAAAATGTGCTGGAGAAACGGGCAGGCTGTTGTCGGCAAACACAAAAGAGTTCTGAGAAGTGTCAGTCATATGAGGGCAGCACTTGTGATCGCAGGTGCATCCTGGGACACCAAGTATGACAGCACATTCTGAAAATCGTCACTCTTCAAAAATTTAATGTGTGGAAAAACGTTTTGATTGTTCAGAGCACTGTCACAAATGAGAAACTGCACTGGCAGTTGCACAAAAGATGATGGTATGGCGCTGCTCAGCACAAACACTGCGCACAAAGAAAAGGTGCAGTGGAAACTTGTGTGCAGGAACTCGATCCATAAACCAAACTTGACAGAGTCTAAAATATGTTCACTAGCTGTAGTTCAAGTTGTGGCATATCGAACAAGATATTGGTGGAACAATGTCTTGTGCAACTGTTGACCAGGCAAGTGTGCCACAGAGTGATACACGGTGGGCTGAAAATTCAAATTTGAATAACTGAAATTTGCACTATAAATATACGCCACAGGTAGATGTGGAGCACACACAAAATAGTTCTGTGGAGTACAGAAATTGTTCAAATTCTAGACACTGTGAGCAATGTTTGGTGTAACAAAGCCAGACTCCATTGTGATGCCATGTCCACTGTTATGAAGATTCGAAGTGAAAAAGTCTTGAGAAAACTGCCAGGCCAGTTGTAGAGGCATTGAAGAGAAGGAATTCAATGAAGAACAAAAAAAAAAAAAAAAAAAAAAAAAAAAAAAAAAAAAAAAAAAAAAAAAAAATGCATGGGCAGCACGAAATGCACTAAAACATACGTTCGGGAGGAGAATAAGTCATTCGGGGTCACCAATATGGGATTTAGAGGGGTTGTAGCACCAGTAAAACCACCAAATACAAGATAGACACACTTTATTGTTACTCCAATAGAGAACATTCAGAAACTGATTACAAGATAGCATGGCAGTCGAGAAGCAGCACACCAAAGACCTTGGTGTAGATATTAAACTCCAAAGGAGGATGCTGATAGTTCGTTGGTTATCGCCGCCACAAGTGTATCGGTCAAAGTCAAAGAGAGGTGGCCTAATAATGTGTTTGGGTGCCGAAAAAGTAAAAATGAACTATCTTGTGTCTTAGGTTTTTGAGTGCCGTTACTTGTAAAACAAGTCAACTTGATGATCCTTCTTCCTCCTAACAATACATTGTTGTACTGTGTGTCTCAGCTCTCGAGCATTTGCAGAACTGGTTTATCAAGTGAGGCACAGGCAAAAACTAATAAGCAATCCTGGGCCATTTTGTTCCTCAAATATGTTTTTATGCATTTGAGGCAAGAAAATCTCATTTCAACCAAAGTACTTGTTGCAGGGGTGGTAGTAATTAAACAAGACAATTTGAATGCTTCGGGATGAATATGGTCCATCACAATTTCAATCATTCTCTTGCTCATATCTCATATACTGGCAGACTGAAAGTTTTGTTTATACTGGTAAGAATGCACATTTTCCAGCTCTACACACAACTGTGGGCTACTGAAGAATGCACAATATTTTTGTAATAATGGTCCTACACCATCTGCTGGAAAATGCTGAGCATCCCTGCAAAACTGATTAGTATCTCATAATTTAAGAGAGAGCAGTTTATCATAGTGAGAAAGTCTTGTTCCCAGTTGTGCTATAACATTGTTCAACACTTTGAAATATGCATGTTTTTATTTTGATATCAATGGATTGCCAATGTATTCGTCCATCAATTTCTGCTCTGTTAATGGAACTTTTAGATTCCAAATTGGTCAAGCTTTTTGTAAAGTTTAAAAAATCGATCAGTTTATCTTCATCTCTTAAATTTTTTATGTAAGCAACACATTCCTGAAAATATAATTTTAAAATCAGAATAAAGAAAAATGAACTAAAAGTTAAGAAGTCTGGTTTTGAAACCATAGGCTTCTCTCGTGTTGTTGAACAAGAATGTGGACTGTCAATTATATCATTTAAAACCTCAATTGGCTCTGGATGGTTTTTCTGAATGTCAGATATTATTTTGGCGTTTCAGATAAATCTCATTTCACTGTTCGCCAGATTTAATTTACCAACAATACTGTCCAGTATTGCTGTGCAGCTGGAAGACTGGAGGAAGAATGCAGGGATACCATGAAGTTTGGAGAAAAATATCCTTACTGGGTTTATACAAGAGCAATTCTGCTGCAGACCTAAATTAAAATGATGTGCAAAACAGTTAGTAAAAAGAGCTTGGGGGCGATTTCAAAGACAATTTCTTCCATTGCTTGTATTATGGTATCGAAATCCCATGTCCTTTCATATTCTTAGCACTGACTCTCAACTGCCTTTAGACTCTACGCTCTCTTTTCATTTGTAGTACTATTTTGTCTGAAGATGGGTACTCGCCCCTCATATACATCTCAAATACTATGTGACACAAAAGGCTCCTTATAAAAGCTTAGAGTGAAGTAATTGTGTTCCTGAGACAGATCTAGTCTAGATTTTTCAATGATGGTGACTATAGGCTAAAGTACATAATTCTGACTCTGTGCAAATTGTAACACTATGCTTCAGCTTATATTCAGTATCCTTCTTGGAAAAAAATCGTCCTCCAGATTGCCTACATTTACCTTATGACAGCCTCATCACTTCTCTCATGATCTAAAAGATGCCAAGTCAGTGACTTTTATAGATGCATTCACTTCACTTAATTTATGCTGTACATTTCACAGTGTCATGCCAGACACCTCATGTGTTTTCACCTGGCTGCTTTCAATGTTGGGGTGAGCATCCTATGCCCGCGAGTCTTGTGCTTCAGACTATTCTGAAGAAATTACACACTCAGAACATTTTTTTTCTACAACATTTTGTGCTTTTCTGGTACGTCAACCACAACAAATACTACTAACACAACATAACGGTCACAAACAATGGAGAAGAAAACAGTTCTACATATTCAGAGTAGACTCTGCAATGCACAAAACAGCGGTGGAATGACTCTTATTGGCTGACACGTCATGTGGTAGCATGCATCGCCCCACCACCACACCATCTCCCACCTACCAGCACACGAAAGAAGCCATAAATGATGGCAGGATGGGCCTGGGCCTACCTTGCTGGTCTTAGCTCGGCACTCACCCCATACCCCCTCCTCTGTGACATAGTGGTTACCATGGCAACAAAGTGATTACAGGTGGGCCTGGCCGGTGCAGCCCTCCTGGCAGAGCATACATGAAGGTCACACTCCTGAGTGCAGGGGCGCCTGCCCACCTCAAGGCAGCCCTGTGCTTCATGTCAATCGCTCTGCATTTCATGCCCCCCATGTAGCTTGACTAGCCGTTTATAGTGCTGCCAGTTTACTAGAAGTAACACAAGCGTAAGTCTACTGCACTTACTGAAAAGTACTTGAATGTTTATAATGAAAATTATTGCAACTACTACTACTACTACTATAGAAAAGTGAGGAAGCCCAGCCTCCTTTGCCTCCCCTGATCAGCTGTCACTTGTATGCTGTGGCGGCGATAGACATAATCGAGCCGGCCACGGTGGCCGAGTGGACTAAGGCGCTCCAGTCACGATCTGCACGGCCACTAAGGTCGGGGGTTCGAATCCCCCCTCGGGCATGGATATTTGTGCCATTCTAGTTCGTAAGTAGTTTGTAAGTTTAGGGACTGATGACCCCGTAGTTAAGTCCCATAGACTATACAAACACAAACATTTAAACATTTTAAAACGTAATCGACTCTGCACAAACAGTTTTATCTTTACGATTGTCTTTTGGCGAGCAGCCTTTCTGCCACGAATGACAATTACATTTAGTATGTGTCTATGCTCCTTGACATTAAGGTGAATTAAGTATTGTTACACAGACAAATGTGTTTTCTGGGGCTCACAACCCATGAAAAACCCACATTGGTGACCCTGTACTGAGTTTCTTGTGGTATGGTGCGTGTTTCAGCCTGGACATAGTTTGAACAGTTACAGAACTATATTTTTCTGCCTGCATTTAATGATCTGGCTAGTGGACTCATTCCTGACTCCTCTTCGAGTTCTGCTTTTAATTTAGGACCTTTGTCTCAAGCTCCTTCCACACCTTATTCTGTGCATGCAGTATTGGTTGCAGACAGTGCAGTGCATTCATCTTTTGGACAACCACCTGTGCAGTGTTTACCTAGTGACTGAGTTTTTAACCCTCACACTCTGGTGCATGATTTCTCACGAGTAAACCTGTCAGGACAGGACAATGTGTTCGATGTGCATCCACATTCGGCATCCCGACGCGCCCCTGTTGCGCCCGTTTTGGCCTACTGTGTCCCCTTGTGTGGCTGGCATATCGTGTGACTCTCTTATGCTGTCTAGCACTCAACTGTCTATTTCATCTGTACAATTCGGTGCCTCTGCCACATTGGCCTTCCGTGCCATGCATCCTCAACAACTTCAACATGAGCCTGATGCTGTGGTGCCAGACTCGGGACCTCAGGCACTGTCCTCTCCTCCTCCTCCTCCTCCTCCTCTGCTGCCTGTACTTCTGCCCAAGCTGCCTCCATTTTCATTTGAGGCTACGTGGTTTGCCTTAGTAGAACATATCTTCAACCACCATTACCTGGATGATGCTTCTCGCTATCTCGGTCTTATCACGTGCCTGCATGAGCACATTGACTTCATCTGTGATCTGGTAACATCGCCTCCAATGACTCATCGCTACTTCGTGTTGAAGCAGACCATCCTGGAGTGTGTCATGTGTACTCCTGACAAAATCATCTGCTACATTCTGCAGGAGGAACAGCTCGGTGACAGAAAGCCTTCCCAGTTGTGGAGATGTCTTTGACTGCTGGTCAGCAAGTAGGCATTGCCAGACTCAACTCTGATGGCAGTCTGGACCAACAAGTGCCTTTACCGGTCCAGAAGATTCTGCTGTACAATATCCTTGCGTCTTCGAGCGAACGCATCAGCATCACTGACCGGATTCTCACTGCCTACTTACGTGAGGCCTGTCTCAACACACCTACTTGCACTCAAACCACACCTCCTTGCACCTTCACTCAGAGCCACTCCCGCACGCTGACCGACCTCGTCGGCATGGCCTGGCATTCCACGTCACCTCACAACCGAGACACCACAGCCTTCCTCCACTGCAGAATCTGAAGATAGTCCTCCACTGCCCACCCACTTCCCATTGGAGCAATTGCCTCACTATCCATACTGTATCTTCTACAGTCGCTTTGGTGCAGCTGCCAAAAAGTACCATCCTCATACCCAAACGCAACTTGCAGGGGGATGTAGGTGCCGCCCCACACTCAAACGACTATGGGCACCTACTGACACTGCATTCTGTTCATGATACTTCCACTGAGGGCAGTGACCACTACTTGTGCAAGGGTATTTCTGGCACCGGATTCCTCACTGATACTGGGGCGGATGTTTCCCTGCTACCCACTACTATGCATGACCCACTGCTGCAAGCTGTTAATGCCACACAGTTTCAGAGCGCGGATTTGACCTCTTACTCTGTGCATCTCTCTCCTGATTGCATTATTGAGTGGAACTTTTTAGTGGCAGACATTCCAGAACCTATTGTGGCTATAGATTTTTTAACACATCACAAACTTTCACCCGATGTTGTGCAGTGGTCTGTTTTCCACCATTCCTAATCATGTGATTCGTCGAGCTCCGCCTCCACTTCTGCGAGTGCTACTATTGTTAGTGAGTGTAGCAAATTGTATGATTACTTTCGACACGCTACTGAAAAAGTGGTTTGATGAACATAAACAAGTGCTTGACCTCCAGAGTGAATGGGAAAGCATCGTGCGCCATCTAGCCAATGCTGAATCGCAGCTGCTCAGTGGGTGGATTGCAAAGCTAGTACCAGTGTTTCCTCTACTACTAATGTTTCTGCACCTGCGTGTGGGCATGATTGTGCTTCAGACAGTTCACCTAACCTTGCCCCTCGCTCCTATGCCGATGTGTGCAAACAAAATCAGGTGCCAGGACAACTGCCACAGGTGTCAAAACTGCACATGCACTCTTGCCTCTGGCACCTCTGGCACCTGATATTCAGAACTCTCAGTCTACTGACCTAAGAATTGAAACTATAACATCCCCTGTCTCTAAACAACCTGTCAGTCACCACCCCATGAGCAAACATAACTCGCAGTTTATCTCCGCTGGCAAAAATTGTTCAAATGTAGAACTTAACTATGGGGTCATCAGTCACTAAGCTTACAAACTACTTATGATCTAGCTAAGCCTAAGGACGGCACAAATATCCATGCCCGAGCGGGGATTCGAACCCCCGATCGTAGTGGTGGTACAGACCGTGACTGGAGCACCTCAGTCCCTCGGCCACCGCGGCCGGCGCAAAAATTGAGCTTCTGTTCAAATTAAAGACTAAAACTCTAGTCATGCAGTGTTTCAAACATTCATGTGCCTGCTGCCATGCCAGCTGCGGTTCAGCCACCTTCAGTTTCTGTGATGGTGGCACACCCGCTTGCTTCAGTGGCCACCACTGTATCATCCGTCTCAGCTGACCTCCCAGCTGCTTTGACTTGGCTGCCATCTTGCACTGTGTCATAGGTGGTGCCGCCACCTACCACGCTGGTCGTCACGTCAACTACTCTGTCGGCCAATTCACACACCGCCGCAGCTCGACTGCCACCTTGCTAATGTACCCAAGTGGCACCCTTGCCTGCTCCAATGACGCCCCCTTCAACTACTGCACCTGCCAACCCGCACACCGCTGCAGACCGGTGGCCATCTTGCGCCCTCACACTTGTGGTGCCTCCAGCGGCACTAGTAGTTATCACAGCCAGCCAGGACAGTCACCTGTCCCCTCCTATCCCTGCGCCAGCTTTCACAACATCATCCACTGAATCTGATGCACCGGATGCTCCCCCCCCCCAAAAAAAAAATTGCCTCCCACCCTTGGCAGTGCATCTCTGTAGTAACTAACGGCACGGTCCACAGACTCAAGCTCACTGATGACAAGCCTATGTGTAGCAAACCATGATGCCTTTGTGTTGAAAAATTTGCGACTGTGGAAGCACAGATCACAGAATTACTAAAGGCAGGGATAACCAAAGTTTCTTCCAGAAGTTGGTCTCCCCCATTCAGTTAGTAAAAGAAAGTGATGGCTCTTGGAGAATGTTTGGGGATTACTGTAGGCTCAATGCTAATATGATCATGGACAGATATCCCATCCTTAATGTGCTCTCACTGGTGCTAAAATGCTTTCTGTGGTTGATTGCAAATGTGCATACCATCAGACACCCATGGCTCCAGAGGATGTTGAGAAGACTGCCATCATGTCTCCGATAGGTTTATACCACTACCGCTTCATGCCATTTGGACTTAAAAACACCACACAATTCTGACAACACTTCATCACTGAGTTTTTCCTTCCCCTTAAGTTTTGTTTCGTTTAATTAGATGACATTTTACTATTCAGTACCTTTGTTGAGGATAGCAAATGACATTTACAAATTCTCTGTGACACTTTTGCCAAAGCAGGGATTAAGTTGAATCACAACAATGACTTTTGCCAAAGCAGGGATTAAGTTTAATCACAGCAATGACCAACTGCACCTACCTTCTGTTAAGTTTCTGGGGTATACTGTTTTGTCTGACGGCATCCCCCCCCCCCCCCCCTCTGAAAAGCTCAGGGCCATCTACGAATTACCACGCCCCTCTACATTCATAGAATTGAGGTGGTTCTTAGGCACTATTAATTATTATCATAGGCAGTTGCCCAGTGCTGCTGATGTTGAAGCCTCCCTTACTGATGCGCTGGCAGGCAAGTATACCTCAGGCACTCACCCCTTCTCTTGGACCCCTGTGATGTCTGAGGCGTTCTCTTCCCTTAAAGACCTTTTATTCAATGCTATTACTATCACTCACCCTAAGGCGGATAATCTTCATCACGACTGAGGCCAATGACACTTCCATCGATGCCATTCTTAGCCAATCTCTAGATGGCAATACCTCTCCTCTCCAGTTCTTCTCTAAAGAATGAAATCATGCTCAGAAGAAGTATTTGGCTCTAACTGAGAACTCCTTGCCATTTACAAGGCCATTAGGAACTTCCACTCCGAGATCAAGAGCCGTCATTTCCATGTCTTCACCTACCACAAACCTTTGGCCACCGCAAAACAAAATCTACTAGCCGATCCTCCTTCTAGATGTTTCCGATATCTAGATTTCATCTCCCAGTTCACCACCGATGTCAGGTACATCAAGGGGGCTGACAGCATTGTAGCCAACTTCCTCTCCCAAGTTGATGCCATATCCTCCCTGATCGACCTCTCTAACCTTGCCATTCTCCAATCAGCTGATAATGAGCTCATGCAACTACTTTCCGATCATTCCTCCTCTCTCCACCCCATCCGCTCCTCTTTTCCTGGGGTGAGGGGCAAAATTTGTTGGGACGATGCTACAGGCAAGCTCCAACCCTTCATCCCTCACTCCTTACAGTGTGAGGTTTTCCAAAAATTGCACGAGCTTTCACACCCTGGCATCTGCGCCTCGACGAGACTTGTCACTGAACATTTCATCTGGCGAGATGTCAAGCCAGACTGTCTAGCTTGGGCTTGGGCCTGCCGTCCCCACCAACGCAACAAAATCACCTCCCACACCTTCGCTTTTTTGGGCTCTTTCCCCATTTCCGCAGGCAATGTCCACATTGACCTCATCGGCCCTCTTCCTCTGGCTGATGGTTTCTGTTATGTGTTGTCGACCATCGATTGGATGACCTGCAGGGCTGAGGCCAATCCACTCATCAACATCACAGCAGAGACAGTGGCTAAAGCTTTTCTTCATTCTTGGGTTTCTCAATTCGGTTGCCCATTGGTCATTACCACAGACCAAGGCTGCCAGTTTGAATCCGCTCTCTTTTCTGACCTTTGCCACCTCTGTGGCATCAAATGCATTCACACCACCACCTACCACCCTCAAAGCAATGGGCTGGTGGAGCGGTGATACAGAACCCTAAAAACTTCTCTCTGGTGCCACGATTCTCTATGTACGGAGGACTTCCTCTTGTTTCGCTTGAATTACGAGCGACCTACAAAGAGGACCTCCGTGACACTGTAGCCGAATTTGTCTACGGACAATCTTTCTTTTTATGTGGCAATCTCGTCTCTCCCTCTCCCATTCCTCACTCCTCTGACCTCCGCAGCCTGGTAGACCGGGTGCGTCAGCAATGCGTGAGGATCTGCCTTCCACCTCCCTCCAGTCACTCTCCCCCACAGGTCATTGTTCTGAAGAGCATGGAATCTTGCAAGTGTCATGCTATGGGACAACACAGTCCGTCCTCCACTCAGCACTCCTTACTCAGGCCCACATCAGGTTCTCAGGTGCTCCCCCGACACCTTCACCTTACACACCAATAACTCTCCCTATACTGTGTCAGGAAACCACATTAAACCCGCTTATTTTGAGCCCTCCTCCTCACCTCCAGTCGAGGGCAATCCTCTTCCTGTCATAACGTTCAAGGCAGATACCACTCTTCCAGCATCTCCGTCGTCTCCTGCTGACACGCCTGTGACTTGCCCCCCCCCCCCCTCCTGCTTGAGTTGCCTCTTCGACTCCTCCTTCCCCCTCCCCTTCCTCTCCATTCTCCACTCTCTTCCACCTTCCCCTTCTAAGGCTTCTGCATTCAACCTCTTCCTGAGGCTCCACTCCAGGAATTCGAGGTTTCTATCCTCCCCAACTCACTTCCGACATTGCAAGTCTTTTGCACGGAGGTTCAGTCTTCATCCTGTGTATGGCTGTCAGCAGTTCCCCCCTCCCCAGCAATGTAGGTATGAGTTATTGAAATGTTTCTCCCCTAGAGTGGTACTCCCCCTCCTGCCTGCACAACCCTCAGCTTCAAGCCAGCTGGTGCGTCGGGTTCAGCAGCCCCCTCGTCTCAGAGACTTCGAGGTGTTTGGCTCCACTGCTTACCACCTCCATGGACCGTCGCCTCTGCCAGACAACTGCGTCGAGCTGTCCTTCACTTGGACTCCAGGCACACAACTATTGCCCGCTCCCCCTCAGCTGTGACCTCTACTTCAGTACTCCATACTGCAGGGGGGGGGGGGGGGGAGCTGTGTGGTGGTGATAGTCACAATCGACTCTGCACAAACAATTTTATCTTTACGATTTTCTTTGGGTGAGCCACCTCTCGGCCACCACCATTAAGTATATTTAGTCTTTGTCTATGGTTCTTCAAGTTAAGGTGAATAAAGTGTTGTTACGCAGAGAAGTGTGTTTTTTCTGGGGCTCACACCGCGTGAAAAACCCACAATGTAATCACTGATTCAATCAGTTTCCCTCCAGATCGATTCATCAGAATGCATAATTAAGAGTGTACTTAGTAGTTTAACATTGCAGTGCATACCCTACTCATTAAGTGTACATGGGGGCTACATATATAGCACAACAAAAAGTTATTCCCAAATTAGGTCACACTATATCTGAAACAAATTATTATCTTCAAACATATTTATTTTTATCACATTCACGAGCTAAATTTATGAAATTTAATTTTTAAACTCTTTTTAAACAAACAAACAAATTCTTTTAAAAAATAATGTTCAAGCACAGGTTTGGATTATTTTCATACATTTTTAATTTCAAAAGTAATATTTATTAGCTTCCAGGTTCCTGATCATCTCATTAAAGCAACAATGAATCTTTACTCTGTTAGCATGCATATAAGACACATGACTTTCTGATTATTACTACAAATGTCTCTTGTACTACTCATACAATACTGAGAGACCTGCTACAAAAAGAACATTGCCAACCACTCCACATATAAACATAATAGGTTGCAGGGATTATTCTGGAAGCCCAAGAAGAATTCCTCCTGTGATTTTGATAACTGGCCTGCCCACTTCCTTGCAGCGCTGCCGAAACAGGCGTGAAAAAAATCAATATGGGTAGTGCGGTTGATGTTCCTGCGGGAAGCGCAGAGGGGAAGGGGATGTGTTCTCTTCGCTGCCCTCTGCTGCCGGTCGACAGTTACCATGCCACTGCCTGCCCTGAAGATTGCAGGTGTCTACCTACTCTCCACTCTGTGCAGTGTTGCCGCTGTAGGCACTCATTTCTATGTTACTGATCTGAACTCTGGCATAATCGACACTGGTGCTGATTTCTCCCCTCTGCCTCCCGGACTGTCTCTGAATCCTGTGTGACTGACCAACATGCTTCTTCGAGGTGTCAATGCCTCGCAACTTTGCTGCTCGGGCTCCACAACTCTCAAAGTCAGGCTCTCACCTTTGCACGTGTTCAAGTGGGATCTTCTAGTGGCTAGTGTTCCCAAGTCTATTCTTGGTATTGACTTTCTCTAATTTCATGGACTATCTCCTGATGCCATTCAACATGCAGTGTTTCACTCCCCCTCACATACTTTTATCGAGTGTGCTCCATTGATCTGTGCTAATCTTAGTGTAATTCGCAAGTATTTAGACACTGTCACTGAACTTGGTAGTATCATTGAGAAGTTATGTGCGGAACAATTGCAAGTTGGGCAATTACACTTTCAGAACCTCAGTATAATTTGTGAGTACTCAGACAGTGCAGCCAAACTGCAAAGTGCCATTGATAAGTTTAATTTGAAACATGCGCAAGTGGAACAGTTACGACGTGAATGGCTCGACGTGTCTTGGCAGTTGGCTAAAAATCAATCCGCACTCAACTCTGCAAGACAAGTCCTAGAGCAGCTGTATGGCTCCACGCCACACAAATTACAGGTTAGTCACAGTGCTGCTTTGCCTCGTGTTCCCAATGAACCCTCCTACTTCTCCAAGTATTTCTCCTGCTCCTCCCCACTCATATGCGGAGGTCTGCAAAGACAACAGCAAGCGCTCACCTCCTTCACGTGCTCCACAAACTTGCTCTTTGAACTCTGTACAAAACAGACAGTCGTGCATTTGTTCGAGCGCTCCACGAGTGACTTTCCTGAACAAGCCCACTGTGTTCACTGTCCATTTCACAACAAACTCCAGTGAAGTGTCTCAGTGTATGCCCATTAGTACTCTTACTTCCGCTTCTCGCAAGTCCTCTGTCAAACATTCATGCCCTACAGAGCTTAATTTCACAAACCGGCTCGCCTGCCCTTGCTGTGATGTTGGCAATGCTGTCTCCCCTTCAGTTCGCATCACCTCACCAGCCACCCACTCAGCTGTGTGCGCATCACCCTAGCGCTCAGGCTCCTGTTTCTCCGACTCCAACGCTCGCCACTTCCACCTCCTCGGCGCCACATACACTCGCCTGTATGCCACATGTGGCCAATGTGGGCACCAAGCACTGACAGTCGCGGCTCAACTGTTCTGCGGAAGCTTTGTCAACTCCAGGCACTGCAACCACCACTGTGGCGCCACACATGCTCCAGCAAGCATCTCGTCACCTACGGCTCCAGTTTCATCTACTGCCGCTTCGCCAGTACCACCGTCCTCTCTCACGGCTTATGCAGCAACTACTTCTAGTCGGCCGGCTACAAACGTGCCACCCAAGGCTACTGCCACTAACTACTCGCTGCCGCTGACTTCTGTCACAGCTGTGCAGCGTGCTTCTGCCATGCCCACCTCTGCTGTTTGTCACTCTGTGTGATATGCCATCATGCCTGCCGTGTCCTCCGCGCCTAGCGCCACGCCCTCACCTGCCTCGCGAGTAGCTGTCATCACAAATGGTACGCTTCACATACTGTGCCTCACAGACAATGTCCCAATTTTTTCTGAACCGCGCCCTCTGTGTCCTGAAAAATTATCTACAGTCGATGCAATTATCTGAGCTTCTCTCAACCGGTGTGATCAAGCGATCTTGTTGCAGTTGGGCCTCACCCATTCACTTAGTAAAGAAAGATGACGGCACGTGGCACATGTGCGGTGACTATCACAAGCTCAATGCTAAGACTATTATGAACCGCTCTCCAATTCCTAATGTCACCGATTTTTCCAAATTACTTACCGGATCTAAAGATTTCTCAGTTGTCGACTGCAAGCATGCTTACCATCAAATTCCCATGGCCCCTGAGGACATTGAAGAAACAGTCATTACCACCCCGCTAGGCCTTTTCCAGTATCGTTTCATGCCTTTTGGACTTAAGAATGCCACACAGACCTGGCAATAGATTTACAGGACTTAACATTTTGCTTTGTGTAATTAGACGACATTCTAATTTTCAGCTCGTCAGTTGAGGAAAAAAGACAACATTTGCAAATCATTCTTGACAGGCTGACCGAAATAGGAATAGAGTTGAATAATGACAAACGCCAACTGCACCTCCCATCAGTACAGTTTCTCGGGTATACAGTCTCGTTGGGGGGTGTTCCCCCCTCCCCATTGACAAGGTTAACTCAGTGCGAAACATTGCACCCTTTTACTTACAAAGAGCTTCCTAGGTTCCTCAGCACCGTTAACTACTACAGGCGACACCAGCCCAATGTGGCTGAGGTTCAAGCCTCCCTGTTACAGATGAGTTGGCTGGCAAACACACATCAGGTGATTGTGCAGTGTCCTGGATGAAACAAATGACTGAGTCATTCAATACACTCAAGGAATTACTTGCTCGATCGATCACAGTTGCTCATTCACATCTGGAAGCCAGCAACACCACTATCAGTACAGTTCTCAGCCAATCTCACGACAGTGTAATCTCTCCCGTGCAGTTCTTTCCAAAAAATTAAACAACACACATTGCAATACTCAGCCATTGACAGGGAACTTCTTGTTATCTACGAGGCCATTAAGCATTTCCATGCAGAACTTGAATGCCACACCTTTCATGTTCTCACTGACCGCTGGCTGCTGCCATCAAAAATCCTCCACCTGATCCACCCCTAGGCACTTCTGCTACCTTGACAACATATTGCAATTCGCAACAGACATCGACCGTCATCGATCTCTCTAAGCTTTCCACCCTGCAATCCAGCAATGATTATCTCCTTGCTCTCATCTCCAAACCTTCCTCTTCCCTACATCCCATCCACACCACCTTTCTGGGCATCACCGGCGAGGTATGGTGAAATGATTCTACAGGCAAATTCCGTGCCTTCATTCCCCACTCTTTTCAACGTCATATTCTTCAAAAGATGCATGAGCTCACACACCCAGGTGTCAAAGCCTCAACATACCTGGTGTGCGAGGGTTTAATTTGGCAGAACATGAGGCAGGATGGCCAGGCCTGGGACTGCTCTTATGTCATGTCAGCAGAACAAGGTCCCATCTCACACCTCCCCTCCGCTTGTTTCATTCCCTCCTCCATCCGGCAGATTTCAGCACGTTCACTTGGTTCTTGTTGGCTCTCTGCTGCTGTTCGACAGTTACCAGTACATCCTTTCCATCAATGACCGCACCATGAAGTGGATGGAGGCCACACCTCTGCTCAACATCACAGCTGAGTCTGTCACTTGTGCTGTTATATCTACATGGATTGCTTGCTTTGGCTGCCCATCAGTCATCACAACTGACCAGTGACACCAATTCAAGAGTGCCCTTTTCACCAATAACTGCCATTTTTGTGGCATACGTTGAATCCACACCGCTGCCTATCATCTGCAGAGCAATGGGCTGTTGAAGCGGTGGCACCAGACCCTAAAACAGCCCTACAGTGCCATGGGCCGCTCTGGCTCGATACCCTTCCTCTGGTTCTCCTTGTCCTGCGTCCAACCTACAAGGAGGACCTCCGTGGCACTATAGTGGAATTCGTATATGAGCAACAACTCACCTTACCAGGTGAGCTTGTCGCCCCGTCCCCGCCCCCCTCGCTAGAGGATCTCCCTTCCTTGGTTATCCGAGTGTGCCTCATCTGTGCTGCAGTCTCCCCTTCCCCTCCTGCCAGCCACTCTCCTCCACCTGTAAGGGTACCTTTGGACTTGTGAGTTCGTGTTCTTGCATGATGACACTGTCCATCTGCCCTTACAGCCCCCTTACTCCAGTCCTTATCCTGCCCTCATTTGTGCAGCAAACACCTACACCATCCTCCTCAATGGCAAACCATCTGCTGTGTCCATTAATCACCTGAAACCCGCAGATCTCGATCCGTCTTCCCCTCCCTCTATTAACTTCTCCTAATTCGAGGCTCCCCCTTTCCTTCTCCTCATTCAAGGCTCCCCCTCCCTCTCCTTCGCCCTCGGGTCACGCACCGCCTTTGGAAGTTGACTCCTCTTCCTCCTCCTCATTTAGAGGATTCTCTCGCCCCCCCCCCCCCCTCCGATCCCTGCTATCAATTCTCCGTCCCCGTTGCCCGCCACTCACAACAGAGCTGACTGCCGTGCTGTGCAACTATAATCTATTCTTTATGTGAATGTCGTCCACTAAATGCAAGCTTATTAAATGTTTACAGCTAGCCCGAGATTCTGTTCCTTCTGAGGCTCAGGCTTTCCGCTCCTGTTGAGCACTGTGCTAGTCACAGTTCCGGTCTGTGGCTCCCGCTCGAGCCAGCAACTCCCACAACAAGTTACTCTGCCTCCTTGAGTAGAGAATTTAATTGTTTGAGGCCCTACCGCAAGTCGGTTACCTCCTCCTCCTGTACTACTGGATGGGACAATAGAACTCAACATGTGTGTGATGCCCTCTGTGTGTGCGTCTACTAGTGCCTGTGACTCTCCCCCCCCCCTCCTAATGGCTCTCCGTACTGCGGAGGAGGGTGGGGGGGAGGGCTGGCTATTTGGTGGTGCTAGCCACCAATGCGAGTGTTTGTATCGACCATGCTCACAGACCAAGTCTTACATCTACATGACAATCTTCGGTTTTTGCTTCTCTTGTATGATCCGCCATGTTCGAATCAGTCTGTTATTGTTCACGGTGTTAGTAACATCTAATAAAGCTTTTGTACTGTAAAGTATGTGGTCATTGGGCTCCACGGCCCCTAGGAACATCCACAACTTCAATAGTAAAATTTTCTTCCATCAAATTTTTATTTTTTTTCATTTAATCAAAAATTGTACTAGAAAAATCAATACTAAAAACAATAATAACTTTCCCAGAGATTTAAAGTCACTTACTTTGACTTGAAAAGGTGTCCACTATCCAGCAATACACATTTTCAATAACAAGCCAGTAGCCATAAAAATTTTTACTCAAACTAAAGAGTCTAAAGGATTTTCTGACCAACAACTCCTACACCACTGATGAATTCCTTAGCAGAATTGACTGATGTATGTCATTGTATAAAACATTCACAAATGTATATATTGTGCTCAGTCTGACTTCAGTACTAACCTAAGTGTGCAGTTATGTGATCATTGTAAAAATAAATAAATAAGATTATCATATGTTTTATCATATGCACCAAGTATATTCAACATTTGGTATGTAATAATATATTTTATGACCTTTGAAAAATAAATATTCTTAAGATTTTGTTTTTTTCCAACTGGTACCACATCCACAAGGGCAATTACATTTGGGATCTATGGAAGGTTCAGTAACATATCTGATATAATTTTGTAAGTATTTATTGTATATCTTGTTTTTTGACATGTTCTACATCCAAGGAGATCTCCTCAATTTGGATCAGCTGGAACGAAAAGTAAATTTAAAGTTTCAGCTGATAGTGAGGCTCGTTTAGGGGACAAAATGTTGTTTTCCTTGCAATCATTAAACTGCAGCAGTGTAGGGTATAGGGCTAGTATATTAAATAAATAAGTACATACATAAAATTAAGATAACCACTTAAATGTGGCCACAGATTTTTATTACTTGTAGACCTAGAAACTGATTCCATTATTTAGTGTTCACAGCCAATACACTAGCAAAAAATACTACTTAACTCATTATTGGTAACCAGACAACAATACACAGTCAAACCCTAGTTATATAAACACACTACTGTTTAAATCAATTGTCTGCACCTGGTGCAGCTACATTTCAACTTACCTATATGATTAAAATTTTGTTATAACAAGAATAAGAATCTTTATTAGCCTTTCAGTATTTTCTCATACAAAGGGCTTCGTCAAAAAGTTGAGTTACAACTACACACATTTGTAATATTAAATAGTGTTAATTTCACAATTAAAAAGAATACTTTTACAAATTTATATTATACAGTAAGTATAATTATGTTAAAACAACAAATCTGCCATATTACACTCTTTATATTCATCAATTGAGTAAAATGCTTTACCTTTGAGCCACTGCCCTAGGGTTGTCTTAAATCTATTTACAGATTCTGTTTGTGCAGCCTTAGGGAGCATATTGAACAATTCGAGCCCTACATATTTATGGCTATTGTGAATCTTGGATAGTCTTAGAGTATGGCAGATCAATTGTGTGGTTTCGTCTCGTATTATGGGACTGGACAGATGACCTAAGGGGATATTGAGCAATGTTTTCTTTAACATGTTATAAGCAGTAGTAAATGTACAAACCAGGGACTGTCATTATATTGAGTTTTCTGAAATGTTCCTAGCATGTGTCCCTAGGAGATAACCCCACTATACATCAAATAGCTTTTTTTTTTTGCCATCTAAAGACTGATACTGAACTTGGAGAATTTCCCCAGAGCAGAATGTCATATGAAAGATGAGGGTGGAAATAGGCAAAGTAAGAATGTATCAGTAAATTTTGCCTGACTTTATTTGTCAGCTTGTGCAGTAGGAAAATAACTCGTGCAAGTTTGGAACAGACATATGTGATGTGTTGATCCCAGCTGAGTTTCTGGTCAATCATCATTCCTAACAGTTTAAGATATTAATGGGTGGGAGCGGCATCATTTTTGACAAATAATAGGTAGGCCTAAATATTTAATGATTAATGGATTTAAAAAAACGACAAAAGTTAGTGTGTCCACTATGGTACTGAGTCATGAAGTGCATTGTCAATGTGCGGGCGACTTGGAAAATCTTTTATTAATACAGCACTAGGACAGAAGTTTCATAAATGATCTTACTATGGACAATCAGGACTCAAACATATATGTGACTATAGTGATGGGACAAAGCACCTAAAGGCTCCAGAATGAAACTTTCACTCTACAGCAGAGTGTGCACTGATATGAAACTTCCTGGCGGATTAAAATTGTGAACCAGAACTGGGATTCCACTGCAGAGTGAAAGTTTCATTCTGGAAACATCCCTTATGTTGTGGCTAAGCCATGTCTCCACCATATCCTTTCTTCCAGGAGTGCTAGTCTTGCAAGGTTCACAGCAGAGATTCTGTGAAGTTTGGAAAGTAGGAGACGAGGTACTGGCAAAGTAAAGTTGTGAGGTGGGATCGTGAGTCGTGTCGGGATAGCTCAGTCAGTAGACTGCTTGCCCGCGAAAGGCAAAGGTCCCAGGTTTGAGTCCCGGTTCCGGTATAGTTTTAATCTGCCAGGAAGTTACACCTAAAGGCTGTTCACACAGAATTAGAAATTGGTGGTGAGGAAATGTGCCAAATCATGAGAAGGTATACCTGGGCAAGTTTACACACATCTTTTGGTTGAGTATATTGGGACCCATTCTCTCATCACAAGTCTTTGATGAAAAAAATTTCCCTCTAGTTATTTCCAAAGAGCTGTGTAGGCAGTTTTCTGGTAATGTCAATCTTATTCCTGGAAAATCTTTGTGTTCAAACTTTTATTGTGTGATTTACAACATATAAAAGACCACCAAGAGACTGAATTTTCAGTAGACACAAGTGACAGTTTTCTGCTGGCTGAAAAAATGTAGTAGCAGTTAATACTGCTTGTAGCGCTCTTGGTGTATCGCCACTTAAGAAACGGCATCTGGGTAGTGTTAAAAAGGTCTGAAATTGCTACTGCATTACTAACACCAGGATGAAAGATCAACCTAGGACTATGGAATCAATGCTGAGAGGCATTTCTTTGCCACTAGCCATGGGATGAGTACCTGTGTTGGAGTTGGAGGACAGTCAAAAAGACTTGCTCCCAGGATGTGTCTTGAGGGACTTCACTTAACTGCAAAAGCACTTTTTGAATTTGCATCACAAGAGATAAAGGGTACTCAATTCTTCTGTGTGTCATCAGAAGATATTAAGCATAACTATGCAGTCTTACTGAATGATAGGTGCAGAACAATTCCAAACACCAGACAGTACCAACACTTCATAAAAGATGTATAGTTCTTCCTCCACAAAATATGATCTTGGTTATCTTACACACACACACACACACACACACACACACACACACACACACACACACACACACTGCACACTCCAGTACAATCTCAAGCAGTATCACTGCATAACATCAGACTGCCTTCTTACATTATTTGTGTTTATGACTCCAAGGGATACAAATATTCAAATGTTTGTTAAGCTTAAGGGACGTGACTGTGGTGTCAACAGTCCCTAAACTTACAAACTACTTATGATTTACCTTATGCTAAAGATGACACAAACATCCATGCCCGAGGGGGGATTCGAATCTCCGACCGTAGTGGCCATGCAGACTGTGACTGGCGCACTGAGACCGCTCCGCCACTGTGGCTGGCTCCAAGGGATACCTTGCCTTTGTTATGGACTGCTCTGATGAAAATTATGCTGCTTACTTTTTAACCAACAAAGCCAGCTGGGTGAAACTCGGACGTTCAAAAACCGAATATTGTGACAAACACAATAAAAGGTACAGAATACAGAGGAAACAGCACAACTGAATTGAAATACTTGGACAGTTGTTTAACAACTTTCAGCATTCAAAGTGAGGAGGGAGACTGATGTTCAAGGCAAGTACATCTGATGTGTAAAAAGTGTGAAACATAAGTTGTTTCCCTGACAATTTGTGTTGAATAAGTTTTATAATAAATTGATTTTGTAAAATTCTGTAGACTTACCGTACTGTTCTTTTCAATGTATACACACTGTCAGAGTACAGTAAAAAATTTATGCATTGGAGTACCTAACAAAGATATTTTGAGGGTAATTAGACTTAGTTTCGAGCTACACAGCAAGGCAATTTTCGACACAGCATTTTGGGTGCCACAAAATAGTGATTTTCAACAATTATGTGACTTCCAAAATCCAAAAAGACTGTGTGTGCATGCAAGTAATGCAACCAAACTTTTTTAGTGAATGCAGCCTAATCACATTTCAACATACACCAATTTCAGTACTGTCATTCACATATGAGATTATATATTGGCAATGTGAAAAATGTGTTAACTTGTGTATCACCTCTGAACCCCAAAGCACCACAATGCATTATTTCTTTCTGCTAGATTGGGGGGGGGGGGGGGGGAGGTGTCAGCTTTCAAATGAGACCAACTTTCTGGCCGTATCTGTTTTAGTACCTGAACTAAGAGGTGATGTGTTTTGAAAAATATGGCCAAAATTATAATTGTGGTGAAGGCTAGCTAAGCATTCCAGGGGTTACACATTTCAATACCTGAGATATGAACTTACTTTATGGTGCAGGTTATGAGAACATCAAATTTCATTAAAATCTGTAACCATGATGTAACTCCAATCTAATGATTTCTAATCGAATGACACAGTGGGTATTCACAATAGTTACTGTAAAATATCAGTTCTCAGCTCCTATGAAAAGGAAGTTTTATTCGGTACAGGTTATTACATATTTATACAAAGTTGTATGCAAATAACACAAAGATACATATATTAACCATAAATATTTAATATTTGATGAAGCTGGTTTTTAAGGATACAACTTGTAGCAACACATTTAAAGTCAACATAATTAATGACAAACATCTTGAATTATAGTAGTATTAGTGCTCAGTTAATCCACTGTATGGTTGACACTGGCAGTAGCTCTTTGGATATATGAGGTTTTACTGTTTATAACACATACCAGTAACCCCTCAAGAAATACAGACTTTTACTTGACATTTTTTTTTTTAAAAGTAGTCTACATTTATCTCTTGAAGCTTTTAGTTCATTACTATAAATACTGTGTCATTCAAATGCACATAAAAATCTATAATAAGCTTGTTTGCTGCAATATTGTATTTAAATGAAAATCTGGTAAGACCAAGTCCAATCAAGTTTCTTATCCAAACACCATAAGTGGAATTCTACCTACACTGAAACCTTATGCCTGCCCTTTTTTGGATTTTTTGAGATGGTGATAATTGGGTAAAACTTTTGTCAAATAGTCTAGCTGCAGTGTCTGTGTTGGTGGTCTATCCATCTGCTGTCGGCGAAGGCATTCCTTCCCATAAATTACAGTATTTTCGGGCAGAACTTCGGAACATGTCAGCGTACATGCTGCTCCAATAATACATCCATTTGTTATCTCTACATCGTGACTTACAAACGATTTTGCTTCCAAAATGTTGTTATCGCCGATCTTCCTAGCTTCCGAATGACAGTCGACTTCAAATACGTTGTTGGAACCAATGATAAGAACAGGAGTTGAAGAGGAAGAACTTCCAGGTATAATCTTATTAATAATTCGCGCCTGTTCTTCAATTAAATTGTTTTCCCCTATTATTATTGGCCCTGCTTCTGCTATAATCGATGCTCTTGGGTGTATTATTGTCATGCTTCCAATTGTAATATCACCTTTCAGCTCACACTCATTACACACAACAGCCCCAGGTGCAATCTTGACACTGCTTTTCGCAGACATGGCTTTATCGACACTATTAATTATGCCATAAGCTGTCTTCCAGTCATATATCGTACACAACACCCAGATTCAAATAGGATATATTCTCCCGTATTATACTAAATCTTTGCTGAAGTGACAGTCAGTCTGCAAACATTCATATAATTGTAAACATTGCACCGATATTACACTATCCAAAGCTGATGACTAGAAAAATGTTCAAACACATACAGGCACATATCAATGTTGTCGCCAGTGTGTATAGTTTCATTTACGTTCTCTAATGATGTGTCTCCTTATATGATACAATGATTTATCAAAGAAATTACAGTATAGTATTGTTTGGCAGAAGAGTCGAAAACTGTAATAATATACAACCAAAGATATCACAATATTACCAGAGTGACATTACTTCCGAAATATTTACATTCATATTGTTTGGTGGTGTCTTCAGTTGTTCTATAGTTTGTTGACTTTTTTGTGAATTTGTAATTTAAATGTCGCATTTTGAAAAAGGTATTAAATGATGAATCTTGTACACGGTTGACTGTTCTCGTTAATTTTAGAGTTGAGTAGCGTTGTCAACCTGCGAAAGTTCGCAGGTTTCTTTTTGTATTTTTTAGTCGGAACATGTTGAGTATATCCCTTATTTCATGTGTGTTATACTCCAAAACAAAGTAAACCTGTCCATATGAATGTTACATACGAATACGTCCTTGCATTGAAATTTTAGATATTAAAAGTGCTGTAGTTGATACGACACTCGTTAATGACATGTAGGCCTATCCATCTTCCATTAGCTTACCCAACTCGTATCGCGCAATGAACTAAGGTTGTCAAACACGTAATTGGGCCTTGCAGAAATTCTGAAGATGGAACTTATGAAGTCATGTGCCAATAGACCTATGATATTTTCCCCTTATATTTTCCTGTTAATGTCGTTTCAGTTAGGGCCTTTATTGGGATTTTTCCTTTTTTAATTTATTGTCTGGATACACAGTCAGGCGTGGGCGGGCGTCCACAAACACACACTTACGCATATACATATATACTTATATTATTCTAGCTACCATATGGTGTATGGCAGTGGGTACCTCATATTGATACTAGTCTTTCCTTCCCCATTCTAATCCCGAATAGAGCAAGGGCAAATTGAAAGCTTATATGTCTCCATACACTTCCTAATTTCGATGATCTTTGTGCTCGAAATTCTGCA
Organism: Locusta migratoria; assembly: GCA_026315105.1. Classification (NCBI taxonomy): domain Eukaryota; kingdom Metazoa; phylum Arthropoda; class Insecta; order Orthoptera; family Acrididae; genus Locusta; species Locusta migratoria. The sequence goes on from CM048744.1 coordinate 299,546,941, forward strand.
GGGGATTTTTCTGCCTGAGGTATTGTATGGTAGGAAGAAGGGAAGAGCATTTTCTTTGTAGTGGTTGGTCCATAATTTTATTATTTGTACCTTAAATGTGCATACAGACCATTCAGTTTTGCCTTTGAAAGGTGTGGAAAAAGTCGCTGAGAGGACGTGATTGATGCAATTATCCCTGCAAAAACGTGATGTCGTAAGAGGTGAACTGTTGGCCATTATCAGACACAATGGTGGAGGGCAATTCTTCCTGACATAAGATAGTAGTCAAGGCCCGTAATCTACTGCTGGATGTCATGGAGGTAAGAAGGATCACAAAAGAAAATTTTGAAAAAGTGTCCATGACAATGAGTCGCTGTGATCCTAAAAATTGGCACAGAAAAACTGATGTGAAGTCCTTGCCAGGAGCCATTTGGTTGAGGCCAGTTGATAAACTGATGAGGAGGAGCAGACAAGTTCTTGGTGCACACTTAGCAATGTCCTTGTCTGTCCCCAACCACATACAATGTTGTCAGGCCAACTGCTTGGTATGGGTGACATCCCAGTGACCCGTATGAAGCAAGCTCAGCACATGGGTCTGGTTATTGGGTGTGTGTAGCAACACTACCCAATGATGGATCGAAAAGGCATCATGCTGGGAGAATCAACAGTGAAGGGACTCTTGAGGGAGGGCTGCCTCAGATGTGGGGCAGCCGGATTGAATATAATGATGGAGGAGCTTGAGTGTGGCATCCTTTCCTGTGGCAATAGCAATTTGACAATGGTCAGTTCAGAACAATATTACTGTGGTGTCTTTGATTTGGTCAATATGGAACCATGCAACCTCAGAAACATCAAAATCTGCATCATTACCGATGGGAAGACGGTGTAAGGTATTCACATTGGTGTGGGAGGCAGTGGGGGATACAAGATCTCATAATCATAACTTGCCAGGATCAGTGCCCAGCATTGAAGTTTCTGTGCTGTTAGGATGGGTACAGGTTTGGAAAGGCGAAGCAAATTAGTGAAGGTCTTGTGATCTGTCAAAGATGTGGACCTTCCACCTATAGAGGTATTGGTGGAATGTGAATGCTCTATAGATGATTGCCTAGCCTTCCTTCTCAAGTTTGCTTTGTTGAGCACCTTAGACGCAAAAGCACTCGTGGTCTGTGGTGCGAACATTGTGAAACGGTACAGCCTGATGCCGTAGCAGGAGGTATCTACTGGGAGGACCACTGGCTTAGGGAGATGAAAGTGAATCAGAACCCTATCACTGAGCGGAAATGTTTTCAGTGTTTGGAAGACATTTTCTAGTTCAGATGACCAAACGAACGGAACATATATCCTCTGGAAGGCATGTAAGGGTACTGCTATCTGGGCAGCATTAGGGATGAAGTGTAGGTGATGAGAGATCTTACCAAGAACAGCCGAAAAGTAGTTCAAATAACTTCTTTGAGGTTGGGAGTTCCTGAATAGCCTCTAAGTGTTTGGCAGAAGGGTGAACCCCATGTATGTCAAAGATATGATCAAGCTATTTGATCTGAGTATGGAAAAACTCACATTGCTCCTGGTTGCACTTGAAACCTGCATCAGCAAATGTCTGGAAGAGGCATTCCAGGTTCCATGGATGTTCCTCTGGAATCTGCCAGTAATGGCAATGTCATTGAGATAATTGGAACAAGAAAGGACTTCTGATGTCAGTTGTTCCAAAAACTGTTGGAAGATGGTTTGAATGGAAGCACTGCCAAAGGGGAGACACTGATGTTGGAGCTGCCCGATGTGTGTGTTAATATGAGGAAGGATTTTCTCACCTCTTCCAACGGAAGTTTCAGATAAGTGTCTCTGAGACCAGGAAAAATATGCCCCCTTGCAATTTGTTCATCAGTTGCTCTTGGTGAGGAAAGGAGTAGCAATCCATGACAGACTGTGCATTACCACTAGATTTGAAATCAGTGCAAAGGTGGAGACGCCCTTTTTTTTTTGACAATGACAAGGGGACTTGCCCATTGACTAGCAGAGATCTATAGGCTAGAGAACCCCTGGGTCCTTCATCTGGTGTAACTGTGGCAACAGTGTCCTGAATGGCTTGAGAAGCCTTCCTAGCTCTAATAAACCATGGTTGGGCAGTGCCATTGAGGGTAAAATAGACCAAACCCAGAGTTTGTAAAAAGCTGACCACATTTGTCACAAAGTGCTGTGGTACTGAGGTACTTGAGAGATATTACATTGGCAAGGTGCAAGTGCTGAGGATAGCAATGCAATCCTCACCCATTGTAGGTGTTGCAGCATTGAGCCATGGAAAACGAAGCCTATATTAAATGGCCCTAGTATCCTACTGGATGCTCCAGTGTCCAACTAGAATCAGACAACCTGGTTCCAATTGCAAGCTAACCGAAAAGCTTTTTTGGCCCCTGTTCAATCAGAGAGGGCTAATGGGGACGACTGACACCTTGAGATGTGGAAATACTGGAACCTGTGTGAGCTGGAGCTAGTTCATCAGAAACTGAACAGTGCTGAAGAGCAGCATCATCATCATTGGCCAGGTGAAAGTACTTGGCCACTCAATTTCTTAGAACACACATTATAACATTACAGTATCGATAGACAAATATTTGTAGTCATTACAACATAATTGATATGCAAAAGTGATAGCTTGTTTGTATTAATGTGCCACATTTTGATAATAAATTGTTAAATAAACTAGAAACAAGTGGAGAATATTCTTAATCACAAGCAAATTTTGCATGTATGTACACTTCTAGAATTACACAATACTTGTAAAAATATTGGAATTATATTTTAGTGAGAACTATTTTGTATATGAAAACTGGCACATGTAGAGTGGAAACTGAACAAGGGTGCTCACGGCTTTTTCCGTTGGGCAGTGGTGGTGTGAAGGCAAAATAAAAGTATGTCTTGAAATTGGCGATTTTTCTTTTTTGGCCACATAACCTGCATCTTACTGAATTAATCTGCCTCAATGCTAATGCTGACCTGATAGGCTACTACAATTCCCCTATTGAGCCTAAAGAACTGCAAAAATTTGATGATCTCGTAAATCAGTGATGGTTACCGTATTGTTAGAATTTCTTGGTTGTGCCCAACTTTCTTGCAGAACAGACATTTACCTTGGCGAAAACAGCAGGTATCCCTGTCATGATAAATGAGACACCAAGGGCAATATTATCAGTTTCCAGCAAAATGGAAAGGACTGGGGATGTGCTGTAGGCTGTTTATGGGACCCAGAAGATGTAGGAGGCCAATATTGAGGAGATTGCTGCGAATCACAGGGGGGTGACTCAGCAGAGTTGACTATCTCGTGTGCCTCAATGTTTCAGCTGTAACATCCTACAGTGACGGGTCAGAGAGCTTTAGAACCTAGCACAAAGGTGGGAATAGCATCTCGTAACATGGCATCCATGTATGATTTTCCAAAGGGTCAAATTTGCAAATGTGTGTCATCCCTCATAGCTCCATGAGCCATTGCTTGTGACTGGGACAGTTGCTGCTTAGTATGTAAAAACATAAAATGAGTGGCAGGTATCAGCACCTGATAGTCATAATATTTATCAAGAGTAGTAATGACATCCAGAAAGGGGACTGATTCAGGCTGAGTTAATGGGAAACTCTTAATGGAGATGCAGAAGATATTGACACAAACCAAGGAAAAGAAATATGAGAGCTAAACATCAACTGAGATGCTGTAGGCTGCTAAGTGTTGGAAGAACTTCAGTTTGTACTTGTCACATTCTTCCGCAGTAGCGCTGATCTTGCAGAATGGTGGTGCAGAGCAGTGGTGGCCGCCCGTGTCCTCAGTCTGGTTGACATGTTGATTCAAAGCCTGCAGCAGCAACTGCTTGTCAATGAACAGCATCGTCAGTTTTTCCATTAACTGACTGAACTGAATTGACTGACACTTAAGAAAAGTGTGGAGCAACACAGGGACCTCCTGCCAAGAAGTTGCCATGGTGCAAAGGAAAAGAGAGACAAAGGACTCTATAACCTAGAAAGAATGGAGTTGATGTTCCAGAACCAGCACTGGTTGCACATACAACGAAACCCTCAACATAGGCTATGAGACACCTAACCAGACACAAGGGGGGATGATACCGTCAAACTGAGAAGTAACAGAAACTAGCCTCATTGCATCTTATTTGTTGTGTTCGAGAAGGGCGGAACAGCAAATTAAAAGCGCTTGAGTACTGAAAAAGTTTATTAGATAGCACAACATCCTCTCCAAACAGAACAAAAGAACATATTACAACTTCTTCGAATAAACACAACAGAGTTACTTGTCTATAACTTGGCTCAGAGATGGAGAGCACGACAGTGACTCCACTCCGGAACAGACTGTAGTTGTCGGAGTTGTGTAGCACTCATGTGCTAACTCCTTGGCGGTGTGGCTAGGCCTGTGGCGACATGGCCTGGCGTGATTGCCCAGGTACTATTTTTCTTACAGACACTGTCTGTCATTGCAGTGGCGTAGCTATGTCACCAAGGGCCCCGGGGCAAAAATTACATTGGGGCCCTCTTTAAACTAAAACTATACAGATGCATAACTACATCATCAACTCCTTACCGCCCAGTGGAAGACATAATAAGGCAAACCTAAATACTACTAAATAAATTATTATGTTTCATGCAGCAGGTAATATTTAATCGTACCTCTAGTATAAGTGTGAAAGTTTGTTATGCTTTCACGCAAAAATTCTCAGTGATTTGGACGAAATTTTCCAGAGGGATAAAGATAGAGTTGGACCTGGGTAGGACATACAGATGAAATTGCCCCATGGGATATTTTTCGTCAGCGGCGACAGCAGGCGGACCGTTGTCAGTGCCGACAACTCACTCTCGCTAAACTACTGCGCCGTTAGCTCATTTTGTTGACAGCCCACTGAAAGAAGGAAAATAGGGAAATATTAGTATAGGATGGTTTCATCAAAAGTAAGTTGCCGGATTTTGTGTGATGAAACACTTTGGATTCAGCCGTGCCCCTAGCAGGCTTCTTGAAGTATATGTTAGTGTCTGGACAGGAAAAAGTAATAAGTAAAATAACTAAGTCGATATCTTCGCTTATTATCGTGACAGTGGGGTAGAGGGCAGCCTCTTGATGCACAATTAACTATTGAGACAAAGTAATTATTACATGATACTTCTGCTCCGTGAGTGTACGTAAACATTTAAATGGCAGAATAAACAAATAGTGTGCGGGTATAAACTTACCTTAAAAGATTGCGTGAAGAGCTGAATTCTCACCATTACTTCAATACACAGTGAAGTTGTTTGTTTTTCACATACAAGAACTGAGCAGAATGCGGCAGAAGGTATAGTGTTAGTATGAACATAAATTGAAGAGCGAATAGTTCTTATGGTATGTTCAAATGTCTGTAAATCTATCGGACCAAACTGCATGGTGATCAGTCTGTAGCTTACAAACTACTTAAACCTAGGTAAACTACCCTAAGGACAACACACACACCAATGCCCCAGAGAGGACTCGAACCTCCACGGTGAGCAACCGCTCGCTCCGCAGCGAGGCACTTTAGACCGCTCGGCTACTCCACCGCGGCTTCTTCTGGTATGGGAAGGCGCCGTTCCCAGAAAAAAAAAAAAAGGCCACAGAATGCCGAATCCATATCCCGCCTTCCATTGCAAGATAGTGTGTAGAAATGTATGTAGACTGTGTTCGGTATTCCTTTCAGTATTAACGCATATATGGAAAACAAACATGCCTGTTTCCTGGCGCAACGCATTTTGTGGAAACTGCGCACTCTCCAGGTCTGTCTGCACAGTATGTCATCTGTGATTTATGAGGTGCACTGTGGAGGGCTCGGTATAACTTTGTGAAACACCTTGTAACTTCCTTTTGTGACACAATGCGGTAGACAGAGTGGGGCTTGCTTTCTCGCTACTCGTTTTGCAGGCGCACAAAGAACGGTAGTGCCTGACCATTCCAGCAGTCTGCCCTTTCCCGCACATTCTGCCCTCCACCCCTTCCTGCTGTCATCTGTCACCTCCCCACAACAAATCATATGCCCAATACTGTTCTTCTGTACTTGCATATGCTGTACACATTTAATATTTTGTCTTAGTCCATTCTGTTTAACAATAACTATATTAACATATTGGCTCCAAAGGTATACTTAAGTTACCGACCCTCGGGCATAATTTACTTTTTTTTCCATATTCCATATTAGTTTGCTTGAAGTAAGCTATTTAAGTACAAATAAGTTAAAAATATTGCAATTTAGTACCTTAGTTCATGTTTTTTTGTGATTTACATATGACTTACGTGGCGCCAGAGTAAAGTGCCAACATGTCATTTGCTATGTCGCTAATAATTTGGGGTTGGTACTCCTGTAAGTCTTTCATTCCACAACATTATTTGCGTACAGTTCCATCATTATTTTTCTGCATTGTTACTACAGTCTTTATTAGGTGTTGCTTTGATAATTTTTAATTTGCTGAACGACGTTTCGGCTGCTGCAGAAGAATAAAACTAAATATTTCCATAACCTCACATTCTAATAATGTATATTTTATTATAATTTCCTTACATAATTGACGAACTGTCCATGTTGAGGTCAATTTCGGCAGGAGAAATTAAAAGTCGAAATTCCTTCATTCAACTAAAATATTATATAGAGTATAACATCTATTATCCGAAGTAATTTGGGGACATGAATATTCGGAAAACCGTTTTATTCGGATATTCGAACTGTACACTTCTATTTGCCAATAAGAAGTACTGTACAGTAAATGTATTTATACTATATTTGGAGGAGCGCGATCCTTTACATTGCATGCCGCAACACTTGGAAGACACAGCTGTTGCTGTGAGCAGCTTTGATGCTGCCACTACTTCTGCCGACTGGAGTGTGCCGATTGTTGGACACGTTCTCTGGCAGCTTCGCCTGTCAGCAGCGCCACATACTGGCGTCTTGTGAAGGCCCAATTAGGAGCTTTGTTCCGCTAGCCGCCAGCCAGTGGCCCAGTGCGGCTGCTGTGGGAAACTTGGTTTGAGGGAAGGGGATATGATGGACTATAGGGTGGGAGGGTAAAAAAATTAAAAAAAATGGACGCTCTACTGTAACTTCTTTCGATAGTAGATCACGATGGCCAAGGGGCCCCTGGAGCTCAGGGGCCCCGGGGCACTGCCCTCTCCCAGCCCTATGGTAGCTAGGCCACTGTGTCATTTCCAAGGGGATCGCAGATGAAGCAGTGCACTTGTCACACTTATGTGGTCTGATGGTCCTCATACTGCCGTCTAGTGGACGCAAACTGCCTACTGAGTGCTATGTGGAACTTAGTGTCATGGTGCGGACATTGATGACACCGCAGAGAGTGAACTGTATTTATCACAACCTAATAAGACAGTAACAGGTGCATCTGTTGTTTGCCAGTCACTAACAGTCTTCCCAGTCTCTGTCCTGTGCCAGCCATCCAATTGTGCTGAGAGCCAGTCAGTGAATTCTTTCTCAAGTCCACCAACAATGGTTAGTTGCTGCTGTTACTATCATTAGGGCATTTTGCATTGGTAAAAACATGTTACTGGAGTGCAGAATTTCATGAAAAGGGTTGGTGGATGAGCTACAGAAGTCAGTGTCATTTATCTTGATATTCAAATACATACTGATGTTGCTCAAGTATATTGCAGCACTCTTTCTCTGACTTTTAAGTCATCACCTCTATATATAGGAAAAAATCCTAACAGGAAAAATATATGTAAAAAATAGATGAAGTACACTTACAAGGCGAAGGGGCACAGGCAGTGATAGCAACAAATAAACACACAGACACACACACACACACACACACACACACACACAAACGCTAGCTTTCGCAGCCTAGCTGCTTCATCAGGCAGAAGGGAAGGAGAGGGAAAAGGAAATGATGAGGGTTTTAAGGAAGGGGGTAAGGAGCCATTCCAATCCCGGGACAAGAAAGACTTACCTTGGGGGAAAAAATGGAGGGTAAACAAATGCACACACACCCACACATTTACACAGACACAAGTACACTTAGGCAGACATTCTGTAGAACAGTTCTACGTGTGCATGTTTGTCCACCCTGGTAAACACATGATCAGGCAGGGAAGCCCAGCCCGTCACATTGCATACCTGCTCTGTCTCAATTCGGAATATAGTTAGTATTTACTGCTACTTCACCATAAAAAAGTACTTGCTCAAAAAGTTCACGAACTTCATGTCGACTCTTTTTCAGTAGTCTGGGAATTTTGACACTGGTGTCACAATATGTTTTTTCTTTAATGTTGTTTGTTGTTAATAATATCAGCTTATTCCCACGAGTTAGTAGCTGTCACTCTGTGAATACTAGACAGAAGTTGAATCTACATTTGCATCACACCACCTTGGCACTTGTACAGAAAGGTGTGCAGTTTTCTGCAGCATTCATTTTCAATAAGCTGCCACAAGAACTAAAGAATCTTAGCACTAACCCACATGCTTTCAAATCTAAATTGAAGCGTTACCTCATGGCTCACTCCTTTTATTCTGTCGAGAAACTCCTAGAAAAATTAACCAATTGAGCTAATTCATTTATTATTATTATTTTTTTCTTTATTGATTCTTTTCACTTAGTAGTCCATAGGACTACTTAAAAATTTCCTATTATTATTCTTGTGTTAAACTTCATGTATTGACTTGTTCCATGACCATAGAGTCTTACTCCTCAATTAGGTCCTGCGGAACAGAAAACCATATTATTATTATTATTACCTTACTACTTGTTTGTGTTATATTTCTACCATACATAGTAGCTGATGAGTTTGATATATGTGTGTGTTGTCAGCACTAACAAATGACAAATGTTATCCCCCCCCCTTACACACACACACACACACACACACACACACACAGTTCCTCACTCCTGCAGCACTCATCAGTCAACCTTCGCCACCTACCATCCCTTTGCAACCTCAGGGGTTATCAAAAAGTGAACAGTTTGTAGTGGTATGCCGAAAATTTCAAAAAATACCTTCAGTAAACAGTGACAAATAGTTTGGGATCACTATTGAATAGACACTACATAGGTATCAAAGTATTTTCATATTTGACTTTATCACTTGGTCCTTAGAACCATCCTCCTCCTGAGTATTTTTACCAAGGCTCATGAACCACTGCTTCACAACTTCGTTGTGTGGCAAACCCATACAACACTACCCATGGCACAACATACACTACATTCCATGTAGTTGACTGCTCACAATGGAAAGGCTTCTTTATATTCAACACCATGTTATGAGGCCCTATGGGATTCATATAATGCGCTGCCTTTTAGTTATGTCTGTGCTGGTTTGAATGTTTTACAGTAAGATTTGGCTCATACAGAGACCAAGAATTATTTTAGACTTGACAAATTTTAAGATAGATTTCATTTCAGATTTTATGTTTTATTTTTTAAAAATATTTTAGAGAAATTCACAGTTTTGAAGCTTTGTATACTCATGGTTCGAAACTTCCCAATGGTTTATTGAATATTTGCCATTCTGATGTGTATAGTTTTTTTTTCACATAGGTGTCTTCAAGGCAAACTGTTTCTCATATGTTCCCTTTGGTTTTCTAAGCACGATTGATTAGTTATAAACCTTTGGATGTTCTGGTGACTGACAGTAAAGCCATTTTGACATGCAAATTGAACTTTACAGAGAAAATCTTTTATAACAGTTTTGCGTTCTGTATGAGTGTTCTATGTGTTGTACTGATGTAGAACACTTGAAGTAGTAAAAACACCATCTTAACTTTTCTGTATTATTATTATTATTATTATTATTAATTCATCAATTTAGTCTTGGACTGACAGAGACATCGTTGAAGAGCTGTCAAATGTATGTACTTGTTACTCTGCTTACTTGCATCTGATGATGACAAAATGCAATGCTCACAGTGGAGATAATGTAAAATTATAGACTTGACTGATAGATGAAAAAGTTATTTTTTAAAGGAAGGAAGATTATGGTTTATTTTTTAATATTATGTATAAAGCTTTTCTTGATCTGTAGTGTTAAAACATCTTTTGTTAAAGAAACTGCCATGTACTGTTGACATAAATAACTGCTTGGAGCATTGGTAAACCACATTAGCTAATACTACATTGTAGACTGATGGAGGAGTTTCCAATGGCGAAAAACTGTTCATATGTGACTAACTGGCCCACTCTAAAAATGGCATCCTCCAAATTTTGTTTAACAGTAACATACCTAAATAGTAATCAGTTTCTTCATGTTGCTCTAGTGCACAAGAGTCCACAGCATGTCAGATTTTGAGTTATAGCTTGCATGTTTGGATGGTATTTTGAGTCCCCCGTATATATTTGAGTCAAACAGAAATGATACACTTTCTTTTATATTATGCAAAATAGGTATTGTAGCTGGCCATTGCTTGCTTCAGCTCAGTACTGCCGATAATCACACAAAAGAGACAAAAATAAACTTAGACACTACTGTTTAGAAATTTTTTCCTTCGGCAGATGAGAGGGAGGAGAAATGGAATAGAAGGGGAGTGTTACAACCTAGTTAATGAGGTAAGTATGGCATGAAGGGTGATATTTCACACCCACCTGTCACACCACCTGTACCCAATGGCTTAAATTGTGAGTAGTCCTTCCCTTCTGTCCCCTTTCACCTTCCTCCATAAGCTTGTGTCAAAGTTCATTATTGTCATTATTTTACTCTGTTTTGTTTGACTATTGGTGGTACAGAGCTAAGGTAAATACTGGTCAGTCACTCTATATATCTTTTGAATAATATTTTTGCATCTCACTGGTGAATTTCCATCATTTTAATCATACACTTGCTTTCATTATTGAGTTATACTAAAGTCCTTCAGTGTTTATAGTTTTATTTTATTAGGATTACTATGTGACACTTGTTTAATGACTAATTTATTCAGTAAATTACTTAGATGCCTCTAATTTTGACAGCAAAAAATTAATTAATTAATTAATTAATTTTAAAAAGTTGTATGCACCATAAATGTTCAGTGTACAGATTCAGGAATAAATGCGGTACCAGATTGTGGACTGTGGAATTACAGATCTATTTTTAAGAAAATGTTCCTCATAATCATTCTTTCTTCATTGAGGTAAGCTGGAACTTTACTATTTTCAAATGTATTTGACAGCGTGCATTCCAATCTCCCTTTTTTTAAATGAACAAATTATTTTAATTTATTTATCTTTATTTTTTACTTAGGTTCTATATACTTCTAAATAAATTGCAATTTTTATTTTATTTTTAATGTTAGAAATAGTTTACAGCACAATACACATATATAAAATACCAATTTTTCCTCTTTTTTCCCCTGTTGGTTGGGTTTTGTCTTTAATTTTTCTTTTTGTTCATTTAGGTCACAGACGGCAGCGACAGTATCGGAAAGGTAATGATTTTGAGAAGCAGAAGCCTGTTGTAGGAGGTAAAGGGCAAGAAGCAATTAATGTGCTCAGTGATGATTCACCAGTGCTGGCTGCATTTAAGCGGTATGCAGCTGAATTAGATACAAAGCATGACAAATATGAGGCCATTGTGAAGCTAAGCAGAGACATTACAATTGAAAGCAAGAGAATTATTTTTTTACTTCATTCTGCTGACAGGTATTACACTTTAATTCTTATTGAGCATACTTTTAATGTCAGTTATAAACTTCAGCTGGTATAAGCGAGTAAAATTTCATGTCTAATTAATCAGTTAATAAGTCTGCATGAGATTCATTTCTTCAACAATGAGTAAATTATTGTAAAATTTTATGTAACATCCTCGTGGCTTCACATGATTATATTGGCAACATCAACAACACAGTAGAAAATCTTTGCCATTTTGTTAATATTCTTAGAAATCTACATAGAATTACATGATTAATATTTAGTACAGACCATGAAATAAATAAAAAATGCTGTTCTTGGTCTATGGTTGACAGGTTCTTGTATGAACCCTTATCCGTCCAGTCAAAGTACGTTGCCCTCGTAAAATGAAGATTTCATGACGAAATATTTGTGTTGTGATTGGCTAATGCCAACTTCACCTGATTGCCAACATTATCAGCCGAGGCCGCCAGGTTGGTGTGTTAAATTATTTTTATTCTTTCTTACGATGGTAATTAATATACTGACCGGACAAGGGTACATGCAAGAATCTGTCAACCATGGAGTAGGAAGAGCATTAATTATTTATTTTATAGTCAACACAAAAGGCTATGCAATGGTTGTTACCAAATTCAGCACAGTACACCACCATTGGCCTTAAGAAAAAATTTAACTGTCTTGTAGGGGTCATTTGCAGCTGCTGGTTGCTACCTAAAAATTATAGCTTGTTTGTACCCCAAGGTGACTGCGATTTCATGGACATTTTCTTCCATTGTTCATATTACAATATTGAAAGCACATGCCCTTCAATATTCTTAGCACTGTCTATTAACTGCTATTAGACTCGGTGTTCTTTTTCATTTGTGAAATAAATTTCTCTATCAGTCAGGAATTTATCCCTCATATACGTCTCGAATATTGTATGACACAAAGCCATCTTGTAAATACAGTACATCCATCAAAATAATTGTGTGTTCCTAAGACAGATCTAATGTAGACTTATGAGGGATGAATACCGCCGTGCGGCCTCACTGTACATTTCAAACCTCTGTATAGCTTGACTTGCTGTGTAGAGTGCTGGTGGTTTACAAGAAATAACACAAGCTTAAGTCTTTCATGCTTGCTGAAAAAGGTACTTGAAGGTTTACAGTAAGAATTATTATAACCACTACTACTACAACTTCTACTACAGAAAATGAGGAGGCCTGTCCTCCTTTTTCCTCTCCTGATCAGTTGCCACTGCTTGGAAAGTGTACCGGGATTGTCATAGGAATACTCCTCTCCCACAGGGTGACCTGTGGAAGTCTACTGCCACACAGTGTGCCATGCAGCAATAGAAGCATCTTGACCACCCTGTGGAGTATCCAAGCAATTTAGAATTTACCCAATAATCTGTTTTGGTTAATTAATCAAACATGTGGACAACTCAATTGATAAGTATTGGTGAACACTTTAATCTATTGGGTCAATCAAGTTTGTGGATTACATAAGTCTTTAATGAAACTATCAGTCTGCAGTGAATGTGCACTGATATGAAACTTCTTGGCAGACTGAAATTGTGTGCCGGAACTGGGACTCGAACCTGGGACCTTTGCCCTTCAAGGGCAAGTGCTCTACCACTTAGCTATCCTTATACAACTCACGGTTCGTCCTCACAACTTCAATTCTGCCAGTACCTCACCTCCTACTTTTCAAACTTTACAGAATTTCTCCTACAAACCTTGTAAGACTAGCACTTCGGGAAGAAAGGATAGGTGGAGACATAACCACAGCCTAAGGGAAGTTTCCAGAATGAAGCTATCACTCTTGGTACTGGCAGAACTGAAGATGTGAAGATGGACCGTGAGTCGTGTTGGGATAGCTCAGTGGTACAGCACTTGCCCACGAGAGGCAAAGGTCCCAGGTTCGAGTCCCAGTTCCAGCACACAATTTCAATCTGCCAAGAAGTTTAACTTAAATCTTCTTGGTACTGTAACTAACTACATATATGACGCTACATTTTTTTCCATTCCCTACTAGGAATTGATTGAGTAGAGGATACAAAACAAAACAGGTCTAATGAACGTATGTCCAGAAATGCAGGTGTCCACGCTAGAGATCATTTATTGTCATACTTCAGTAAAGAAACTGTGTCTAATACGGTCTGTACCATGTAGTCACAGTTACAGTATGTGTTGAAAATGGTTATATGTGCCTCAACATGTTGCACATGCTGTAGTATGTTCTGCCTCACATGTTCATATTGGCAAAGCTGCATTTGAAAAGTGTCTAAGGCAGCATGAATGCACTTTTCCAGTGTCTCCACATCTGGAATGGGCTCTGCGTACATGATACTTCTGACTCTGGCACCATTACTACAAATCACACAGGTTGATGTATGGTGAAAGAGCAGGCCATGCAACTTGACCTCTTCGTCCGATCCATCAGTTAGGAAATATGAAATTGAGGTGCATCCAGACATTAGCCTCTAAGTGGGCTAGAACACCATCATATAGTGCCACATAACTTTTTAAATTATCAATGGTAGTTTTCATGGTAGGGAAGGCAAAGTCTTCCACAAGAAAGGGCAGTAGTTCCAGTCTGTTAGGTGATATGAAAGGCAGCCTGGTTCCAAAATAAGGTCGCCAATCGTCTCGGCCTACACATTGCAGCTGCACCAATGCTAATGATTCGATGTCACCTTATGTGGAGTCGTTCATACTATCCCACAGATGTTATGAAAGTTGAAGATACCTCTCTCTTTCCAAGCATTAATCCCAACTTGCAGAGTCTGCTGCTTTGCTGCATCTCCTTCATTTCTTTCGGTCATTGACATCGTCTTGTCTTAAGCCAACAGCATGCATGTCTGCCCTGATGTTGTCAGCCCATCTCTTTGCCAGTCTTCCTCATGGTCTTGTTCTTTCTGGGTTGATGTGGATTGTTGTTTTTGCAACTGAGTTGTCCTGTTTTCCGATGTTGTGCCCGTACCAGCAGAGACGGGCTTCCCTCAGTTTGTCTGTGCTGGACTTCTGTATTTTTTACATGATCACATTGAGTCAGCCCCATGGACCAATGAATCATCTTCATCTCCATCATATGTAGCATTTGATCCTGTTGTTTCGTCATAGGGCGACACTCAGTCCCATAGATTTCCTGCACTTATGGTATCTGTGGTTTGGGAGCCACATTCTAAGTATTCAGTCTTCTGGACATTAAGGTGCAGTCCATTTTCACCCAGTCTGTCCTTCCATGTTTGAACCTGGTGTTGGAGTTCTGGTCAGATTTGTTCAGCAAGCAGCACATCATCGGTATAAAAAAGGGTCCACGGATGTGAAGTCTGTTTGTAAGCTGTTACTGTATCCACACAGAGGATGAATAGTAAAGGTGAAGATACCAATACACATAAAGATGGCATAATCTGCGAATAGAATGCATAACACAAATCTTGGAATTGTGGTTGCCTGGTGAATAAACAAATAACATAAAAAGACTGGCACTAGTAAACCCTGCACATGCTTTTAGTTTCAAGGCTAGTAACATTTATCATGGGAAATATTCCAACTGGTCGTCTGGCTTACCCTGTAGTGGTGGGCTAACTTCCTCATATTGACACGGTGGTCGTTGTCCACAGTGTTAATCACAGTTCCCTCCAAGGCTGGTGTCCGAATGTTTTGGGTACATCATTCATAATTTTCTGCTTTCTTAAGTGACCCTATCTCAGACAAACAGCATAACACTGTTGTAAACATTGAATGCTGTTGTTGTTGTCAACGAGGATAGATTTCCCTATACAATTTTGTTGCCAGTCACCTATTACCATTTGCCTTTCCGTAAGTAAACTCCGTATCAGCAAGTTCCCGATTCGAATGCTGAACCCTGAGTTGTTTCCAATGGCGTCTACTGTTTAAGTATCTCAACCAACCATGTGTGTCAGGAACAATCTCATTACCACTTCTTTATGATAAGATCTCTTCATTCATTAAATGTGTGTAATAAGAATGTAGTTTCCAAATATAAGAGGACCGGCTAGTCCGTGCCTCCTAACATAGCAATGTATCTTGATAGGTTTCCTTGAGTGTTAACTCTTTTCCAATCATCACAAGAGAACCCAAAATAGCAAACACTTCTCATTTAAACCAGTATTAATTCAAGCAAGCAGTGTGTTACTTACTAGAACAAGTACAGTGTTTATTTTATCACTTAAGTACATACATACAAAGGCTTATTATCTGCCTTGTTTCTCCAACATATCCACATGGAGAATAATTATAACATAGTAAAAACTACAGAATATACATACAGTCCATAGGTTTAATTTATCTCAGAATAATTATATCACTTGCACAGTGGATTCTTCACCGATTCTTTTTCTTCTTCACAAAACCTGTACAGAGAAAAACTGAAGCCAGAAAATATTCTCCTATCACTTTTCTAAATTAAATATGACTCATTAAATAATTATACTCAACTTTCTTGAGCCACTAGCAGGAAACATGTAGTGTAAGCTGTTACACTACAACCCTTGTGTACAAAGCTGCATATCATTCACAACAAGGTCAGTCATCAAGGTAATTGAATCAGACATAAAATTACCACTATGGCAGGAGAGGACTCTAGGTTATGATACATAAAGAACAGTACCACTCTAGGAGAAAACCATGCATACTGTAGCTGTGGCTGCATGGTACACCATGTATTGGATTGATCACTGAAACAAAATATGATTAAATAAAGGGTCTGCATTTCCAGAAATAAGTTCATTAAACCATTTTTTGTCTCTATAGTTTGTAACAGTGGAAAAAATTACCCTGTATAACAAACTTCCCACTCCCAGGAACCACAGACATTGCCGGGGTAGGGTGGCTTTCATGCCTCAGACATACATAGATACAAACACAGCAGAGGGGTATCTGTGAAAAGGCCAGACAAATGTGTGGTTCCTGAAGAGGGGCAGCAGCCTTTTCAGTAGTTACAGCTAGGCAACAGTCTGGATGATTGACTGAGCTGGCCTTGCAACATGATCTAAAGTGGCTTTGATATGCAACTATTGCGAATGGCTAAAAGGAAGGGGAAACTGCATTCATTACTTTTCTCGAGGACATACAGCTCTACTGTATGAGTAAATGATGATGGCATTTTCTGGATAAAATATTCTGGAGATAAAATAGTCCACCATTTGGATCTCTGGGTGAGGACTACTCAGGAGGATGTTGTCATCAAGAAATTTTCCCAACCCCAATCCAATGCTGTTAGTGTCCTTGTTAGTTGCAGATGTGAGGCCATAACATTACTTCCATTTATATCTAGCTGATATCTGGTGTTTTGTGAATCTTCTCTCGAAGCAGGGCAAAGCTTGCATGATGACATGGGATACCAAAGCAAATCGTGGGATGGTCTTCTTGACACAACACAGTAGAAAGACTAGCAAACTCGATAAATCAGCCCTCTCAATGCACTACTTTCCTAGACGCTTAACACTGCACTGTGTTTCCTCCCTGCAGAGGTATCTAATGTAAGAGTGCATAGTCTTGAGGTGATAACGTTGACTATTGCTTTACCTTGATTTGGATTAGGTGATGCCCACTTTTTTCCCTTTTCTACAAGTTTCCTGAAAAATGTTGACATTAATTTTAAGTTAAATTGTTTACAAAAGTCTATGAGCCTTTCCTCAATTCTGTTTGTTCTTTCATGTGCTGGGTAGTCTCCAACTATTGATTAAAATTTTTTTCTTTACCATTCTTTAAACTCTCCCACTAAAATTTTTTGAGTTTGTCTTTTCGATATGTCATGTTCTAGCATTTCCCAAACATCTCCCACTTTTTCAACATCTGTTGTATTGCGTTTATAGTTAGTTGCTTGTGCATTTATAATGATGTAACATTTATTGCCTGAAATGAAAAATTAAATTTGTTTTGACAGGGAGCTAAAAGTAGTTATTGATTCAGGAAATTGCTCTTAAGCTATAACTGCTGTCTCAAACATAGTCATATTATTGAAAATCTAATTGCTGGTTTTCCTTTGTAAATTGTGTCCACCTGACTCAATTGCATTTTTGTTCAGATATCTTGTTTCTTGAACTGCTAATATAAGTATGTTGATGTGTTACTGTGAGTGACACTTAGATGTTTTTGTTTTCCAAATTTCATAAGTATGTTGATGTTTAGTGTACCCAGTAGGTGTGTTTTCCTTGGTCTTATGTTTGAAGAATTTCTAAGAAGGCCATGCTTCTTTACATGATGTAGGATCTTCAGAGTCCAAAGGTCTAGGTGCATTGCCATTTCTAGTGATGGAAGATTGGTAACTTCCTGGAGCATTTTTCCTTTTAAAATTTACCACCATGTCTTGGATTAAAGTGTAGTTGGGGGAGATAGTTGAACATTTCCACAATTAAAAAATTCAAACATTTAGCTTAGAATTATAAATGAGGCCACCACTAATATGTAAAACAGACACCTTTTGTGATGGAAGATCACACTGTCCGTTGTAGGAACACATGCTAATACAGTCATGTTCTTATTCATAAAAGTCTTCCTCTTCTGCCATTCTGATGAACTTAATCTCTGCCTTCATTGTCATTGAGATCTTCACTGTCATCATGGCAAGGAACCCTTACAAGATGCTATCACTCAGGTGAGGTGAACAAGATTTTTTAATGAGGTGTTACTCATGCCCTTCCATATTTTTATTCTTCAGACCAGCTTTGGCCAGAAGTTCAAGAAGACTTTTGCAGATGATTCTGTAGTATGTTGAGAAGTTGCAGTGTTGGAAAATTGTAGCAAAATGGAGGAGGATTTTTTTATGTTTGGCAATTGGTTTCGGAAGTGGAAATTGACCCTCAATGCAAACAAATGTAATGCATTGCTAATAAATAGAAAGAAATGTCTTCTACTACATGATTTTGTGCTTGCAGAACTGGAAGTAACTACTTCCACAAAGTATTTGGGAGTGGACATAAGGAACAATCCGAAAGTGGAAAGACCACATAAAATTAAACTTGGGTTTACAAGGCAAATGCCAGACTGCGAGTCATTACAAGAATCCTCAGAAGCTGTAGTCCAACAAAGGAAGTAGCTTACAAACCACTCATACAACCAGTACTTGAGTATTGCTCACCAGTGCAGATTACGTATGAAATAGTATGGCTAAAGGAGATGAGAAGATCCAGGAGAGCAGCGCAGTACACGGTGGTTTGCAGAGTATAGGTGGACAAGGAGGCAATTAAAATTAGAGTGCCAGACAACTTGACTAACAGAGACGAGGGTTTTCCTTCTAGTGAAGCACGGAACCAAGCTGTGTATCGGGTCAAAACACAATATTCTTTGGCACGGCAGGCCTTAATATTTTAGGACAGTTCATGTGCAATGGATTGCTGTCACTGATGTTCTTTTACGGTTGGTGCTACAATTAAGTATTGTGGGCAGCATGTACACTGGGTGGTGCATGAAATATATACGGTTTTAAGGCCTATGTAGGATAAGAGTTTCCAGCCTTAGCTACTGCTCTTAGTAGGGTGTGGCAGCACAACTCCTGAAGAAGGCTGACACGTGAATTTACTGAAATATTGAGTAGTATTGATTTTAGGATCTGGCAGCAAATGTAAGTAGACTATTAATTGTAAGAATTATTACAGCAGGAAAGCCTACTTTGTCACTTAGAATAATGTTTTCATATTCATAATGACTGTTCTAGTTCAGAAATTTTCATCATTTTAGAGAGAGCAAGAAACAGTCTGTTCTTAAAGAAGCAGAAACAAGATTGCATCAACTGGAGGTAACGCAGTTCAAAGCTATTGCTAAGCTGCTGGTGGGAGAGGACCCATATCAGTTTCTTCGAGCGTACACTGCAGGTGAGTGAGTGGAAAAATCAGTTATTGTATGTTTTCTACAGTTACGATTTTTGACATTTGAATCTGCATAATGCCTTTGTCCTGCCTGGAACCATACCTGCCAGCTGCCCACGCCATATACTTTTCTAGTTCAAGCAAGTTTTAAAGAAAATAATTGCAGTACTATGTAGTAGGATGTAAGACCTGCTTAAGCCTTGGTCCAGTTGTCATTGTGACACATCAAGATGGTTTTTAGTGTCCTGTGCTACCGCTCCACCAGAACATCAGTCGAGGGTGGTAGGCAGTGGTGTGAAATTTGTTCCGCAGAGGTGGCACAGTCTGTAAAAAAAAAAAAAAATTCAATTTGGTGGTCCTGATCTGTTGTGATAGAGGTAAGGCAACTATAACAGCCAAACCAATTTGAAATGAAAGCCCAACAGTTTTGGTGGCAATGGCAGCAATGTTGGTTAATGGGACCACTTCAACCCAATTAATAGCACTGTTCATAATGGACAGGAGGATACTGGCAAGGGACCGACCAGATCGATGTGAATGTGTCAAAATATTGCGTGGGGAACACTGAACTTGCCCAGAGGTGGTTGGCCATCCAATCGTGCTGCACTGACATGCAAGGTAAGAACGGGACCACTCATGGCAATCACGATTAACGACCAGCCAAACAAAACCCATAATATTGCAATTGGTGTCTTTGATGCTAGACTGTGCGAGATCATGAAGCATGTTAGAAATGGCTCATCTTAGGGTCGGTAGCACGATGGAGCTTGACGCACCAGTGGAAACATCACAGATCACTTGTATGTCCGTACCAGGAAGTAGGTTTCAAATTTGACGAAGTCGTGTAACGAGGAAAGATGCTGCTGTCTCGCCTGTATCGAATAGAACATGAAAGTTTGTGCTTCTGTGTAACATAAAGAGATGACCAGATGTCTTGACGGAAGAAAGTGATGACTGAGTTATTTGGTGGCACCTGGAGTTAGCGCAAGGTGTGGCACCTAACATGCCCCATGTGGCGAGTTTGACACCGCACACTGTGGTTGACGATTCCATATGGTGGCACTGTGTTTCATGTGATACCAACACAAAGAGTATACCAAGTGCGGAGCCGGTCGTTCTTGCATAGACAATGATGCAGATGAAGTTATAGCAGGCGTTACAGAAGTTGAAGCTGGTTGCAGGGCTGGTAACAGCTTCTTGCCTGGTGTTAAACTCACATGACTGAAGCATGCGGGCTTTTTCATAACCAATGTCAGGTGGGTGAAACACAACAGGTGTCATGCCAGTAGTAGATCGTAGTAGATCGCGTGGTGAAGATGAAGATACCACAGTCCAGTGATGGTGTTTAATTATCTGGTGGGTACAATCTCCATACCATAAATGCACCACCAATGGTTCATGTGACATAGCCAGGAGTTGCATGTGAATATCTGCTGGCAATTTTACAATCCATATTGCCCACAGTGTAAAATCAAATAAGGAAGTATCAAGAGGTCTGCAAAGGCACTTAGCCTGTGCCACAACCAAGGCAGAGATTTGTTGCCTAACTGCTCATTATGGATGATGTGCTGTAGAGCTTCTTCCCTTGATCTGGAAGAGTACTCCAACAATATCTGCCCTGCATTGGCATATTTGGGATGGGGAAGTGCATTAAGAATGAAGTTGCTAATGAGTTTGAGCTTCCCGTGAAGGTGCCCAAGGTGGCAGACAAAACACGCGTAGTCAATGTTTACATCAAGTATTGCGTCGACTAAGATCAACCAGTTTGCCAGACTTACTATTGTGAGATTTGCAAGCTTTGGGAAGTGCTCTTTAATGTCATTGTGGGCCAACACCACTGCTGCTAATGGTAAATAAACAGTTGCTGTCTGTGGTTGCCGATGGCGTGGACAACAACTACGACATTAGTAGGTTTCTAATCTGTGAGACTGGTATATGTGAATTGGTAGGCATCGCAATAGCTACTGGTGCATCTGATGCAATAGAAAGATGAGAGTGGGTGGACGACGGATCCACAAATGGGTTGTGTGGCATCACAGCAACAATCTGCGTTGATAAGTAAAGAAACGTGGATGGCGTAACATTTTGCACAACATCAAATGACGCGAAAGGCACAAATGAATGGAGGGAGACTGTTTGTAATGGAGAAAAGTAGTGCTCAGCATGGAAGCTGAAAAAGGATGTCGCATCTGTATGACACTTGATACAGTTCATTGTGACATGGTGTTGTCAGTAACCGCTGGAAATGTTCACTGGAAATGTTTGTTGCTGGCTGGGAGTCTGGTGCGAGGCAGGCAATGTGATGGCTGGCACAAAAGGAGTGGGATTCCACTGATTGCATTGAATTGTAGGCTGAAACTGTTGTATATTAGTAGATTTATCATCCTCTTTAAACTTAATTAGCACTGTGTCCATGGCTGACTGTGGCAAAGTTAACACATTGTTGAAATGGTTGTTGTTGAATCCAGCATTGGAAGCCATTGTTAGACACAATGAAACACTTAATAAAAGTTGATAATCACAAAAACACAGAAATAAATGTTTCACGGCACTCGCGAAGTGATCAAGCTCACCAATGTGGTTTTTATACTACAAAATAACTGTACATGTAAGTTTTGAGGCAACATAAGACATAGGCTATGTAGACTTTCCCAGCATATTAACTGATCAAATTCTTCTTGGGTTTCCAGCCAGATCATTCTGATATCTGTACACAATATTTCTGCGGTCCAACTGGCCGCCATAATCAGGTGAGGAAGCTAAACCGCTTTCGCCGTGACTGATTGAAACTGTGGAATGGCTGGCTCTATATACGCAATCAAAATACAAAGGCGCATGCGCTAAGTACTGAGGGCACGCGTTATTCATAACTGCTGACCCCTGGTGCAAGAGAAGTTGTTGCCTCCAGTGGTGGGTAATGTCAGAAATGATAGATCATTATGGATTATCATTTGTTGCTATTTAATGCAGATGCCGATGTTTTTTCAGGTCTGATAACACAGGATTCCACAATTTTCTCAGAAAATAACCACTGTCACAGTTGATTGTGTTATCTGTTATTCTGATTTAAGTTGATTCTTTCAAAACTCAATTCCAGTAATATGAGGTGTTTGCAACAACTTGTGTCTCATCGTATAACATCATGTGTCCATCTGAGAGACAGTGTTCAGCAACCGCAGATTTTTCGGGCTGCATCAATTGCATATGGCGGTGATGTTCAACACATCTGTCACTGACGGTACGAACAGTCTGGCCCATGTATGTTTTGCCGCTCTCACAAGGTATTTTATAAATGCCAGGCTTTCTTGGGCCTAAATCATCTGTTAAAGATGACTCGTATCTGCAAGTCAGAGGCAAGTATGACTTGCTGCCCCAGTGCATGTCTTACCATAAGTCTTCTTTCAATGGTCGTGTGTACCTAGCGTGCATGGAAAGTTTCCCAGGTGCGAACCCACCTTTGCATGGTAAGGGGTGTTT
The DNA here is from genome assembly GCA_026315105.1 of Locusta migratoria. Taxonomy (NCBI): domain Eukaryota; kingdom Metazoa; phylum Arthropoda; class Insecta; order Orthoptera; family Acrididae; genus Locusta; species Locusta migratoria. The sequence goes on from CM048744.1 coordinate 299,569,811, forward strand.
CAGATCAATGTTACATAAGGATAATTTGGCCTGATGTTGGATGTCATTAGATGCTTCTTATCAAATTTTTGTGGCATCAGGGGCTTTGTACTAATATTGTGTGGCAGAGGTTGATAGGTAAGAGTGTTGCATGGTGGAGGGCTCCTCTTACTAGTATTATGTGGCAGAGGGTGATACTTAGCAATTTGTGTGACTAGAAGTGCTTTGTACCATTGTTGTATGAAAGATCATTTTGTGAGATGGAGAGTACCAACTATATGTGGTGTTTCCAGAATGAAACTTTCACTCTGCAGTGGAGTGTATGCTGATATGAAACTTCCTGGCAGATTAAAATTGTGTGCCGGAACCGGACTCGAACCTGGGACCTTTGCCTTTTGCGGGCAAGCGCACTACCGACTGTGCTATCCCGACACGACTCACGATGCCTCCTCACAACTTTACTTTCCAAGACTAGCACTCCTGGAAGAAAGGATATGGTGGAGACATGGCTTAGCCACAGCCTAACGGATGTTTCCAGAATGAAGTTTCATATCAGCGTACACTCCGCTGCAGAGTGAAAGTTTCATTTTGGAAATATCCATTAGGCTGTGGCTAAGCCATGTCTCCACCATATCCTTTCTTCCAGGAGTGCTAGTCTTGCATGGTTCGCAGGAGAGCTTCTGTGAAGTTTTGAAAGTACGAGGCGAGGTACTGGCGGAAGTAAAGTTGTGAGGCGGCATCGTGAGTCGTGTCGGAATAGCTCAGTCTGTAGTGCGCTTGCCCACGAAAGGCAAAGGTCCCAGGTTCGAGTCCCGATTCCGGCACACAATTTTAATCTGCCAGGAAGTTTTATATGTGGTGTGATACCAATGTTTTGTGATAGAGCTTGCTGATAAGGGGTGGAGGGGGAGTTGACAGTGCTGCATAATGATGCTACCTTAGGAAATGCAGGAAAGGTCCCACAGAAAATTTCGGTTGTGCGATACTGACACTGGATTTGGCTGGCTAGCAAGTGGCCATAACGTGTGCCGAACTCCCTTGTGGTTGAGCAGATTATGCCACACTAGCAAAGCAATCACTTCAAACCAATACAGGATCTTCTTATTGTGCAATTTACTCAGTTACTGAAATGCTGTTGTTTGAAAATATTGATATGCTTAGTAATGTGCTGAGGATCCATTATTATTTACAGTTTACTGAAAAATTACGTAATATGCAAAATGACACATCAGATACACATTGAAAGTATTTATTTATACACTGAAGGCAGTTCATTGTAAAACTGTTAAATCAATATGATGCTCTGATACTCCTTTTTTTGTCTTTTGCAGGTTTGCAGGAATACGTTGAAGCTCTCACGTTTTATTACTTCATTAAAAGTAATGATCTGCAATGTTGGAACCACATCCAAACAAACTTGATATTTCATAATGATAAAAAATCAGAAGTAAAAGAATGTAAAGACAACGAAGGAAGCCAGACTGAATGTAAAGACAATGAAGGAAGCCAGACTGAAGACAGCTGTAATAACAAGGATAGTGCTGGTGACAGCAATGATACTTTAAATAACAAACAAATATGTCTAGTTCCACAGACTGAATATATATTGGGGGTTGCTGATCTCACAGGAGAATTAATGCGAAAGTGCATTAATAATGTTGGACTGGGTTATATTGAAAGCTGTTACCAAACCTGTGCTTTTGTGAAGGACATTTACACGGGATTTTTGCGTATAGGGAATATGGGTCCTAAGGAATGTACACGAAAGCTCTATACTTTACGACAAAGCTTGACTAAAATGGAGACTGCTTGTTACACAATACATGTGCGTGGCTCAGAGATTCCAAAGCACATGCTTGCTGATGTTTTTAGTGGAACCCAGGATGATTTCATTCACGAAGAGGATGAAGGGTTTTACTAGATGCAAAACAAAACAGACTGCTTTTGGAGGGTTTTTGTTTTTTTACAGCTGAAATTGATTTTGAGATGAACCTGTATATTCCAAAGTAGGAGAAATAATTTGCATGAATCATGGCTGTACTATTGCTTTTGTACAATAAAATATTATATCAAATTGCTTTATTTAATTGTTTGAAAATGATTATATTTTGTTTATCTTGTTCAGGTATTGACACATGTTTCTGGTGATAATATAAAATGCTGAGTGTACTCAGTTAATATAATAATCCTCATAAATTACCAGTTATGTATATTCATTACTTTGTATGGTTGAGTTTTAAAGCAAAAAGGGGCATATAATTTGAATTATCTATCTTAGAACAAGTGCAATTGCTGCTATTACAAATCATACTCACTCTAAACATTTTTTCCACACTGTCAATCGAAAGCAAATTATCAGTTTGGATTGTTTTTCATAACAACAGACTAAAGGTAGGTAGCAATAAAGAATCTGATATTGAATTTGGGGCTGAGAAAATAGTACAGAATGTGAAATAACATTGTCAAGCAATCTAAATTTGAATAGTTTCACAAATAATTTTATTTCAAGTGAAATATCTATTCTTAGAGAAAGCTGAATTTGTAACAGAACATTTGTGTGACTTATTGTAGATAGGTGATCAATGTTGTTATAGTTTCTTTTATAGTTAGCAATGATGTATGATAGTTAAATGTTGGCACGTGAAGATCATATGAGATTCCCAAGTTTGGATAAACTAGCTGATAATAGCTGCACTAACATTGTATTAAGTCCTATATTTTGAAATTTTGTCTGTTTAAAAATAGCTACTTAAAATTTTGTGACAGTTTATAGAATTTGTTATGTCACAATACTAAAAATATAATTACTGATGAGAGTTTGACATTGCATAGTTTCAGTGAGGGATGCAAAATTTACAACTGAAGTTTGCAATTAAGCTGTTCATACTTTATGCTCTCATACATCTTTTTTCCACAAATTAAATGACGTACTGTACTTTAATATTACACATAGATCTGCTGTAGGTGCAGTTACAGCAGATGATTATCTGTGGGAACACCATACAAACATTTGGTTGTTGAAGATGGAGCAAACAGCTTTTTCACTAGTTACAGGGACTGAACTTATCTGAAGATATGCGGCTATGCTATATAGTTGAATGGTGCTGGTATCCCCCCCCCCTTTTCCTCCACAATGGTTAAAAATATATTGTTGGTAAAATAGAACCCCAGTGGCTTTTTGCCTCACGCTGATTATGTATGGTGAGGCAAATAGGTGTTAATATTAAATGATTGTTTACTCACTTGTCAATAATGTGAGGATAGGTAGCAACTCACCATAAAGATGATCACTATGCCACAGACAGGCATATATCAAAGACAATCACATTCACAAAACTAAAATTTTTTGGTCACAGTTATTATCAGAAATAGAACATATGTGCATTCACACAATAACCCAAGCACAACTCATTCATACATGACAATCTCTGGGCACTATGGCACAACAGAATCATGTACTCTTGACTATCCTGCAGTTGCTTGGCCCTCCAGATGATACAATTGTGATTGTTCACATGACCACTGACGTGGAATGTTGCTTCATCATAAAACAGGAATATCCAGGCTCTGTGTACACCATATCCAAGATATAGTAATTTGTGCAGCACACACACTTGCCTTGTTTGAAAGTTTCTTTACAGAATTTGTGAACTACTGCATAGACTTAAAGTAATATGGCTTCAATACCTAAATCATGGTGCATATGTTAATTACTAACATTCGATAAATTTTAGTCTCTAGAGCAAGTCTATATGAAGATTTCGTTGGGCTGGCTATAATCACTCAATGGATAAGGATGATGATCTCTTCGCACAAATCTCATTCTACTGCTGTTGCCCTTACAATAGGGTGACCACCAAACATGAAAAACTGGGAAACAACTTAACTTGAGAAAACCATCAGAAACCTGGACTTTTTAATAATATTCATTATTTTCTTTCTGCATACAGAAGATTTTTTAATCAATTTTTGGACTTTTTAAAATGCATTCTTATGACAAGCTACATATTTCAACATTATCTGAGTTCCCTGTTTTTATCTCAACATCTTAAACCATATGATTCTATGTAATTTATTTCCCGATGTGGTTCTCAGTTCTTATACACTACCTCAGAAGATCTGTTCTTCACAGTTAACTTTTCTTTTGCTTGATTCCACATGCTTTCAAGCATTTTGATGAGACAAATGTAAAACTTTGTAACAGTTGGTACTGATGTGTTATTAGTAATAAAAATAGATGGTTCCTATGAATGAATACATCGGGCGAGATAGAGCAGATATTAGCACATGTGAATCTCATTTAGAAGGGCAGCAGTTCAGATCTGCCTCTGGCCATCCAGATTAGAGTTTTTTTGTGATTTCCCTGAATCTCTCTAGGCAAATGCTGATATGGTTCCTTTGAAAGAGCATGGCGAATTTCCTTCCCCATCCTTAACAAAAATAATTTGCATTGCAAACCTGCCCCATGCATCCTCCCACAACCTTCTACTGCTGCCCCACAACAGGAGAAACCTACAACATTCAAGGTAGAGCCACATGTGAAACAACACGTTATCTACCAACTGATGTGTTCATTGCAAAGCCTTTTATATTGGTGTGACTATCAACAAATTGACTGAGTGCATGAATGTCACAGATAGATTGTTCACCTGGGGGACAATCAATATCCTGTGGCAGATCATCCTCTCCAACATGATTCCAGACCTTTAGAATGTGTTACATCATGCAGTCCACCTGGATACCTCCTTTCACCAGCCCTCGGAGCTATGGAGATGGGAACTTGCACTCCAACACACTTTCTCCTCTTGCCATCATCCTGGTCTAAACCTATCTTCACCTTTCCCCCCTCTGCCATCCTCTAATCACTCAATCATTGGTCAATTCTCAACCTCCCTTATATAGACACTGGTCAAAACAATTAGGAGATTAGTTGAGAAATCTAGGCTCTGAAGTATTATGATTGGTAGAATGAAATGAAATAGTTTGATGTTTTTCTGACATTTCTACTGAGTAGATACAACAACATTGGTGTTGTCTTGTATTTACCCTACCAAATGAATTACAGAAACACATGGGCTCAGATAATGTAGTGAGCTGGTAGTGCAATACAACAACAACTTGACTTTCCCAGGGGGCTCATGGTTCTTTTGTGAGTACGTGTGTGACGAGCCCGGACTCTGAACTAATGCAGTCTTCCTTCCTTCTTTACTTCCCGGACTGCATTTCCTTTCCTCTTCCCTCCTTTCCTATCCTCAATCCTTCCCCTTCCCTCCAGGGCACCGATAAACTTAGCAGTTTAGAACCCCTATCCCAACCAAACAACCCAACCCCAACGTGACTTACCTGAAGATCGTTTGTTTGGATGCCATCTCACAACTGTATGAACTATCACACTAAAGTTTCCGCTCCAGTTGTCACAAAGTAAAAATGTCTATATGACATGTTTCGGGCCTACATTAGCCCAGTCTCAAGTTCTAAAAGGAGAAAGCCAAGGAAAACATAAATTAAAACGAAAACACTAAAACCTTAAATATGATCCATGTCAATATAACAAAGTATGTTTATCCTAGACTGGCTTACCTTGAATTCTAAAACATATCTGTCCTAAGGCAACGTCAAGTGTAACATATTTGCGGCTTTCTCCTTTTAGAACTTGAGAATGGGCTAATGTAAGCCCGAAACATGTTGTTTGGACATTTTTACATTGTGACAACTGGAGTGGAAACTTTAGTGTGACTTACCTGAAGGTATGACATGGAGACCCATAGGAAGGTTGGAAGTGGGGCAGACACAGAGGGAGGTGGCTGCAGCTGTTGGAGTATCCCAAAGTGTAATTTCCTGGACCTGAATGCAGTTTCAGATAACAGGAACCATTAAAATAAGGCAGGGCTAAGGATTTCTATTGATAACATCAACAAGAGATGACCATTTCTCCAGTTAACAGCCCATCGAGACAGGAAATTGTATGCATTTCAGCTGCAACGTACCATCCCAGCAACCACAAGATGTGCAATATCAACACAAACAGTCCGAAATTCCCTTCAGGAATGTGGCCTCTACACACAGAGGCCTATAGTATGTGTCTCATTAAAACCACACCATTTAGCCCATAGAAACTGGCTGCAGGAACATCAGAATTGGAGTCATAACAAATGGTGCCAGGTTCGTTCACAGATGAGTCAAGATTTTGTGGTCAGATGTACAATCGCTGTTCCCTCATTTGGAGAGAATATCCAACAAACATCACAGTATTGTAGCTGTGGACGAATGGTCTGGACAGGACTTGGTATTGGTGGGCATACAGACCTCTATGTTGTTCAGAGTGGCACTTTGATTGCTCAGAGATTTAGAGACGAGATCCTTTGGCCATTTGTTGTGTCTTTCCCTGATGCCATAGGAGGTGGGTTCCTTCCGGTGGACAATAATGTTTGCCCCCACAGAGCTGCACTGGTGGACAACATGGTTGAAGCTGAGGGAATTGAACGAATTGATTGGCCAGCTTCTTTACCATACTTAAATGCGACTGAGCATGTCTGGGACGCACTTGGCAGATGCATTGCAGCCAGACCAGCACCTCCCAGAACAGTTGCAGAGTTGTTTATTGCACTTGTGGAAGAATGGACAAATATCCTTCAAGAGCTGATTGATGACCTCGTACTGTCCGTGCCACACAGGTATGCAACTGCACTGGCCATCAGAGATGATCACACACCATACTAGAGGGCAATGAGAATGATATTTTTGCTATTATATGGTAGCCTCGCTCTACGTAAATGACTCGTAGACCTCAAGTACAGAGTTGAGACCTCAAAATATCACACTGTATCGTACACAAATTACAATTGCAACCAATATCTTAATAAAATATGTTACCATATGTATGTTGTGTATGATATCTCACTTGATCCTTTAATTGTTTCGAGCAGTGTGTGTGTGTGTGTGTTTGTTTGTTTCTAATCTTCCGTTAATTTTAATTTTTAGCCACCCTCCTCCCACTCAGCATTATTTGGTTCATTTCTTGATCTACCCACTTTGGTTTGCATTGGCATGGTTCAGTAGGTATCATGCAACCTCTCTGAGGTCCGCATTTACCCATCTCTACTTCATGCCAACTAGCTCTGCTGATGATTAGGACATAGAAGAAATGTATGAGGAGATAAAAGACATTATTCAGAAAATTTTTGGAGTTGAAAACTTGATTGTGATGGGAGACTGGAACTCGGCAGTAGGAAAAAGAAGAGAAGGAAATGATGTTGTTGAATATGGACTGGGGAAAAGAAATAAAAGAGGAGATCACTTGGGAGAATTTTGTGTAGAGCACAATTTAGTGATCAAATCCCTGGATAACACAGGATATGCTGGACTTAATTGATGAGAGGAGAAAATATAAAAATGCATCAAGTGAAGCAGGCAAAAGGGAATACAAACGTCTGAAAAATGAGATTGACGGGAAGTGCAGACTGGCTAAGCAGGAGTCACTAGAGGACTAATGCAAAACCATAGAAGAATGTATAACCAGGGGATACTGCCTACAGGAAAATAAAAGAGATATTTGGTGACAAGAAAATCAGCTGTATGAATATCAAGAACTCAGTCGGAAAACCAGTACTAAGCAAAGAGGGGAAAGCTGAAATGTGGAAGGAATATATAGAGGGCCTGTACAAAGGAAATAAACTTTAAGGTAGTATTCCAGAAATGGAAGATGAAGTGGAGGAAGAGGAGATAGAAGATACGATACTACAAGAATAATTTGACAGAGCGCTGAAAGATTTAAGTCAAAACAAGGCCCCTGGAATAGATGATATTCCATCTGAACTGCTGATATCATTACGAGAGCCAGTCATGAAGAAATTGTTCCACCTTGTGTGCAACATGTATGAGACGGGGGAAAACTCTCCGACTTCTGGAAGAATATAGTAATTCCAATTCCAAAGAAATCAAGTGCAGACAAGTGTGAGAATTACAGAACTATCAGTTTAATAAGTCATGGCTGCAAGATACTAACATGAATTATTTACAGACGAATGGAAAAACATGTGGAATCCAACCTTGGGGAAGATCAGTTTGGATTTAGGAGAAATGTAGGAACATGGGAGGCAATACTCACATTACAACTTATCTTACAAGATAGACTAAGGAAAGGGAAACCTAAGTTTTTAGCATTTGTAGATTTGGATAAAGCTTTTGACAATGTCGACTGGGATAAACTCTTTCAAATTCTGAAGGTAACAGGGGTAAAATATAGAAAGCCTTCGCTATATTCAACTTATACAAACACCAGACAGTGGTTATTAGAGTCGAAGGGCATGAAAGGGACACAGAGGTTAGGAAGAGAGTAAGGCAGGGTTGTAGCCTTTCCTCAATGTTGTTCAATCTGTATGTATGTTGAATAAGCAGTAAAGGAATTCAAAGAGAAATTTGGAGAGGGAATTAAAGTTCAGGGAGAAGAAATAAAAACTTTGCAGTTTGCTGATGACATAGTAATTCTGTCAGAAACTGCAAAGGATCTGGAAGAGCATTTGAATGGACTGGACAGTGTCTTGAAAAGATGGTATAAGATGAAGATCAACAATAGTAAAACAAGGATAATGGAATGTAGTGTCAGAAAGTCAGGAGATGCTAAAGGAATTAGATTAGGTAATGAGACAATAAAAGTAGTGGGTGAGTTTTGTTATTTGGGTAGCAAGATAACTTCTGATGGCCGAAGTAAAGAAGATATAAAATGCAGAATGGCTATAGGAAGAAAAGCATTTTTAAGGAATCGAAATTTGTTGACATCCAATATTAATTTAAATGTTAGGAAGTCCTTTCTGAAAGAATTTGTCTGGAGTGTAGCATTGTATGGGAGTGAAATGTGGACAATAATAATAATAATAATAGATCACATAATTAATAAGGAGGTGCTCAAAAGAATTGGGGAGAAAAGAAGTTTCTGTCATATCCTGACTAGGAGAAGAGAGAGGTTGGTGGGGCATATTTTGAGACATCAAGGAATTGTCAAATTAGCACTAGAAGGAAGTGTGTGGGGTAAAAATTGTAGGGGGAGACCGAGGGACAAATACTGTAAGCAGATTCAAAAGGATTTATGTTGCCGAACTTATTCTCAGATGAAGAGACTAGTACAGGACAGTGTAGCATGGAGAGCTGCTTCAAACCAGTCTGCGGACTGAAGACCACAACAAACAACTACTACTTCACTTCTGTTTTATTTATTTATTTGTTTTACCAACTGCCAGTAATGGTATAATAATGCTTTTTTATGATCTGTGGCTACAATTTTTGAAATACAGCATAATATGAAACATGACCATATACAAGGCAGTCTTGTGTTCCATACGCAACAGTTCTGCCTCATAGCTGTAACCGTAATTTATTACTCAATATTTCTGCCCAGAGGCATAGTAGGGCAAGTGTGCAGTCAGGCGAGAAAGGAGTGGCCCACGTGCCAATTTTGTGTTTGAGATGATGATAACAAGTGCTTATACAGACCGCGGTTGTTGCCAGGGAGCGGCTCCTGTGTAGGTAAGTAAACATTGTGTGTTTGACAGTTATATTTGGTTTTTGCTGCCATTTCCCCCATTTAAGTAATAGCTGCCACATTTATTTTAAAACCACAGTTTTCAGTAGTAATTTATAAGTTGTCAGTACTCAACTGGAAACCGAAGGGTTGCGGGTTCGAAACCCGTTCGGACCTCAGATTTTTTCAGTCTGCATTTCAACTCAGCTTTCACCTCTCAATGATGTGAGGAGTTGCTGGAAATGACACGTGGTTCGGATTCCACGGTAAGCTGTAGGTCCCCTTTTTCCAGGACACACAGGTCAACAAAGTGGCGTACAATTTAAAGACTTGCACAAGGCCACTGTGCCACATTAAATTATTATTTATAAGTTCAGTTTTACACCCCACACCTCTCCCTCAAATGTGAATGTGGTCTTGTGACCTGTAGTTAAACCAGCTTAAACTTTCCCTATAATAAGTAGGTCTTACATAAGGACATTTTAATATACTTTTAAGTCAGTTGCTTCTTTTTTAAACAAGTTTGTGACTTCCCCAGAATGTCTGATGATGCCTACAACAGGTGAAACATGTCACATATAAAAAAGGAGAATATTCATTATGGTTATTGTACCAGTGACACATAGGTATAGATAGGAGTGGTTTCAGATTAATAAACAACTCCAGCCAGTTACAATACATTCTACATATTTCAGGGAGGTCCAAAAACTGAGGTTAACTAATGTTGAAGAGTTATGGATTAATTTACAGAGCTGCAATATCTGCACAAAAACTACTGCTGTTCGGAGAGCAAAGGGTGGATACTTTGACAAGGCTAAAATATAAACCATATTGTATTGTACTTAATGATACAGAGAGAAAATGTATTTTTTGTTGGTCTATTTTGTTTTTATGATGTGTTTGTACATTGAAATAAAGTAACTAGTTTCGTGCATAGGTGATCAAAAATTTTTGACCGGTAGTGTATATGTAGACTGTCATACCTCGAAAAGTTCTTGAGCAGTTTATTTCAAATTTTTGCATCACACTCTGATGTACATTTGGAAGGACATGGGGCTGTATATTTTTGAAATATAAAGTTTTCGGATATTTCCATTACATATTTTGATAAGGACCTCATGTCTGGAAATATATAGTGACATTATGATCACTTCTTTATTGTTTTCATTGTGAAACAAATCTCTTCTACTGTAATCTCTCTATTTTACATATTTTGGTAGGCGGAAAAAAAATCTACTGAACATGGAGACTACAACAAATATCTTAATAGCTATGAACACATCACCAAAAATAGATTATTTGTAATCAGTAGACACCTGAATATGAAGATGTACTCAAATCTATAAGATATGCATTTTAGAGTCCACATGTACTCAACATTCTGTTCTTGTTTAGCTCCATATTACATTCTTCTAAAATAAGAAAATCAAATAGCTTGCAATAGTATATTTTTGTTTCACAGTGTCAAAAAGTAAAGAAATGCTCATAGATTCAATGGATGACATTCCCGAACGTGGATTCCTTATCACATTATTACATCTTCATTCCCCAGTATAAGAGCTCAAAGTCTGTAATGGGTAGAGTAGTTACCACAAATGTGGACAAGTTATTGATCGATTTAGTTTGAATTTTTATGTGATACTCTATGAAAATAGAGAGAGATGGAATAGGAGAAAGCGGTGAGAAAAGGGTGGGGGCGGGGGAAGCTGAGAAGATGGTTTGCAACATTGGTGTCACTTGAGCCTGTCACTTCAAGAAGCTGTATTCTGTATTTCTGAATTCCAAAATATCTAATATCATTATGTTGATATTATCTTAAATCCCTGTTTCTAGTTGTACCTTAACCATTAATATGATTTTTATGGACTCTTCCATCAGTTCTTGATGGAACATGGACATGCCATCTTCAGACAACTTAATACTGCAGATTAGCCACATCACACCAGCTGCTGTGTTTTGAGTACCAAGATTTTACAAAGATAAGTAGTCAATCACAGACTATGTAGCCTTTAAGTATTTCATAAGAAACAGACACACCCAAGCAATTATAACAAAACTGTAACTAAGAAGTAACTACATTAATTTTCAACAAATAAGCTGAAACAAACATATGGCCCAGTTAATGTACCAGTAGGTACAATTGTATATTAAATTAAGTGACATATATCTAGGTGTGTTTCTGTTTGGGTATGTGTGAGTGTGTGTGTATTTATCTACCTTCCTTTTTGTCCCCTAAGGTAAGTCCTTCCACTCCTGGGATTGGAATGACTCCTTTTCCACTTCCTTAAAACCCATATCCTTCCCTTTCTCCTCCCCTTTTTTCCTCTTTTTCCTGAAGAAGCTGCCAGTGGTGGTGAAAGCTTGTATGTGTGTTTGAGTGTGATTTTTATTTTTGTGTCTATCGACGAGCCGGTCCTTTTGGGTAAGTCATCTGTTTTCCATATATATATCTCAGAAGTATGAGGGAAAAAGGTGAGTGAGGAAGACATAAAAATGAAATGTTGGTGGGGGACAATTACATAAGTTTGGACTATGTGAATATGGAATAAAAGAGCATATTGAAATATATAGCCTATATTAATATTTGCTGGTTTTCACAAGAATGGTGTGAGTAACACAAGCAAGGAAAGCTTTGGAATGTGGTGAGAGACGTTACACAATTTCAATAAGCATCATGGCAGAATTATACATAATAGCTGTTACTTTAATAATGGTGAATACTGAAATTGGGTTCGGTCATTAAGAATTAGGTTTGGTTTCTGAGCTTGGTGTTTCTTGACGGAGAGAATTTCAAGCAATTTCTGTCTTTATTTGCTCTGTGGGGAACATCACATTTAATGTGAAAGTCATGGCATTCATTTAAGGCATGTTCTGCAAAGGTGGAATCTTTCTAGACTGACTGAAGTGTTGGAGACTAAAAAAGAGTTTTCGCTTCATAATGCCAAAAATTACACAATTAAAAGTAAATAGAAAAATATTAAGGTGCTCACTCATTAGAAAGAACACACACATGGAAAAATGTCATCCTTATCATTAATCAGCCCTTTCATGTCTGATAACTTAGTAAGTGCTAACAGAATAGTCTCCATTGACGTTTCACTTTACTTTTCTTCACATTCTAGCTATTGGGAACACATGTGCTTAATGACCATCCTGCCAGTTTATCAGGTAACAAGAATAATTTTCCTGTTTTCCACCTTGAGAAGAAAAAAGGAGTGACTTACAGGCAAAATGAATGCACAATACTAATTGTATTTGAATCGGACATGAAAAATACTTCGCTATTACATCAATGTAAATGATCTATATCTATAAATGTGAATGTCTGTTTGATGTATGTTTATCACGTCTGAAACACAAGACATAAAGAGCTAAAAATTTGTACAGTTACTAATGTCTACACAGGGAAGGCTTTAGGCACGGTTTTATGGTGATCGGATAGCTATTTATCTATATATATTAATGTGAATGTCTGTTCGGTGTATGCTTATCATGTCCGAACGACAAGACGTAGAGACTTAAATATTTGTACAGTTACTAATTTATAACTGAGGAAGATTTTAGGCACAGTTTTATAGCAATCTGATAGATATTTCATAATTTGAAGAATATAACGCGATATGCGGAACAGTAATTACTCTTTGAAATGGTTTTATTGATTGCATTGTTGCTTGAGGATGGATAACGATAAAAGGGTGGAGTGTATTGGGATAGAAACTAATTGGTGTATATAAAATACGCGTGTGTGTGTGTTAATATTCCATTCTGAAGCGAAAACTACAGAACGCAAACAAATGGACTGTGTGTAATTGTTGTCCGTAGTCTCATGTTGTACACCATAGCAGTTCCATGCCGATAGCTATAAGGGGTGGAAGATATGGTGGTTGAAAGTCATCAAACAAGTAGCAAGGAGGTTACATACAGCGAAACGTGATGCCACAGACCATATCTTTGGTCTATGCATGCTACAATGTTGATTGCAATTCATTTCATCCTTCAAAACCAGTCTCATAGCAGACTACTGAAAGATAGCTTATCTATCATAATCAACCAACTCGCGAGCGGAGCCGCGGGTTTAAGCTAGTAGGCTATAATTGTGAGTTACAGCAAATTGTGACATGCCTCTTTTTCCAACATTAGGAAAAGTCATAAAATTGTCTCAGATTGATCTTAACTCTATATGAATTCTATATTTTTCATTTATAAAAATAAAGGAAACAAATAAATGAGTTGTCACAGAATTCATCTCCCATTCTCTCCCTCGCCTCGTCCAACTGCATTGCTGCCACACTGGTGTGCTGCCCCATGTGGCTGAACGTTTCACTTATGCCTTCCACTGGACCTGGGTACTATGCTGAAGTTGACAGCTATTGCCAATGCTAGCTACTCTTTGCTACTCATGCAGCGAGCATTCTGTGACCAATTTAAGCACACTATGATGACACCATAAGTAAAATTTAAGTCAAAGTTATATCAGTTTATCACACTTTCTTACAGCTGTTTTGTCCAGACACAAATAGTTGTTTCCCCATCCTTTACAGTGAGAGTGACACCAATGATACCGTATGTGCTATTGCCAGTCCAGCAATGTTTGTCAGTTAGTCTGTCGAGGGGCTAAAGTTGAGATCACAAGTAACAGGAATGCGAGTGGCACTTTCACAGTGCACAAAGGTTGGCAACACACCACATTTCGCATAGCCAACGGTGCACTCCTTTGATGCGACCACTGACAAGTGAGAAAAGACTGAGCTACTTTATTACACTGGAATTAAAGTAACTGTATGGTTTGTTGTTTTTGTTAGTATCTATTATAATTTTGCGCTGTCATAGCAGACTGGTCAATTACATGGGTGGAATTAAGTGAAGTGAATAATAAATTTTTGTTTTGTTACTATTTACACCATCCCCATGAACCACAGACATTGCCGAGGTGGGGTGGCTTGCGTGCCTCAACGATGCAGATAGCCGTACCGTAGGTGCAACCACAGCGGAGGGGTATCTGTGGAGAGGCCAGACAAACGTGTGGTTCCTGAAGAGGGGCAGCAGCCTTTTCAGTAGTTACAGGGGCAACAGTCTGGATGATTGACTGAGCTGGCCTTGTAACATCAGCTAATGTGGCTTTGCCACACAGCTACTGCGAACGGCTGAAAGCAAGGGGAAACTACAGCCGTTATCTTTCCCGAGGACATGCAGCTCTACTGTATGAACATATGATGATAGCATCCTCTCGGGTAAAATATTCTGGAGGTAAAATAGTCCCCCATTCGGATCTCCGGGCGGGGACTACTCAGGAGGATGTTGTCATCAGGAAAGACAATACTGGCATTCTACGGATCGGAGCGTGGAATGTTAGATCCCTTAATCGGGTAGGAAAATTAGAAAATTTAAAAAGGGAAATGGATAGGTTGAAGTTAGATATAGTGGGGATTAGTGAAGTTCGGTGGCAGGATGAACAGGATTTCTGGTCAGGAGAGTACAGGATTATAAATACAAAATCAGTTGGGGGTATCACAGGAGTAGGACTGATAATGAATAAGAAAATAGGAATGCGGTTTAACTACTATGAGCAGCACAGTGATCGCATTATCATTGTCAAGATAGATACGAAGCCAACACCGACAACAGTAGTACAGGTTTATATGCCTACTAGCTCTGCCGATGATGAGGAGATCGAAGAAATATATGAGGAGCTAAAGGAAATTATTCAGACAGTTAAGGGAGAGGAAAACTTAATTGTGATGGGAGACTGGAATTCGGTAGTTGGAAAAGGAAGAGAAGGAAAAATAATAGGTGAATATGGACTGGGCAGGAGGAATGAAAGAGGAAGTCGCCTGGTAGAATTTTGCATGGAACATGATTTAATCGTAACAAACACGTGGTTTAAGAATCACAAAAGAAGGTTGTATACATGGAAGAGACCAGGAGACACCGGAAGATATCAGATAGATTTTATAATGGTAAGACATAGGTACCGGAACCAGGTTACAAACTGCAGGACATACCCAGGGGCAGATATAGACTCTGACCATAACTTGTTAGTCATGAACTGTAGGCTGAAGCTGAAAAAACTGCAGAAAGGTAGGAAAATAAGGAGATGGGACTTAGATAGATTGAAGGAAACTGATGTTCTGGAGAATTTCAGAGGGAGATTTAGGCAACAATTGGCAGAAACAGGGGGAAATAAAACAGTAGAAGAGGAATGGGTAGCATTGAGAGGTGAAATAGTGAAGGCAGCGGAGGACAAAATAGGTAGAAAAGCAAGACCTACAAAAAATCCTTGGATATCACAGGAAATACTAAATTTAATTGATGAAAGGAGAAAATATAAAAATGCAGTAATTGAAACAGGCAAAATGGAATATAGAAGTCTAAAAAATGAGATTGACAGGAAGTGCAAAATGGCTAAGCAGGAGTGGCTAGAAGCCAAATGTAAATCTGTAGAAGAATGTATAAGAAGGGGAAAAATAGATACTGCCTATAGGAAAATAAAAGAGACATTTGGGGACAAGAAAAGCAACTCTACGAATATCAAGAACTCAGATGGGAAACCAGTTATCAGCATAGAAGCGAAAGCTGAAAGGTGGAAAGAGTACATAGAGCAGCTCTACAAAGGAAATGAACTTAGAGACGATGTTGTAGGAAGGGAAGAGGAAGTCGATCGAGATGAAATAGGAGATACTATTCTGAGAGATGAATTTGACAGAGCCTTGAAAGACCTAGGTCGGAACAAGGCCCCAGGAGTAGATGACATACCCTCAGAGCTACTAAAGTCTCTGGGAGAGCCAGCCATGACAAGACTATTTGAACTGGTGTGTAGGATGTATGAGACAGGCGAAATGCCCTCAGACTTTAAGAAAAATGTAATAATCCCCATTCCAAAGAAATCAGGCGCAGACAGGTGTGAAAATTACAGAACCATCAGTTTGATAAGTCATGGTTGCAAAATTTTAACACGAATTGTCTACAGGAGAATGGAAAAGCTGGTAGAAGCTGACCTCGGGGAAGATCAGTTTGGATTCAGGAGGAACGTAGGAACCCGGGAGGCAATACTCACTTTACGTCTAATCTTAGAAGACAGATTAAGGAAAGGCAAACCAACATTTTTAGCTTTTGTAGATTTGGAGAAAGCATTTGACAATGTTGACTGGAATACACTCTTCCAAATTCTGAAATCAGCAGGGGTAAAATACAGGGAAAGGAGAGTTATTTACAACTTGTACAAAAGCCAGACCGCAGTTATTAGACTCGAAGGGCATGAAAGGGAAGCATCAGTTGGGAAGGGAGTAAGACAGGGTTGTAGCCTTTCTCCAATGTTATTCAATTTGTACATCGAGCAGGCGGTGAAGGAAAGTAAGGAAAAATTTGGAATAGGGATTAAAGTTCAGGGGGAAGAAATAAAAACATCGCGTTTTGCTGATGACATTGTAATTCTGTCAGAGACAGCGAAGGACCTGGAAGAGCAGTTGAATGGAATGGAAAGCGTGTTGAAGAGAGCATATAAAATGAACATTAACAAGAGCAAAACAAAAATAATGGAATGCGGTCTTAGAAAATCAGGCGATGCTGAAGGAATTAGATTAGGTAACGAAACAATGAAGGTGGTAGATGAGTTTTGTTACTTGGGTAGTAAAATAACATGCAATGGTCGCAGTACAGAGGATATAAAATGCAGAATGGCAATGGGAAGAAAAGCATTTTTGAAAAAGAGAAATTTGCTAACATCGAATATTAATTTAAGGGTAAGGAAGTCTTTTCTGAAGGCATTTGTGTGGAGTGTTGCCTTGTATGGGAGTGAAACATGGACGATAAGCAGTGCTGACAGGAAGAGAATAGAGGCTTTTGAAATGTGGTGCTACAGAAGAATGCTGAAGATTAGGTGGGTAGATCACATAACTAATGAAGAGGTACTGAACAGAATTGGTGAGCGAAGGAATTTTTGGCATACCCTGACTAAAAGAAGGGATCGCTTGGTAGGACACATTCTTAGACATCGGGGAATCGTAAATTTAGCATTGGAGGGAAGTGTGTGGGGTAAAAATCGCAGAGGGAGACCAAGAGATGCGTATAGTAAGCAGATTCAAGTGGATGTGGGTTGCTGTTCTTACGAGGAGATGAAAAGGCTTGCTCAGGATAGAGTAGGTTGGAGAGCTGCATCAAACCAGTCTCCGGACTGAAGACCATAACAACAACAACATAACAACTATTTACAATACAACCTCAACTACTTATGTTCACCAATCCACCTGCTGAGCTCCATGCTTAAATTAAAGATGCTAATCATTTGAAACACTGATCATTTCTTTTTGGTTAAGAATTCATCATTATTTTGTACAATACGAACTAATTTATTTATGTTCATGCATCCAACTACTGAACCCTGTGTTTTAATTTGTTGTTGTTGATGTTGTTATTTTGGTCTTCAGTCGACAGACTGGTTTGATGCAGGTCTCCATGCTATCCTGTCCTGTGCAATCTTATTTATTCGAGAATACCAACGGCAGCCTACATCCTTTTGAATCTGCTTACTGTATTCATCCCTCGGTCTCCCTCTATGATCTTTACCCCAAACACTTCCTTCTAATGCTAAGTTGATGATTCCTTGAGTCTCAGAATTTGTCCCACCAACCTATCTTTTCTCCTAGTCAGGATATGCCAGAAGCTCCTTTTCTCCCCAATTCTTTTGAGCACCTTATTAGTTACATGATCTACCCATCTAATCTTTGTCATTCATCTGTAGCACCACATTTCAAAAGCTTCTATCATCTTTTCGTCTGAACTCGTTATTGTCCACATTTCACTCCCATACAATGCTACACTCCAGACAAATGCTTTCAGAAAGGACTTCCTAACATTTGAACTAATATTGGATGTCAACAAATTTCGCTTCTTAAGAAACGCTTTCCTTCCCAAGGCCATTCTGCATTTTATGTCTTCTTTCCTTCAGCCATCAGAAGTTATCTTGCTACCTAAATAACGAAACTCATCTACTAATTTTATTGACTCATTACCTAATCTAATTCCTTCAGCATCGCCTGATTTTCTGACACTACATTCCGTTACCCTCGCTTTACTCTTTTTTAATGTTCATCTTATCTCCTCGTCATCGGCAGAGCTAGTTGGCGTATAAACTTGTACTACTGTAGGTTTGTGTCTATATTTGCTACAATAAATGTGTTCACTATGCTATTCATAGTAACTTTCCCACATTCCTATTTTCTTATTAATTATTAGACCGACTCCTGCAGTACTACCAACTGTTTTGTATTTATAACCTGACCAAAAATCCTGTTCATCCTGCCACCAAACTTCACTAATCCCCACCGTATCTAACTTTAACATATCCATTGCTCTTTCAAAATTTTCTTAATTACTTACCCAATTAAGAAAGAGAACTTTCCACGTTCCAATCCGTAGGACCCGTTTTGTTTTTCTTGATGACAACATCCTGATTAGTCCCTGCCCAGAGATCCGAATGGGGGCTATTTTACCCAAGAAAATGCTACATAAAATATTCATACAGTAGGGCTGCATGTCCTCACGAAAATTAACAACTGTATTTTCCCCTTGCTTCCATCTGTTCGCAGTAACTGCATGGCAAAGCCATATTAACTTATGTTACAAGGCCAGCTCAGTCAATCATCCAGACTGTTGCCCTTGTAACTACTGAAAAGGCTGCTGCTCCTCATCAGGAACCACACATCTGTCTACCCTCTCCACAGATAATCCTCTGCTGCGATTACACTTATGCTAAGGCTATCTGTATTGTTGAGCCACACAAGCCACCCTAACCTTGCCAATGACTGTGGTTCATGAGGGTGGGGTTTAATGTAAACAATACTAATCATGTGAAACATTGATCATTTGTAATAGCTATTGCAGAGTGGTAAAAATTTAATATGTCTTTTTTTAACATGGGCATCTTACCTGACGCACATAAACGAACTGACTGACACATCTTCAGCCCCAAATGCCACACAGCAATTGCTTTCACAAATACGACAAGTCTCTTAAGTACAGTCACTACAGAGCATCGCTACCAGTGGTCTAAACTTTTACTTTGCGTGGGATTATTTATTTTTGCAACTAAAGCATCGATGTTTTCCTTTCAATATTTATTGTGCATTGATTTCTTTTAAAAGTGTTAATATCGATCATCCCTAGTATATAGGTACATATGGCACTACTGTAAACAGTCATCTAGTTGTTGCCAAAAATGATGCAAGGTGTCAGCACCAGTCAAACTACAAAAAACTAGTAGGCAAACTTGACATTCATTAAGACAATTATTTCCAGTCAGGCATATCACAAAGCAGTGATTTTTTTAAATTAATTAATTAATTTTTTTTAAGAATTTTGGGTTAGGTACCTATAGCATGGAAGTGAACAGATCAACTGATGTCCAAATTTAATTGTAATTACATAAATGAACCATGTGTAATAATCCATCATTATGAGTAAAGGCAAAGTTAACAGTCGCTATGGCCAAAGAATGAGCAGTGGATGAGCTGTTCAAAAACTTGGTATACCTGGAGGTCAGAAGAAACTTTTCTGGGTGGCAAAGGCAAGAGATAAGGTATCCAAAGACTTCACACATATAAGACAAGTACAGGACGCTATGGAAAATTGCTTGGGAATGAGTCAGATATAACACAATAATGGAATTCTACTTCCAGAAGTAGCTGAAAGAGGAGCACCCAAGGAAAGATCAAGGGAGGGGAATGCCAAATGAAAATTTAATGATCAATATCACTAGAGAGGAAGTATCCAAAGCATTAGGGAAAATGAAGAATGGAAAGGTGGTAGGACTAGACAATGTGCTTGTAGAGGCTTGGAAGGCACTGGGAGAGGCCGGATTAGACCTGTTATGGGGCCTGATGAAGAAGATGTATGAAGAAGAAAAAGTACCAGCGATATGGAGGGACAGTACAGTGCTACAAATATACAAAGGAAAAGGAGATATTCAAGAGTGCAAGAACTACAGGAGAATTAAGCTAACGTCCCATACCATGAAGATCTGGGAGAAAATTAGGGATAAAAGGTCAGAGAAGAAACAGAAATCTGCCAAGCAGAGGAACGACGGATGCAACCTTTATCCTACGACAACTGATGGAAAAGTATGGAGAGCAACAAAGAGACCTATGCCCTAGTGTTTATAGACTTGGAGATGGCATATGATACAGTACCAAGAGATTTGCTGCGGAGAAGCCTGAGAACGAGGGGTGTACCAGAAAAGTATGTTCGACTGGTCAAACACATGTATGATGGTGCCTGTTCTAAAGTAAGATCTAGTGTCGGAGTGACTGAGAAGTTCCCTATCATGGTTGGACTGCATCAAGGGTCAGCACTAAGTCCACACCTGTTCAATATAGCGTTGGATGTGTTGACAGAAGGAGTGCAGGAACTGGCTTTATGGCCGGGTTGTAGCACAAATGACGTAGTGATAGTGGAGGAGAGCAAAGAGAAAGTAAAAAGAACATAGGAGGAATGGAGGGAAGAAATGGAAAGTGGAGGACTGAGAGTTAGCTGGAAAAAGACTGAATACCGATTGGTGGAGATGGAAAAATTATGTTGGCAAATGATCAGTTAGAGAATTCAAGTACCTGGGTTCCTATGTAACCACTAAAGGAGATTTAGATAAGGAGATAAGCCACAGGATACAGGCTGGATGGACGAACTGGAAAAGGGTATCAGGTGTTCTCTGCAACAAAAGAATAAAACCAAAGGCAAAATTTTTAAAGTGACGGTAAAACCAGCTATGTTGCATGGTAGTGAGATCTGGTCATTAAAATAAATTGTAGGAGAAGAAATTAAACTTGGCTGAGATCCGTATGCTGAGGTGGATGATAGGGAAAATGAGGATGGACAAAATAAGAAATGATCTTATTAGAGAGCAGACAAGTGTAGGGGAGGCATCAAAGAAAGCTCAGGAACGAAGACTACAATGGTATGGACATGTGATGAGAAGGGATGAAGGACACCTATTACAGAGAATAACTGAGTTACAAGTGGAGGGCAGGAGATGAAGAGGCAGACCAAAGAGAAGATGGATGACTGCATCACTGAAGACCTGAGAAAGAAGGAACTAAGCCAGGACATGTGGGGCTGAGAGAAATGGAAGGCAAAAATAAGGAACAGCAACCCCTGAACTGGGAAAAGCTGAAGATGAAGACTGACATGTATAGATGTACAGAAGAGCAGAAGTTTCAGTTCAGTGCAGTGTTTATTTTATCATCATGTTGTTTGGACAATACATGTAAAATTAACCAGCCGAAGATTAATTTATTTATTAGATGAAATATCTGCAGTTACAGGCATAACACCAGTCTTCAAGTGAGTTTTATACATATTCTGAAGAACTTAATAGCAACTTTATTCTTTTATTGCACGTTCAACTATAATTAAAATAGAGCTGCACCCATTTTAATACAATGAGCATAACCTCGGTCTGGAAGAGCATTGCCCACTCCATATGCAATTGTTGCTGATTATGCCTTTGCTTTTCAAGAACATGTCATGAAACCATACCCAAGAAATCACAACAAAGTGAGTATATATGATCAGTAGAGCATGAAGAGCAGTTGAAAATGTGTTTGGCATACTATTGATTGTTTTTTGAGTTCTACAAAACTTATTCATCTACAAGCACCTAACGCTACTATTGTGACTTTTTGCTGTGTTTACCAACACAAGAATGAAGGAAGGACTCTCAGGGTTTAATGTCCCATTGATAGTGTGGTCATTAGAGACCGAGTTTACACTCAGATTTTTGGGGAAGGATGTGGGAGGGAATCGGACGTGCCCTTTGAATGCAACTTCCAGGCATTTGCCTGGAGTGATTTAGAGAAATCACGAAAAACCTAAATTGGAATGGCCAGAAGTGGATTTGAACCACCATCGTCCTAAATGTGAGTGCAGTGCCTTACCACTGTGCCACATTGCTCGGTACCTGCCCAAGAAGAAATTGAGTCACCACCAGACAGTTTTGATTCTGGAAACATAAAAAAGAGAGACTATAGAACTTGGGAGGTGGAAAACTTTCCAATACCGGCATTGTTAACAAAGATCATTGTAAATGTTACCGCAGACGCCAAGAGATTGCAAAATGAGTTTGCAGCATATTTCGACACTGCCGAAGGACAGTATTAACACTTGTTTGCTTAGGGACAGTTCAGTGATAATTTACATTCTTCATAATAAATATACTGTAACTTACCTTAAAACTGGATGCAGTTGTTCTTGGTTTATTTACATTCACCAAGAAGAGCAGCAATTTGTAACCATACCACTTTGATATGTACAGGTCTTCTCTTCCTGATGCTGATGTCTTTGAGGACAAATATTTATTAAACTTGTGAGAGAATTGTGACCTGTCCAATTCTGTATATGAAATGACAAATAAAGATGCGAGTTGGTGAAGTGCAACACATTTTGAAATGTAGTTTTTAAAAGTGCAGGATCCCATAATGCACCCATTTCATGAAACTCAATTACTTTTAAAAGTATTGTCATCCACACTGTGCCTACAAACTGTTACTGATTATACACAGCCCATCTCTTGTACCCATATTGCAACATACCTTTGCCTGTGTGCATTGCATACTAGAAAATTTATCAGTGTTTTGTGCAAGTTTTCGCTCAGTGAACTTATACAGGCACATGTGCCAGAACACAGCATTACTCAGATTTCTAGCATCGATGTTGCACACACGTCAAAGAAACTTGTAACTTGTGCCACAGTTCATAAACACATAAGCTGGGCACAAATCCCTCAGTGTGAATGTAGCTTCAGATTGGTTTGTGTATTGTTTCATCCAAAAACAGCTCTTTTCATGGTATCCCAGGCATGTTCAATAGGGTTCATGTCTAGAGAAAATGCTGGCCATTCTAATCTGGCTATATCATTATCATGAGAATGCATTCACAAGGTGTGCACAATGAGTGCGAGAACTGTCATCCATTAACAGGAATCTATCACCGAAATCATGCTGATATGGTTGCATTGTATGTCCAAGATTGTGATCGTGTACTGTGTAGTCATTTGATTGTCTTCTAAGACCACCAGTGAATTCGGAGCTCCTCCCCCATAATGCCACCTCAAAACATCAGGGAACAACCCCCTTGCTGGACAGTTTGTCTAAGAGATTTGGGCTGCCTCCAGAAATGCCTGATCATTGGCTGATTGCAGACATCATTCTCATTTTCGAATAACACTCAATGTCAATTTTGATGAGTCCTTTCAGCATGCTGTTGGGCCCATCTGTACTGTACCACATGGTGTCTAGGTGTCAAGGCTAGACCTCGACATGGGTGTCAGGAATGAAGCTGCTTGTAATGCAGCCTATGACAAAGTTTGAGTCAAACCACAACTTCCTGTTACTGCATGAAAATCATTATTCGGTATGGTAGCACTCCAGACAGGGTTCCTCTGAACTGAAAGCCTTAAGTAGCAGTCATCATCTGCATCGGTATCTTTTGGGCAGCCAGAACAAAGCAAGTCATTGACAGTTCCTGTATGCCTGTACCTCCTCCATTTTGAACAACATTTATACAAAACTTCCTGAGAGATTAAAATTGTATGCCAGAACTGGGATTCAAACCTGGGATCACACAGGTTCAAATCCTAATTCCAGCACAAAATTTTAATCTCCCAAAAAGTTTCATATCAGTGCACATTAAATGCAGAGTCAAATTTTCATTCTGGAAACATTGCTTTGGTTGTCTGTAAACTCCCCTCAATGAGAGTCCCTCCTGACACAAAGTAACAATCCGCCTATAACCACACTTTGGAATTGACCTATGAGGCACAGCAGAGTGAGTCAACACAAGCAATGTACTTTCTTACTGCTGCATGACTGGAAGTGATTGGCTCTCTTACCCACCCGCCACATTGGCACTCATCATACATGGTTGTTTACAACTTTGTGTGGATTGAGAGGCATCTATAGGCAATATACAGTTTCAAGATCAGTATTTAGGAGACTGGTACCAAGGTGATGTAAAACTGTTTTTTTTTTTTTTTTTTTTTTTTTTTTTTTTTTTTTTTTTTTTTTTTTTTTTTGTGTGTGTGTGTGTGTGTGTGTGTGTGTGTGTGTGTGTGTGTGTGTGTGTGTGTAGTTGAACAATGTATTTATCTTTTTCTGTCTGTTAGCAGATGCTATAAGTATGTACATGTCAGGTGACTTAGCTGTAGTAATTCATGTAGAAGTTGCATTTTTCAGTGAATTTCTTTGTAAAAGTTTAATAAAAAAAGTTGTTTAATGCATTACACAATTTAAACCAAAGTATCATGTTATTGAAGTAGTTAGGCATCTACACCATCAATCAACTGTGCTATATTTTTATCGCCTCAAGGAGAACTATAAACTAGTCATGGGGAAGTCTTTGGTCGAAGGCAAAGTTATGTGACTGTCATGCCTGGAGCTTAATGTCATCTTCATAGTGTCTAGGTTTTCTGCAATATTGATTTTTACCGATTTGCAGAGGACTATCCCAGATTCTTCATTTTGTCATAATTCATTGTGTGTTCCATATCGGATTTAGTGGTTTGCCTTATTCTGGTATGCCTCAGCAGCAGGGCTGCCACAGGCAATTAAAATGCTACTAATGATCACATTTCAGTTTTTACCAAAGGCGACTGTAGAGAACAATTTTAGTAAAAATTGCCAAGCATATATTTTTAATTTAGTTTTCAATGATAATGTAGCTAAAGTCTCGATCAGCGGCATGGGGTTTGTCGCAGTGCATCGTAGCAGTCTAGTACATTTTGAGTAACCAATGGCATGTATGAAACTGTAAGTAAGTGATTCTAAATCTTCATTTTACATGGCCAATTACTTTTACTGATTGGACGAGGGTACATACAAGAACCTATCAACTACAGAGCAGGTATAGCGTGTTTTATTTATTTTGTGATCTGTACGGAACAGTGATCATTTTAAATGAAAGTTAGGTTAGGTATAGGTTAAACAAGAAGTTTTCTTTTTAGTATGTGAGGGTGCATAGCACCTGCATCTCTGGCTCAGAAATAGTCAATTGATTTTAAATCTTCATTTTACGAGGTCAATTATTGCTTTCCCGTAGTCGCTCACAGCAAAGTTGCCAACATATGCGCCATGCTAATAACACGGGCAACAGACTCTGTGGTTTTACTGTTTTATTTATTTAATGATCTGTACTAAACAGTAATGAAATTATGTTAACACATTCAGTTTCACATCTTGTAAACATTGTGTGTCGTCATTCATCACAGCATCCACAGCAACTGTTGCCGACACTGCCGCATATCTCACAAGTACATTAGGGCATGCTGCTGATTGAAACTTTTACCGATAATGTTTGTATATAGTTCATTGCAACAGCAGCTCTTACCTCATTGGACATCAAAGCTAACTGAGCATAGACAACAGACGCAGGCGAGTCATACCTCGCTCCTATGCTCGGGTTGACCTATCATAGTGGCTGCCAAGTGCTGATACAATTTCAATGGGTAAGAAGTGTGGAAAATGTGATTGTAATATATAATGTCCTCTGTATAGAGAGAAATTTGGGCAGTAGTGGCAACATCTGGTTTTACATTATACTTTCGAAAAGACTTTAAAGGTAGAACACTGCCCCTGCCCCCTTCATAAAAAATTTAATAACTGTTGTCCAAATAAACTCCTGGTCATACAAACCAGTAGTAGTAGTAATGTACACCCAGCAGCAACTGATACAACCAGATTTAATCTGGAAACATGTATGTTTGCATTCAAAGAAAGTTAAAAAATCTTTTGATGAACTCTGAGATAAAAAGACCAACAATGGAAGGAACCAAGTATCTAAAGTCAAACAGAACAACTGTGGAATTTGAAATGAAGACCTGTCACCAATTTCTATAATCTATAAATAATAAAATTCATAAAGGAGAGTGGTCATTAGACTACTGTCAATATCCCCCAGAACAGTCCAAAAGGCACTACAAATGCAATCTTCAAAGTATTTAATGTAAAAAATTTAGTAAAACTTTTACTTATATGTATATATTTCAACTTATGGAATACTCTGAAGGTTCTTAGCAGCTAAGTGCTTATGACATGACCTCATGACATTAGTTACCTTACCTCATTCAGCGAAAGACTTTCAAAAACCTAATTGCCATGGCATAAAAACCTAACCCTCCCAAACACAATATCAGCTATTATACAGTTCTGCTTCATTTGGTAATTATCTTTTTGTATTCACTGAACTAGTCTATACACATGAAACCACACCATAAGCTGAAAGACCAACATCACTCATGAAGCAATTACTCTTGACCCAAGTGGGAATACAATAAAATATCAGACAATGTGAAATAGCTACATTGAGGAGCTTTTTGGCATGTAATCTCCTATGGTCGAGGTACATGGCAGACTTAATGCCACAAGTGGTAGGATACAAAAGACGATCCCCTGAATCACTTTAGGCAGATCCATCTTTTCCTCCAATCACATGAATATAGTGATTTGGACAAATGGTAAATTTGCCCACTTATGATCAGACAGATAACTACACTTTTGAGTTACTACTACCTTAAGATCTATCTAAAAATCAAACAGGCACAATTCTATCTTCTATGATTTCTGTTTTAGCTTCACAAAAAAATAATAAGGATCAGCCGGACAGCACAGCTGATCAGTTTTGGAATTACGTGATGTAGTATTACTTTTTGAAGAAGAACAGCTTTTACATTTCTCTGATCTTCTCACAATTGTTTTGTTTTCCTGCAACTCTTTAAAAGCATTGTTCCTGTCACCCTTTACCAACAATGAAATGCAACTTCCTGGAAATGTTGGGGCTCACCTGCAAGTAGGAGCATAATTGAGTTCAGAGGAAGAAGGATGACTAAAATGTACGAGGAGGAGGAATGGAATTTTCTAAATATTAGTGTGATAAATATTTACATCTTTCATCTGAGGAGAAGGAAGACTAACATTTTAAAACTGAATAGGAAGAGCAAGAATGGTAAAGTCATTTAAGAACTCTTGACTTTACTATCTATATCCTATAAAAGAAGATTCCTCTCATATAATCTTGAGGTTCTTGATAAATAGGAAAATAAAACCAATTGCTATATGTGAGGCAACACAACTGCATAGATCGGTTCCATAGAACTGACTAATGCATGGAAATTTTCGAGAAATCATGTACAAGGAAAACAGGTAACATTGCTTTTGGAACATGTTGGGGCCAGAAGAGGAGTTCAAAACAAAGAAATACTGTTTCCATGCAGTTAATATACTAGGAATTCAAATTATGATAAAAAAATTTCTTAACCCGTACACTGAGAAATGGCAGTAGAAAAGTAAGTATTTGGATGTTTTTGACTTCACTGACAGGCACATATCATTATAAAAAATGGTCATCCAAAAGGACATGACTGAAATGAAAAACTAATTTTGTATTTCAATCAGCTTCTAAAAAAAACCCCTCAGAATAAGAATACCACTGAAAATGAAGCAGCTGTAAAATGGCTTAAAGAGGCTTGGGCCCAAAACTGGAAAGATCAATCTGACATATTTTCAAATATTTCAATGATTGTGTATTTCAAAATTTTGCACATGAAGAAAAGACATGGCTTATGAAACTCATTGAATGCAAAACCTTAAGATACCATTGTATGCCCAACAAATGATTGTTCCCACTGGCCCTGATCTTATAAATTATATAAGAAAGGTATTATGTTCTTGTTATTGCATTTTACATCAAGAACAAAATATTGCTAAAAAGTTGGAGAGAAAATGTGAGAATCACAGTAATGCGCTTCACCTCTCCCCCCCCCCCCCCCTTGCAGCTTGATCTTAGCTATTGCATTACTCAAATGTTCACGTTTATTAATTTTTGAACAAAAAGTAAATGTCCAAATGAAAGAGCCCAAGTTATATGTATAAAGAAAATCTTAGAAGTATTTATTTCCGTTGGCTCAATTATTTATTACAAATTCGATGTTACTGCAAAGCAATAATGCATTCTCATAGTAATAATGGCATTTGCATATTCTCATTCATCGATTGACGGAGTTACGTTGCATGTTGTACTCACTGAATACCACTAACCCTCATTCACATTATTTATTCCAAGTAATCTAAGACAGACACAACTGCAATAATTCATAATGTTAATTAAAACAGCATTTCAATTGTCTGACATGTTATACAGCAGTCGCTACGAAATTAAGGATCAGACAAACACAACTATGTGCAAAATTTCATGTAAATATTTCAGTAGTATTTAATGAGTGACTAGAATATACAATGCCTACCAGAAAACAGCAATGACTCAGATATGTATTTACTGTACAAATTTTGCAAAAAACTATTACAAATTATTGTTGTTATGGTCTTCAGTCCAGAGACTGGTTTGATGTAGCTCTATTCTGAGCAAGCCTTTTTATCTCCTCATAAGACCAGCAACCCACATCCATTTGAATCTGCTTACTACATGTGTCTCTTGTTCTCCCTCTGCGATTTTTACCCGACACACTTCCCTCCAATGCTAAATTTATGATTCCTCGATGTCTAAGAATGTGTCCTACCAAGCAATCCCTTCTTTTAGTCAAGATATACCGAAAAATCCTTTTTCTCACCAATTCTGTTCAGTACCTCTTCATTAGTTACACAATCTACTCACCTAATCTTCAGCATTCTTCTGTAGCACCACATTTCAAAAGCCTCTATTTTCTACCTGTCCGCACTGTTTATCATCCATGTTTCACTCCCGTATAAGGCAACACTCCACACAAATGCCATCAGAAAAGACTCTCTTACACTTAAATTAAGATTCGATGTTAGCAAATTGCTCTTTTTCAAAAACACTTTTCTTCCCATTGCCATTCTGCATTTTATTTCACATGTACTGCAACCGTCATATGTTATTTTACTAGCCAAGTAACAAAACTCATCTACCACCTTCATTGTTCCATTAGTTAAACTAATTCCTTCTGCATCGCCTGAATTTCTAAGACTGCATTCCATTATCTTTGTTTTTCTCTTGTTAATGTTCTCTTCAACACACTGTCCATTCCATTCAACTGCTCTTCCAGGTCCTCTGCTGTCTGACAGAATTACAATGTCATCATCAAAACACAAGGTTTTTATTTCTTCACCCTGAACATTAATCCCTATTTCAAACTTTTCCTTACTTTCCTTCAGTGCCTACTCGATGTTCAAATTGAACAACATTGGAGAGAAGCTACAACCCTGTTTTACTCCCTTCCCAACTAATGTCTCTCTTTCATGCCCTTTGAGTCTAATAACTGCGGTCTGGCTTTTGTACAAGTTGTAAACAACCACCCGTTCCCTATATTTTACTCTAGCTGATTTCAGAATTTGAAAGAGTGTATTACAATCAACATTGTCCAAAGCTTTCTCCAAATCTACAAAAGCTAGAAATGTAGGTTTGCATTTCCTTGATCTATCTTCTAAGATAGGTCGTAAAGTGAGTATAGCCTCCTACATTCCTCCTGAATCCAAACTGATCTTTCCCGAGGTCAGCTTCTACCAGGTATTCCATTCTCCTGTAGATAATTCGTGTTAAATTTTTGCAACCATGGCTTATGAAACTGATGGTTCTGTAATTTTCATACCTGTCTGCTCCTGATTTTTTTGGAATGGGGATTATTACATTTTTCTTAAAGTCTGTGGGTATTTCGCCTGTCTCATACATCTTACACACCAGGTGAAACAGTTTTGTCATGGCTGACTCTCCCAGAGACTTTAGTAGGTCTGAGGGAATGTCATCTACTCCCAGGGACTTGTTCCGACCTAGGTCTTTCAGGGCTCTGTCAAATTCATCTCTCAGTATAGTACCTCCTATTTCATCTTCATCTACTCCCTATTCCCTTCCTACAACATTGTTCCGAAGTTCATTTCCTTTGAAGAGCTCTTCTATGTACTCTTTCCACCTTTCCCTTCTTTGCTGAGAATTGGTTTTCCATCCGAGTTCTTGATATTCATAGACTTGATTTTCCTGTAGGCAGTATCTACTTTTCCCCTTGTTATACATTCTTCTACCGATTTGCATTTGGCTTCTAGCCAAACCTGCTTAGCCATTTTGCACTTTCTGTCAATCTCAATCCTTAGTCATCTGTACTCCATTTTGCCAGTTTCATTTACTGCATTTTTATATTTTCTCCTTTCATCAATTAAATTTAGTATTTCTTGTGATATCCAAGGATTTTTTTTTTTTTTTTTTTTTTTTTTTTTTTTTTGGTCTTACCTTTCTACCTATTTTGTCCTCTGTTGCCTTCACTATTTCATCTCTCAATGCTACCCATTCCTTGTCTACTGTTTTATTTCCTCCCATTTCTGTCAATTGTTGCCTAAACAGACCTGAAATTCTTAAGAACTTACAAATTATTCCGTGAAAATAAATGAGTAAACTAACAATCCATTACTATCAGATAATGTATAATCAACTTCAAGTGAGTGCAACTATAGACATGCAATATTATCTCCATATCTCCATGCAATTCTTGTAACCTTTCTGAGCTGCTCCCCAGCAGTTTCAGAAACTGGATTACATGTCTAGCCTGTGCACTTACCACCCCTCTCACAATCCCGTTTTGCTAACTACCCCATCTACATAGCTACCACGTGTGAGGCGATCTGTTTATCCAGGAGCTAGGGAAATACAATTAAGAAACTATATGGCCATTTTGACTGCTCACTTGGGTGGAAGGTAAGACATGGCCCGAAGGTGGTACTAATGTAATACTGAAACCGGTTGCGTAACTAAAACAACATATATTTATGGCTGTTGGTGGGTAAGTAAATAATTTGAATTAAAACTCTACCAGCCATAGTCCCAATTCCATTACAACATGGAGTTACATCAACTAAGAACAATGGTGAAGATCTTTCAATCCAGGCACTTAAGCATGATCTGATGAGTATTGATGTATAAACATATACAGGTGTAAATTCAGAAACATGTCTAACTATCCTTTGAAGAATAAATCAATATCACAACAGCCCAAAATATATATTTTTTAAAATTTTGCACATGCTACACATTGTTTTAACACAATAAACCTGTGTTTTATAACACTTATAAATTTTAATATCATACACTGTATGATTTCTGAACATATAGAAGCAAGGAAAATGGGCAGTAATTATCAATTAAATCAATAAATGAATCACAAATACAGGTCATATTTTTATCACCAAAAAACTGATGGCTATGATACATAAATTGTTCAAATAAAAATATGCACACCACAGTGTCTTTCTTCCATTGTGATGAGAACTTCATTTCCTCATCAAATTACATGAACAAAAAGAGTGTTTATACATGGCTAAGGAACAGCAGGTATAAGTATGCATATGCAAAAATGTGCCTTTTGGCAGACTGAGTAAGCACCATATGAAAATGCCTATTATAAAATGAATGAAGCACAATCTTCACATTATCATTTCAACAAGATGAATGATTATTGAGTCATTTTCATATTAATACAATTTTATCTCAGAATGTACAGATGTTGACAGTCAAGAGAGCATTTTCCATCCTACTCAATAAAATTCTGCTTGAATTAAAGATTGCACTGTGAAATTTCAGGTTTATAAAGTGTCTTGAGCACTAAAACATTGTTCATCATTTCATAAGCTGTCTTATGACCAGTACAGTATGGGATCAACAGTCTTTACTTTGACACAATAAATATTACAGATAAAAATGTTTGTGAGGGTTCAATCACAACACATCTACTACTCAAACTTCTGCTTATATGACTACAAACTGTATAGCAAAATATTTTAACATGAACCACCATTTCAAGGTTACATGTACTACATTATTTTGTTTTAAATCACAGACTTGTTTGAAAAACTAATATTAGAGTTATATATTATTAATATTTATAAATAATCTAAAACTCACACACAGCTGCTCTAGATTGCACTCTTAAGATAGTTCTTTAATATAACATAAAAATTATATATAACTGCAGTATATGGTTATCTACTAATTTCAAATCAATTACAATATAATTCACTGCTAGTCAATAGTTAATTTCTTCACTCTTTGTGGCAGGTATACAATCCTTTTAAGAATATGGTGGGGTGGAAGAGAATATTACTGAGGAAGTAAACAAATTTCAGCCCAAGTGTTTCTTTCTTTGATGAGTCAAATACTGAACTGTAATTAGTAACAAAGCACAGTTTTATTAAATTTTATTTTATTTTCATTGTTAATGGGAACGGGCTGACAAACTGTTAATCTTAAACAGAAGTTCCAAGCTGAACAAAGTTAATAAAGTAGTAAAACTCCCTTGCCATTATTTATAGCCCATTAAATGTGCACAACTGAAACGATTGCAAACATAAAACAAAAAATGCTGACACCACATGAATCTATGAAGAATTTAAAAGGTGTCACTTCTTCCACAGATTACTATTTTTTTCTTGTTGAATTTTCTAAAGCTTCTTTCTGGAGGAGGGGGGGGGGAGAGGTTTCTACAGTTGCTTTTCAAATGTATTTGATTTGTATTCACCTACAAAGCCAACCACAAATAAAGTACATTACTTTCTTTTCACAAAGTAACCAGGCTGGTGACTTAAAAGACTAGAAGGTGCCACTGGAGTATTACACACAAAATGATGATGATGCAACCTGTTCCCTCTTAAATCCTGAGAACAGCTTCTCAAAAATCAATTACAAATTTAAACTGCTTATAACCCAAGGAAATTATATTCCTAAAGTTGATAAAAAAATTATGTGAAATGATGAATTGTCTCTCTTATTAAAAGCAAGTTAAAAGTATGAAGTACTTAATCTTTCTCCTCATTTTATGAGGAATAAATGGCACAATGAAAGCTGTATGTGTTAGAAGGAGCTGAGAGTGCAATTAATCAGGTGACAGAAAAGGAACACTGAAATGTAAGTGTTCCAAATGTCTGCTATGAAGGGGAAATATATACCACCGCAATTTCTCACCAAAACAATCTCCAATCAATTATTCTGAGTAGGTGCATTTTTTTACATTAATTCATTCTCTTTGTCTAATTCTTAGTTTCTTGGGAAATTATGTACTAATTTCAAGAGTTTCAGATACAAATATTTATATTCGTTCAGCAGCTGCTTCAGGTTTACTGAGCCTGGCTCATCTTTGCACATATATCGGACTTTTCCTTCACTATAAATTAGGTTTTGTTGAAAATTACAACATTTACACAGCATACAATTATGCAACCAACTTTTTCATAATCTAATCCGATGGCAGTCTCTCAAGAGTTCACAAGTGTAATTCTTTACAGATGATACATAATAAATGTATATATTAAAGCTTTTCTGGTTACTTTCTTACTAACTATGTGCAGTGATATCTACATAAAATTAGGCTTTTCAGCAAACTAAGATAACATTCATTCACTTTAGAGCCAGGAACTATGAACGAGGCTTTGATTAGAGAATATGCAACTGTTTCCTTGGTACAAAAACCTCCTTACTATGCTAACATTAATACAATATTTCAGTGTAACTCACTTAACAATCCAACTGAATTATTTTGATTGGTATACCATGCAAACAAAAGTTTTATAAATAGAATACATTTTGCCCATATATAATGTTTTTATATCACAAAAGTTAAAACTCTAATTTTGTGCTTTTTGTAAAAAAAGAAAAAGAAAAACAGTGAAACTTAACAAAGCACTGGCATTTATTTTAAAAGTTAACATTTACGATAAATACAACTGGAATGCATTTTTTACATTTGTTAAATACAGTTTAATGATTTCATTATAGTTATCTTTGGTCATATATCCTTTGTAATTACATAAAAACTATTTAATAATCAACAGAAAAGTATTTATGAAGTATCTCTGAACCTGAGGCTTTGAAACAGTTTAAACCAATATAAATATTAGGCCACAATATAATATTTTTTTTTGGAACCATACAGAGTCAAAAGAAATTATAGACAAAAATCAACAGATCTTTGATAAAAGCTACATAAGCATTTTTAATCTGTGTAAATAAATACTGAAGACATTTTATTTTGCTAGAATGTACTTAAATATGTGTTGTCCCAGACTTACCTCTCTCTAATAATATAATCACACAATAATTCCAAAATTAAAATGTAATACACTTCCATATTACCATCAGGAGCATACAACAGATAATGCTGGGAAGGGCTCTACAACGTGGCAAATTGTCCAACACACAATATGAATTTTTTATGGCATGAATAATGTTTAAGAATATTTAATTGCCCGGGAGCATTTAAACAACATACATATGATGCAGTACGTATGAATTAAGAACAAAAATAAAAAAGAAGCCTTCCCTTTTAGTGTTTAGTTTGCACAAATTTCCATTTCATCCACTTTGTCTGAGAGAGGGAGAGAAATTACAGACGTGAATTTTGCCTTGAATACCAGATTTTAAGTTAAATGACTTTTCAAAATATTATTGCAGACATGCTAGAAAATAGAGATAATGGTTCGGCATATTTAGTATAGTAACTAATCTGAAGACTAAAAGAACTGAACTTCACAAGAGTCAACATTCACACAGTAAAGTACAGACACTCAAAATAAAAATCTGTAGAAAAGGAATGTTTGTTGGCCATGTCAATAAGACATGGTAAGAGTTGAGCCTTCATGTCTAGTTTCTAGATTTTTGTATTACAAAATTTCATCTTAAAACCTACAATTAAATTGGTTTAGAAGTGATACAGCTGTAACTAAAACGATCAACAACAGTATAAAGCATAATTTTATTTTTCCTTCGTGTGTTTCAATTTAGGTAAAAACTGATGGATGATATTTCACAGGTCCTGCTCGTATGGTGAAATATGACTACCACTTACTGTTGCTACTGTATAAAATTCTCTGGTAAAAAAAAAAAAAAAAAAAAATAAATAAATAAAAAATAAAACAATTTGGGTGTTTTCACTAGCCCATGAGAAGCACTTTTTCTGAATACCTTAATATTTCATTAATATATAATATTTTTCTTAGAAGTCGCCATTGAAGATCACATTTATACCAAGAGTACATTTTAGACTGTCTTGTATGGCAAGTGTGAGTAAGGTGAATGCATGTCCATTATTATTATTATTATTATTATTATTACATAACCAAGTTTGAAACAAATGTGTGTTCCTTCTCCATGTTTCAGCAGCTGGTGGACTTCTGTGTTGTTTTTTATGCTCAAGAAAAAAACATTGTTCCTGACAATATGCCAGGTCTTTGCAGAATATAAGAAAATAAAAAAGAATATTTCATTTCTAATATCATAAAGTGTACCATAACCATTCTTTACACATATTGCACAGTATTCTTTCTTTGAGATCTTTGTGAATGTTTAGGTGACCTGTAACATTTTCCATCAAATTTTCACTCAATATGCTCAATTACAAACCATAAAAAAGACTGCTAATAATTAACTGCAACATGCAGTGAAGTGCTATTATTGTCTGTGTTTAACTTAAGATACTGATATTCAAGACAAATAATGAGTACTTTAAATGACAGCACTGTGTCATATGAACAATGAAATTCATCCACAATAATTATATGAACTTTCACGCGTGTGCAAGTTGTTCACTGAAAAAGAAGACAGTCTAGTCCATGCCAAGGAAATTGATATGAGCACAGAAATGAGACTTCATATACACAAAATTTTCATAAACATCATCAACAAACTTTTGAGACAAACAAAAAATATATGTATATATGTACAAGAATGTGCATACACATGTATGTCCATCCATATAACAACTTGTGTGCATGCATACGTGTATGCACATTTACCTGCAGAGGTGTGGCCATGTGTGCCACACACACACACACACACACACACACACACACACACACACACACAAAGCAATACTTTAAAAAAATCAACAATTATTGATCTGCACTGCTCAGTTTTGACTCTCCTCATGCTGCAAGCCTACATGAAACCTATGTGGCCTCAACAAGTAATTCCAGAAGGCTTGTGGTGAGTCAGGAAAGGAACACACTATAGAGTGGCAGCAGAGGTACATGCCGAAGATGCCCACCAAGCTCCAAGAGTCAGCACAGCACGAGCACGACCAGAATGGGCGCCTGCCGCCCTGCGACATCTGTCGCAGCAGCAGTCAGGGCAGGATTCTTGCTATACTACAGTTCCTCCGGGCATCACAGTAACAGCTCCGGCCGGTGTGGCGGTAGAAGGGGCAGTCACCGCTGTCGGACTCGATGGAATATGTGGCACTGGTCCCTAGAATGTGCACAACGACTTGAGTAATAGTACACAGCTGATCAAAATATTCTTTAGGTAACTTCTGCAGGAAAAAATAAGCAATAATTAAAGAGCGGTCTTTTAGAGAAAAATATTCATTATATGTTGAAGCCAACAAAGGTCGAGTACTAACCCAATTTCAAAAATATATCAAAAGAAAATGATCAAAGTCTTATACGAAAGGGAAGATCATTACATACAAATGTACTTATTTAAGAAAGAAAATAAAACAGCAAAACAAACATTAGGCAGTTAAAATTAAGCTCAAAAGCATTGATTGCATAAATATTTATTGATGGGGACTGGTTTTGTCCATTTACAATATCTTCAGAGGTCCATCATCAATTACTATTAAATACAGCCTTTCCTAGGATGTTCAACACACATCTCAAAAACAAGACAATACTTTATACATTTGATACATTTCAATACATTACTACACTGCTTAAAACAACTAGGGGATCAGGTGAGATGATACACACAATATAAATAAGGTAACATATTTTAGTCAGATATTGGTTACAATTGTAATCCGTGTGTGATACAGTAAGCTACGATACTTGAGATTTACATGGCGTTTTCTTAGAGTGAGGCACCGTGGGGCTACCATAAAAGTGAAAAATTCATTCTCGTTGCCCTCTAATATGGCGTGTAATCACCTCTGACAGCCAGTACAGTTTCACACCTGCATGGCATGGACAATATGAGGTTATCACTCAGCTCTTGAGGGATATTTGGTCATTGTTCTACGCATGCAATATCTAGCTCTACAACTGTTGGAGATGCTGCAATGCACCTGCTAAGTGCATCCCAGACATGCTCAATCGGGTTTAAGTCTGGAGAACAAGCTGGCCACTCCATTTGCTCAATTTCCTCAGCTTCAACCATATTGTCCTCCAGTGCAGCTCTGTGGTGACAAGTGTTTTGTCCACCAGAGGAACCCATCTCCTATGGCACCAGTGTAGGGCACAACAAAAGGTCGAAACATCTCATCACTATGCCTATGAACAATCAAAGAGCCATTCTGAATGACATAGAGGTTTGTACATCGACCAACAATGAATCCCACCCACACCACTTGTCAACCAGCATAATATACAATGTTTCCTGCACATAAGCAGGATTGCTCAGAGTTCAAAGTTTTCTCCAGCTGAGGAAACAACAATTGTCTACCTGAAAACAAAATCCTGACTCATCTGTGAACAAAACCCAGTGCCAATTGTTATGTCTCCAACCCTGATGGTCATTCGCTGAGTTTCTGAAGGCTAAACTGTGTCATGGTTTAATGACACACACACACACACACACACACACACACACACACACACACACAAAGAGATGATTTACCAAAAGGACCAGCTCGTCGATAGATACGAATAAAATCACACACAAACGCACATACAAGCTTTCGCCACCAATGACAGCTTCTTCAGGAAAAAAAGGGAGGAGAAAGGAAAGGATATGGGTTTTAAGAAAGTGGAAAAGAGTCATTCCAATCCCAGGAGTGGAAGGACTTACCTTAGGGGACAAAAAAGAAGGTAAACAAATACACACACACTCACACATATCCAAACGCAAACACACCTAGACAGACATTTGTAAAAAGTCATCTCTTTTCTATTTTTATTTCTATTTTTGTTTATCCCACCAGGAAAGTTTCCCTTTATAATTTATATTATATATATACACTCAAAGGCAATTTCGGACTGTTTGTGTTGATACTGCGTGATCAGTTGCTGCCTGGTGGGTGTGTTGCAGCCAAGTAGCATTCAGCCTCCTGTCTCAACGGGCCGGTAACTGAGATAATAGTCATCTCTTGCTGATGTTACTCTTAGACAACCTTCTTTTTAACAGTTCCTGTTGACTGAAATTGTATCCAGGTCAAGGAAATTACAGTTTGGGACACTCCAGTAGCTGCAGCCACATCCCTCTTTTCAACCTCCCTTTGGCTCTCAATTCCATAGCTACAGGTAAGTCACTTTGTTACATTGCACTACCTGCTCACTACACTATCTGAACCCATATGCTTTGTAATTCATAAACACCAACTCCCTCTGCAGCAACTTTCTGTTTCGGTTTCCGCAATGTTGTTGCCTCCACTCTGTAGAACCAACATAAAGACATACAATCATTTTAGTTCATTCTGCTGGTAACAATAGTTCAGAACCTCAATATGAAGTCACAAGGAAGGAGGAGGAGGAGGAGGAGGAGGAGGAGGAGGAGGAGGAAAACTAAAAAAGAAAACATTAATATGAAAATTACTCACCAGGCGAAGGAGCACAGGTGTGACAGCAGCACAAATAAATAGAACACACACACACACACACACACACACACACACACACACACACACACACATTTACACAGACGCAAATACACCTAGGCAGACATACTATTGGTTTCTATACTATGTCTGCCTTGGTGTGTTTGCGTCTCTGTAAATATGTGTGTGTGTGTGTGTGTGTGTGTGTGTTCTATTTATTTGTGCTGCTGTCACACCTGTGCTCCTTCGCCTGGTGAGTAATCTTCGTCTATTAAAAAAATACAAAGATCTTAATTTAACATAGCCTCCTACTACTGATTGCGTCAGCAACGAACAAGCTCGATTTGAGTGTGGGTAGAGAAAGAACTTGGCAAGGCCTTATTTCCTCTACGATTTACTATAACCACAGAATATTTGAATTCTGATAGCCAAACAGGGAAGCACTATATCTAGGGTTTCAAAAAAGCAGCCATTCCAAAATTTAAGTGACTGGAATTTCTAACAAATTGTTTGTTCATTGCAACAATACTGAATTTATTTTTGGATAGGGAACGAAACGAATAAACTTTCCGCAAAAATGATAAGCAGCAATTAAAAAAATTCGACACTATACATTCACAACCAATACAGCAAGAAAACAGTGTTTGAGATGGCGATTTTCTAATTACCTCAACTTTGATGCCTTTTTCTTACTTCAATTTTATTTCCATATAAATCTTTCTAGATATAAATGAAACACCTTTGATCTTTAAAAGATAAGGATCAAAGAGATGTAGGGTCTCTCTCATTTTATCTACTCTGTGGTAACTTGCTAGTGCATAAATGTATGTTGGAAAAGTGTATCAGAACATTGTATATACAGCACATGTGGACTGTATTATTAAGAAACAGACCAGGGGCCATTCCTTTGCATTACAAATATACAAGACACAATACAAATTAAATATGTCTTCAATAAAAGATGTTTTGGTTACAGAGAGTTATTTCTTTAATGGTGTGTTTTGCAGTGTATTTAGTGGAGGTCCCATTGGTCTCTAATGTCCCTTTTTTCTCCAGAAGTACCTTTCAATTTGATTCCTAAAGTACCTTTTTTCCAAATTGGAACACACATTTTGTCAAATTTTAATAACTACAATAAAGCTTAAATGAGGCACCTTTCATGTTACAGCTGGCTTCAACCTTTCTCAGCATTTTTGTCCCTTCTCAGCTCCTGCACATACAAAAGTGTCCTGTCAAGGGGAGTGATGGTAGGACACTGTCGACTGTGGAGTGAGGAAAGGTACGCGGGGATAGTGCTCTTCATCTTTTATGGTAGAAATGACGCATGAAAGTAGTTCGTATATGTTGGCAGTAGCTCCAAGGAGGACGACTTGCGACTCCTACTGACTAAATAATATTGACCGGAAGCAGGACATGTTGAGAAACGTGCTACCGACTTCAGCTGCAATCAGAAATGTTCAGCTACTGAGATCGGCAGAAGTACTACATTATTCTCGGCCACTGTATGTATGTATAAATCGCGCAACACTGAATTTCGTAGCTGCGCCAAAACCATTAAGTGAGCAAAAGAATTACAGCACTTAGGTAAGCTGTCTGAACAGTAGATTAGCTGTGGCTGTGAAAGTCGCGATAATACACTCGAGATATTTAATTGGTAAAGCAACTACTTTCGGATTGGCATTGTCTTATGATATTTTATTAATGATTGGATGTAAAGATGAGATTTGCATATCCGAGTACTTTTAAGTTTAGTGGAGCAGGCAAATAATTGAAATTAAAGTTAACAATTTTTAACTTGTAGATCACAGGCAATGTGGAATACGATACTGTAGATAAAAAAAGTACACCCCCCACTCCCCCAAGGGTTCTTACACTGCATACGGACCCTTAAAACTGCAGATCTTTCCTCGTTTATAAACTATTCTTTTCGTCAGCCCATAGACATACTGAAAATGCAATCAATAAGATAAGTCACGATATATCGCAAGACTCGCATTCAAGTGACAAGTCCTGCAACGATGTTATGCTAGCACTGTAACGACAAACCACAGTTGTTAAGTTGGTGTTCGTGGGGCTTATTAAGCACAATAAAAACAAATTGTAACGTCCACCTATTTGCTGTGATAATACTTTGCCAATTAAAAACAGCCTTGATTGCATCTATTTATTTACTGCTAACTTGTCTCATCCTTTTCTGTCATCTTCAGAACAATAGGTCTGTGTCTGCTGATGTACATAAATCAAACTACGAAATATTCAAGGCCTAAGGCTAAGATTTGTGTATATATCATTCTCAAGATGCCTCAAAATGGCAAAATACATTAGCAGCAAAGAAATAAAGTACAATCAAGACTTCTTTATTAAATCAAGAAAAAATGGTCATTGGGTAGAGTTGTTTGTTAAAAAGAAATTTATTGATATCTCTTATTTTGTATCACTGTTGGTCCCTTAAAATTTCTTTAGGTCTCTTTTTAATGCGTTGGTCCCTTAAGCCCCCATTTATTTTTAGATTTCTGCTAAAAAAACACTGGTTTTGCTCTTTAGCAGGGTATCATCAGATTATCTTTGTGACAGAATTTAGATAAGAATTACAAATGTAATTACAGATAATTTTTTTTTTTTTTTTTTTTTTTTTTTTTTTTTTTTTTTTTTGGGGGGTGTGGGGTGGGGGGGAGGGTAGTGGTACATGGGCTTATTTTGCGCTAAGAAGATTGTTTAAATGGTAAACAAAGCTTACAAGGCACTCTCCACGGTGTGACACCATAGGTTCATTTGCAGTATCTGAATGTTTTCTACATTTCTGGATTTCTCAGTAGCCCTACAAATGATTGAGCTGTACACTGACTGTGGGGCTTAGGACGGCTGAGGTGAAAGCAACCAGTGACATGGGTGAGGATGCAGCACAGAGAGGGAAGCAGGAAGGGAGACGGTGGATGCACAGCTGAAGTGGGAACTACGCCAGTGCTCTCTGACAGACAGAGAGGAAGGAAAGGGAAGGGGAGAGGCTGGAGCATGTAGCCGAATGGAAGAAGCACTCGAGGCTAGAGTGTGAGCAGGGAAGAGGTGGAGGCAGGAACTGGCGAAGGTTTAGATGTGGGCGATGGTGGGAGCAGAGGATATGTTAGGGTAAGTTCCCACCTGCGCAATTAAGAAAAGCGGAAGATCAATGAGGCAAAGTCTGTGCAGCAGTCATTGAAGTGAGCCACATCATGCTCCGAACACAGCAGTCCAGCTGTCTCCTGGCCAGTTTGATAATGACCAGTCATGTGTACAGGCAGCTTGTTACTGGTCATGCCCACATAAAAGCTGCAGTGGATGAAGCTTAGTTTGTAAATCACATGACTGCTTTCACAGGTTGTGGTGTGGCCGTGTATTTTAGCCTTTGCTAAACACGACATAATTGTTTTATTTTGATGTATCTTGAATTCTTCTTGCAGGTTCTATAAAAGATTGTGTGAATACGACTCCTTTTGAATGGATCCTGCTCGGCAGTGCCCGGTAGGAGAAATTAATTTGTCTGTCTTTAAACTGAACTTTAAAGTCCTTGCTGCTTGTTGGAGGATAGCTGCATGTTTGCCTTTATATATTAATAGCAATAGCCACTAAATAAATATAATAATGGAAAGTCCAGGTTGGAATTAATAATATCGTAAGGACAGTTTACAACTCACCGCAAAGACTTGGCGACAAGCTGCGACAGGCACATACAAAAGACACACACATACAACACATTCAGCTATCGCCCTTGCCTTCTTCAGAAAATAGAACACTCACGCAATCACACAACACAGTCATACAACCAACACTTCCGGTTGTATGACTGGGTGATTGCGTAAGTGTTCTATTTTCTGAAGAAAGCGATGGCCGATAGCTGAATGTGTTGTACGTGGGTGTCTTTTGTATGTGCCCATCGCAGATCGTCGCCATGTCTTTGTGGTGATTTGTAAACTACTACTAAATAAATAGGTATACAAGCTTCATTTAACTAGCCTAGCATGGTATGGTATTTCTCTTAAAATACAAAGACAGAGTTCAACTTTACTCTTCAACATTCAGACAGAGAGAACATAACTTATTTAAAAAACAAATGAACAGTCAACTTTAAGTATTCTTGTCCAAGATCTTCCTCGCTTCTATATGATTTCATATTCATGACAGTAAATATATTCTCTGGATCTTGTACTTGTCAAGTGGGCAGGACCTGTATAAACAGATTTCCAGGAACTCTAATTGTTTCCTGTATTTCTAAACCCACAAATAAAATGGGATGTCTTGTGCTTAATCAGATACATGTAGTATAACAATGTTACACTACAAGGTTGTCTTGCCTTTTTTGGGATAGAAAATTCATGTTACACAACTGGATTAGATGGTGGTGGCAGGATGGTAGATAGGACAGGTTTTGCATCTATGTCTATTGCAGGCATATGAGCCATTGGGCACGGGATTGGGAGCAGGGATGGACAAGGATAATTACATAGATTTGCTGGGCAGCAGGAGGGATGGAGAGGAAATTGGGTAGGGTATTTCTCATGTCACGGTAGGATGAAAGGTAGTCGAAACCCTATCAGGTAACGTAGTTTTACTGTCCCAGTCCATTGTGGTGCTGAGTCACAAGAGGGGTTCTCTTTTGTGGCCAGACGGTGGTTGTCTGGACAAGATAGGGCACATGAAATCTGTTTCTGGACAAGGTTTGGGGGTAATTATAGTGAGAAATGGTGTTAGTGAGACATTTGTCATGTTTGGGGGAGGACTGCTTGCACTGCAGAATTGACAACCACAGGTGGCTAGGCTATATGAAGGGGACTTTTGGTGTGGAATGGGTGGCAGATGTCAAAATGGAGGTATTGTTGATAGTAGGTTTCATGTGGATGGGTGTACTGATCCTTGAGATGGAGGTCAACATCAAGAAAGGTGGCTTGTTGTGTTCAGTAGCTGTCATCAATGAATCTGAACCAGATGAGGGGTATGGGATTCTGGGTAATCAGTAAGGGTTCCTCTAGATGGCCCACGAACAGGGGGTGCCCATGGCTGTA
The DNA here is from genome assembly GCA_026315105.1 of Locusta migratoria. Lineage (NCBI taxonomy): Eukaryota > Metazoa > Arthropoda > Insecta > Orthoptera > Acrididae > Locusta > Locusta migratoria. The sequence goes on from CM048744.1 coordinate 299,613,858, forward strand.
CCACTATTTTCTTTGTAGGTCATGCATTCAAAAGAGAAGTAATTGTGGGTGAAGATGTAGTTGGTCACAGTGACGAGAAATGAGATTGTGGGCTTGGAGTCAGTCGGGCACTGTGAAAGCAGCAACACCATGAGCATTGGGGATGTTTTTGTAAAGGGAGGTGGCATCAGCTGTGATGAGTATGGTACAAAGTCGTAAAGGAACAGGAACTGTGGAGAATGTGTCTGAATGGCGAGTTTGGTAACAACATAGTGTTTCCCTTCTAAGGAATCCAAGAAGGAGAAAAGATCATTAACAAGTCCAGAGCAGTTGATTTTTGGGAGTGGATCAAAAGGTAAGGCCTTTGGAAAGGACTGATACTTCTATGGGACAGAGACTTTTGAAGAGAGGTTCACGACTGTATATCTGGTCTGTTTAGTTTGTGGATTGTTTTTGGTGGTGTGGGGAATTTCTGAGGATGTGGTAAATGTAAAAAGGTATGCTAGGCAAGGTTGCTTTGTTATGAGGAGCTTCTCCTGGTCCTTACAATGGAAACACCATTTTGCTACCAACCACACCAATCAGACACATTCCAATACTAATACTGAACCCTGACCGACCCAGTTCACTCTTCCATCCAGTCAATTCCAACCCCTCTGCCTCAAAATTGTCCCCTTTTAACTTTTCAGACTTTCCTAACTTCTTACCTGGCTTCACCATCTTTTCCCAAATCCCTCAAAACAGAGCACAATGTGATAATCCTACCTGCTGACAAAGACTCCACATGTGCCAGATGGTCTCCCTCAACTGTTTGATTCTTCCACTTTTCATACTCTGCCACAATGATACCATTTCAAAACTCCAACAGGATTTCTAGTCCCCCCCCCCCCCCCTCAAATTCTTAAATCCCATTCCAGAAACTTTCCATGGAGAGTCTCCCTCCCTCCCCCCTCCTCTCTCTCTCTCTCTCCCCCCCCCCTCTCCTTCTACATACCACACCCCTACATTACACATGCCGTTGAAGTCCACAAAATGCAACCACCCTGGATGTCTCACGTCACTGGTTGTGGTGGCCACACAGAGAATTTCTGCTCCTGCAGACCAACAACTGTAACCTATTGCCCAGAACCTAGCCTCCCATATAAAATACAGCAACCATTCCCTCCACTGATTCTCCACAGTTCCTGTTCATTTATCACCTCTACCATACTTGTCACAGCTGATGCCATTTCCCTCTACACACCCATTCCCCATGCTTCTAGCCTTGCAGCTGCTAAACACTACCTTTCACAATGCCCGACTGACTCCAAGCCCACAACCTCCTTCCTAGTCACATCTTCACCCACAATTACTTCTCCTTTGAAGGCACCACCTACAAACAAATTTGTTGTACAGCAACAGACACCCGTATAACACATTCCTATACCAACCTGTTCGTGGGCCATCTAGAGGAATCATTCCTGACTACTGAGAATCCCAAACCCCTCATCTGGTTCAGATTCATCGATGACATCATGAAAATTTAAAGGTGAGTCACTTCACCTAGTACTACTCTACTCAATGAATCATCATCCTCGACGCTGACCACCTCAAGGTGGACGTATCAGTACAACCATCCAGATGAAACCTACTATCACAATACCTCCATTTTGACAGCTGCCACCAATTCCACATAAAAAAGTCCATTCCGTATAGCCTAGCCACACACGGCTGCCGCACTGCAATGACAAGGAGTACCTCTCCAAACATGTAAAAGGCCTCACTGACACAATCACCAACTGTAAGTATCCTCCCAAACTTGACCAGAAACAGATCTCATGTGCCCCTTCTATCCAGTCCCCCACCACCTCCCTCACACCCACCATCTGGCCTCAAAGGAACTTACCTCTTGTGACACAGTACCACAATGGACTGGAGAATTTAAACCACATTTTCCCCAGAGTTTTGACTACCTTTCATTTCGCCCTGAAATGAGAAATACACTACCCAATATCGTCCCCACCCATCTCATAGCGATATTCCGCCACTCACCAAACATATGTAACATCCTTGCCCATCCTTACTCCATCCCTGCACCAAATCCCTTGCCCTTTGGCTCATATCCCTGCAACAGACATATATATGTTCAAAAGGATGAAACTAATATTATAGAAGGAGACCTTCCAGGTAGGAAAATGGTATAAAATAAAGATTTTTGACTTACCTAAAGTACAGGCTGGTCGATAGGAACACTAAACACACACAAAAACACACAACCATTCGAGCTTTCGCCACCAGTGGTGGCTTCTTCGGGAAAAAGAGGGAGGAAGGAGAGGAGAAAGGGAAGGATACAGGTTTTAAGGAAGTGGAAAAGGAGCCATTCCAATCCCAGGAGTGGAAGGACTTACCTTAGGGGACAAAAAGGAAGGTAAACAAATACACACACACTCACACATATCCACATCCAAACACACTGCCTAAGTGTATTTTTCGTCTTAATAATCGTTTCATATATTTGAATTCAACAATTACTTCCGTCCTTGCTCTGTTACTTTTCGAAATCTTTTCTGTCATCTTACTTTCCCTTTGGTTTTTTATTTTTATTATTCATTATTTATTCATTTTTTTACATTTTACATATCAGTTCATTGCTACATTCACTCCTTTGTTTACTGTTCATAGTCCGCTAATTCTTACAACAATACGTTTTCTTCCAAACCTTTTCCTATTAGTACGTTTATTTTTATATTTACCACTTTCATTGCTCCTGCTTCCGTCTGTAACACGCCGCTCATTCAATTTTCTCGTTTAAAATCGTTAACACTCTTTCCTAACAATAGTTTCTCTATTGTTTATAACCATTTTCGTCATTTCTTAGTTACCTTACGATTGCTTCCTTTCCCGTTTTTCCACATTTCTGTTCATGTTTAATACTTTTCCGATCAATTTCAGCAACTTTCCGTTGGTTTTGATTGCACTTTTCCTGGCTTTCTACAGTATGTCTGCCTAGGTGTACTTGTGTCTGTGTGAATGTGTGGGCATGTGTGCATTTGTTTACCCTCCATTTTTTCCCCCAAGGTAAGTCTTTCCTCTCCCGGGATTGGAATGGCTCCTTACCCCCTTCCTTAAAACCCTCATCATTTCCTTTTCCCTCTCCTTCCCTACTGCCTGAAGACGCAACTGGGTTGCGAAAGCTTGCGATTGTGTGTGTGTGTGTATTCATTTATTTATTTGTGATGCTGTCACACCTGTGCTCCTTCGCCTGGTGAGTAATCTTCGTCTATTTTTTATATTTTATTTTTCCTGCTAGGAATTTTTCGTCTTAATAATCGTTTTATATATATATATATATATATATATATATATATATATATATATATATATATATGCAAAACCTGTCCAATCCTCCATCCCAAAGCCACCATCCACTCCAGTCATGTAACATGCATTTCCTAGCCCATTGAAGGTAAGGCAACCTTTGATAGCAATCACGAGATCTACAAACTGAGCTGCAACCATTGTGCAGCTTTCTGTGTGGACATGACCAGTAACAAGTTAACTGTTCACATGAATGGCCATAGTCAAACTTTGGCCAGGAGACAGTTGGACCATATTCTGTTGCAGAGCATGCAGCCCTGCATGATGTGGCTTAATTCAATGACTGTGCGGAGGATTCATATGGCACAGGCTGTGTAGCAGACACCTGCTTTTCTGAATTGGGCAGATGTGAACCCTCCCTACAATATATCCCGAACTCCTGAAATCCCCCAAGCCTAAACCTGTGCTAGTTCCTGCCCTCACCACCATCCCCTCCTTTCCCTGCCCACACTCTAGCCTCACATGCCTTTTTCCATACTGCCACTCAGTCCGACCTTCTCTTCCTCTCTGTCCATCAGACAGCAGTAGCGTATTCCCTCACCCCCGCTGTGCTCCCATATCCCCTCCATGCTGCCTGCTCACCCCTAACACTGGTTGCTTTTGCCCTGGCTGTCCAGAAGCCCCACAGTGTGGCTACAGCAGCTGGAGAAAGCAGTTGTGTTCGCAGTTAGAGATTGTGCGATTCTCTGTCAGACAAAGGCCATAATGGTTAAAAGCTTTTCAGTAGGTAGTAATCTGTTACACTTGCCTTTCTGCACTCATTGGAACAGTTCTACGGTGAATAGCAATGTATCCTTCTCAAAAATGTTGTTCAATGTTCAAACAGAAGTTATCCACGTACAGTTCTGGGCAAGGCTGGATCGAAATTATAGAGGGAAACTTTCCCGGTGGGATAAACAAAAATAAAAATAGAAAACAGATGACTTACCAAAAGGACCGGCTCGTCGATAGAAACAAATAAAATAAATCACACACAAACACACATACAAGCTTTCGCCACCACTGGCAGCTTCTTCAGGAAAAAGAGGAAAAAAGGGGAGGAAAAGGGAAGGATATGGGTTTTAAGGAAGTGGAAAAGGAAGGTAAACAAAAACACACACACCCACACATTTACACAGACGCAAGTACACTTAGGCAGACACACTGTAGAACTGTAGAAAGCAAAGAAGTTAGAAGTTAGACAGAGATGCCACTTGAGGCAGAGGCTCTGTCCAGAGAACCAAGGCAAAGATGTTAAGATGGTGGGTGGGAATTCAAATTTAGCGGAGGTTGAGACCAGGTGGGTAACGGGAAGAGAGAATATGTTGAAGGGCTAGTTCCCATCTCCGGAGTTCTGAAGGATTGGTGTCGGTGGGAAGTATCCAGATAACCCGGACGGTGTAACACTGTGCCAAGATGTGCTGGCCGTGCACCAAGGCGTGTTTAGCCACAGGGTGATCCTCATTACCAACAAACACTGTCTGCCTGTGACCATTCATGCGAATGGACAGTTTGTTGCTGGTCATTCCCACATAGAACGCTTCACAGTGCAGGCATGTCAGTTGGTAAATCACGTGGGTGCTGTCACAAGTGGCTCTGCCCTTGATTGTGTACACCCTCCGGGTTACGGGACTGGAGTATGTGGTGGTGGAAGGGTGCATAGGGCAGGTTTTACAACGGGGGCGGTTACAAGGGTAGGAGCCAGAAGGTAGGGAAGGTGGTTTGGGGATTTCATAGGGATGGACTAGGAGGTTACGGAGGTTAGGTGGGCGGCGGAAAGACACTCTCGGAGGAGTGGGGAGGATGTCGTGAAGGATGGATCTCATTTCGGGGCAGGATTTTAGGAAGTCGTATCCTTGCTGGAGAGCCACATTCAGAGTCCGCTCCAGTCCCGGAAAGTATCCGGTGACAAGAGGGGCACTTCTGGGGTTCCGTTGAAGGTTCTGAATTTGGGGGGATGAGGAAGTGGCTCTGGCAATTTGCTTCTGTACCAGATCAGGAGGATAGCTGCGGGATGTGAAGGCTGTTATCAGGTTATTGGTGTATTGGTTCAGGGATTCAGGACTGGAGCAGACTCGTTTGCCACGAAGACCTAAGCTGTAGGGAAGGGAACATTTGATGTGGAAAGGATGGCAGCTGTCATAATGCAGGTACTGTTGTTTATTGGTAGGTTTGATGTGGACGGATGTGTGTAGTTGGCCGTTGGATAGATGGAGGTCGACATCGAGGAAAGTGGCATGGGATTTGGAATAGGACCAGGTGAATTTGATGGGACCAAAGGAGTTGAGGTTGGAGAGGAAATTCTGGAGTTCTTCTTCACTGTGAGTCCAGATCATGAAGATGTCGTCAATGAATCTATACCAAACTTTGGGTTGACAGGCCTGGGTGTCCAGGAAGGCTTCCTCTAAGCGTCCCATAAATAAGTTCGCGTACGAGGGGGCCATCCTGGTCCCCATGGCTGTTCCCTTTAGTTGTTGGTATGTCTGGCCCTCAAAAGTGAAGAAGTTGTGGGTTAGGATGAAGCTGGCTAGGGTATTAAGGAAAGAGGTTTTGGGTAAGGAAGTGGGTGGTCGGCGTGAAAGGAAATATTCCATCGCAGCGAGGCCCTGGGCATGTGGGATATTGTGTATAAGGAAGTGGCATCGATGGTTACAAGGATGGTTTCAGGAGGTAACAGGCTGGGTAAGGATTTCAGGCGGTCGAGGAAGTGGTTGGTGTCTTTGATGAAGGATGGGAGACTGCACATGATGGGTTGAAGGTGTTGGTCTATGTAGGCAGAGATTCGTTCTGTTGGGGCTTGGTAACCGGCCACAATGGGGCGGCCGGGATGATTGGGTTTGTGAATCTTCGGAAGTAGGTAGAAGGTGGGGGTGCGGGGTGTCGGTGGAGTCATGAGGTTAATGGAGTCAGGTGAAAGGTTTTGTAGGGGGCCTAAGGTTTTAAGGATTCCTTGAAGCTCTGCCTGGACATCAGGAATGGGATTGCCTTGAAAAACTTTATATGTGGTATTATCTGAAAGCTGACGCACTCCCTCTGCCACATACTCCCGCCGATCAAGTACCACTGTCGTGGAGCCCTTGTCGGCAGGGAGAATGACGATGGAATGGTCAGCCTTCAGATCACGGATGGCTCTACAGTTCTACAGTGTGTCTGCCTAAGTGTACTTGCGTCTGTGTAAATGTGTGGGTGTGTGTGTTTTTGTTTACCTTCCTTTTTTTCCCCTAAGGTAAGTCCTTCCACTCCTGGGATTGGAATGACTCCTTAAAACCCATATCCTTCCCTTTTCCTCCCCTTTTTTCCTCTTTTTCCTGAAGAAGCTGCCAGTGGTGGCGAAAGCTTGTATGTGTGTTTGTGTGTGATTTATTTTATTTGTTTCTATAGACGAGCCGGTCCTTTTGGTAAGTCATCTGTTTTCTATTTTTATTTTTGTTTATTTATATATATATATATATATATATATATATATATATATATATATATATATATATATATATAATATTTTTTTTTTTTTTTTTTTTTGCACAAGAGAACTAGAAATAATGGGAAAGGATCCAAGTAGATGACCTTCAGAGGATACATTGGAGCTATCTTTCAGCTTAGGCAACACAGTGGGATCTGTACTGAATGACTAAGATGCCAAAGTCTTCAACATACAGAGCAGGGGTGATCACAGGCAGGAACAACCATTAACCAACTGCTGGCAATTAAGAGAGTGTCATGCAGTCTATATCTCTGCAGGACACATGAATAACAGAGTGATGTACCAAGTCTAACCCAGAAAAACCAATGGGATGAAAACCGACAAGAATGGGTAGGGGTACTCAGAAGTCTGTCCTGGAGAGTTAAGTAAAAGGAAATGGTACCAAGCAGTTTTATATATGCCTTACAAGAAACATTACAATGAGGCATGTACATTTAAAAATAGCCTACTCAAGTGCTTTTTTCAACCTAACAGAGAGGACAGTTTCATCGTAGTTTATACCTCATAAACTTCACTAATATGAAGGACGAATGCCTCAAGATTGAAGAGCCAAGCATCAGCAATGGACGACTATCTCTTCATCCAGTTTGCTGAGCAAATTGGTGAGACCGACTAGCCACTAATTGTCAATAGTGCAGAGGTTCAGACGACGATGATGATAGTATAACACCATCACATGGAGAATATGTTGGTTGAAGACTCTTGGAGGGAATAGAGGTAGACCAAGTTACCATTTAGATGTTGCATCTTCTCATTATGAATTTAATCATGGCCTGGTGTCAGTGAGAAATCAGGTAAGAGAATGAAATAATTCATAGTCAGCAGAAGGTTCAATATATAATTTGGTGTGATGAGAGGTGAAAGGAGGGTAAATTTCCAACTAGTTAAATGTGCTTCGAAGGGGATTAAGTTCATGCGAAGTCAAACTGAGTTGCAAGTTACTCGGCAAGAACCAATGCATTGGTGCAAAGTTCACCCTGAACACTATGGAACTTGATCCACACTTGGCATAAGTCCCCTTTAGAAGGCTTTCAGCTATTTGTCCTTACAGTATTTAATTAGAGAGCAAGTCTTTGCGATATGGTTTTCTGTTACGTTAGCAGGGTGTTTTTTGAAGGATAAGATCAAAACACTTTAGGGCTCTCCAGTAATCCTAAATAGCAGCCACAATGTCTTTCATCAAGTATGGCACTGGCACTAGTTGGAAAAGGCTGTACAAAGTGTGTACAGAGTGTACACATTCTCATCAACACATTCTGACAGAGAGGAGTGAAGGTAGCATCAGAGACAAAATTTTTCAGCTGTTATTTCATGGTGTCCAGTGTGGTAATTGGTTTATTGGTCAGTGGTATGGCAGTAACAGCGTCACCAGAAAGATATTACTGTCACAAAGATCTTCACTTAGAAACCACAGTAACAAAACCATAAGATTTGGGGTAACACCTAGAGAACCATTGTAGAATCCTATCAGAAAACCTCTACAGGAATAAATTGTTCTGTCACACCGTGTGGTGCACAATGAGAGCCTTAGCAGTAGCGAAGGGGAGGGGCAGGGGGAGGGGAAAGAGAGTTGTATTAAGGTACTCATCTCAAGTTAAGTAAATTTCATAGCTGGAAGAAAGAAGGAGGAAGGAAAAGAGGAAGGGACAAAGGGACAGAGGGATGAAGAGTGGTGTTTAACAATGTGGCCATCAGAGACTGAGTACATCCTCAGGCTGTTTTTGTAAAGGATGGGGAAGGAAATCAGATGTACCCTTTGAAAGGAACCATGGCGATGTTTGTGTAGAGCAATTTTGGGAAATTGTAGAAAACCTAAATCTGAATGGCCAGAAGTGGGTTGAAACTGCTGTACTCCTGAATGAGAGTCCCATGAGCAAATCACTGCCTCAGCTCACTTTGTGGCACACCTGGAGGTGAATAAAGTTTACAAACCATGATCACTAGCGCTTTTTGCATAGGCATTGTTACAGCTTCAACATCTGTGATAACAATGTTTGGACCACAAATAAAAATAAATAAATAAGTAAGGTAGGAAGATTATAGAGTTTAATATCCCATCAAAAACATGGTCATATTACTGTTCGACCCACAAAGAATGGTGGGTCATGTGTTTGAAGAAACCTTATAGCCTGCAAATAATGGCTCTCAATTAGGTAGAATTTGTTACATACCAGCCAGCACCATAGTGATGACAACTTGCAACAAATAACTCATACTGAATAACTCGCGACATCAAGTTTAATTTTGAAACTTCCTTGCAGATTAAAATTGTGAGCCGGAACCAGTATTTCAACCTGAGACATTTGCCTTTCGCGGGCAAGCACTCTACCACTGAGTTATCCCGACACTACTCACGGTCCGTCCTCACAACTTTACTTCTCCCAGTACCTCGCCTCCTACTTTCCGAAGTTCACAGAAGTTCTCCTTTGAACCTTGTAAGACTAGTACTCATGGAAGAAAGGATATGGTGGAGACATGGCTTAGCCATAGCCTAAGGGATGTTTCCAGAATGAAGCTTTCACTCTGCAGCGGAGTATGTACTGATATGAAACTTCCTGGAAGATTAAAATTGCAGAAGTAAAGTTGTGAAGACAGACTGAATCATGTCGGGATAGCTCACTGGTAGAGCGCTTGCCTGCGAAAGGCAAAGGTCCCAGGTTTGAGTACTGGTTGCCAGGAAGTTTAATATCAGTGCATACTCCACTACAGAGTGAAAGTTTCATTCTGGAAGTTTAATGTTGGCAATGCCTATGGCAATTGCAGCAGAGCGTTTAGAACAACACTGGCACTCACTGGCTGTTGGAAAATGTATGACACACACACGTGTTTGTGTGTGTGTGTGTGTGTGTGTGTGTGTGTATGTGTGTGTGTGTATACGCGCGCACACTCTAAGGATGGGGAAAGGAATAAGTGCTGCCCTTTGAAGGAATCACCCCAACATTTGCCTGGCGTTACTTAGGGAAATATGGAAAACCTCGATCAGGATGGCTGGAGGTGGGTTTGAACCACTGTCCTTACCAATACAAGCCCCGTGCGTTACCACTTCACTTTCTATCAATAGAACCCTACAGGTGTCTTCACAGGGACAGTGCGATTCCAACAGAATGCAGTGCAGTCTTAAAGCATCAGAGAATGGTCATCCACAAAGTTTCTTGGAAAGCAAGAGAGACTGCAAAAACAAAACGAAATGGTTATTGCAGTTCCAACTGGTGACAGTAATTTCCTTTGGGGCTGCATTGGATCATCACATTGAGTGTGTCCAGGTTAGGATGAAACCACATCAATCAACACTGGTTTAGAATCAGACTGATGTCTCCAGAGTTTTCTTCTCGCAAGACTTCTTTTTCTTTTCTATCACTTTTAGCAAAAGAAATTCTGAAAAATCTGGGGCCAATCAACTGACAGAACATGCCAATAGACAGTGGATAAAGAAGTTGCTACCTGCTATTCTGGCTGGGTGTGAGAAGCAGTTCCCAAAGATGAAGGTGCAGGGAACACTAGAAAAGAGGCTATGGGATAGGGGAGGTAGGGGAGTTCAACAGCTGTAACTTCTGCATAATTTATCACCAGGTAAAATGCATTCAAGCCTCATTATGTAACAGGTAGTCTATTATTTTATATTTTATTTTTTTAAATATTGAGCAATCATGAGAACACAAAGCACAATGTTCTGTACAATTAATACAAGAAGGCATTTGTTTTCAAGGACAAAATTCAGTAAGTGATCTCCCACCTTCTCAATTTGTTCAGCTTGCTGATGATGATATATGTCAAAAGGGTAAATTTTGGAAACACCTTTTTGGACAGCGAGATCTTAGGTTTCATATTACACCTTTGCATTAAAATTAACTTTTTCTGGGAGGACAAAAGACAGTTCCCCCAAAAGCTAAAACTGTTTCTATTCATTAATCTTTAACATAACTGTATTCCATTGACAGCTTGTACATCTCTGACTAGATTAGCTTTTTTTCTTCTTAAGTTTTATGTGAAGCAGTAGTTATTCAGGGGTAGCCTAAATTTCTCCAACCGATTGCAGAGGTTGTAAATTTGCATCCAAGATCACCATGGAATCATTTGAGCCTCTGGTTTAAGTTTTCCACTTAACTCCAAACCAGAAGACCATGATCAGATGTGGGAGTGATGCCTTAAATTGACAGCCCTGCTTCCATCCAAGGATGGACTGAGTCATTGGTGCCGATATGAGCAACAATTTGCAGCCAGGTGCACCCAGGGCTCTCTATTGCTGCTGGCAGAGCCACCTCGACATCTCGGATGAGACCCCCAGCATGCGTAACGTTCACTGGCCTTCTCTCCCAACCTTCCCACTATTTCTCGAAAAGGGCTCCTGCACCTGTCTAAAACGGGAGCTCCCAACGACAAGCTTGTCTGGACCTATCGGGAAAAATCGCCCACCACTGAAACATGCAAAACAAACCATGGTCACTCAGAAATTGTGTCAGCAACAAGCAACACCTAAAACCCGTTGCTGAGGCATACAGGAACAACCTTACAGCTGGTCCCGTTTCGCTTTCCGCCCCGAGATTTGTGACCCCGCCGTAGCTCGCCAAACACTGTCAGACGACGGTGGACTAGCAGGTGCAGTGACATCAGGGATTTGAAGTGTGACAGTAGGCACCAGAGTTAGTTCAGCATTCACCTGAGGTGACCCGGTGACACCGCATCTGAGAGCTGCAGCCTGAAAGCCATCTACCGTGCACAACACAGTTTCCAGATGCTTGTGAACAGTTGCCAAGTCCTTCTGATCCGTTCTTAACAGGTGCAGTCCCTCGCCATCTCTATTGAGCTATTTTATCAAATTTAGTGTGTGTAACAAATGCAGAGGAATCAAACAATGGAAATTCCAGGAAGGATTCAACAATATTCTTGGGAAGGATAAGACACACACACACACACACACACACACACACACACACACACACACACACGTGACTGCCATCTCCAGCCTATGTATGCACGTGCATGTTAAAAGCCAAAAGCTCTAATGTGTTCTATTATTTGTGTCTTTCTGCGGCTCATTGGACATCTCTGTGGTGTGTACAAAACCTATCCTTCCCAAAAGTATTGTTAAATATTTTGTGTGCATATTTCTTTAGCTCTCTCTTCTCAATTTTGATTAATTTGTATTTGTTTATTTTTTATACCCCTCCCCCAACAAAGTATTATTTGGTTCACTTTTCTTCTTGATCTATCCACTTTGATTTGCTATGGGCATGGCTCAGTATTTATCATGCAATATCACTGACTTCCACATATCACCCTTCACACCATCCTTACTTCATGGCCTAGGTTGTAACATTTCCCTTCTAACCCTTTTCTCCTCATTCCTCTCTCCTACCTGATGAAGGAAGTAACTTTAGAAAGCATGTGTTAATGTCTATTTTCATCTTTTTTGTGTGACTATCAGCAATACTAATCAGAGGTAAGTACTGGCAAACCACTATCTATTTTGAATATATATTCAGTCAATGTTCTGTACCTCTTAACAGTCAAAATTCCAGAGGAAACTGTAATGTACTATTTTTAAGGGTCAGAATAACAATATATGTCATACTGCCGTCAGTTGGCATAAAATTAAAACCCTTTGAAAAGACCACAAATATAAAACAAAATTTAAATTCTGGTTGGTTGGTTGGTTTGATGTTTTAGGGGGACAAAACTGCGGAGGTCATCAGTCCCCCATTCCATCACAGAGCTAGAGAAGTGTGGAAATCCTGAAATGTCCGCCCAGAGTTAAAACTGTTACGGGAGGAAAACCCCACTCCATCAACAAAATGTAAACAAATTTGACAAAGGACTACAAGGCGGGAGACAACATGATAGGACACAATCACACGGAAACAGCAAACAAGTGTGGAAATGAAATGACAAAGTCAAAGTTCGTGGTTGACCGACCATGAGAATAAAATAGGAAGGGTCAGCCACGGGGCAACACAAACTTCATATAGATTTGTAAAAACCGCTGTTACGAATAAAACCTAAAACAGAATCAGCCATATTGGCATCGTTACATAAAACGTCAGATAAAATTGCAGGAAGATTAAAATCCCGCCGCAGGGCGGCTAAAAGACGACAGTCCGTTAAAATGTGGGACACTGTCAAGGGAGAACCACAACGACAACGAGGCGGGTCCTCACCGCGCAGGAGATGGCCGTGGGTCAGCCAAGTATGGCCAATGCGGAGCCGGCACAGGACTACTGAGTCCCGGCGAGAGGCCCGCATTGAGGAGCGCCACGCAGCCGTGGTCTCCTTGACAACCCGAAGCTTGTTGGGCGTGCTCAGGTTGCGCCATTCAGCATCCCAAAGTCGAAGTACCCGACGGCGCAACAAGGTACGGATATCTGAAACTGGGAGGCCGATCTGTAAGACAGAGGCAGTAACCGCCTGTTTGGCAAGCCCATCGGCACGTTCGTTGCCTGGGATGCCGACGTGACCCGGAGACCAAAGGAACACCACTGATCTGCCAGACTGAACAAGGGCAGAAACAGCCACTCGGATGGCCATCACCAATGGCGAACGCGGATAACACTGTTCCAGAGCACGTAAACTACTCAGGGAGTCACTACAAAGAAGGAAAGACTCACCTGAGCAGGAACGCATATGCTCGAGGGCACGGAAGATGGCCACCAGTTCTGCAGTAAGAACACTGCAGCCTTCTGGCAGAGACAGCTGCTCAACATGGTCACCATGTACGTAGGCAAGGCCAATGCGGCCGTTTACCATCGAGCCGTCCGTATAAACAATGTCGTAGCCGGGGTGCTCAGCAACGACAGCAAGGAACTGGCGACGGAGAGCCTCAGGGGGAAGCGAGTCCTTGCGCCCGTGGGCCAAGTCTAAACGAAGACATGGCCGTGGCAGGCACCATGGAGGTGTGCGTGAATGGGCCCGAAATGGAGGTGGTAGAGGATAGGACTCAAGCTCCCCCAGCAGGGACTGCACGCGGACGGCTATTGTGTGTCCTGACTTGGGGCGCTGCTGCTGGTGACGAACAGCCACAGTAGAAAAAAGGAGGCGGTAGTTGGGATGTCCTTTGGAACTATAGACGCGGGCTGCATATGCTGTCAACAGTTGCTGGCGGCGGACCCGTAGTGGGGGTACCCCGGCCTCCGCTAGAAGACTGGCCACAGGGCTGGTTCGGAAGGCTCCCGTGGCAATTCGAACCCCACAGTGGTGAATAGGGTCCAATAGGCGCAATGCTGAAGGTGCTGCAGAGCCATAAGCGAGGCACCCATAATCTATACGCGACTGCACCAAGGCTGTATAGAGCCGCAGCAGGGTGGAGCGGTCAGCTCCCCATGCGGTATGGCCCAAACATCGAAGGGCGTTAAGATGTCGCCCGCACTCCCGTTTCAGAAAACGAATATGAGGGAGCCAGGTCAGTCGGGCATCAAAAATCAGGCCGAGGAATCGGTGGGTGTCCACAACAGGAAGCAGTTGGCCGTCAAGATAGAGTTCAGGGTGGGGGTGCACCGTCCGACGCCGACAAAAGTGCATTACACGTGTTTTGCCGGCGGAAAACTGGAAGCCATGATGCTGAGCCCACATGTGTGCCTGGCGGATGGCCGCCTGGAGTCGGCGTTCAGCAGCACTTGTTGTGGTGGAGCAGAAAGATATGCAAAAATCATCGGCGTACAGGGAAGGAGACACCGATGAACCCACAGCTGCAGCCAGGCCATTAATGGCCACCAAAAACAGTGAGACACTCAGCACAGACCCCTGTGGGACCCCATTTTCCTGGATATGGGGCGAACTATGGGCAACACCGACTCGGACCCGAAACGTGCGGAGTCGGAGGAAATTTGCAATGAAGATGGGAAGTGACCCCCGAAGGCCCCACTCATGCAGCGTAGCGAGGATGTGACGCCGCCATGTAGTATCGTAGGCCTTCTGAAGGTCAAAGAAAACTGCAATGAGGTGCTGACGACGGGAAAAAGCTGTCCGAACCGCTGACTCCAAGCACACCAGATTATCCGTCGTTGAACGACCCTGGCGGAATCCACCCTGCGATGGCGCCAGAAGGCCCCGTGACTCGAGCACCCAAGTCAAGCGACGTGCGACCATACGTTCGAGCAACTTGCAGAGAACGTTGGTCAGGCAGATGGGACGATAACTGTCAACCTCCAGTGGGTCCCTGCCAGGCTTCAGCACCGGTATGACGACGGCTTCCCGCCACTGGGACGGAAACTCGCCACCACCCCAAATGCGGTTGAATATCTCGAGGACATGGCGCTGAGAATCCCGCGAGAGGTGTTTGAGCATCTGTGCATGGACACGGTCGGGACCGGGAGCCGTATCTGGGCAATTGGCCAAGGCACTAAGCAGCTCACTTTCGGTAAACGGGGCGTTGTAGGACTCCCGACGGCGCGTCGCAAAGGAGAGGTGCTGTCGCTCCACACGCTCCATGCGGGAGCGAAATGCTGCACTGTAGTTAGCAGATGCAGAGCACCTAGCGAAGTGATCAGCAAGATGTTCAGAGATCACAGTCGGGTCTGTACACATAGCCCCATTGATAGAAAGCCCAGGGACGCTAACAGGAGGCTGGTGGCCATAGAGGCGCCTGATCTTAGTCCACACCTGAGATGGAGAGACACGAGAACCTAAGGTCGAGACATACCGCTCCCAACATTCTTGTTTGGCTCGTTTGATGAGTTGCCGAGCCTTGGCACGAAGTCGCTTGAAAGCGATGAGGTTGGCCACTGATGGGTGCCGTTTGTGACGCTGAAGAGCTCGCCTACGGTCTCTGATTGCGGCAGCGATTTCCGGCGACCACCAGGGCACGGACCTCTGCCGGGACGAACCAGAAGAAGACGGGATTGCAGACTGAGCTGCAGAGACAATGACGTCTGTTAAAGTATCGACCACCACATCAATATTAGTGTCCGGCAAATATCGAACAGTGGCAGCAGTTGTAAATGCATCCCAGTCAGCTTTGTTAAGAGCCCAACGGGGCAAACGGCTAGGGCAATGACGATGGGGCAGTGACAAAAAAATCGGAAAGTGATCACTGCCACACAAGTCGTCATGCACTCTCCAATGAAGAGATGGTACGAGGCCAGGGGTGCAAATAGAGAGGTCGATGGCCGAGTAGGTGCCGTGTGCCACACTGAAATGCGTGGGAGCACCTGTATTTAAAATACAAAGATCGAGCTGGGAGACAAGATGTTCAACCTCTCTACCTCGGCCAGTAGTCATGTCGCCACCCCACAAAGTGTTATGGGCGTTGAAATCGCCCATGATGAGGAAGGGTGGGGGGAGCTGAGCAATCAGTGCAGCTAACATGTGGCAGGGGATTGCACCATCAGGTGGAAGATAAACACTGCAGACGGTTATAGCTAGTGGTGTCCTGATCCGAACAGCCACTGCCTCCAAAGGTGTTTGAAGGGGCACAGCTTCACTGTAGGCAGAGTTGATGACATGAATGGAGACGCCACCAGATGCTCTGTCATATACAAGACGATTCGTGTAAAACCCACGATAGCCACGAAGGGCTGGGGTTCGCGTTGCCGGAAGCCAGGTTTCCTGGAGGGCAACGCACAGTACATGAGAAGAGCTTAAAAGTTGTTTCAGCTCTGCTAGGTGGGAAAAATAACCGCCGCAATTCCACTGGAGGAAAGTGCTGCCTAAGGACTGGGGAGGCATGAAAGTGATTAAGAGACGCAGTGCGCCTCAGTGTCACTTGCCGCCACCCGCTGAGGGTCTGTGGTGTCCATATCCATTGCGTCTAGGGTGTCTGTAAGAGCGAGGTCCTCTTTAGACGCAAGGATTTCGACCTCATTGTCTGAGTCAGAACTGGTAGCGGACGGCATCGAGGAAGCCGCCTTTGCCGCCAGCTCTTTCTCTTGAGGGACATCCTTTTTTCTCGCCCGCTCCCGCTTGGGTTTGGGCTTCGGTGCTCGAGCGGGCTTCCCAGAAGTGGCGTCGGATGTCGACGCAGATGGGGAGGCCCGGCTACCAGCGGGTACCTGGACTTTGAACCACTGGCTGACGTTTGGCTGCGACGAAACTGGCGTTTCGGAGACCTCAAGAGACCCTTTCCGTGCATCTATAGGTCGACTGACATCCAGGGTGTCAGACACAGTGGGAACTGCAGGAGGTGGTGGAAGGGGCTCGTCAGGCCCTTTCCCTGAAGGAAGAGCCGGAGAAGGAAGACATTTCTCCGGCAGAGGGACGGGGTTCAAAGACCCCGTTGAAGGGGGAGGCAAAAGCCTCGCAGAAGAAGGTGCTCCCCCTGGCGTCTGGGGAGCGGAGATTAACTGATGGCCCAAAGGGCCCACAGAAGGTGTGATAGGGGGTCGGGAAACCGCCCTCGATGGAGGCGATGACACTGTGGCAGCAGCATATGTAGTCATCATTGATACCGGGTGGAGCTTCTCATACTTGCGGCGGGCCTCAGTGTAACTTACGCGATCGAGGGTCTTATACTCTACGATCTTGCGCTCCCTTTGGTAAGCGGGACAGTCCGGTGAGCAAGGCGAGTGATGGCCGCTGCAGTTGACACAAGAAGGTGGCGGGGTACAAGGTGCATCGGGGTGTACAGGACGGCCACAGTCACGACAAATAGGGGCTGCGTCGCAACGGGAAGACATGTGTCCAAACCGCCAGCACTTGAAACAGCGCATGGGTGGAGGGATGTACGGTCGGACATCACATCTGTATACCATCACCTTGACCTTCTCGGGCAAGGTATCGCCGTCGAAGGCCAAGATGAAGGCCCCGGTTGCCACCCTATTGTCTTTCGAACCCCGAAAGACACGGCGGACAAAATGGACACCGCGCCGTTGCAGGTTTTCGCGCAACTCCTCATCCGACTGCAGCAAGAGGTCACGGTGAAAAATGACTCCCTGCACCAGATTCAATGTCTTATGTGCCGTTACAGAGACAGGCACGTCGCCAAGCTTAGTGCATGTGAGTAGAGCACGGGACTGTGCAGGGGACTCTGCTTGTATAAGAATCGATCCGTCTCGCATCTTAGAAATTCCTGAAACCTCACCGAACTTGTCCTCAATATGTTCAACAAAGAACATGGGCTTAGTTGCCTGGAAGGATCCCCCATCTGTCCTAGTACAGACCAGAAACTTCGGGACATATGATTCAGTCTGTCGACCCCCACGTTCCCGCCAAGAAGAAGTCAGGGAAGGAAACGATGAGGGATCATAAGTCGCTGCATTGTACTTTCCACGCTTCGAGACACCTGTTACGCCAGGATTTTGTTGGTTGGATTTGTTTCGCTTCATTGCGAATCATCCGCCCCGATGCCACCCACTCCGAACAGGGGCTCTCCTCATGGGCGCCACCCAGCCACAGCAACGTCACCTGGCAGGATGACCGTTGCCGGGAGTCCCGATGCTTCACGACGACAAGCATCTACTCCTAGGCCTGCATGAGGAGCTTACAGCTCTGGCACCGGTAGAGCGATCCCTGCGTTGTCAGGGGGCTACAGCCAAGAGGGTACATGACGACCCCACCACAACGGACTGGCTACCGTGTTGGCTTTCTGGCGCTATGTGAACCATCATAATGGAGGGTGCTGGGATATCCGTGCACAATGGACGCGACGTGCATGGAAAAAGAAATGGCATGCCCGATGGCAGCATAGAAGCTGCAGTCGCAAGTCCATTCCATGATGGGTGCATAAGATGGCATAGCACGAGAATTACATGTTGCACCACGTAAGGTGTCCTTCCCCAAATGGTTCGCTCTTCGGAAAAAATTTTGAAAACTGGAGGGTCAAACCCAAATAGGGGACCACAGATGGGAAGCCGAAAAGTGTGAAGACTCCTTTTAGTCGCCTCTTACGACAGGCAGGAATACCGCGGGCCTATTCTTACCCCCGAACCCGCAGGGGGATTTAAATTCTGAAAGTGTTTCTCCAAAGGATAAAGATTATATACTTAGGGCTTTTATATATTACTCTAAAGTACACAATAAATCTATACGCAAACATAATTATGTAATAGTTTGAATGATAAAGTTGTGGATCCAAATTTCTGTTGTATTACTAAGTGGTGAAAATAATCATTATGCTAAGATCACACTACAGGCTCAAAGGGCCCTGTCTTTGCTATAGTAAAATGGAGGAAAAAATAATAAACTGAAGTGGTGGGTTATAAAAAAGATACTCTAAGATGTATGGCTATATTTTCCGCAATGCCGTATACAAATGCACAATCTTTGATCACCCAATCCATCAACCTAGATGACAAATAACACATGAACAATGCATCACTGAAATTGCTAGCCAGATGCTCGCCACACTGTAACATAACTGTTTCTTCACATACATTAAAGCATTCACCAGTTATGAGGGGGTCAGTTATCCCTTTATCTTCTCCAACCACATTAGTTTACATTGAAACTATTAAATGGTACATGCATAGAAAAACTCAAGTTGCAAATACAAATAATTTTCTCTTTTGTCATGGTCATGAGTTCATGAAGTAATAATCTCACAAAAACTGCCCTATATTTCGTAATCTCACAGTGCATATCACCTATGACAAACAACATGTTATCACCAGCATGCAATATTGAGCTCCAAATGCTGACATCCATATGAACAATATGCACTTGATAAATTAATAATCTGCCTAAATGAAGAGGAGAAACTCCATTATGCCACATATCTTAATCAGTAACATGCAAACATTAAATATGAGGTGCAAACAGAACAAAAGTGCTCCACTTCCTGAAGTGGAAGTACTTAGATTAGCGTAGACCAAGTTGCTCACGCTGTATACAGCAAAACCACCAACACCTAAGAACACCTGCATGCAAGCAATTTCACACTATATGTATATATATGTATCAAAAGCTACATTCCATCTTCAGAGGAAATTGTTGAACATAAGAGAATCACCCACAAAATGATAATAAAGAAAAAAGCTGTCAGGACTGAGGAAATAGAACAAAAGCACATTCTACTGTATGTGCAAGGAAACAACAACCAAACTGGATTTGTATATTGATTTATTTTGTTGAGCTGGCCACAAGTCTGACCGATACTAACAACAAAATCAGATTGCGATTTATGGAAAATAATGATGATATGTGGCACACGTCTGGAGTTTATTGCATGTGCTGCAAATATAAATTTAATTTATGATGGTGAGCTGAGAAAACCTATTCACACATACACACACAAATACATACATAATGAAGTACGAGGATCATACACTATTCAGACAAATAAACAAGTCACCAGTGGAGGAACACCAAAATGAGTGCAACAGGTGTACATATTCCAGGAAGCCTGCAAACTTGCTAAGCAGCCACTTACCATCAACAGGAAGATACGAGAGGTGATTCAAATAGTTAAGCAGCTCGTTAACAAGAACCGCAGTGATGGATACAAGCTTCTGTTGTCCTGGTTGCCAGCAATAGTTGGCTTACGGGTTGACAGTTCTCGTGTGGCTGCCCCAAGAGAGACGGCTGTAAACATTTTAGCTGAGAAGAACAAGTCGCACTGACACATGGCAACCACCACCGAACAGTGTGGGCTCTGTGCTATGTCACGGCAGTGGCTCCCCTATGATTTGCCTATATCGGCCAGTACAAAACAAAATAAATAAATATATAAACCATCAATAGATCATCTGAGAGCCTTCTTCCTCTCCAACCTATCTGAAGAATCTGATGATGACTGTATGTGACAAAATGACAGGGAGATATGGTAATATAGCCTACTGAGTCATAGTTCACACTGAGCTCTTTGTCCAAACTGTCATTCTGATGAAGGACACAAGTGAAAATGGCTCAAACAATGGGAACAATTTACAACATATGCATCCAAGAGCAAAACTTTTACAGATGTGTCATACACGTCCCATTGCCTTTCATCTAAACTTCAGTAGAACTCAAAGAACAACAGATGAAAGTTATGTGAATAATAGAGTTGTGATTTCAACTATTAATTCAACTTTTTTTCAATGGGTATTCCTAAGCCGTGTAAACGAGTTTGACAGAAGTATATACTTATATTAAAACCAATTTTGAAAAGCTACAGATCCATTTCAATAGCAAATCATTCACTAACTATGTAGGATATTATAAATTTATTTACATCTGATACCTAGAGTGAACACACAATCAGATCTCAAATAGGATTATAGCCTCTTCATTCTTTCAGAAATTGGTGTCAATAAAGGAAATCCTACACATAATACGGGTCTAAACCGGCAGTGGTCAGTAGGAGTTGAGAAAAACACAAAATGAAAGCAATAAATTATAAATACTTGCATACAGAACTAGAATAATATGACAATTGTGAATAATATTGGTGTGCAGGTTGTTCTTGCATAGTAAGAATCAGAAACCATCTATAGATTCATCTAATAAAAACATGAAACAACAAAAAATAATCACACTACATCAGTTACATTAACAAAATTATGTGCTGAATCTAACTTCCAGAAAAAATTTTGTTAAGAGAAAACACTATCAGATACGTACCATTTTCCCCGGTCTGGCCCACGTGTAGACATATCCATCCTGGCACGCAGTCACAAAACAGTCTTCTCTAAACACGAGTGCAGTTAACCTTTCGTGAGCTATTTTTTTACACACAAGAGGTTCCAGCACTGGACACTCATCAAATCGAGGACACGCAGCTGTTCCAATCAGTTTCATGGGATCGTCGGCCGTCGAACGGTTAGATGCCGAATGACCACTCTTCTCTGCACTTCCACTTCCACTACCACCTCTAGATGCTAGGCTAAAGTTCCGTTTATGAGCGTCCTTTCTGTCACCGAACCCAAAACCTGCTAACCTCTGTGTTAGAGATGGACCAGTAGAATTGTGCAAATGGGATGAAATATTACCATCGGCAACACAGTCCTTATCTTTCCCCGACGGGTTATCAGTCTGTTGCGGAGAAGAAGTGTTGCCTCGAGATGCTCCTACGGCATTAGAACGGCACGTCGTCCCATTTGCATTCGACAAACTAGTTGTCGTGGTTCCAGTTACTCTGGGCTTCGGTGGGCACGGTGGTTGCTTGAGAATATCTTCAGTTATGTCCCATAAACATAATTGTGTGTCTTGTCCGACAGATCCTAACCTGTAACAAGTAGCTGTGTTAACACGACCTAATTCATTGTTCACTGGGTGCCTTTCTGTCGGATCATCCTCATCTGAACCTCCACTAAAATCGTCACGATTGCTATACGAAGTATAAGGATCGAAAGCTACGACACTGACCCAACTTCGATGCCCCTGACCACGTGCCACCACACGCCTCTCTGCAAAACTCCACACAGTGACTAGGTCATCTTCACCTCCGACAACTACGTAACGTTCGTCAGGAGACCAGCACACGCACAAAAAACCACCGAAGTAACTACGTGCGATGCCTGCAGGTTCCATAGTGTCATAATTGAAAACACGCAAAAAACCATCTTGTGAGACAACAGCAAGATGAGTGCCACTCGGTGAAAATGCAAATTCGTTAACACAACAGCCCTCGGATCCGACAACCCATCTGTATAACGGATTTCGCGTGCTCTTTGTCTTGCACGTATGCACAGTATAACCGTCACCTTGTTTGAAAGTTTGATAATGAGGAGGTGCAGTGCCACATGGAAGCTCTTCATTATACAGGTACAGTTGTCCACTACTGTGCGAGACCAGGAAGAGGTTTGTTGAACCGGGCACCCACCGGATGCAGGTTACTTTTGTCTTGTCGATCAGCCTCTGTCAACAAAATTGTTTACATTTAAAAATATGTTGGAAATAATAAAATATTTGGTAAACTTTGTTAATTTATTTAAAATCACAGTGATTCTGCAGTAATAATTCACATGAATTACGTAATGGAAAATTTTGCAAGTCTATGAATATATAAATGCAAAATACAAAGTTCAGTTCCTAGTGATGAAATACTATGCTAGATACAAGCATTTATTTTTCTGTTGTTGTAACCTTTGACTCAAAAATGAATTTTCTTGTGGAAGTTTCCTCAGATGTGGATATAGATGTTTGTCACGGGGACCAAATATACTGAAAACCAAACAATGTTTTACAATCTTACTTTCGATCAATTCTCTCATTCCCACACCATCATTAGCATCATGCTGGAAGCATCTGCCAACCAAGAAGTAGTAATTGCTGCTCTGACAGTTCCTTTCTTGATGCAAGCAGAGCCTGAAGAAATTGTTACTTCTAAAGCAGCAGTAGAAATAAAAGCATAAAGAACTTACCATAAATGAGTTCGGTCTTTAAAATCAGTTTGACATTTTTTGTTTAAGTGAACACTGGGCTAATATGAATGAACTTGAAGTTTACAAATCTGACAACTTTAGAATAGCAAATTGCTACTGCAGGAAAGAGCACATTAAGAGGTGGTGCAGCAATTTATACTAACCAGACACTTTATTGCACAATAACCAAATTGGACCTAGATTCACTGTGTGATGAACAGCACATTGAAGATACAGATGTAGTCATTAATAGTTATAAGTTAATCAATGTACAGATCACATGCTGCTGAGTAATATTAGATGGCAACATTACGATACTATAATAGAATGGGATTTGAACAGTGATTTTGATGTTACTAAATGTAAGTGTAGTACTGCAGAACTGGAAAACTTACTAAGACAATACAATTTACATAAAGTTAGTAACAGACCCCACAAGAAATGAAGCATGTTTAAATAACATTTTTGTCAACTTTAGGACCACAGAAGACTTGTGTTAAGTTATAGTGTCCCATTCTCTAACCATGACTCTCTATCTCTAAATTATGTAAGGAGAATTCCCCCCTGAATGGGAGCAATTCTAGCAGACCTGTCCTGACAGTTGTGACTACAAGACCCGTTTGTTGTTGTTGTGGTCTTCAGTCCGGAGACTGGTTTGATGCAGCTCTCCACAATACCCTATCCTGAGCAAGCCTCTTCATCTCCACATAAGAACGACAACCTACATCTGTCTGAATCTGCTTACTGTATCCATCTCTTGGTCTTCCCCTGCGATTTTTTCCCCACACACTTCCCTCCAACGCTAAATTCACAATTCCTTGATGTCTAAGAATGTGTCCTACCAATCTATCCCTTCTTTTAGTCAAGGTATGCCAGAAATTTCTTTTCTCCCCAATTCTATTCAGTACCTCCTCATTAGTTACGCGATCCACCCACCTAATCTTCAGCATTCTTCTGTAGCACCATATTTCAAAAGCCTCAATCCTCTTCCTGTCCGCACTGTTTATCGTCCATGTCTCACTCCCATACAAGGCAACACTCCATACAAATGCCTTCAGAAAGGACTTCCTTAGGTTTAAATCAATATTCGATGTTAACACATTTCTCTTTTTCAAGAATGCTTTTCTACCCATTGCCATTCTGCACTTTATATCCTCTGTACTGCGACCATCATTTGTTATTTTACAGCCCAAGTAACAAAACTCATCTACCTCCTTTATTGCTTTGTTCCCCAATCTAATTCCGTCAGCATCATCTGATTTTCTTACACTGCACTCCATTACCCTGGTTTTGCTTTTGTTAATATTCATCTTATATGCACCTTTCAGCACACTGTCCATTCCGTTCAATTGCTCTTCCAGGTCCTTTGCTGTATCTGACAGAATTACTATGTCGTCGGCAAAACGCAATGTTTTTAATTCTTCACCCTGAACTTTAATTCCTTCTCCAAATTTCTCCTTGCTTTCCTTTATAGCTTGCTCAATGTACAAATTGAACAACAATGGAGAAAGGCTACAACCCTGTCTCACTCCCTTCCCAACCACTGCATCCCTTTCATGCCCTTCAACTTTGACAACCGCTGTCTGGTTTTTGTACAAGTTGTAAATAACCTTACGTTCCATATATTTTACTCCTGCTTGTTTCAGAAGTTGAAAGAGTTTATTCCAATCAACATTGTCAAAAGCCTTCTCCAAATCTACAAAAGCTAGAAATGTAGGTTTGCCTTTTCTTAATCTATCTTCTAAGATAAGTCGTAAAGTGAGTATTGCCTCCCGTGTTCCTACATTTCTCTTGAACCCAAACTGATCTTCCCCGAGGTCGGCTTCTACCAGCTTTTCCATCCGTCTGTATATAATTCGCGTTAATATTTTGCAGCCATGACTTATTAAACTGATGGTTCTCGTAACTGAGGATAAAATCATTACATTTTGTAATTCACTTACTGACAGAGATTGGTTTGGTCATTGTAGTAATGATGGATACTACACATCAAGTAATGACCTGCCAATCAAAATAATATTTGAGATTTTTTTAAAGCATTCTTGACCCTATTTAACTGTAGTATTCCCATAAGGAAAATAAAAATAACGGACAGTGGCAACAAAACTACATATATATCAAAACAGACAAAATTTGTGGTACAAAAGCCAATTCTAAAAAAAGTTATGTTACTGTCAATATATAAAGTTGTCTCAAGTCCGACTAGGCCAAACCAGCTTATGCTGAATGAAGGAATTAATTAAAAAAAAAAAAAAAAATCACCATCCTGCTAGCTAAACAGACATATAATGCCAACAATATTCAGAATTCCACCAATAGATGCAAAACTGCTAGGAAAATAATTAACAATGCTGCCACAAATACCAAAAATGCAAAAAATTAACATCTCACCACACACAAACAACAAATTTTTTATTAACCCAGTGAAAGAAAGACGATACTATTATCAAACTAGACACAAGTCCATCAGATCTACTATCTCAAAATTTTTGCAGCCAACCACTAAGCAGAAGTATACGAATCTCCAAAGTATCGCCTGTATTTGTATGAAGGGTCATAAAACAACTGAAATCATAATATTTTAGATATATATGACATATCGGTGTGCCTCGGTTGCACAGTGGTAGAGTGCCAGACTACAAATCCAAAGTTCGCGGGTTCGATCCCCGCCA
Source organism: Locusta migratoria (assembly GCA_026315105.1). Lineage (NCBI taxonomy): Eukaryota > Metazoa > Arthropoda > Insecta > Orthoptera > Acrididae > Locusta > Locusta migratoria. The sequence continues at coordinate 299,639,534 of CM048744.1, forward strand.
GGTCCTAGGATTTTTATCTGTCACTTTCCTCTTCTTTCACCTCTGGCAGTATTGCTCGTGTGAAAAATACCGAGTAGCACCGTGGTTCGGAACCCACGTTAAACTGTAGGTCCCCCTATAACTGGCTGGGTACGTCAGTTCGAAGGTCTGAGGAAGGCAACGGCATACCACCTCCAAACAGGACCATGCCTAGTAAAGCACTGTGGTGTTCAAACCAATCTTCGGATTGTTGACTGCTTTACCTTTTTTTTAATGACATATCATGCAATCTACTAAAAAAAGTGAGTGCATTGTGGACCCTTTAACCTATTGCATTGCAAATTTTGGACTTTTTTCAGTTTTTTCAAGATATGTCTGTTTTATGTGCTCGTATTGCTTTTACATCTCAATTCTATCTTGAAGAGCAGAAAATTCTCTACAAATTTGATTCTTAATAATTTTTTCTACTTCAAATACCCGAGGCGCTACAGTGCGTAAAAGTATGTATTTTTTTCAAAATTTGTGCAATGTGACAAAATACATAATTTTTGAACACTGTTATTTCAGTTTGTTTGTTTAATATAAATACATTATATGTCATGTTATATGTTAGAATTTACCATCTCACTTTCAGGTAGTCAATTTTTCTGTATGCAACATGGTGATTTCTGAGCACTCACCTATTGCGATTTGTAAATCACTAGCCGAAGTTTACTATAGGCCACCTTAGCCCTGGTATTTGTGAAACTATAAAAATAAATAATTAAGAGATGTAGGTAAACACACACACACACACACACACACACACACACACACACACACACAAATTGCAAGAGGAAGCTGAACTGTTCTTAGCTGCAACAGGCAACCTACTTATCTTGCTAATTTTCCAGTATATTAATAGCTTTATTATAATTAAAACGCATAATGAGTTACCAACAAATATAGGCACTTCTGGGTGTATAATACTCATAATATTGTACTTCAACTCTAGAGCACTTGAGAGGGATACGAGCATCACTTCCGAAGTTGTGGTGTGCCAGGTTCCTCAGTGTCCCAGAAATACCCTTGGTTGGAGATTCCGGGTATGTACATAGATTTGGTGCCAGATTGGCCACTTCTTTAAACAGCAAGTCAGCCTCTTCAAGTTCATCAGTTTTCTCAACACCCTCCAAAGATGTTCTACACTGTCTTGATATAAGAATTGTGGCACGTTTTCACAGTAGACCCCAATACATTTCTTGCAAATTGAGGAAAATTTCAAACCCACCTTTCTGCAGGAGCACATTCTGTCACAGCTCACCTTGCATGAGCATAAAACAATGTGGATAAGTGCTTGAGGTGCCGGGGGTTGGCTCATTGTAACTGGTGTAGGACCGTTGTCACTGCATTCCAGCCCCCTTTCTCAGGGGGTTTCCAATTTCCCATCCAACACTGGACTTGCTGGTAAGTTTGTAAAGAATGATGTTGCACAGCATATTTTGTAGGTGGCAACGTTGCAAGATTACCGAAAATGGTCTAGTGTGTGGGAAATGCTAAACCTCCACTACACAATGCCATAGTAAACTGTTCTCTTGCTGTTATTTCTTTAGGGTAGTGTTTGGTTTATTGAATGTACAAAGTGCTGAAAGGTGTTCATTTATCTTAACAATGATGCTCACTTAATTTTTTGTTGATGGAAAAAATGCAGATGTTTTATCACATGCGCTGAAGGTGTGAGTGCACAAAACATACTCAATTTGAGATAGTAAATTCCAACATATAACATGATATAGGAAGGAGAGGTTTTAAGGGAGTGGAAGAGGAGTCATTCCAATCCCGGGAGTGGAATGACTTATTTTAAAGGGAAAAAAGGAAAGGTAAACAAGTGCACACACACCCACACACAAACACACCAAGGTAGACATTTGTAGAAAGCAAAGAAGTTGGACAGAATACAAGTTGAGGCAGAGGCTCTGACCAGAGAACAGAGGCAAATATGTTAAAGAATGGAGGGCGGGAATTTGAATTTAACGGAGGTTGAGACCAGGTGAGCAATGGGAAGAGAGAATATGCTGAAGGGAAAGTTCCCATCTCTGGAGTTCTGAAAGATTGGTGTCAGTGGGAAGTATCCAGATAACCCGGATGATGTAACATTGTGCCAAGATGTGCCGGCTGTGTACCAAGGCATGTTTAGCCACAGGGTGATCCTCATTACCAACAAACACTGTCTGCCGGTGACCGTTCATCCGAATGGACAGTTTGTTCCCACATAGAACGCTTCACAGTTCAGGCATGTCAGTTGGTAAATCTCGTGGGTGCTATCGCAAATGGCTCTGCCCTTGGTCGTGTACACCTTCCGGGTTACAGGACTGGAGTAAGTGGTGGTGGAAGGGTGCATAGGGCAGGTTTTACAATGGGGGCGGTTACATGGGTAGGAGCCAGAGAGTAGGGAAGGTGGTTTTGGGATTTCATAGGGATGGACTAGGATGTTACGAAGGTTAGATGGGCTGCGGAAAGAGACACTCTGTGGAGTGGGTATGATGTCTGATGTCACGAAGGATGAATCTCATTTCGGGGCAGGATTTAAGGAAGTCATATCCTTGCTGGAGAGCCACATTCAGAGTCAGCTCCAGTCCCGGAAAGTATCTGGTGAAAAGAGGGGCACTTCTGGGGTTGTTCTGTGGAAGATTCTGGGTTTGAGGAAATGAAGAAGTGGCTCTGGCAAATTTGCTTCTGTACCAGATCAGAAACATAGCTGCGGGATGTGAAAGCTGTTATTAGCTTATTGGTTCAGGGATTCAGAACTGGAGCACTCGTTTGCCACGAAGACCTAAGCTGTAGGGAAGGGAACGTTTGATGTGGAATGGATGACAGCTGTCATAATGGAGGTACTGTTGTTTATTTGCAGGTTTGATGTGGACGGATGTGTGAAGTTCGCCGTTGGACAGATGGACGTCGACACTGAGGAAAGTGGCATGTGATTTGGAACAGGACCAGGTGAATTTGATGTGATCAAAGGAGTTTAGGTTGGAGAGGAAATTCGGGAGTTGTTCTTCACTGTGCGTGTGTGTGTTCTGATGGAAATGAGGGACCAAACAACAAGGTCATCAGTCCCTTTAACTCAGAACTGTACATGGCACAGAACCCAATGAAAAATGTGGGAAAGCTAAAAGACTATTTCACTAGGAACTAAAATCATCTCACCGACAAGACTAAAACCAACTTAGGACAGCGAAAGCTACAGTGTCTGCTCCCATAGCTCCGGAAGCGACGACAACCTTCGAAACCACAAGTTACTAACGGCACAGTGGTCAACAGATCCCAGCTTCAGAGTAGGGAGAAATAAGATAACATTAAAAAGTAAAAGAGTGGGGAACTGGGGGGGGGGGGAGAAGGCTCTAAACCCTGCAAAAAGCCAAGAGTCACAAACCCACTCACCCCGACCAAGCAAGTCCTAGAGCCGAGATTAAAACCTACCTTCACGGAGGAAGGCAAGGACACGATCAATAATCCGTGGTTCATCCGCCAAAACTAGAGGCAAGGAAGGCGGTAGGTGATAGTCGCCAAGAAGTGTCAAATGTAGAGGACATTCAACTAGAATATGAGACATGGATTGTATGGCTCCACAATCACAATGTGGTGGATTGTCATTGCGTAAAAGAAATCCATGGGTCAGCCTGCAGTGTCCAATACGGAGGCAACAGAGGACAGTCGATTCTCTCCGGGAAGGGCGTAAAGATGAGCTCCAAGCTGTAGTCTTATCTTTGACAGTGCAGAGTTTATTGGAAGGGGCAGTAGCTTTCCAACTGCTATCCCATGAGGAGTGAAGCAAAGATCTACTCTGCACCCGCAGATCCGCACCCGGAATTAGAAAGGGAGGTGGGCAGCGAGTAATTGCTGATCGAGCCAACCGGTCAGCCTGTTCATTCCTTGTAATACCAACATGGCTTGGCACCAGAGAAAGGTAACGGAGCAGGCAGCACGATGGAGGTCAGCAAGGAGATCATGGATGGAAATAATTAAAGGATGGGAGGGGAAACATTGATCAATGGCCTGCATGGAGTCAACACAGATTAAAGCACATTCCACGACAGTTTGTTTAATAAAACAGATGGGTCTATAAAGCGCCATCAGCTCTGCCGTGAACACACTGCAAGCCCCTGGCAGGGAATGGCATTCCGCCCCAACGGGTGATGTAAACGCATATCCGGAGTGGCCCGCAGTTTTTGAGCCATCAGTGTAGAAAATAGAGGCTCCCTGAAACTCTTCTAGTAGTGGGCACACCAAACGCCGAAAGACCATGGGGGAAATTAAAGCTTTTGGGCCCTGGAAGAGCTCCGCCCGAATTAGTGGTTACGGCACCATCCACAGAGGTGTGCGTGCAGTGAAACAGGGGGCACAATATAGGAAAGGGAAGTGGAAATCTCGGCAAAGAGAGGCAAGCCGCAGTCCGACAGGCAATCCCCCCCGCGGCCGGGTATCAGGGGGTCGAAGCCCTTCATATGCAAAAAGAACCTGGTAAGTGGGATGAGCAGGATACTGCCGGATGGCGATGGTATAAGAGGCCAGAAGCTGATGCCGCCTGACCTGAAGAGGGCAGATCCCCGCCTCAACAAGGAGGCTGTCGACCGGGCTAGTCCGGAATGCACCTGTAGCCAAGCGTACACCATAATGGTGAACCGGATCTAATAATTTCAGAGCAGAAGGAGCTGCCGAGCGATAAAAATGACACCCATAGTCCAATCGGGACAAGATTAGAGCCCAATAGATACGAAGAATAGTTGTTCGGTCTGCACCCCAAGATGAATGAGCAAGGAAATGTAGGGCATTAAGTTCCCTCATACAACTAATCTTTAGGTGACAAATATGGGGCAAGCAAGTCAATTTTTTGTCGAAGAGAAGACCCAGAAAACAATGCTGTGCTACAACTTCCAGGCGCTGATTACCCAAGAACAGTTCTTGGATCAGGGTGAACTGTAGTACGACGGAAGAAATGCATCACCCTCGTTTTTGACGAGGAAATCTGGAAACCATGGGATGTAGCCCACGTTGAAGCCCGCGGAATGGCGCTCTGGAGCTGACGTTCAGCAGAGGCTACTGAGTAGGAGCTGTACCATATGCAAAACTCATCGACGTACAGTGCTGGGGTTACCAGCGACCCAACAGAGCTCACCAACCCATTGATGGTGATTAGAAAGAGTGTAACACTCAACACTGAGCCCTGGGGGACGCCGTTCTCCTGTATTTGAGGGGAGCTGAATGAAGAGCCAACTCTGACACGGAACAGGCGGTGGGACAAAAACTGACAGATAAAAATTGGTATGGAGTCTCTGAGGCCCCAGTCATGAAGAGAACGTAAAATATGACGACGCCAAGCAGTGTCGTACGCCTTATGAAGATCGAAGAAGACTGCAACAAGATGTTATCGTTTAGAGAAGGCCTGTCTGAACGCAGTCTCCAGACGAAGTAAATGGTCAATAGAGGATCCTCCCTCACGGAACCCGCACTGGTAAGGTGAGAGAAGGCCCAGGGATTCAAGAACCCAGCATAATCTGCGGGCTACCATCCTTTCAAGTAATTTACAGGGGACATTTGGCAGGCTTACTGGCCAATAACTGTCCAGCACGGACGGGTCATTGCCAGGCTTGAGGGCAGGGACCACAATACTCTCCCTCCACAGGGAAGGAAAGACCCCTTGAAGCCAAATACGGTTATAAACTTGGAGGAGAAATTGTCATTGTGAAGGGTTGAGGTGTTTCAGCAATTGATTATGGATATCGTCAGGGCCAGGTGCTGTATCACGAAAAGAGGAGAGGGCCAGCGATAGTTCCCAGTTAGTAAAAGGTTTGTTATATGGTTCCACCTGGTGAGAAGTAAAACCTAATTTGAAGGTTTCTGCCTGGTGTTTCTTAAGGAGAAAGGTCGCCAGATATGAAGTTGTCGCCGATACATTGGCGAAGTGAGTTGCAACATGTTCTGCAAGACAGATAGCTCTGTACAGACCCCATCACACAGGACAAGGCCAGGGATGGAAGATGTTGCAAGGCCCTACGGCGCTCGCGAATGGCTGCGGCAACAGTTGCATTCCACCACGGGACCAGCCAGTGAGTAGGACGGCCTGTTGACTGGGGTACAGCAGAATTGACAGCTTGAGTAATCATGTTGGTCATTTGGCTTATAATATCATCTATACAGCCTGAGGGGGAAGATGGAAAAACAACCTGGGATGTATATAGCGACCAATTAGCATGACAGAAAACCCAACGGAATACCCTGGCTCGTAGTAGGTGTGAGGGAAGTGAAAGGATCAACGGAAAGTGGTCGCTATCACAGAGGTCGTCATGCGCTGACCAGTGAAATAAAGGGAGGAGAGGAGGAGAAGTGAGAGAGAGGTCTATGGCAGAAAAGGTGCCGTGAGCGGCACTTAAAATGGGTTGAGGAACCATCATTGAGAAGGCACAGGTCGTGGTCAGCAAGCAACTGGTCTATGAGGCAGCCCTGGCTAGACGTATAAGCACTGCCCCACAAAGGATGGTGGGCATTGAAGTCCCCAAGGATGAGGTAAGGAGGAGGGGGGGGGGGAGTTGCTGAAGGAGGGCAACCAGGGCAGCGAGTGTAGGTGGCCTGTCAAGGGGTAGGTAGAGGTTGCAAATGGTTAACGGGGTGTCCAAATGAACCCGGACAGCAACTGCTTCCAATGAGTTTGGAGAGGAATCCAGGTACTGACAATATCTGTCCGGACCAATGTACAAACCCCACCAGACGCCTCGAGGGGACCAACCCGGTTCCGACAAAAGGAACGGAACCCACGGAGGGTCGGTGAATGTGCATTCATAAACCGCGATTTCTGCAGAACGACACAGGCCGCAGAAGAAAGAGAGATTAGCTGTTTAATCTCCAATAGGTGACGATAGTAGCCATTACAATTCCATTGGATGATCGCATCATGAGGATCTAGGCGGGAAGTGAATGGGGTAATGTCTGTCACGCTGCTTTGTCAGCGTCCGTCACCAAAGAAGAAGGGACGAAATCCATACATAGCTCATCAGCCTCAGGCTCAATGGGATGAGCGAGTTGCGAAAGCACAGTCAGCACCTCCGGCAGTACCGGAGGGGCTTTATCTTGCAACTTTGGTTTCTTCTTCTTCGCCTTCTCTTTCTCTCTTGTGGGGCGGGGAGGACCAGCCCCAGAGAGAGAACTTTTGTCAGTTAGGTCTGGTACTGACTAAGATCGGGCAACCTTTGAACTCACCAACTGTGAGTCCGATGGTCGACTGGAGGTTGAAGATCTCCAATCTGGGGAATGCCGGGATGGAAGGCCCTGAGATGGAGCACTGTCACTGGCAGGCGACGGAGAAGGGGTGCACTTCTCTGGCTGGGAAGGCGTGGGACACAGAGGGAGGGCTACGGGAGCTACAGGAGAGGGAGATGTGAGGAGGGGGGGGGGGGAATGGGATGTAGGAGGGAGATGGGAGTGGGAAGGGGAGGGTGAAAAGTTAGAAGATTATGTTGTAGCGAAGGTAGTCACCATCTGCACAGGATGCAGACGTTCATACTTACTGCAGGCCTCAGGGTATGTCAAATGCTCCAGGGATTTGCACTCTTGTATTTTCTTTTCTTTCTTGAACATAGGGCAATCTGGCGATCATGAAGAGTGGTGTTGATGACAGTTGACGCACACTGGTGGAGGAACACAGGGGTTCCCCTCATGTAGTGGGCGTCCACAATCACTGCATACGGGGACTGCTGTACAGCGAGAGGACTTATGGCCAAACCGCAAGCATCGAAAACATCGCATGGGAGGTGGAATGTAGGGCTTCACATCACATCGATATGTCATTATCTTGACCTTCTCTGGGAGTGTCCCCCCCCTCGAAGGCCAAGATAAAGGCCCCAGTATCAACGCGGTTGTCTTTAGGTCCCCTCTGAAAGCAGCGAACGAAGTGTGCACCACGCCGCTCGAGGTTGGCCCTAAGCTCCTCATCAGTTTGAAGGAGGAGGTCCTGATGGAATATTACACCCTGTACCATATTCAGAGATTTGTGCGGGAGTTGTTACTGGGATGTTGCCAAGAGTGGTGCAGGCGAGCAAAGCCTCAGACTGGGCTGCCGAGACTGTTTTAATAAGCATTGAGCCAGATCTAAGTTTACTCATTGATTCCACTTCACCAAACTTGTCCTCTATGGTCTCAACAAAGAACAGTGGTTTAGTGGTAGTGAAAGTTCCTCCATCAGTCCTTCCTCCCAAGGTGTAGCGAGAGAGGGAAACATCCTCGTATCCGCAGTAGCAGCATTAAAAGACCTCTTACTGTCTTGAGACGGCCGATGCACGACCATTTTGGAGTCTTACTCTTTTCACAGTGCTAGACGCCCACCCTGGTGTCACCCACTCCGAAACAGGGGCTCTCTCCATGGGCGCCACCCAGCCTCAGCAAAGACCAACTGGCATGATGGCCATTGCCGGGAGTTCTGATACCCCCCGAGGACAGGCATCAACTCCTTGGCTTGCATAGAGAGGTCGCAGCTCTGACACCAGTAGTGTGATCCCTGTGTGTCAGGGGGCTCAGCCAAAGGGTACATAACAACCCCCTCCCCCACACGAACTGGCTACACGTGCTGGGGACCTAGCGGGGGATGGGGGCTACGGCGAGGAAAGGAAGTGGAAAGGAAAGGATGGGATGGGACTCGCGCTGTAGGGGCTAGGTTGGGAGTTCTTCCCCAATTGGCTCACACATTATCGGAGGATTTTGCTATCATAAGTCAAAACCCTGAGGGGGACCAAACTGGGCCGAAAACCAGTGTAAACAGCAGGCAAAACCAAAATTGCAGGACAATCGGTACCATGGGATAGCCAAACCGTCATCTAGAGAAAGGCGATAGACGGAGTTGGAGAGGGTGGGAGGGATAGATTGGGATGGGAAGGAGGGAGCACTAGGAGAGTAATGCAGCCTGGGGAAAGTAGGAAAAAAGGCTGCAATGGCTCGGGGACCACTGCATGCCACACAAATGAGCTGTGGAGCCCCGGGGGGGGGGGGGGGGGGGGGGCTGGTCAATCTGTTTAATTTTATTTAAGAGAAACATGTCACATCTGAAGACTAAAAACTCTAAAACGGAAAAGGACAAGATGACAAAAGTGTGTCTAGTTTGTTGCAGGTGTTCCAATGTGTGTGTTCCACTCGTTCTACAAAAACAATCACATGCAAAAATTGTGAAGTTGAAAGTGTAAGTGATTAGGAAGGAAAAACCAAATTGAATTTCTGACTTCGATTTTCTGTTTTCTTATCAGTGGTTTGCTAGTCTGATGCATCTAAGTGTTAGTTTTACGATAAAAATATAACAACATTTCTCATATTTATTACTTTATTTATTGTATTTGTATCTGTTATTACATTCCTGATAACTACGGAAAGTGTGTTGCAACCTAGTAAATAATTCCTAGTTCATTAAATAATAAAAACAAATTATAATTTCTTTGCCTTCTACAATATGTCTGCCTAAGTGTACTTGCGTCTGTGTAAATGTGTGGGTGTGTATTTGTTTACCCTCCTCCCCCCCCCCCCCCCTCCCCAAGGTAAGTCTTTCCTGTCCTGGGATTGGAATGACTCCTTACCCACTCCCTTAAAACCCTCATTTCCTTTTTCCCCTCTCCTTCCCTTCTGCCTGACGAAGCAGCTAGGCTGCGAAACCAGCATTTGTGTGTGTGTGTGTGTGTGTGTGTGTGTGTGTGTGTGTGTGTGTGTGTATTTGTTGCGATCACTGCCTGTGCTCCTTCGCCTGGTAAGTGGACTTCATCTATTTTTTTTACACACACACACACACACACACACACACACACACACACACACACAAATATATAAGTGACATCCATATGACAGATCCGAGCTTAGTAGTGCTAGGGTCAATCCAACACACACAGATTTATCTTGGGTAGTACAAAAAAGAGGAATGTCAATCATTTTTATGTTAACACAAATTTTAATATTTTTTAACTTCTATTTTGTGCTGCACATACATCAATGAAATAATGCAGTTTCTTCATTTTCCACTCTGATAGTGACCACTTTTTTTTTTTTTTTTTTTTTGCACGTACACATTCTTCTGAAAGCCATCTTTGTCGTTTACTCTTGGTAACATTCAAGTATATTCTTCGTTTCGGTAACAATCACTGACTCAGATATGACATCATTGGACAAAGCCAACAGGTTGTATTGTGGTCTTCAATTATGCTGTGAAATGAACCAGAAATGAATGCTGGAAGACTTCTGTCTGTGGAGAATTACATGTTGCATCCAGTTAGTTAGAAACACTCCAACCTGACCACACAGTTGGCCTGATAGTCCACACACTGTTTATTTTATTAATTACACAACTGTGTGGAACCATATTGTATACCTTGTGGAAGTCAAGAAACATGGCAGATACCTGGCTATATCTACTACCTTCTAGGTCTTGTTTCATATGACTGTTGCTTTAGGAAACCATGTTGATTCCTACACAGGAGATTTCCAGTCTCCTGGAATGTCATAATACTCTAGAATAAAACATGTTCCTAAATTGCACGACTAAGCAGTGTCAGAGATACAGAACTATAGTTCTGCATTTCTGATTGATGACCGTTCTTGAAAATGGGAATGACCTGCACTTTTTTCCAATTCTTAAGAATTGTTTTACTCCTCTAGAGACATTTCATACACTACTGCTACAAGGGGGTAAGTTTTTTCATATACTGCGTGTAAAATCAAATTGGTATACTATCAGGTCCAACAACCTTTTCTCTGTTGAGTGATTTCCACCCTGCCACTCATTTTGATATCTGCCATTATGTCGTCTGTGTGACAATTCAAAGGGAGGAACTACAGTGTAATTTTCCTGCGTGAACAACTTTGGAAAAGACATTCAGTATTTTGTTCTTTTTGTGTGCCATCTTCCATTTCAATGCCATTGAAGTCACTATGTTTCTGCTAATATAGTTTTCATCTATCTACTGATATAACATAATATCAATATGTCTTGGGATTTTCTGCCAGGCAGTATTTTACTTTGAAGTCATTGAACACATCACACAGGACCCCCCATACAGTAGTTTTAGCATCATATTTTTTGCTTATAAGCAAGTTTTTTGCCACATTAAAATTTGGAATGAAATTATCTTCCCCTGCTTAGCTGTTTCTAACTGTTATTGAAACATGGAAGAATTTTCGCATTTCTCACTATTTTACCCAGCACATACTTGCCTAATGTGTAATGTACAATACTCACATTTGTCTATTGGCGCTCTGCACTGTCAGTGCTAGTATCAAACATTCATGTTGAGCTGTCAAGTACTCTGAAATCTGTCCACCTTTGCTATAGGGAAGGGCCTTCGTACCTTTCTTGATATTTACAGCTGATGTTCACACCATGAGTTGTTTCTCAAACTGCTAAAGATAGTTTTCAGATAAAACACTAAACAATTTTTCTCAATTCTCTGTCTCTACCTTCCATCTTAATATTTCATGCTCCCCAGTCTATATCCTAAAACGAAAAAGCCACATAATATTACAAGATCAGAAAATATACACGGCACAGTAGGTGACTTCAACACATCTGGAATTGAAAAGCTGACTGCTCATTCTGATAAATGTTATAGTCTCTGGGGACTATTTGGAAAAATGAATTTACATTTTATGTTACCATAGACAGATTACCTATACGTAGGTGGTTTAATAAATGCTCAAACTTGGAAATGTACCTTACTGTTTTGTTCACCCTAAAAAACAAATGTGTAATTGTTTAACTGTTCTTTGACGGCTCATAGCCATTCAGTCACATCCTTGTGGAATCAGTAATTATCAGCAATTTTTTCTTTTTGTGGATGGCAAAACTTGCTTTTTGGGAACTGAAATGATGGGAATATAACATTAATTACATTGTCACTGCCTGAAATTTAAATTACTTGAAAAATGAACTACTTATAGTTGGGTCAAAATAAGTTAATCACTGACAACTTGCATAGTAGGCTCTATATATACAGGGTGATTCTTACAATAAAGAAGACAGCAACCAACCACTTTTGATTACGCTATTTATTAACTAAATAGTGCTGTTACTGGTTACGAACGTTTCAGTTCACAATCAGACGGCTGTTCATGGCCACACAAATGTCACTTACATTTTTCTTTTATGCAGATAATTTTTCTTGTGGCAAAAAGTCTTTGGTCGTGTGGTGCCCTACAATACAAAACCTGATTGTAATTACTTACTCGAGCATAAATGTGACTCATGATACCGACAAATATTGTGAGCAAACTTTTATGATAGAATTTTTCTTGTTTCAGAAACGTTTGTTCACAATATTTGTCAGTATCATGAGTAACATTTATGCTTGAGTAAGAAATTACAATCAGGTCGTGTATTGTAGGGCACCACACAACCAAAGACTTTTTGCCACAAGAAACATTATCTGCATAAAAAAAAAAAAAATGTAAGCAACGTGTGTGGTTTTGAACAGCCGTCAGATGATGAACTGAAACGTTCGAAAACGGTAATAGCACCATTTAGTTTATATAGTTAATAAAGGTCAAAAGTGGTTGGTTGCCGTCTTCTTTATTGTGAGAATCACCCTCTATTTCATACACAACCATGGGCCCAAAATAGTAACTTGCATAGTAGTTGCAAGCTTCCAACACTGAAGTGCAAATAGTTTCCGGAGGAAACTAAACTTTGGAGTTGACAGAAATGTTTACAGAATTGTGTAACACGCCTGGTGACACAAGGCACATGAAGCTGCTGTGACTGACTCAGTGCAAATGTCAGGGATCGACTTACAGTGACTTGACTATAGGTCTTTATGTCCACAGCTGTTCTCATGTTCCATTCTGTGGTACAATGGCTCTTTAGAATCATCAGCAGACTTACTGCTGGCAAAAGAGGCAGGTGACGGCAACTCAATACAAGTATATGTCTTTTTGTGTGTGTGTGTGTGGGGGGGGGGGGGGGGGGAGGTAGAGTCTTAACTTTGAGTAGTAATCTATCCTTTTCTATTCTTTAAATTAATATGCAACCCCATGAAACACAGACATTGCTGTGATGGGGAAGCCTGCATGCCAGACAATACCGTAAGTGCAACCACAACGGAGAGGCTTGACAAATGTATTGTTGCTGAAGAGGGGTAATAAGTTTTTCAGTTGTTGCAGGGGGCAAAAGTCTGGATGTTTGACTTGTCTGGTCTTGCAACATAACCTATGGCTTTGTCATAAAGTTACTGTGAACAGCTAAAGCTCTACTGTATGGATACTTTATGATGGCATCCTCGGCTAAAGTCTCGTTCAGCGGCATGAAAAGCGTCTCGGTGCGTCCATAGCAGTGTTAGGTTGGCAATGTATGATCTGTACGAAACAGTAACCTTTTATGAGGCCAATTACTTTTACTGACTGGAAAGGAGTACATGGAAAAATATATTATTTTATGAATATGTCATGATTTTCAAGGTTGTGGTTAGGCAGGAACCTAAGAGTACAGTTTAAATTGTTGCTTTCATTCTACCAAATTATGACATTTAAAAAAAATCATAGTAATTCGTATCATTTTAAAGATAGGCATAAGCATTTCGATTTACGTAACAACTAAGTGTTACATCTGAATAGAAAGACATTGCATGCGGAGAAGCGTAGTATTATAGTGTGCAATGTTCTACAATCCAATACTGTGATTCAAAAATAAAATCACAGAAACATGATATTAACACATTCATTTTCACATCTTGTAAACATTGTGTGCCGCCATTCTCCCCAGTATCCACAGTGACTGTTGCCAACACTAGCGCACTATGTCACGTAAGTATATTAGGCCATGCTGCCGGACAAGACTTTTACTGCATCCTCTCAGGTAAGATATTCTGGAGATAAAATCCCCCCCCCCCCCCCAAATTCAGATCCTGGGCAAGGGCTATTGAGGATGTAGTCATCAGGAAAATGGAAACAGGCATTCCTTACAGGTAGTAGCGTGGATCCATTCTATTGTTTAATTGGATATGTAAGTAAGAAAATTAGGAAGCAATTGTGGCAAATGTTCTGGTACTACAGAAGCCAACCTTAACATATGAATAGTGTCAAAGCGAAAAGTAAGGGAGTCAGTTACCTGTAATGGCTTTAATGAAGAATTATCACTATGAACAGTCTTACTTGCTTTCTTTCCCCATTGTGTTATGATAAAGACCTCTTCAACAAACAAACATCAACTGAACAATATAGGACATGTGAAGCAGTTTTAATCCCACTTCTTCATGGCAATAAACGACAATACCTACCCAAGCACTTTACATTATGTACATTAATACTACAGGGAAGAAATATTAACAATTGATAACTGGATGCAGGGAGTAAAAAAACAAAAAAATTAAAAAATAGATCTTGAAGGAAATTGAGCAATATACAGAAGCGAGTTGCTCACAGACAGCTCCACAAATTTAGCTTCTGAAAAATGATATTAGTGTTAAGTATTCTTTGATCTCCTTCCCCTTCTTTAGTTACCTCTTTATTGAGTCCCCTGTTTGACAGGAATATTGCAAGACCTAGAGCTGTAATTATGTTACATACATAGATAAGCTTCGCTCTGTTACATACAGATAGAATACTAACACACAATTCATAAAGACTCAATGAATGTTAAACAGTGTTTTTAATCAATGGAAACTAATAAAAAAAGAGAACCTAAAACAAACCACGATGATAGTATATTAATATGGCACCAAAATAATCAACAACTTCATTGTGTATGGTTGTTATCTTAAGTCTTCAGTCCAAAGACTGGTTTGATGTAGGACTATACAGTAGTCTACATTAGGCAAGGCTCTTCATTTCTGAATTAAAACTGTAATTTACATATTTTTAAACCTGCTTACTGTATTCGTCTCTGTATCCCTCAGATATCTCCATAGGGACAAAAACATTTAACATGCGACTTTGATTCTAAGTCTAACTCAATAGCAAATATTGTTAGCACATAAGAGGGAGTGATGTAACTGTGGTAAAGTGCATCAAGATGAAGAAGTGCACAATTCGTACAGAGACTGCATCTTAGCTATTATTGACGATACTGAAGGCTCCGATAACACTAGTCTGCTTTGACCCATGATGTCATGGGTGGGGGACATACTAAATGGAAAGCAACATTATGAAACACAAAACAAACTCGTAAAATAAAACATTCCATTACGGTATGCACGAAGAAACTTTCCTTCATCACAGTGTTCACTGAAGCAACTGCCATTACGAAAGATCAAGGATTCAAGTGATTTGTGTTTTTAAAATAAAATGTGGGGCTCAGGTAAGTGGATGAGCAAATGTAAACTGATTAGTTTGTATTGTAAATAATAATGACATATTCATAACAACATAACAGTGATCAGTGTGTTTAGTCAAATAACACACCAACTACATCACGGGGTCAAATTTGACAGGTGGTATCCCGTGCTTCAGTTGACCCCTATTATTTACTCTTTGTTTTGTGTGTTGATTATGCATTTTATCAGTTTTTTGTTTTACTGTTTTGAGAGAGAAGTTGACTTAAATGTAACACTAAATGCATTTTCATTTTTTTAAAAGAAAAAGAGTACCTGAAGGGGGAAAAAATTATATGAAAGAGTGTATATGCTGCTTTAAAATGGCACTGTACATATTCTTTAAAGTTATAAATGCAGAAAAATTTCCGGACTGAAAATCCAGGTCATTTACAGAACATGATTCCATCAGTTCGCTTCGACCCATGGCATTGGAATGTTGTGTAGCAGGCAAATTACTTTTAACTAGATAAGCCAGCAGATGTCTATTCTGACTGAAAAAATTACTTTAACATGCCAGTTAACCTGCAATGACCACGAATGGATTACAATTTGATATATTGACAGTAATACGAAAATATCACATACACAATAGAAATTTGCACTGACTTAATTTTTATTTTCCATGAGGACTTAAGATATTCTTATGTACCATGAAGATACAAGGTTGAGCTGTTAAAAATGAGAAAGAGCACACAAAAAGGCTCACCTGAAGCCGGGGACACCGCCTGTCAGCTTTGACTGGTGACATCATCGCAGCCCGGTAGTTTTGAGGTGCGTGCGTGATTATGTGGTGGTTGAGGTAAAGACGATTGTTTACAAACAAAGCAGATTAATATTTTATGTTTAAAACGTGATCTGTAGCTTCTCTCTGATGGTTATGTGTAGGTTAACTGAGATATTTTTATTTTATTCGTATGTGAGCGCCGAAGGCGTGAATTTTTGGGCTAAGACATGTGATTGATGGTACATTCTGTGATCTATAATAACTACAGATTATTTGTATCTACAGTACAGAAGTATTCAAATATCACATATACTGGTTTTCTGACATCTTGATGATGTCATGGGTCAAAGCAGACGGGTGGTATCCCAGTCTACAGTTATGCCCTTCGATATATATTATTTGGAGGCCACAGTCATGCTATGTACCACATCAACCAAATTACCCAAAAATGCTGACTGACTATATTATTTTTTATCACAATACTTTAGTTTGCAATGGAAAAACAAAATATTGACTGGCTATTCCTAAACAACATGAACATTTGTGATAGGTATGGTTTTCTTGCGAATAGACTAGTTTAGCAGTTTTTTGGAAAATTTTTGCTGTCCCAGATTTAGGACAGCTTAGCCTAATATTGGGTTGTGCAATAAATGTGATTTATAAAAATTAATTTAATTGCAACAACACTATGTTTAAAATCTCAAAGTGGGATCAAATTAGTTCCTTTTCTTGACTTAAAAAATTTTTAAACAGTAGGCCTACTTAAATCTGAACAGAAACTAGGAAGATTTATTTCTCTACAACTGTCCTGGAGCAACTTGCAACTTACATTCCCATATAGAATGGATTAGATCTTGGTGCATAAATTACTGTAAGTTGTAATCTGCAATGGCAGTAATGAGAGCAGTAAGTATATAGTTTTGTAAACATTACACTACTGAGGAGGCAATCACTGTCGAAAGTATGTATCTGAAGCACCGGTATATCAAACTACTACTGAACGTAAATCAGGCAATTGCAGTACTAGAAATATAAGCAGATCTAATATGCAATGGCAAGTATGTGACGAAAAGAAACAAGAAAGGCAAGATTACTAATCCTCGTTTAAAAGAAATGTCTTCCAATAATAGCACTGTATTTACATTAATGACAACTATGTATAGCTTTACAAACATGGTTTACTAATGTCAACATTATAAGAACAGAATAAACAACTATTTTATAATAAAATGCCATTACCTACCTCTTCATTGTACAGTTTGCTCAGTTCTTTCTTGATAGGGTCTATGAGCTGAATTTGCCCAGTAGAGAAACCGATCACAAGGGAGACACTGTCGGGTGTCATTGTAACGACATTAAAATCGTGGCACGTTGGGTTCGTTCCTTTATACATCTTCTTATCTACGGGTTTCGTGAGATCTGCCGCCTATAATTCAATTTCATTCAGTTATTAGAAGCAACAGGAAAAACTCTTACACGGGCAAACATTTCGTTAGGTTATGTTGATCGCCGTTAGGATTTACAAGTTACTAAAAGCTACAAATTGAGTATGAAGTGCCTATATCCATTATTCATGGGAATAATCTAAGTTATATTCATCGTCTTACCTTTTTAACACCTTTATAAACATAAACATACAGTTCCCTGCCAAAATTGAAACAAATCCTGTCACCGTTGCCACTTGGATCAGGCAACGTAACAAACGACACACGAACAGCAGCATTGCCTTGATTGTTGGTATAACCGACCCTGGTGGGTCTTGAATATTCCGAAAGGGTCATCAATCTGTAAGTTCCTTCCCTTGTTATAAACTGTGTTTTTAACTCATCCTTTCCCCCACCATCTTGCACCGCCATTTTCATTCACCGCAGATTTTGGCAGTGGGGATAGCTATTCGATTCATCGTTGGTCGACAGTTGAACTTGTCTGCTAAATTACGACAGAAAATGTGACGATCTTTGTTGACATTGTGTGAAGTAGTTGTATACATGTAACACGTGGGTTTGAGGTTATGGGCCGTGGTAGGCATAAAGGTTCGTTTAAGAAGAAGAATGATTTTCACCGAAAACGGAAACGTTTCCCCGAAAAGAATTTAAAAACATCTTCGTCTGGGATTGATACGCACAATATAAACAACACAAAACGGGCATGTCCCAAAGCAGAGAGAGATGTGTATACGAAAACGAAGGAAAGTGTCAGGACTGAAGATTCAAATATTGACAGTGATTCAAGTGAGGAGGAAAGTGATTACAGGCAATTACTGTCAACATTTTACGAAGTGAAGGATGCAGAAAGGTTAGCAGTAGGAAGTGACGATGAAATCAGCTCTGAGGAGGATAGCCCTACCCAGATCTCTCAGGTTGAGAAAGAAGATTTCTTAAGCAAGAGCATAGCTTCCAACACAATTACGGATCCAAAGCGGAAACATCCGGATGGCATTCCATATAGTAATACTGCAGATCAGGTAAACTTGTTTACTGATGTGTTTTGTAAGCTTGCAACGAAATTCTTAGTTTACCAATGTGTGCAATGGTTTTACACAGAAAAGATTTTTCAGACGTTTGTAGTCATTTTCTTAGGATCTGCTCTGTGTGAGCATTAACATTAATTAATCTATTTAGGTTTATCAACAACGAGACCTACGATGACAGGGCTATAAAGATCTGTTGCGTGTACTATTGTAAATATTCGAATTGTAAACAGCAACATTTCCCAATCAACAGCGTATTCTAGTCATTCAAATGACTGTTGACATAGTACTTTAACTTCAACTCTTTTGTACTGTGAGCCTGTTCTTTTCTGTCATTTGCATCTGAATGTAACATGATTGATTGTAGTTTACGAATTTGTAACAAAATTATCAGCCCTTGTGTCAAGTTAAAACTTTCATCTGTAATCAACATCTCCGGAGTGCCAAACGTGGCTTTGTTAATTCGCAATATTGTAAAAAAAACGATCAATTATCATTAGCTCCCAATGATTCCTGCTCTGAGCATGTCATTGTACCCCAACAAAGTCCCAAGATTTGCAGCTTGATCGTCTTGAACAGTTATTCATTACCAACATATGATCATTCACGGTTTTAACATTTCATTTTGTAATTTAGATGGTACTATGATAATAAGACCAAATATTTGACATTTGTCTAAGCAGACAGGTGGAATCCCGGTCTTCAGTTGACGCATGAACTGTGGTTACATTGCATGTAGGTTAGTTCGCAGTTGTTATCATCAACCGCTCACCTTCTGCCATACTGTATTAGATTATTTTAAAATTTTTATTGCTCATACTTTCTGGCTCAGCTCATCTGCATTTACATCTGACTGGCCAGATCTGTGAACCGTCTAAAAATAAAATTAACTTTTTCAGTGCCTGATTGGGAATTTTAAATTTTTATTTTTTTATTTTAACCTAACAACCTCTAAATGTTGAGATGTAATCCATCAAGACCTTCAATATTCTCCTATATAAGTATCTTGGAAGTATGTTAAGCCATATATAACTGACGGCTAAATTGCAGAATCTGTTGCCCACACTCTGCAAATGTTGGCGACACGATTCAGTCAACCATGGAGCAGGAGTATGTTTTATTTATTTGGTGATCTGTATAAAACTGATCATTTTAAGTGAAAGTTAGGTTAGGTATAAGTTAAACAAGAAGTTTTTTTTTTAGTATGTGAGAGTGTCCAGAAACAATCTATTTACAGTTGCCAACATACGTGCCATGCTAAAAAAACATGAGCAACAGACTCTGCAGTTTTACCCTTTCTTTTGTAAATATAATTTTCAGATCATAATGTAGTATATACATTGTCTAGGTTTCTGTCCACAGGAAACTCCATCTGAATTGTAGCCTAACTGATCCATTTGTATCAAAATGTCATCTAGGCTCCTATCTCAAAACTGACAATGTCCTGACTGAACTGTAAATAGGCCTATTGTCTTTAGCCAATACTGTGGTGCTACCTGTAACTGCAGATAATGGTGGTGAAGATTTATTGTATAAAATTGTGTGCAGTGCCCCAGATTAGAGGCATAATTGAAGACCAGGGTACAATCCATTTTCTTTGACCGATGACGTCATATCTGAGTCTCAGAAGATAGGCTAGTGTTATGAAGATACACCAACTAGCAAAACAAACACTAGGGCCTATCAACAAATATAAATGTGGGATAATCAAATTCTTCTCGGATTTTCCAGCCCGATCACACTGACATCTATACACAACATTTCCGCGGTCCACCTAGCCACCATCATCAGGTGAGGATGCTAAAGCCACTTTCACCATGACTGAGTGAAACTGTGGAACAGCTGGCTCTATATAGGCAAACGAAAGTGCATGCACTAACTTTAATCCGCATGCGTTTACTCGTAGTTGCTGCCCCCTGGTGCGAATAACCACTGTCACAATTAATTGTGTTGTCTCTGATTTCAGTGGATTCTTTCAAAACACAATTCCAATAACATAAGGTATGTGCGACAACTTGTGTCTCAGCATATAACATCCTGTGTCCCTCTGAGAGACATGTTCTGTCACCACAGATTTATCAGGATGCATCAATTGCGTGTAGCAGTGATGTTCAACACATCTGTCAGTGATGGTACAAATAGTCTGGTCAATGTATGTTTTACTGCACATGGTATTTTACAAATGCCAGGCTTCCTTAGGCCTAAGTCATCTTTAACAGAGCTAAGAAGTGCTATAGTCTTAGCTGTTGCACGAAAAATACACCGGAGTTTATATTTCTTTAAAATCCTACCCGACAGACACATAACCAGCATTAGGAAGAAAGGCAACAGAATTGAAAGTGTCTTCAGGTGGTGAACCAAACTCAAAAGCCCATAGAATCTGCATGTCTGTATAGCCATTTTGGTTGAACACATTCTTGAGATGTTACAGCTTTGAGATGGCATATGCTCTTTTTACCAAATTCTGTAGGACACTTGCACATTGAAAAGGATGGTGACAGCTGGTCACATGTAAATACCTATAAGTATGTGTCGGTTTCTTATAAACTCTATTTCCAAGTGTTCCATCATCTCTTTTTATAGACCAACAGGTCCAAAAATGGTATTGTGCCTTCCTTTTCAGTTTCCATTGTGAATTTGATGTTACAATGGAGACAATTAAAGTGATCCAATAACTGGTGAAGAGGATCTATTCCATGTGGCCAAACAAAAAAAAAGGGTGGGGGGACAGTCAGCTTCCTCATGTAATGATGGCAGCCAGGTGGACCATAGAAATATTGTTTACAGATCTTAGTATGATCCGCTACCCCCATGAACCACAGACATTGCCGAGGTGGGGTGGCTTGCGTGCCTCAACGATGCAGATAGCCATACCGTAGGTGCAACCACAGCGGAGGGGTATCTGTGGAAAGGCCAGACAAACGTGTGGTTCCTGAAGATGGGCAGCAGCCTTTTCAGTAGTTACAGGGGCAACAGTCTGGATGATTGACTGAGCTGGCCTTGTAACATCAGCTAATGTGGCTCTGCCACACAGCTACTGCTAATGGCTGAAAGCAAGGGGAAACTACAGCCGTTAATTTTCCTGAGGACTTGCAGCTCTACTGTATGAACATATGATGATGGCATCCTCTCGGGTAAAATATTCTGGAGGTAAAATAGTCCCCCATTTGGATCTCCGGGCGGGGACTACTCAGGAGGATGTTGTCATCAGGAAAGACAATACTGGCATTCTACGGATCGGAGCGTGGAATGTTAGATCCCTTAATTGGGTAGGAAAATTAGAAAATTTAAAAAGGGAAATGGATAGGTTGAAGTTAGATATAGTGGGGATTAGTGAAGTTCGGTGGCAGGATGAACAGGATTTCTGGTCATGCGAGTACATGATTATAAATACAAAATCAGTTGGGGATATCACAGGAGTAGGACTGATAATGAATAAGAAAATAGGAATGCGGGTAAACTACTATGAGCAGCACAGTGATCGCATTATCATTGTCAAGATAGATACGAAGCCAACACCGACAACAGTAGTACAGGTTTATATGCCAACTAGCTCTGCCGACGATGAGGAGATCGAAGAAATATATGAGGAGCTAAAGGAAATTATTCAGACAGTTAAGGGAGAGGAAAACTTAATTGTGATGGGAGACTGGAATTCGGTAGTAGGAAAAGGAAGGGAAGGGAGGATAGTAGGTGAATATGGTCTGGGCAGGAGGAATGAAAGAGGAAGTCGCCTGGTAGAATTTTGCACGGAACATGATTTAATCGTAACAAACACGTGGTTTAAAAATCACAAAAGAAGGTTGTATACGTGGAAGAGACCAGGAGACACCGGAAGGTATCAGATAGATTTTATAATGGTAAGACATAGGTACCGGAACCAGGTTATAAACTGCAGGACATACCCAGGGGCAGATATAGACTCTGACCATAACTTGTTAGTCATGAACTGTAGGCTGAAGCTGAAAAAACTGCAGAAAGGTAGGAAAATAAGGAGATGGGACTTAGATAAATTGAAGGAAAGTGAAGTTGTGGAGAATTTCAGAGGGAGATTTAGGCAAGAATTGACAGAAACAGGAGGAAATAAAACAGTAGAAGAGGAATGGGTAGCATTGAGAGATGAAATAGTGAAGGCAGCAGAGGACAAAATAGGTAGAAAGGCAAGACCTACAAAAAATCCTTGGATATCACACGAAATACTAGATTTAATTGATGAAAGGAGAAAATATAAAAATGCAGTAAATGAAACAGGCAAAATGGAGTTCAGACGATTAAAAAATGAGATTGACAGGAAATGCAAAATGGCTAAGCAGGGGTGGCTAGAAGCCAAATGCAAATCTGTAGAAGAATGTATAATAAGGGGAAAAGTAGATACCGCCTACAGGAAAATAAAAGAGATATTTGGGCACAGGAAAAGCAGCTCTATGAATATTAAGAACTCAGATGGGAAACCAGTTCTCAGCAAAGATGGGAAAGCTGAAAGGTGGAAAGAGTACATAGAGCAGCTCTACAAAGGAAATGAACTTAGAGACGATGTTGTAGGAACGGAAGAGGAAGTCGATCAAGATGAAATAGGAGATACTATACTGAGAGATGAATTTGACAGAGCCTTGAAAGACCTAGGTTGGAACATGGCCCCAGGAGTAGATGACATACCCTCAGAGCTACTAAAGTATCTGGGAGAGCCAGCCATGACAAGACTATTTGAACTGGTGTGTAGGATGTATGAGACCGGCGAAATGCCCTCAGACTTTAAGAAAAATGTAATAATCCCCATTCCAAAGAAATCAGGCGCAGACAGGTGTGAAAACTACAGAACCATCAGTTTATTAAGTCATGGTTGCAAAATATTAACACGAATTATATACAGAAGGATGGAAAAACTGGTAGAAGCCGACCTCGGGGAAGATCAGTTTGGGTTCAGGAGAAATGTAGGAACTCAGGAGGCAATACTCACTTTACGTCTTATCTTAGAAGATAGATTAAGAAAAGGCAAACCTACATTTTTAGCTTTTGTAGATTTGGAGAAAGCATTTGACAATGTTGACTGGAATACACTCTTTCAAATTCTGAAGTCAGCGGGGATAAAATACAGGGAAAGGAGAGTTATTTACAACTTGTACAAAAGCCAGACCGCAGTTATTAGACTCGAAGGACATGAAAGGGAAGCATCAGTTGGGAAGGGAGTAAGACAGGGTTGTAGCCTTTCTCCGATGTTATTCAATTTGTACATCGAGCAGGCGGTGAAGGAAAGCAAGGAAAAATTTGGAATAGGTATTAAAGTACAGGGGGAAGAAATAAAAACATTGCGTTTTGCTGATGACATTGTAATTCTGTCAGAGACAGCAAAGGACCTGGAAGAGCAGTTGAATGGAATGGACAGTATGTTGAAGAGAGCATATAAAATGAAAATTAACAAGAGCAAAACAAAAATAATGGAATGCGGTCTTAGAAAATCGGGCGATGCTGAAGGAATTAGATTAGGTAACGAAACAATGAAGGTGGTAGATGAGTTTTGTTACTTGGGTAGTAAAATAACATGCAATGGTCGCAGTACAGAGGATATAAAATGCAGAATGGCAATGGGAAGAAAAGCATTTTTGAAAAAGAGAAATTTGCTAACATCGAATATTAATTTAAGTGTAAGGAAGTCTTTTCTGAAGGCATTTGTGTGGAGTGTTGCCTTGTACGGGAGTGAAACATGGACGATAAGCAGTGCGGACAGGAAGAGAATAGAGGCTTTTGAAATGTGGTGTTACAGAAGAATGCTGAAGATTAGGTGGGTAGATCGCATAACCAATGAAGAAGTACTGAACAGAATTGGTGAGAAAAGGAATTTTTGGCATACCCTGGCTAAAAGAAGGGATCGCTTGGTAGGACACATTCTTAGACATCGGGGAATTGTGAATTTAGCATTAGAGGGAAGTGCGTGGGGGAAAAATCGCAGAGGGAGACCAAGAGATGCATATAGTAAGCGGATTCAAGTGGATGTGGGTTGCCGTTCTTATGAGGAGATGAAAAGGCTTGCTCAGGATAGAGTAGGGTGGAGAGCTGCATCAAACCAGTCTCCGGGCTGAAGACCATAACAACAACAGTATGATCCGGCTGGAAACCCTACTAGAATTTGATCAGTTATCACACGGGAAAATCTACATATCCGCATGTGGAATAATAGTTTAATACTTCTGTATTGTAGATAATAAATAATCTGTGATTATCCTAGTACCGTAAATTGCAGATTACCACAACAGAATGTACCATCAATGACAAGTCTCAGCCCAAAAATTCAGCACTCACTTGCGGGGGGAGGGGGGGGGACACTCTCTTTGCTAATCTATACCTCACTATCACTACGGATCACTTTTTCAATAAATCTTAATTTATAATCTATGTCATGACATCATTGGTCAAAGCTGACGGGTCGTATCCTGGACTTCAGTTGACCCAGATTTGATGGTTTTCATTATATTCTAAATTGGATAAATATCTGTAAATGTGTCCTTATTAAGATACTGGTAATCGAACCATAAAAGATAACACACACACACACACACATTCACTTCCCCTTCCTTGCTTATCTGAAACACCGTCCAATTATTAGTCATCTGTAACACTGAAATTTTATTTTATTCTTTGTCCTTTTGATCATCACTATGCTCCAGATCCATACTTCAAGAAAATAGCTCTACTTATTGATATTAATTTAGGGCCTATTTATTAAATGTTAACATATATGAATTTAATACATAATGGAAAGTCCAGGTTGGAATTAACAATATAGTAATAGGACAGTTTTCAACTCATTGCAAAGACGTGAGCATGAGCTGCGATAGGCACATAAAAAAGACACACACATACAACACTTTCAGCTATCGGCCTTCTTTAGAAAAAGAGCCCAAAACGTAAACTACATACACATAAACCACCTCCCTCACCACCACTTTTGTTAGCTTCATTGCTTGTCAACATCTTGTACGCTGTACACAATTGGCTATTACACCAAGCATACGAAGAATGTCACACACCACATGGACAATACAACCAAATACGACCACAAACCATTTAACTTCCACCACAAGAGCACTTCATTACATGCCTATGCACACTACCTTTAAACACAGACAACTCAAAATGATCTAACAATCATGGAATCATGTCCTACAAATGACACTGAAAATTGAATGAGCATATAAGGACAGTTGTAGGGAAAGCATATAGAATGCTTGTCGGCTCCCTTCTTGAATACTGCTCAAGTGTTCGGGATTCCCAACAGTTTGGTTTAACAGAAGACGTACAAGCAATTCAAAGGTGGGCTTGTAGATTTCTTACAGAGCCACTTCGGTAGGCTGTCTCAAATGTTCTTTTAGAGAAACACTGTTGAGGAAATTTGAAGCTGACTGCAGAATGATTCTACTGCTGCCAATGGACATCTCTCATAAAAAACTACAATGATAAGAGAATTTGGGGCTTACATGGAGCAATACAGGCAATTTTACCCTTATTCTGTCTCAGTAGAACAGGGAATAAAATGACTAGGCTAAAAGTGGTACGAGATGGTCCACCACACACCTTACAGTGGATTGCAAATTATGTATGTATATGTACATGTACATTGTTTGCAAACACTTATATTAAATGACAAGAACTAGTTATTGTATAGAAAATTGGAGATGATGTGCTAATCTAATTAAGTTGATTGGTTTGTCATATAAGGGACCAAACTAGATTGGTCATTGGCCCAGACATAATTGTCGAAAGCAAACAGGAAAGATGTGATAAAAAATTGGGCTAAACTTTATTATGGGCCATCCTTAGCATTGCTCTTGTTTACAGTGCAAATGTTGGCAGCACCTCTGCTAGTATGGTTGTTGTTAGGCAGTTGGAAAATACGAAATTTGAAAAACTGGTTGTGTTGATCAAGGTCAGTTTGGGAGGCAACAGTTCGCTTGTTAGATCGTGAAGCCAACAAATGAGGAAAGCGTAGAACAAAATGGTGTGTAACATAATTGAGATTGTTGTTACATTGGAAGGCAACAATTTGGTTCTGAGTTGGTGTAGCCAAAAAGTAAAAAAATCGGAAAACTTGATTGCTGTAAAAAGCATCTTATGCTATCTTTGAAACAACAACATCGCTATTAGCTATCCACAAATTAGCTATCCCACCATTTTCGCTCAAGGTAGGCATTACCAACATGCCCTTTGTAAAATTTTGCCAACAACTGTTCAGTTGTAGTATATGTAAGACACTGAATGACAGGATCTGTATCCCTGAGTTGGTTTCAGAATTGAAAATTTATAGTCGCAGATTATGTATGTGTGAAAAACTGGGATGCTCTGTTATTGGGCACCATAGAGTTAGAATGCCACTAGAGATGTTGCAAATGGCCAGCTGATACGAGGCTCAATGAAGGCATTCTTGGTGGAGGCACACTCGGGCCAAGGGCCCCACTTTCTCGCTGTGCTCCACTGAGTGCCCAATAGAATTTCACACTCCATCTGTTTGGGTGGGAGCTGATAGCACAGCCAGACAATTCAGTGCTGTGTTGATAACATTACCATTGATTCTCTCTCTGTACTTCGACCATTCAGTAAGTGCTTGCCTTACTGTTGATCACACTCTTTCGACGACATAACATCTGGGTACATCATCAGTAATAGCATTGGCAAGAAGGAATAAGGAAGTTGTACAGTACCATTGATGCTTAGCTGATTTCACTGTTGGAGTAACAGAGCAGCTAAAGCAGCAGCATCTCTGGTTAGTGTTGCTACTAAAAACACTTCAGCTGCAGATGTAAAAACAAGCACAGGCCTCAGAACCTCCCACCAATGAGGCCACCCTATGTCCTTCCTTGTTTCTACACTTCAGTCACGAAAAGGAGGACTGTGACACATACTTGCACCATATCAAAAAGCATTTTATTGGATTTCAAGTCACTGATAATTCACTGTAATTGTCATCATTTTTTTCTTGGTAATAACCACATACTTTTCTTCTGCTAAGGAAATTTGCACCATTTCCCTATATTTAGGGATAACATGTGGTTGCCTCAAGGCTTGAATTCCACCAGTGCCACAGACAGCTAAGGCACTCATACCACAACTGGACTATTGATGTAAAAGACAAATGTGTTTTAACTGATACCAATCAAAATTGCAAGGCTTTATGACATTGTGTTTCAGCTTGCACCAGGTCTGGAGACCCACACTGCGGCATTGAAACCAGGTATCATTAGAAAGAAGCCTGTTTGCCAATTGCAGGAACACTTTAAATGACTTATTACGTTATTTGTTGTCGACCAGTCTTTGGCCACTAAAATTTTTGGCATGGGTGCTTTTACACTCTTTGTATTTTCTACTTTGGATAAAGTCAAGGTTGTACCCACTGCAGTTCTCTTCCAGGAAATGACAATTTTTACTCATTGTTTGCATATCTGTTAAAACTGCATGTGGAGTGTATCACAGGTTTGCAGTTGCACCACCTTTTTTTTCTAGATGCCATACTGCATTTTTATGGTGCCATATCCATGCCGGTTGTACTACATAAAGCAGTAAGGTAGGTGCTCGATTGTCTCCAGGCTGATGGAGTTATTAAACCAGTAAGATCTAGTGCTTGGGCTACATCGTTCATCATCATTTGGAAACTCGATGGTACTCTTCATTTTTGCTGAGATTTAAAGGCCACAATCATGGATTGAAACTGCCCTTAAGATCTTACCAAACTTGCTGGTCTGGGAAATTTCTTAAACATAGACCTTGTAAGTGCTTGCCTTCAGTTGCCTTTAGATGAGGAATATTAACAACACACCCTTATGTATATGCATGAATAAGCAACTGCCATCCGGCATTGCCTCAGCCTCCTCATGCTGTATGGAACAATTAACACATTCCAGCTTGTGTGAATTATCTGGATGGTGTCATTGTTACAGGAGACTCCCAGCAGGATGATTGGTGCAGCCTCTGTACCCTCTTTACAATCCTGCAGCATACAAGCCCAAGTTGTTGTTTGGAGAAATGTCTTTGCTTTTTTTTTTTTTTTTTTTTTTTTTTTTTTTTTTTTTTTTTTTTTTTTTTTTTTCAAATGGAATTGAATATTTGGACAAAGGCTCACCAAAGAAGGAATTGGGACGTTTGATGAAATTGTCACACCTCATTCCTTTCCTAGCACAAAAAACTTGCCCAACTACAGCAGGGTGTCTGCTGCACCAGGACTCTTTAAAATCTGTGAAATTCCTTAAATTTTTTGACTGTATTAAAAGAAAGGAGAGTCGGGGGGGGGGGGGGATTTGCCTTTTAGGTCTAAATTTTATATATTTTCAATTGATGTTTTGGAATTGTGCTTGTTTTGGAGAGGGATTTAATTTATTGTGGCTGTGAAAATGTTCTGTATTTTCTGTCGTCATTTCTGCAAACACAGTGAAACAGTTAACTTTATTTTTGAGCTTAGTATTGTTCCCGTCCAGTAAATTTCAATTACCAGCCTGGTGGTATCTCTTGCTGCAGCATGCAGTACAAAAGTTACATGTACTCAGAACTTGTTTAGAGTGTCAGCTGTGTTGACAGTAAAGTCATGTGGCTAAGTGTTATGTGGTGTGACCAGCAAGCCAACAAGTGCTACAATTATGCCTCCGAGCAGCAGCAGCTGAAGACTTAAGAATGCTACTTCACATAAATCGAACGAAATTTCAGGATACAGAGACATCATCTCAAAAAGTCTTATTTGGTTTTCACAGGCCCATTGCAACAGACCGCAAAAATGTAATATAATATACCTCTAGGAATAGCTTTGTATATGCCAAACAGCCTGAAGATGAGGCACATGCCTCAAAACGTGTAGCTTAAATAAGTAACTTTAACAGCTATATGCATTGTGACTGGTAGCGGAAAATTCAATTACCCTATTAATTATTGTAACACAGTCACGGTCGAAAAAAAAAAAAAAAAAAAAAAAAGATTGTCATGGCTTTAAAATGAGTTGTGGTTTACTTTTATCAAATTTTTTACTCTTTAATTTCTTATTGCCTTACGTATCAGTCTGTAAGAATGTATTAAGTTGAACTAAAATGCTTGTTTAACAACAGTAGACTGCAGAGAGAAATAATTAATTTGAATTTCTTAAGACAATATGCAGCACATAACATGTGGCATTTAAAATTTTTTTTTTTTTTTTTAACAGTGGAAAGTGTGGTTGGAATTCAAGAATATAAGGATAGCATGCAGCCCACCACAAAGATGGTCTTTTAGCTGCAGACAAGTTATCCTTAGCCAAGAAATCAGTTCAGATGCGGTGCTCTAAACATGTAATTTTGTTCTTAAAATTAGTCAACTAAAAAATTCTGTAGAGAAATGGTTGCATATGGTCCCACAAAAGATAAACATAGAATTAATTGATAGGAGCAACCAACCTAGAGTTATACTAAATCAAGTAGGCAAAAGCAATATATTAATATTTTGCCAACTAACAAACTATACCACATATTAAAAATTATAATTAATCCTTAAATAAAAAAAACGGGAATTTTAAATTTCGAGTAAACACCCTGTACAGGTATTTTTCTGAAAAGTCAACTATTACTCTAAATTCCTACCATAAGCAGCGCACATAATACAATTCCTCAAGTCTTTATGTAGGGCAGGAATGCACTACAACAGGACTTCTGCTTGTGAACAAACTTTCTCCCAGTTGAAAACAATGCTGAAATCTGACACTCGTTCCCTCAGAGGACTCGGCATTAACCTGTTGAGTACCGGCTTGGTGAACCCGGGGTCTCTGAGCTGGGGACTGGTAAGCCCTGCCATTCCTCTGACGCCGTAACCTCTGGGCATGCTTCAGCGAGGACCGTGTGTTGGGGTGATGGAACGTCGTGCGTACCAGGGAATGGAGATCTTGGCTTGACTGCCCGGATTGCAAGTAAGGGAAATCCTCTATTAAAAATAAAAAAAAATAAAAAACCCTCAATCCCAAGGTGTGCTGTGTGCTGATAGGATGCATGGCTGTTGAGACAAAACAGTCGCTTGTCTAGGGATGCGGAGTTCTGTCTAGGTGGACAATTAGTTCCCTAGTTGCTTGTGGGACTGAGATGGTTCCTTTGACATTTTCATTCACACCTCCTAGTGGGAAGAATGTATCACTAGGGGGCACCAATGCCCAACTACCAAAAAGGGTGTTGGTATCCAGTTCTCCCAACCAATGAGTGTCCAAAACTTTTTCAGTAACAGTAACAGAATGCATGCTGCAATCGGAATGCATTCTTAGTCATTAAAAGAAAAGAAGGCAGTTTCGAGAAAGTGTTGCCATCTCAACAAGCAGCAAACCTTCAAAATGTGACTTGCCACGGGGAATAACACATTGTGACAGAACTGCACAACACACTAAATTACAGCAAAGGAATTGTCACGTGTAGGGACCTCGTGTGCTTTTCCAGAGAAGAATTGAAGGCTGAGTGGGCACAAGAGGGACTCATTGATGTGTGACACACAATGAAAATGATGGCTGGAGCGCTACAAAAGTCAGACTCTTTTATCCTCACATTCAATAGCCCAAAGGTTAAGGCATTCCATGTTAAGGCAGGATTTCTACACTTAAATTTACGACTTTGTCCCAGATTCCAAACACTGTCATCACTTTGGGCACACGACTCAGGGATGTAATGTGGTAAACCTGCCTATGGCAGAGTTGCTTGTTCACCACCTCCAAAGTGTGTGAACTGTTCTGGAGAACAGTCTTTGTGGAGTAGGGAATGAAGAGTTTATTTGCAAGAAAAGAAGACACAAGAAATTAAAACAACTAAGCACATTTCCTACGCAGAGGCCAAGAAGATCTTTAAGACCATGCGACCTCGAGGATTTGCCTCCCCCTTCGCTGCTGTCCTTCAAAAGCCTGTTCAGAAAGTTGATTCTTCAACGTAAATGGAGGTCGTTAGTGTTCCCACTAACTCCTGTGTTTGTCATTGCACTTGCAAAGCTGCAGTTGACTCTGTCTCTGTAGTTCCTTCAAACATATTGGAGAAAGCTACAGTTACCAACACTGTCGAGTCACTGGCAACTCCTGTGGTAGAGTGGCCATAAATCCACCATGGCATCCATCACTTCTACTGCAGCTGCTATAAAGCAAGTCAAGTTAAAAAAAAGGCATCCAGTAAGTCCCAGTCGCAGGTGAAATCGAGTAGTAAACCTTCAGACCGTATCAAAGTTATAATACCAGGTGCTTCTTCTGACTCCACTTCTGAGCTTATGGAGCTGGATGTCAATCTGGGACACACTTCTCAGCCCAAAACTGAACCCCCACCTAGTTCACTCTCTCCGGCTCGGTGAATAGAAAGAGTGAAGTGCAACCTCCATAAACCATGGCTTCCATATTACAGTGGAACAAGAATGAGTTCAGGACTCACATAGATGAACTAAATCTGTTAGCAATCTCACAGCCCCTTTGCTGTTTCCAAGAAATGCAGTTTAAAGCTTCGGACACCATTATATTCAGGGGCTATACCATCTACCGTAAGGATGACCTTACTGGTGAGGGACTGATGACCGTGCAGTCTAGTCCCCTCTAAACAACAACAACAACATACTGGTGAGGTGGCAAGGGAGGAGTTGCTGTGTTTGTCAGTGATGCACAATGTGTTGTGGGGCTCAGACTATTTGCACAAGGGGTCGGGTTATAGAGTGCCTCATTACATGTCAGGAACTCTTCATGCTCAACATAGGCAATCCCAAACATTTTTGTGCCACGATGGGCATGTTCTCAGCCATTGACCTTTTTCCTTATGCTCTCTAGCCCTTGCTGACTCTGCTCGGTGGGAAGCAACTGATGACCTTCACAACAGTGACCATTTTCCACTGTTGATCCACCCACCAACTGGACCATCATTAGGGCAGAAGCCACTGAAACGGATAACTAGCAGGGCTTACTGGATATTGTTCAGTCATCTGGCTGTATTTGAACACTGAGATGACATCCACGATTGGGTGGACCTGCTGACCTTTCTATATCTAAGTCCTTCGAAGGCATCCTGTTCCTTGGGGAACAGATGAATGTCACTAAGCAATTAAAGCCAGGAGTGCAGCCATGTGACAATTGTGCAGTTTTTTGAGTCGAGGTTTGACGCATTATTAAGGAGAACAAGAAAAGGTCATGGCAAGGAAAGGACGGAACACTTTGTAACTTTACCAATGTGTGGCCCTAACAAGATATGTAGGAATGACCCTGGAACAAATGGTCATTGGCCACCTGGTCTGGATGTTAGAGACCAGGCAGTTGCTTAGCAGCTCTCAGTGTGTTTTCAGGAGATACTGCTCCACTGTCAACAACCTGATCCTGTTGGAGCTGGCTATACAGTAGCTTTACTGTGTAAACAGCACTGTATGGAGATCTTCAACGTCAATAAGGTGTAAGGCTACTGCAGACACCTACCCATTTACCTGCAGTAATTCCTATCTAAGAGCTTGCTTAGGTACTGAGTTGGTGGCATGTTGTCGGATTGTTTTGACCAGAAGAATGGACAATATTTTAGAACATGATTCCACCCGTCTGCTTTGACCCATGACATTGTCAACATGTTGGAAAACCTGTATATGGGATATCTTAATACTCCTGTATTGTAGATAATCAATAATCTGTAGTTATCCTCATAAATTACAGATAACAGAATGT
The DNA here is from genome assembly GCA_026315105.1 of Locusta migratoria. Taxonomy (NCBI): domain Eukaryota; kingdom Metazoa; phylum Arthropoda; class Insecta; order Orthoptera; family Acrididae; genus Locusta; species Locusta migratoria. Next base: position 299,672,659 of record CM048744.1, read on the forward strand.
ACCATCAATCACAGTTCTCAGCCCAAACATTCACGCCTTTTGCACTAACATACAAGAAGAAAAACCTCTCTGTTAACCTGTACCTTACCATCAGAGGAAAGCTACAGATCACTTTGTAAATACAAAATATGAATCTATAATCTGTTCTGTTTGTAAACAAACTGTCGTCTTTAAACTCAGCCACCACCTAATTACTAACGACTTCTACAAACGTGCATGCACCTCAACACTACCATGTTGCGATGACGTCACTGGGCAAAGCTTACGGGTGCAATTGCATCCCATAAATGCCCGGAGAATGGAGTTCCTCAGGGGAATGATTTAATTTTTACCCTCTTTGCTATAGCTATCAATAGTATCATGTCCACTATATAGAGTCCTACACAGAGCTCCTAATTCATTGTCAATTTTGTAATTTTCTGCTCCTCCACTAGTGCTGCTACCATGACTTGTCAATTGCAACTGACAATGCAGAGGCTAGAGGAGTGGGCTGCAAAAATGAGTTTTCAGTTTCCTGCTGATAAGTGTGTGTGTGTGTGTGTGTGTGTGTGTCCATTTTAATCATTCTCATGGTATTTTTAACCTTCCTGACCTGCCAATGGGTGGCAATATTCTCCCTTTTAAAGGTTCAGTAAGGTTTCTGGGCCTCATTATCGACTCCAAACTTTCATGGCTTACAACACCCGAGGGACCTGAAAACCAGTACCTAGAAGGCACTGAGCATTTTTAAATGCCTTGGCCAAAGATTGTGGGGAGCAGATAGGGCACTCGTACAAACATAGCTAGATTATGGGTGCACAGCTTACGTATCAGCGAGGTCTTTGTATCTGAAAACCATTGACGCTGTTCACAGTGAGGAGATTAGGGTTGGCCACCGGTGCTTACGGGACCAGTCCCATACCCAGTCTCTGGGCTGAGGCTGACGAACTGCCACTCACAAACTTGCAGCAACTCCTCGTGGTGCATCAGGCCAGTAAACTTTTCACTGATCCAAATTCCCCAGCTTATCTAACTGTTGCTCACGCTGATATGATGTGCCTTCTCTCAAATCGTTCATGAGGAACAAGACTGTTTGGGAATCACGTGCACCAGGTGCTGGAGTCACTCCGTGTAGTCAATTAGGGTCTCAAACCCAGGGATTTAACCGCTTGCCACCCTGGCTACTTCAGAGGCCCAGAGTAATTTTAGATTTAGTGCAGTACAACCGAAATGCACTCCTGCAAGTATTTTCCCCTCATTATTTTATACAATTTTAACTGATCACTGTGACTGTATTCACAGATGGGTCGAAACAAGGGAACTCTGTTGGTTGCTCTGTTGTTTTTCCTGGCGAGTTACCAAGATTCGACTACCCCAAGAGTTTATTACCTTTGATGTGGAACTTCGTGCCATTCTGAGGGCAGTGCAACAGATGTAGCGTGTAGCAGGTTTTAAATTTCTCATTTGCTCGGATTCACTGAATGCCGTTCAATCTCTCCAAACCTTGTACCCACCAGATAAAGTAGTCCAGAACATGCAGGATACCCTTTTTCACCTATGAATGTTGGGGAAGGTGGTGTTTCTGCTGGGTCCCAGGTCGTATGGGTACTCGAGGTAACGAAAGGGTGGACATAGCAGCCAAAGAGGCGTGTTGTGAGCCTTACATATTTCATTATCCACGTCCATGCTGTGGCCTTGCTGTTGAGGAAGAAAGTCATGTGTCGATGGGAGAATTAAAAATTATGAACAATAAGTTGTGAAGTCCGCCACACGGCCGTGGCACACCAGCCTCCAGCCGTGCAAGTGGGATGAGGTCCTCCTCACTCGTCTTGGTATAGGTGACTGTCCCACGACACATGACTTTCTGCTCTGGTGGGTGGATCCTCCTTGGTGTGGTGCTTGCGATGCACTATTAACTGTACATTACATTTTAGTTGAATATTAATAATCTTCAAAAGTGAAAATCCAAGACTGCAAAATACTTATTTAATTTATGATGACCGGTATCAGTGGGCTATGCCACCATCATATTTTACAGCTTGCTCATATTACCTTGATTTAAAAAATGGAGATTAAATAGTATGTGCCAAAAATACATTGAATATGTTTTATTTTCAGATCAAAGGGTGGCAGCTCTTTTGCCACGTTATCTGCCCTCTGTTTTAACCAATGATCAAACAACTGTGGTACATCTTTTAATTTTTTGGGAATCCCTACAATTTTAAGGCAACGTCTTTAAAGTGTTATCCGACTGACTGGCTCTTCCTTCTTTCTATTATTGGTAATTTCACTTCCACCTGTGACTGTCTCTTAATGTTCTTAGTTTTACTGATCAGTTTTTGATTGGGTGAACATGTCCGTGACCCTCCACGATTTACACAAGTTTTAAATGTTCTTGTTTTGTGGACAGATCTGAAGGAGAATGGAACAATTTTCCTCAGGTCTTGCTTGCCTCTCATGTGTTTTACTTACATTCGCTCATGAGATTTCTGCGTCTTCTGATAACCTCACTGTTGAGTGCCCCTCTATCCCACAAACATCATCATCTGCCTTTTGTCCCCCATTCTCCATTGAGTGTGGTTCAGAATAGATCAAAATTGTGTGCCGGAACCGGGACTCGAACCTGGGACCTTTGCATTTCGCGGGCAAGCGCTCTACCGACTGAGCTACCCCGACACGACTCACGATGCCGCCTCACAACCTTACTTCCGCCAGTACCTCGCCTCCTACTTTCCAAACTTCACAGAAGCTCTCCTGCAAACACGCAAGACTAGCACTCGTGGAAGAAAGGATATGGTGGAGACATGGCTTAGCCACAGCCTAAGGGATGTTTCCAGAATGAAACTTTCACTCTGCAGCGGAGTGTGCGCTGATATGAAACTTCCTGGCAGATTAAAATTGTGTGCCGGAACCGGGACTCGAACCTGGGACCTTTGCCTTTCGCGGGCAAGCGCTCTACCGACTGAGCTACCCCCGACACGACTCACGATGCCGCCTCACAACCTTACTTCCGCCAGTACCTCGCCTCCTACTTTCCAAACTTCACAGAAGCTCTCCTGCAAACACGCAAGACTAGCACTCCTGGAAGAAAGGATATGGTGGAGACATGGCTTAGCCACAGCCTAAGGGATGTTTCCAGAATGAAACTTTCACTCTGCAGCGGAGTGTGCGCTGATATGAAACTTCCTGGCAGATTAAAATTGTGTGCCGGAACCGGGACTCGAACCTGGGACCTTTGCCTTTCGCGGGCAAGCGCTCTACCGACTGAGCTACCCCGACACGACTCACGATGCCGCCTCACAACCTTACTTCCGCCAGTACCTCGCCTCCTACTTCCCAAACTTCACAGAAGCTCTCCTGCAAACACGCAAGACTAGCACTCCTGGAAGAAAGGATATGGTGGAGACATGGCTTAGCCACAGCCTAAGGGATGTTTCCAGAATGAAACTTTCACTCTGCAGCGGAGTGTGCGCTGATATGAAACTTCCTGGCAGATTAAAATTGTGTGCCGGAACCGGGACTCGAACCTGGGACCTTTGCCTTTCGCGGGCAAGCGCTCTACCGACTGAGCTACCCCGACACGACTCACGATGCCGCCTCACAACCTTACTTCCGCCAGTACCTCGCCTCCTACTTTCCAAACTTCACAGAAGCTCTCCTGCAAACACGCAAGACTAGCACTCCTGGAAGAAAGGATATGGTGGAGACATGGCTTAGCCACAGCCTAAGGGATGTTTCCAGAATGAAACTTTCACTCTGCAGCGGAGTGTGCGCTGATATGAAACTTCCTGGCAGATTAAAATTGTGTGCCGGAACCGGGACTCGAACCTGGGACCTTTGCCTTTCGCGGGCAAGCGCTCTACCGACTGAGCTACCCCGACACGACTCACGATGCCGCCTCACAACCTTACTTCCGCCAGTACCTCGCCTCCTACTTTCCAAACTTCACAGAAGCTCTCCTGCAAACACGCAAGACTAGCACTCCTGGAAGAAAGGATATGGTGGAGACATGGCTTAGCCACAGCCTAAGGGATGTTTCCAGAATGAAACTTTCACTCTGCAGCGGAGTGTGCGCTGATATGAAACTTCCTGGCAGATTAAAATTGTGTGCCGGAACCGGGACTCGAACCTGGGACCTTTGCCTTTCGCGGGCAAGCGCTCTACCGACTGAGCTACCCCGACACGACTCACGATGCCGCCTCACAACCTTACTTCCGCCAGTACCTCGCCTCCTACTTTCCAAACTTCACAGAAGCTCTCCTGCAAACACGCAAGACTAGCACTCGTGGAAGAAAGGATATGGTGGAGACATGGCTTAGCCACAGCCTAAGGGATGTTTCCAGAATGAAACTTTCACTCTGCACTCCACCAAGGATATGGTGGAGTGCAGAGTGAAAGTTTCATTCTGGAAACATCCCTTAGGCTGTGGCTAAGCCATGTCTCCACCATATCCTTTCTTCCAGGAGTGCTAGTCTTGCGTGTTTGCAGGAGAGCTTCTGTGAAGTTTGGAAAGTAGGAGGCGAGGTACTGGCGGAAGTAAGGTTGTGAGGCGGCATCGTGAGTCGTGTCGGGGTAGCTCAGTCGGTAGAGCGCTTGCCCGCGAAAGGCAAAGGTCCCAGGTTCGAGTCCCGGTTCCGGCACACAATTTTAATCTGCCAGGAAGTTTCATATCAGCGCACACTCCGCTGCAGAGTGAAAGTTTCATTCTGGAAACATCCCTTAGGCTGTGGCTAAGCCATGTCTCCACCATATCCTTTCTTCCAGGAGTGCTAGTCTTGCGTGTTTGCAGGAGAGCTTCTGTGAAGTTTGGAAAGTAGGAGGCGAGGTACTGGCGGAAGTAAGGTTGTGAGGCGGCATCGTGAGTCGTGTCGGGGTAGCTCAGTCGGTAGAGCGCTTGCCCGCGAAAGGCAAAGGTCCCAGGTTCGAGTCCCGGTTCCGGCACACAATTTTAATCTGCCAGGAAGTTTCATATCAGCGCACACTCCGCTGCAGAGTGAAAGTTTCATTCTGGAAACATCCCTTAGGCTGTGGCTAAGCCATGTCTCCACCATATCCTTTCTTCCACGAGTGCTAGTCTTGCGTGTTTGCAGGAGAGCTTCTGTGAAGTTTGGAAAGTAGGAGGCGAGGTACTGGCGGAAGTAAGGTTGTGAGGCGGCATCGTGAGTCGTGTCGGGGTAGCTCAGTCGGTAGAGCGCTTGCCCGCGAAAGGCAAAGGTCCCAGGTTCGAGTCCCGGTTCCGGCACACAATTTTAATCTGCCAGGAAGTTTCATATCAGCGCACACTCCGCTGCAGAGTGAAAGTTTCATTCTGGAAACATCCCTTAGGCTGTGGCTAAGCCATGTCTCCACCATATCCTTTCTTCCACGAGTGCTAGTCTTGCGTGTTTGCAGGAGAGCTTCTGTGAAGTTTGGAAAGTAGGAGGCGAGGTACTGGCGGAAGTAAGGTTGTGAGGCGGCATCGTGAGTCGTGTCGGGGTAGCTCAGTCGGTAGAGCGCTTGCCCGCGAAAGGCAAAGGTCCCAGGTTCGAGTCCCGGTTCCGGCACACAATTTTAATCTGCCAGGAAGTTTCATATCAGCGCACACTCCGCTGCAGAGTGAAAGTTTCATTCTGGAAACATCCCTTAGGCTGTGGCTAAGCCATGTCTCCACCATATCCTTTCTTCCAGGAGTGCTAGTCTTGCGTGTTTGCAGGAGAGCTTCTGTGAAGTTTGGAAAGTAGGAGGCGAGGTACTGGCGGAAGTAAGGTTGTGAGGCGGCATCGTGAGTCGTGTCGGGGTAGCTCAGTCGGTAGAGCGCTTGCCCGCGAAAGGCAAAGGTCCCAGGTTCGAGTCCCGGTTCCGGCACACAATTTTAATCTGTCAGGAAGTTTCATATCAGCGCACACTCCGCTGCAGAGTGAAAGTTTCATTCTGGAAACATCCCTTAGGCTGTGGCTAAGCCATGTCTCCACCATATCCTTTCTTCCAGGAGTGCTAGTCTTGCGTGTTTGCAGGAGAGCTTCTGTGAAGTTTGGAAAGTAGGAGGCGAGGTACTGGCGGAAGTAAGGTTGTGAGGCGGCATCGTGAGTCGTGTCGGGGTAGCTCAGTCGGTAGAGCGCTTGCCCGCGAAAGGCAAAGGTCCCAGGTTCGAGTCCCGGTTCCGGCACACAATTTTAATCTGCCAGGAAGTTTCATATCAGCGCACACTCCGCTGCAGAGTGAAAGTTTCATTCCAGAATAGATCAGTCTGTTGCGTCAGAGTGATTGTGGCACACAATAATGAGGACAGCTCTGAACAGCAAACTGTGTATGTCTCCAACACACACAAATCCCTCCAGAGCATACTTATAAATCAAAGAGGGTGTATTATTGATAGTGTCTGCTATTAAAAAAATATTTTTCCTGTTTAGAACAATGTTGTCATTAATTACTGATCACAAGCCCCTAGTCACTTTATTTGGACTCCGTTCCAACCACCCAGAATAGACAGCTCAATGCCTTCAGCACTGGACACTGTTCCTGAGCCCATACAGTTAGACCATCTGGTATAAACCCCATGACATGATAAACTAACACAAGTACCTTGTCGCTCCAACCACTGGCCCAAATCCTGAATTAAACCAAGGGGACTACACGATAACATACATTGTTTGCTTTTCCTATCATGACTGCACGTGTCACTGACACTGCTTGTTGGGATACCATCTTGCGGCAGGTCTTGCACTTTATGGTCCATAGTTTACCAATCTACCAGACCCACCAATTGAGGACTGAACTCAGCCCCTGTAAACGAGTCTGTCGGGGATTTAAGGTATTATTCTGTTGCATGCAGAAGCTGACATACATTGTACAATCTTCCCAACTAGGACACCTGGAAGTAGATGGGCATGCACATCTGCCTTATTATATCCTTCATATCAACATGACAGGGCAGCTAGTATGCTTACAGCATGGTGGGTTGCACATCCCCATTTTTTTTAATTGTCCAGAGAATGGTTCTCATGTTCTTCCATTTCTAATGGAGCCTGTAAGGCATCAAATATGGCTAATAAACTGTTGTCATGAGAAGTCTTCAAAACTATGTCAAGTGGGACAAATTATTTATAGTTATGGGTCATTCCATGTCAACTCACCTATCACTCCCTGCTCGACCATCGCGGACTTGGATAAAAAATTTAGTGAACATTCGCACATGTCCCCAATGAACATTGGTAAATTTTAAGGCTCATCGAAGCAATACTGTCAGAGATATAGTCAGTTGTTTGACACCATGTGCGACTTTGCACAGGGCAAATGTGAATTTTTGAAGACTTTTGAGTTGTTATAACTCTCTGGCATCTGGCCATCTTGTACAACTGTATGCATTCTCTTGGGAATAATAATGAAAATAATTTTATGTGCCATATAAAAGCAGAAAAATTCAGCCAAAGTTGCTAAAAAAAATCGATGCCCAAAAAAACTTCAAAGTTTGGCATCCTATATCTCAGGGACTAAAGCTACGGCAAACATGAAACTTGGCATGTGATAACCTAACAAAACAAGATTCTCAAATATAAAGTTTTGTTTAGTTATCTCTTTTCAATACTGAATTAACTGCAAAATTGTAGATTTTTGAAAAAAGATAAAAAAATAAGTTATTTTTTACCTTATTTTGCAAGAAACTATGTTCTAGAAAACTTTTCAAACTGTACTGAATAGAAATACCAGTATTTTAACTGCATAAAAAAGTGTATTTTATCATCCAATGCAGACTAACAATGATAGATAATTTGAATCAAAGTTGAACACATAAATCATGGTACGAAAAAAGTGTAAAATTTTGGACTGTTATATCTGCTAAAATAAATGCATGCTGAATATGAAACTTTGTATTTAACAGGTTGGCAGCACAGGGTTGTGGCATAAAAAAATTTCAGCCTCCAACTATTTTCCCATATTCTACAAAATTGTTGTAAACATGACGATTTTTGTGAGAAGGTGAACATAGGGTGTATTTGACACTTCTTTTACATAAACCGGTTTCTAGTAAAGCTTAGAAACCAGTCTCGCATGAATCAACATGTTTTAAGGAACCACGGACACACATGGGTTTAATTCCCAACATTAGGAACTAGGCGAAAAAATAGTACTGCGAAAAAGGTTTTACCTTTTGGTTTTTATATCTCTATGATGAAACAATACTCTCCTATATGCTGTGAGCACATCCTATTTATATGTTTCAAACAATGTCACTGGAAATTACCTATTGTTAATTGAATTCATTACATTAATTGTAATGGAAAAGTAAACAATTACATGCATATGGGTATACTAAAAGTTAGCATTAATAATACTGAGTAAATTGACATACAAAGTTTAATATTCATAGAATATATGAGATCAAAATGCGATTGGGCAAAGCTGAAAATGTGTACCCAGCCGGGATTTGAACCCGGGTCTCCTGCTTTCTAGGCAGTTGCGCTGACCCCTACTACACCACTGGGGACAGTGCAACCGCCTAGAAAGCAGGAGACCCGGGTTCGAATCCCGGCTGGGTACACATTTTCAGCTTTGCCCAATCGCAGTTGATGTCATATATTCTATGAATATTAAATAATAACAACTGCAGGATCAGAAGTGAAGTCTGTTCCTTCGGAACAGACACCACATGTATATGTGTTATACAAAGTTCAGTTAAATGAATAGTATTACATTTGCAAATATATTTAAATGGATTTCCAAACAGTTACTTTGTAATAAACGGTAATTATACAGAAACTAAAGAGGGCAGAACATTGCTAACATTACTTGTGAAACATAGTAATAACTTTCTTAATATTATGAGAAAAGAACTTACTTAGTTTTAATAGAAATACTAATTAGCATGATTTAATTAATATTTACTAATTAAATAAATGCACCTGGTGTCAAATATAGAATATTTTACAACAAATAATAACAAAAGTTTTGGAAAAGAAAATGATTATAGACTAATTACATTCAGACCTATTATTATGCAACAGTGGTATTGGGAGGTTCAGTAATACGAGCAGATGGGAATAAATCCCAAAATGCATCGTTACATGATGCAGCCCATCTTCCTTTTTATGTGAAATTTTAGGTTAGGCAAGCTTCAGTTCTCAAAATGTTGAATTTTGTGTTTATTTCTGTGTATGAATGAATAAAACCTGTCTTTATTGTGCACACAATTAAAGCTGTTAAAAGCGATGCTGATTGGAATGTTTTTTTGTTATAACATTTATTTTGCAGGATACATCTACTGGTGAGGAGAATGATTACAGTAAAAATAACCATGAAATTAGTGGCAAAGTAAATTCAAGAACTGAGGACCAAAATGTCAGTGAATACAGTGAAGGAGATGATGAAGAAGAAGATGATCTAATGGACCCTTTCATTTCCCATTTTAATTTTGACCTTGATTCTTCATTGCTTGAGTCAGTTACAGAAGAGCCACCACATGTAGTAAGGTCACGTGTAAAATGGCCAGTTCTTGGAAATTTAACAGTTACTCTACCAAGCTCTGTTGAATCAAGCACCAGTGACAAATTTAAGAAAGGAAGAATATCTATCAGTGAACAGAAAACTTTTGCCAAACAAGGAACAGTCCCCAAAATTGTTGAAGACTCAGGCTGGTCAAAATTTTATGTGAAGTCCCAAATTGTGAACAACTTAACAAAGGCCAATTACACTAACTTGAAGACAGAAGAAACTAAAGAAATTATTTCCCTTACTCCATTGCAACGTGAATTGTTTTCAATAATCTTCAAGTACCAGGATTTATACTTTCCACAAAGAACGTTTAATAACTGTGAACAGATTAGATTTGTATATTCTCTACATGCTATTAACCATATCTTGAAGACACGATTAAAAATAGTGCACCACAATGCTAAACTTTTGAAGAAACAAGAAGTACCTGATGAATTCAGGGATCAAGGCTTAGTAAGGCCAAAAGTTTTAATAGTTGTACCCTTTAGACATTCAGCATACAGGTAAATTTTGGTCATATATGCAATCCATTGATAGTATCTGTTATTTGCCGTTTTAACCAGTATGCCCAAAATTAAAGCTTGTATTCATTACTTGAATTTTTCTTTGTGCTATTTTCATTTGTTAGTGGTAATCATATACATAATTCTTATTTTTCTTCCTGGCATCCTTCTCAGAATTGTCTCCCTGTTGTTTACTGTTGTGGTCTTCAGTCCAGAGACTGGTTTGATGCTCTCCACCCTACTCTATCCTGAGAAAGCCTCTACATCTTCCATTAAGAACAGCAACCTACATCCATTTGAATTTGCTTACTATATTCATCTCTTGGTCTCACTCTGTGATTTTTACCCCACACACTTCCCTCCAATGCTAAATTCACAATTCCTTGATGTCTAAGAAAGTGTCCTGCCAATCAATCCCTTCTTTTAGTCAAGGTATGCCAGAAATTCCTTTTCTCCCCAGTTCTGTTCAGTACCTTCTCATTAGTTATGTGATTCACCCACCTAATCTTCAGCATTCTTCTGTAACACCACATTTCAAAAGCCTCTATCCTCTTCTTGCCCGCTCCGTTTATCGTCCATGTTTCACTCTCATACAAGGCAACACTCCACACAAATGCCTTCAGAAAAGACTTCCTTATGCTTAAATTAATATTCATTGTTAACAATTTTCTCTTTCTCAGATATCCTTTTCTTCCCATTGCCATTCTGCGTTTTATATCTTCTGTACTGCGACCATCATATGTTATTTTACTGCACATATAACAAAACTCATTTACCACCTTTATTTATTCGTTACCTAATTTCATTCCTTCAGTATCGCCTGATTTTCTAAGACCGCATTCCATTACCCTTGTTTTGCTATTGTTAATGTTCATCTTATATGCTCCTTTCAACACACTGTCCATTCTGTTCATTTGCTCCTCCATGTCCTTTGCTGTCTCTAACAGTATTACAGTGTCATCAGCAAAACACAATGTTTTTATTTCTTCACCCTGAACTTCAATTCCTTCTCCAAATTTCTCCTTGCTTTCTTTTATAGCTTGCTCAATGTACAAATTGAATAAGATTTGAGAGAATGTGAAAGAACAGACTTAAGTTAGTAGAAGGGCTGACAGATGTCTAGTAATGTGTTGCAAATATTTGGAAACACCTTTGACCACAGATAATTTCCATAGTTGGCCAAGGAGATTGGACTGTGGATGAGCTTTCCGAGTTTGACTTAATTGTTTATGTTTCAATCAAAGTCAGAGGTAAAGAGTAATTCATTATAGACTGAGAAAATTGGTCGGCTGTTGTGCGGAGAGACACGTGGAGGTGGTTGTAGGCCAGGGAATAACAGACTGAGTCACAAGGATTACAGTACCGGAGGGTGTATTGGAGGGACAGGTGCCATACCTACAATAAGAAAAATTAGTCTTGGAAACTGGATCTAGATGACGTGTTGTCAAACACCAAAGCTAAACTTGCTTAACAACATGACCTTCTATGAAATAGGTAACCTTGTTCTTGGCCACAATTTGACAGTTTCATAAGTATGGGCAGTTAGTGTTTTAGGTTATATAAAAGATTTCTGTAGTTGCAGAAGTGTTCCCATGGTTTTCAAGTGTTGATATATTTCTTATTTTATGCATATATACCTGTAATGAGGTTGGAATAATTGCTCTCTTTGTTGAACTTGTAGAAATTAATTTTCTGAAGAAGGTATCCAAATCAAAGAGAGATTCAAACCAAACTCAAGAACATGAGGGTATCAAAACTTAAACAGAGGAACAGAAGAATTTCTCAGTTAGTTCCTTGTTTCTAGATCAAATTCATGATTAATGTCGTGTTGAAGAATGTGTAAATAGAGCAAATATATACAGTATTTATATACATAATTTGTCATCTGCCCAAATGCAGGTTTTTACATGATAACTTTGTTAATTTCTTCAGGTCAAACATAGTTTCCACTTGCCTTCATGTCATCTGTCAACTTGTATCTCCCCCTTACTCTCCTACAAATTAGTCCTTCAAATCATCTGTTGTCTGAGCAGCAATCTGCGACACTTGCTGCCTATATTGAAAGTAACAGGAAACTGTGAGGCATATCCTGAATGCAAATTTCCCTTATTTGTTTTTTTATTACTTTTTTAAATTTATTTATTTATCAAAGACAACTTATTCCACAAAAGAAGAATTGACCCACTTGTCATATTGTGGGATCAACCTTCATATTATTGTGTTGTAGAAGTCTGCTGCCTGTGAGTGGAACCATTATGTGACAGTCATCTTCAGCCCTTCATTATTGTCAAAACACTGGCTGGAGTACAGGAATTTCTTGGGGTGCCAGGAAAGATGGACTGCCATTCCATGACACTCCTCGTTTACATAAGGCTCAGCTCGCAGCAACTGTCTTGCAGATGTTCGGCTAGGAGCTATTTTTTGATTTAGCATACAGTTCCAATCTCGATTCCAGTGATTTTCATCTTTTCTTGAACGTCAAGAAATTTCTGTCCTCTGGCTAGAATTTTGTCAACAACAAAGCTGAAGCCGACTGTCACACAGATGACAGACTTCTAATTAGAAGGAGCTTGAATACTAACTGCTCACCCATATGAAACCAAGCAAGATGGTCCAGTAATAACATCACACTGGACTCCCATTCAGAAGGATGGTGTTTCAAATCCATGTCCAGATTTAGATTTTCAATTATTTTCCTAAATGAATCCATGCAAATGACAGAATGGTTCCTTTGAAAGGACACGTTCAATTTACCCAAAACTCTGAGTATGAGCTCTGTTTCCGATGATCACGCTGTCAACAGGACATTAAACCCTAAGTTTCCTTCCTTCTTCCTTCACCCCTATAAAGATGTCAAATTGTGGCCAAGAACATGGTTGCTCATTAGATGGCAGAGTATGTTGTTTGCATGTTTGACAATATGGCATCCAGATCCTGTTTTCAATGTTAGGTTTGTGTGTGTTCCCCCCACCCCTCCTTTCCCTTCAGGGCATAGGTGAGACCTGTCTCCCCAATACATCATTTGTAACTGCAATTGTTGTGTCTTAGTCTCTAGTTATTCTATTTTCCTTAAACCACCTCCAAGTGTGCTTCCCTTCAGACAAAATATTACAAAAAACCTTTTACCGAATACCTTCATGCTCTTTCCTCTTGACACAATTCAGCCCTGGCATTGAGTTCATCCCTAATCTATTGTTTAAACACCTTTATCATGACAACAATATATCCTCCAGGTTTTTAAGCATATTTTGCTATGAGACCTACAAAAATCCTTAAATATCACAGGAAATACTGAATTTTATTGATGAAAGGAGAAGATATTAAAGTGCAGTAAATCAGCCATGTAAAATGAAGTACAGAAGACTAAGAAATGAGATTGACACAAAGTGCAAAACAGCTAAGCAGGAGTTACTAGAGGGCAAGTGCAAGTCAGTAGAAGAAGGTATAACTGGGGGGAAATAGATACTACCTACCCAACCTACAGAAATTCTGAAGCCACCAGGAGTAAAGTATATGGAATGGAGGATTATTTACACTTGTACAAAAATGAGATAGCAGTTATGAGTTGAAGGCCATGAAAGGGAAGCATTTGTTGAAAAGGGTGTAATGCAGAGTTGTATCCTTTCTCCAGTGTTGTTCAATGTGTACAATGAGCAAGCTGTGAAGAAATGCATGAAGAAATTTGGAGAAGGGATTAAAGTTAATGGCAAAGAAATAAAAACACTGCATTTTGCTGATGACATTGCAATTTTCCCAGGAACAGCAAAGGATCTGAGAGAACATTTGAATGGATGCCCAGTTTGTTGAAAGGAATGGTTAAGGCAAACATTAACAAAAGCAAAACATGGGTAATGGAATGTAGTCTAAGAAACTCAGGCAATGCTTAAGGAATTAGATTAGGTACCGAAACAATAAAGGTGGTAGATGAGTTTTGTTACTTGGTCAGTAAAATAGCACATGGTGGTTACAGTAGAGGAGACATAAAATGTAGAATGACAATGTGAAGAAAAGCACATTTGAAAAAGGAAGTGTTTTCTGAAGGCATTTGTGTGGAGTGTTGCCTTGTATGAGATTGAAACTTGGACAGTAGATAGTTCAGACAGGAAGAGGGTAGAGGGTTTTGAAATGTGGCAATATAGAATATTGGTGAAGATTAGGTGAATAGATCATGTAACTAATGAGGTGGCAGTGAACAGAATTGGGGAGAAAATGAATTTTTGGCATACCTTATCTAAAAGAAGGGATCGATTGCTAATACACATTCTGAGACATCAAGGAATTGTGAATTTAGCATTGGAGGGAAGTGTGAAGGGTGAAAATCGCAGAGGGAGACTAAGAGACAAACACAGTAAGTAGATTCAAATGGATGTGGGTTGCCGTTCTTATGAGGGGTGAAGAGGCTTGCTCAGGATAGAGTAGGATGGAGAACTGCATCAAACAAGTCTCAGGACTAAAGAACCCAAAACACACACACACACACACATACACACACACACACACACACACACACAGAGAGAGAGAGAGAGAGAGAGAGAGAGAGAGAGAGAGAGAGAGAGAGAGAGAGAGAGAAGCTTCAGTACGTGTATCTTAATAGGTGACATGGAAAAGAATTTTGCTCATTTCATTTGTGGTAAAACTGTTTGTTATTTTTCAGCTTTAGGCACAGCAGAGTCATCTAAAGTTTAACTTCATTTGACATTATTGTACTTGCACAGTTTGTGACTTGGTTTCAAAGAGTTTATTGTTTAATTGCAGCCACACCATCCCACCACAACATTCTCATTTATTTTATGTTCTTCAGTGTGTTATACCACCTCCTGGCTATTGTAGAGAGGGCTGGATGTGATTACTTTGTCATACTTATTATTCTCTGTTAATTTCATTTGTCAAATACATTGCATTTTGTAATCTTTTTAGGTTTATATTTCTATTCTGATAAATTACATTTGCTTTCATTTTGAGATTATTGTTGCAAGTGTACTGTGTATTTGAAGGCACCTAATTTCTTGTGGGAAAAGTTTCTTGCTATATTGATTTCCAAATAATATAGCCCTAATTGTGATATTTATGTAGCTCTGCCTGTGTGTAAATGTTTTACTTACATTGTTGTAAACAATAATTGTTAAAACACACATGACTGTTTGGGAAGTTGGGCTGTTGTTATGATTAAAAGGTAACCTTTCCTGTGAGGGCAATGAAGGAAAACTATTTTTGGGCAGGTTGTGCAAAAAACAAATTATATTTATAATTTGGATCAAACTTAACCATTATATATGCTATGTTTCTCATCCATTGAAGTCCAAGAGAACAACATTTTTAATAGTTAATTGCACATTATTAAAATTCACAAAATTGTGGTGTGAAATGTACACAAATGTCTGTTTTACAAACCGATGGCAAGGATGAGACAATATTAAAACATTACAACTTGTAATGTTTACCTGATAATGGTGTAGCGGCCGAAAACTGGTTCGTAAACCAATACATTTGCAGAATATCTCACAGTTATCATGTGTATTTGATTCATAATGTATCAAATATTATGTCAATAACCAACGGAACAGTCAGTGAATTCAATATTAAAACTCTTACGCAGCTCGCATGCTGTAGCATAGATGGCTTTTGTTGGTCAGTCTGAGGTTGTTCCCTAGCTTGAAAGATTGCATTGGTCTAATGTTAATTCATCTCAACTTTCACTGCAGCACTGTAGTACTTTGTTTACCAAATATTAGAGAAATGTGAAATTGATTTCAGTTATGCTAATTTATTTATTTCAGAATTGTACAGATGATGATATCTATTCTTTTACCAGATGAAAAAGCAAATGTTATCAATAAAAGCCGATTTATTGAAGAATTTACTGGAGATAGCATTATAATGCCAAAAAAGAATCCAAAACCAGAGGATTATGAGCTTACTTTTGCTGGAAATACTGATGACACTTTCAGGATAGGTTTGTCAGTTACAAAGAAGAGTTTAAAGGTACTTCCTTCACTCTTTTAAGAAATAGTTCATTTGAGGTACTTGTTTATTGTGCTCTTACAATATTTTTTATCATTACAGTTGTATGCTGATTTTTACTCAGCAGATATAATAATTGCATCACCATTGGGACTGCGTGTTATTATTGGTGCTGAAGGCGAGAAAGAGCGAGACTTTGATTTTCTGGCATCCATAGAAGTCTTAATACTGGATCAGACTGAAATATTTTTGATGCAGGTAACACACTTTAATAAAAATTTCAAAAGACAAGTAGGAAGTATACAAACTAGGTAAGGCAAAATAATATATGCCATGATGGTATTTTAGTCAGTGTTGAAACATATATGTGATGCATCCTGTTTTAGGCTGTCACACATATCACGTAATTGGTGCATGAACATATATATAAATGTACAGTGAGAGGTAAAAGATTGCCCAGACCCAGTACCCAATAATTTAGAGTCCAAGAACAGAGTTTTGTGAGCCGCGGTGGAGTAGCCGAGCGGTCTAAAGCGTGTCGCTGCGGAGCACAAGGTTGCTTGCTGTGGAGGTTCGAGTCCTCCCTGGGGCATGGGTGTGTGTGTGTGTGTGTGTTTGTCCTTAGGTTAGTTTACCTACGTTTAAGTAGTTTGTAAGCTACGGACTGATGACCTCGCATTTCGGTCCGATAGATTTACAAACATTTAAACAGAGCTTTGTGCAAGTTTAGTAGTGCCAATGTTTCCATGCCAATGTTTAAGCAATATAATAGTTAGGATACAGTATATGTCATATTTCATTGCAGTTTATCTCATTGTATCATTATTCAAGAACATAGATACAGTTGAAATATAAGAACTCCATGTCTGTAGAGTTACTAAAATGATGAACGTTTCACATTTGTTCCAGCATCTTGGTGGATAGGCAGATAGTTTACAAACATTTCAATCCAATTGGAGTCACCCATCTTTCATTATAATTAGGGATGGGTTGAACTCCAATTTTACAAAATTGAATGTGAATACCAAATCTTGAAACGTGTCGAATTTCGAACCCGAATCGAATCTTCCGAATCTCGAACAAAAATAATCTGCTAACTCAAGTTACATGTATTTAAAAAGAATTACTGCTCTATCACAGCCAGTGATAAAATCAAACCTTCTGGGATGAATCCCAAATGACAATATTACAGTAAAATTTAAGAAAGGAAAAATTTAATTTCAAATCTTAAGGATTTTTAATACCCCCACCCCTTAAAAGAAATTTGTATGAAACATTTTGAGATATATGCTGTTTAGATGCTCTAAAAGAAAATAAGAAACTTTCTTCATCTATTACAAACTGTTTCATTTTGATGAAATAAAAAATAATTGCATAATGAAGTCCTAGAAAGGAAAGGATTACATTTTCCCCCCTTTCTTCAAACGGGATGAGTCAAAAATAATACCTGAAAATATGAGTAGATATTTTAGATTTTGGAAAAATAGATTCTTTAAAAATAGGATGTGTAAGTGTTAAATCATTTTATAGTGACATATCACTATCAGGCATTCCACGAGTGATGGACATGATGACGTGTGTGTACTTGTTACTACCACGAACACATTTCTGAACTGAAAAGTAACATGTAGATTGAGCATTCCAGAAGGTTAAACAAGGGTATTTTGTAGACATATTTATTCTTTCAAACATTTAAGATCACGTAACTTGTCTGCACAGAATTTATATTCATAGAAGATTTAAAAATCCGTACTAGAAGTCAGTTGCCGTGCTTCATTTCTGTTCACATTCAGCATAAGAATAATACAAATGTAAACATTAATGTGATACGTATATTCTCCCCCATTCATCATTCTCTTTTGGGTTTGTTAGGCAGATGAAAATAAATGTGGTAACAGCTAACATGGAAGATTACATTTGTATTATTCTTATGGCAAAGAGAGTGTGGGATTTACAAATCATGATTCTTGCCCGTAATAGAGAAACAAGTAAGTTGTAGCATGGAGGCAGTGGTTGTAGTGTCGGGCGTATTGATGCAACACAGGCTTGCCAGTCGGTTTTACATAGTAGCTTTGTAGATAAGACTTCATAAGTACGGCTATTGAAGCAACACTAAACACTTACTAAATAAGAAAGGAAAAAAAAAAAAAAACTAAATGCTGAAATATAAAACAATTTCTTAGACTTATAATACAAATTTCATGACATGTTTATAATAGCAATTAAATATCGGCATGGTAATTCTGAATCACTATCACATGATTTCTTGTTATTGAGTTCCTTCGTACTACAGATCATCATCCCTCGTGGTTTTCTACAGTATGTCTGCCTAGGTGTACTTGTGTCTGTGTAAATGTGTGGGTGTGTGTGTGTATTTGTTTACCCTCCTTCCCCCCCCCCCCCCAAGGTAAGTCTTTCCTGTCCCTTAAAACCCTCATCATTTCCTTTTCCCTCTCCTTCCCTTCTTCCTGACGAAGCAGCTAGGCTGCGAAAGCTAGCGTTTGTGTGTGTGTGTGTGTGTGTGTGTGTGTGTGTGTGTGTGTGTGTGTGTTTATTTGTTACTATCACTGCCTGTGCTCCTTCGCCTGGTAAGTAGACTTCATCTATTTTTTTACATATATTTTTCCTGTTAAAATTTTTTCGAAATTTGGACTTACCAGGCGAGAAGGCACCGGTTCGTTGATACACAAATAAATAAAAACAAACACATACACACATACAAAACTGAGCTTTCACAACCTAATGTTGCTTCATCAGAAAGAGCAGGGAAGGAGAGGGAAAGGAAAGGATGAGGGTTTTAAGGGAGTTGGTAAGTAGTCATTCTAATCCTGGGAGACGAAAGACTTAACCTGTGTGGGTGTGCGTGTTTGTTTACCTATCCTATTTCTCCCCAAGGTAAGTCTTTCCTCTCCTGGGATCGGAATGACTTCTTACCCACTCCCTTAAATCCGTCATCCTTTCCTTTCCCACCACCTCTGGCCATAATAATGGCCTTGATACACTTGGCCATTGGGTCAAACAGAGTGTGGGTGGCGTGTACAGGTACAGATGCCCATGCAGTTTCAACACGATACCACAGTTCATCAAGAGTAGTGACTGGCGTATTGTGACGAGGCAGTTGCTCGGCCACTATTGACCAGACGTTTTCAATTGGTGAGAGATCTGAAGAATGTGCTGTCCAGGTCAGCAGTTGAACATTTTCTGTATACAGAAAGGCCCGTACAGGACCTGAAATATGCAGTCGTGCATTATCCTGCTGAAATGTAGAGTTTCACAGAGATCAAATGGAGGGTAGAGCCACGGATCATAACACACTGAAATGTAATGGCCACAGTTCAAAGTGCCGTGCCATTCGAACAAGAGGTGACCGAGACGTGTAACCAATGGCACCCCATCCCATCACGCCAGGTGATATGCCAGTATGCGATGACGAATACACGCTTCCAATGTGCATTCATCGTGATGTTGCCAAACATGAATGCGACCACCATGATCCTGTAAACAGAACCTGGATTCATCCAAAAAAATGACATCTTGCCATTCATGCACCCAGGTTCATCGTATACACCATCACAGGCGCTCCTTTCTGTAATGCAGCATCAAGGGTAACCACAGCCATTGTCTCTCCGACCTGATAGTCCATGCTGCTGCAAACGTCATCGAACTGTTTCGTGCAGATGGTTGTTGTCTTGCAAAAGTCCCCATTTGTTGATTGAGGGATTGAGACCTGGCTTCACAATCTGTTACAGCCATGTGGATAAGATGCCTGTCATCTCAGCTGCTAGTGATATGAGGCCGTTGGGATCCAGCATGGCATTCCGTATTGCCCTCCTGAACCCACTGATTCCATATTCTGCAAACAGTCATTGGATCATGATTAACGCAAGCAGCAATGTCGCAATATGATAAACTACAATCATGATAGGCTACAATCCGATCTTTATCAAAATCAGAAACATGATGGTACACATTTCTCCTCCTTACACGAGGCGGCACAACAACATTTCACCAGGCAATGCTGGTCAACTGCTGTTTGTGTATGAGAAATCAATTGGAAACTTTCCTCATGTCAGCACGTTGTAAGTGTTGCTACTGGCACCAACCTTGTATGAATGCTCTGAAAAGCTAATAATTTGCATATCATAGCATCTTCTTCCTGTCAGTTAAATTTCGCATCTGTAGCACGCCATCTTCGTGGTGTAGCAATTTTAATGGCCAGGATTGTATTTATTCCTTGAATGGGGGTTTTGCATAGGTATAGAATCGTAGTTCAAGATCTTGCAAGAGCTAAGTAATTACTAACATACCAATAATTTCCTACAAATTTAAATAAAGCATCATACAGATAGCACACTTTCTGAAGGGGGGTGGGGGGAACCACATTCCCAATGTTGAGAGAATATCTTAAATTTAGTTGATGTTACTACATGTTCTTTGTAATACAAATATGATCTGTATATTTTACCAATCTTGGACTTTCATTACTTGTTTCAGAATTGGGACCACCTGTTGCATGTTATGGATCATTTACACCTGCAACCACGAACAACTCATGGAACTGATTTCTCACGGGTACATATGTGGGCTATTAATGGATGGACCAAATTCTATCGACAAACGTTAATTTTTTCATCAGTCAATTTACCAGAAATAACGTCTCTTCTCAACCATCATTGTCGAAACTACAGTGGTCGTATATTTGTTGAAAATCCTTCTACTACTGGTTCAGTGTCTGGTGTTGTTGTGCAAGTTCCTCAGGCAAGTATTCAGTCATACTTCTCTTAATGTTTTCTTAAAACTTGGACCATATGTCCACTGGTTGGCATAAATGGAGGAGAAGAGAAGGTTGCAAACAACTGTAGGATACAACTGTGTGAGCTCCATAGAAGACAGAACAAAGTACAAAAATACAAACGAGAAACTTTAATTGATCAATTGTCATATTAACTATAAGAAAACTGAATAGTAAGAATTGGGGGGAAGAATGCACAGTAAATATTTCTGTTAACCTAGAGTGGTGATTAATTTATTTTTCTGTTGTTGCTTCCTTTGCCTTTATTTTTTGTTCTTGTTCTTGAAAAAGAAATCAGCTTTAGTATTTGAAGCTGAGTTTGATCATAAAGTTATTACAGATATGAAACTTTGCATTTCCAGAAGATTTTTGTGTGGTAACTAATTATAGCCTGCATGGAAGTAATTTTAGTAGAGAAGGGATGAAAATACAATGAATGCCTTTATCAATAATAAATCTCAGAATTTACCCTTTCCTGGTTAATGACAGTTTCAGTTGATTTTTCCCTTTACCCGTCTTCACACACTAGTGTAGCAGAGTCTCTCTTGCGGCCATTTTCGTTTTGTGAAAATGTCAGTAGTGAAATATTATTATAAGGCTTGTCACATAATGGTATCGTTATTGATATGCTGCTGGAGATGAACACCCAATTTAGGACAGTCAGTCACAAGAGGGCAATATGGCACTGTCTGTGCTAAAATGCACCATCTCCAGTGTTAGCACAATATAGCTTTATGCTGCTGTTTGAAACCATTGTCACTTCTGGAGTACTTTGCTTGGTTTTCATGTCTCAAGTACTTTGCATAACTACTTTACATACAAAACTCCTTATTTACCACCCTGTAAAACTTACTTGCACTGCTCTGATAGAAATGTATTTTTGTGTTCAGGTTGGGTGAGATCATCTGAATATTCTGAAATAGGACTTTTCTCTTATCTCCTTTTTCAAGGAATTCCTGGTCCAGGTGATCACAAACTTTCAGTCCGAGATGAGGTGAGCTCTATCACTTGGTAGCACTATATGCATATTGGGATTGCTTGCATGGACCAGAGTTGTTTACCTCAAATTGGTGCATTTCTCCTCCTCCTCCATCATTCTGGAAACACATCATCAGGGAAACACCCATTCATTTTAGTGCAGTTTCTAACCTGAAAACTGCCTACTGTGCTTGTGTGATAGAAATTACTGTAAGTCTTCCCTCTTTTTTAATATAATTTGATCTTTCTTTCCCATTCATTTATTGCCTCTAAGAAATAGAAACATAAAGATGTTTTGAAGAATTCCTGTGCTCCTTTTGCTTTGCTCTCCATTTCGTCTGTGACTTTATGACTACCCTCCCCCCTTTCTGTATATATATTCATTGGATATTAAGAGACAGTGTAGGTCTTTGATGTTTCAGCCCAGTTCTCATTGCTTTAAATCACAATCATTAGTTCACATGATGATTATGATGATTATATGCTAGCATGATCCTCAAGCCTTTAATTACATGACAGTGCTTAGAGAAGTGTGGTCAGTAATATGTTTCCTCTAAATATTTCAAATGAGCCCTGTATTTGTTCCTGCAAAAAATCTTGGCAGGAGTGCTTATATACTTTTTAATTTCAATAGGATAGCTTAATTACAGGTCTTTTGAAACTTGCTTTTATTTAATTTTTTTTCTAACTATATTGTTTTATATTCCAGGTGTTTAATAAATTTGATGCCAGTAGTCCACTAGAAGCAATTGATGAAAGATTTGACCATTTTGTGAAAAAAATATTGCCACAATACAAGGACAGCATAATGAATCACACTTTAATTTATATACCATCTTACTTTGATTTTGTAAAAATCAGAAATTTTTTCAAAGCAGAAGACATCAGTTTTGTTCAGATATGTGAATATTCAAAGGTAAACTAAACACAGTTTGTTATTGTTTTAAATGTGATTTTTTTGTGACCAGAATATTGTAGCAATTTTACATTCAAAATACTTCATTGGTTAACAATGGTGAGAAATTTTTGTTATAGTGTATCCTTCTGCTTCCTCTTCATCTTTGAACATTTATTTGACTGTAACAGTGGCGTATCCAGGACGGAGGGGGGTGGGCTGATGGGCTGCAGCACCCCCTGACCCTCCTGGAACCCCCCACCCCCCAGACCTAGTTGCAGCCTCCCCTAGATAGAGAGAGAGACTTCCCAATATTAGTAAAGGTGCAGCCCCGCACCTCTTTAGAAATCATGTCAGACCAATGATTGACCTCAGCCACCCCCTCCCTCCAGACCACAATCCTTGATATGCCATTATGCTATAACGTCACTTGTGTTTTCTGCATCTTACAAAACTTTTCACGTTAATTGCTAAATTAGTTCAAGGATGTTATATCTTCTGAAACTGTGAAACTTGAGATATTCCAGCAATGTTCTAACCCATTTTTCAACAGGTGGCTGGCCGTTGTACACTGCAGGGTGTGGTTGTGAGCTTTATGAATATTACAACAGGAAAAGTTCCATCAAAGGATTATAATTTTAAATAAGAAATAGTGTGGGAAAATCCAGTTTTCTTTATAAATATTAATAAAACATTATATATAAAAATAGATGTGGTTTACTTACCAGGAGAAAAGGGATAGGTATGAAGAGAGAAACACAAATAAAAGCGTGCACACACGCGCGCGCACACACACACACACACACACACACACACACACACACACTCACATAAATGCAAGCTTTCGCAATCTTGTTGCTTCTTCAGGCAGAGTAGGGAAGGAGAGGGAAAAGTAAAGGATTTGGGTTTAAAGGAGCGGGTGAGGAGTCATTCCAGTCCCGGGAGAGGAAAGGCTTACCTTTGGGGAAGAAGGATAGGTAAACAAACACACACACCCACAACACATATACACGCGCACACACACAAAGGCAGACATATGCAAAATGCAAAGAAGTTGGACAGTAAACTTCATCTACTTCATATACACGCACAGACACCAAGGCAGACATGTGTCTACCTACAGATAAGATCAGGGGAAGTCACTCACAACAGATCAATGCATGGAGTAGAAACACTCAACAGAAACAGTATTCAGACCAGCTTTTCAGCATTACCTCTTCTTTTACCAGTAGCACATACACAACCAGTCACCCACATGTATACTCCTGTGACCATGCTAAGATTGATTATTAATACTCTATTATTGGAAACTGTTGCCTCAGCTAATGGACATGGGAAGAGATTTGGGAAGGACAGAACTAGGAGATGTGGGGGACGATGCAGTTCTTTGGGCAGATGACTTCACGGCAGCACAACAAGATGAAAAGGACACAGAGGATAGAGCAAAAACGGATGCAGGATGAAGGATAGTGGGCAAATAGAGAGCGGAGAGATAAGTTGAAGATGATGAGGTAGAAAGAGAGTGGAGAGGGAAGGGAGAAGAAGTTGACAGACAGAGGGAACGTAAGGTGTTAAAGAGAGTTAGAGAGATAAGGGATGGGGTGAAAATACCTGATTGATGGGGAGAGGAAGTGTGGTAGGAGAAGCCAATATATGATTGGTATAGGGAAGGATGGCTGGACAGAAGAAAGAAGCAGAAAGGTAAATTGAGACAAAGGAAGCAGCATATTGGAGGTTTATTCCATGGAGACTGTAAGAATGTAGTATATTCTAGAGAAACAATTCCCATCTTCTTAGTTTAGTGAGTCTTGTTCTGGGAGGGAAAAATCCATATGACCCACATAGTAAAGCAGTTGTATTTATTTGTGTTGTGTAGTCTGATGTGTTTGGCAACAGGATGGTTGTTTGTGGTTTGCTAAAGTTTGGCTGTAGCCAATCATGTGATTGGATAATCATATAGAACATGTACAGTAATTGCAGTTATACTTTCGCAAATTGGCCCTGCCTTTTATTGGGTATGAAGTACCTGTGACTGAATTGTATGAGGTAGTGAGTGGGTATATGGGACTGATCATACATCTGGGCTGACTGAATGGAAATGACCTATGGAGTATAGAATTAGGAGTAGAATTGGGATAGTGTGTTTGTTTAAAGGGGCTGCACTTGTCTCAAACACTTCTTCAAGGCCTTAGAACCATCTCAAAGGCTGACACCTCAACCCATCTTCCTCCTCATCACACCAACAAACCCTTGCATTCCTACACTGTTTACCTACTCTCTAAACTCCATAAATGGGCAAGAATATTCAGTAGGTTGGATGGACATCAGAACTCTTATTTTGGGAAATATGAGTAGGATTATGGGTTAAATATCACAGGATGACAGTAGGTGATCTGTGAAGTACTGGTTTGTGGCTATTTAACAGGTTTTCTGGTGTCAGATGTATGTATGGTAAGGCAGATTTATAAGATATTATCTGTTAGTAAAGGCCCTAGTAAGTTTATTGGTTTATTTTGATAACTCCTCCTTTCCACTGGAGATGTGGTGCCCACAGTTTGCTTGGATGTAAAGAAGAAACTTCTTGACGTGAATGGTTGACACTGGAGGTACCGAGATGGTTTGTGTGATTGTTATGGACAGACACATTTATAGAGCCATCTGAGAGATGGAGATGGAGATTGACATGACCTTGCCGTGAGTTCACATCATGAAGATATACTGCATCTGAAAGAGACCAGACATAATAGATGTTGGATGGATATGAAGGATTCTTCCAAATGGCTTTAAATAAACTGGCATAAGATGGTGCCAAGCCAGTACCTGTGGCAGCACAATGCATTGGTTTATAAGTGAAGATATTCAGGGATCAGGAAGTGGTTGAACGATTAGCAAAGAGGGGATGAGTTTGTAACATTACTTTTGTGATGTTGCCTGTACAACTCAATGTTAGACTCCACGATTAAAAGATTAAGGATTTTTGTTAAGATTTTGATCATAATGTAGGATGGGTGATTATGGACAGTAGTTTGTTCATCAACAAAGGCAGACATTCGTGCTGCGGAAACGTTGTTTCCAACCCCAATGGGATGACCAATAAGGAGACCGGTGGTGTTAGATTTATGGAGTTTGGGGAGTAGGTAAACAGTGTAGGAATGCAGGGGTTTGTTGGTGTGATGAGGAGGAAGATGGGTTGAGGTGTCAGCCTTTGAGATGGTTCTAAGGCCTTGAAGAAGTGTTTGAGACAAGTGCAGCCCCTTTACACAAACACACTATCATGATGTGGCTTTCGCAAGAAGTTCTGTTGTCACTTCTGTGTTAGTTGTTCTATGAAGGAGACTGCCAGATGTGGCTCTCTTTTTTTATTACCCACTACAATGGGTGCAGTGGGAAGTAACATTTGAAGAATCCTGGGTTTAATGGGAAAAGGAGGAAAAACTGCCTGTGATGGTCTGGACACGTAGTAAGAGCAGTAGTGGGTTTTTGTGTTACCTGCAACAAAACATGCAAGGGCAGAATGCTGTGTAAAGCTCAGTAGCAGTGTCACAGTGTCAGCTCAAGTTTGTCATGATATTTATTATTTGGGAGTGATGAAGTGCACCTTTGTAGTGGGCGCATCAACGATTTCTCCTGGACCAGTGTCAGTGTTTTCTTTCCTGTAACAACTAGAATAGACATCTGAATGGTCAATTTGTGTACAAAGTTGGCCACCCAGTTTGTAGGTATTATGTTGGGTTTGTTTGTATTTGATGTGAGTTCAGTTTCCTTGCAGATACTGGAATTCTGTTGCACAGCCAACTGCCAGTTAGGTTTGCTGCTATCCAAATGATTTTTTTGTTTCTCCTGCTTCAGGGGAATTGAGCTTCATCTTGCATGACCTATGTCTGGTTGAAATCAGAATCACTTTCGATAATAGGGATGAAATCATCTTACAACAACTTCAAGTACTATTCGGTAGTCACCATGCCATCAAGGAATTTCGCACCAATTATTCCATGACTTGATATTACTCACCACACGGTCACCTGTTGAAGGTGAAATGACTTCTTGATCACGAAATGCGGATTCTCCATCCACCAAATACACCAATTTTGCTTATTGACAAACCCATCCAAATGAAAGTGTGCTTTATCGTTAAACCAAAACACTTTCAAATCACAGTCGTGTTTGTCATGGACAATACTGTTGGTTAAACACCATGTGTATTGTGGTTCATTGCTTATTATATGTTGCACCTTGTACTGTATGACCGGCTGCTGGCATAGAAGCATTAGCACTGTGTATCCCCATACTGGAACTGCATCTACAGTGTTGTGTAGATGGATCTTGACACCCTCCTATTTAGTGTGCATTGCCTATTAAACATAGAACATGTGTTTGATCCTCGTGTATAATCTGTTGGCAATGTATTGTATGCAATCTCTCTGAGTTAGTTTCTGGTCCTACTAGACACGGAGGTACCTTCTTTTTTGTAGAAACATATAGGTTATGTACGTAATTTTGTTAGTCTGCAGAGTTGATGTCTGTGCAGTTGTTTGTATGTGAATAAAACTGTGTCACTTTTGTCAACTTCTACCTCAACGTGCTATTTCATCAACCTAGGCTCTCAGCAGTTCTAGTGCTGTCTGTAGTTGTGAGGTAACGTTGATGGTTTCCAGGTATGTGCTAAGCTGGCAGAGTCACCACATAGGTGACAACTGTAGTGTTGCATACTGTTGTGCTGATTAAACAAGAGGAGCCTCAGGATGCTACTTTGGGGTACTCTGGGTTGAATATCATGTTGTGTTGATTGGTTCCCTGTTTTTCAGTGATAGAGTCCAGCCAGGAAATAAACATAGCCAAGTTTGTAGATCAGGCTCTTGTTCCTGAGGTTGTTGAAAACCTTCTCAATTTGTAATAACAGAACCCTTGTTGATCTGTTAGTATTGTTTTTATGAGTGACGATTGTTGTGTGATAATAGTTGTAAATCTGATATGTTGAGGTTTCTGAAACTTGACGGAGACTGGCAGCCTCATTGTCATTTTGATTATTGACACATGTGAAGTAGTCTATGTCTGAATTGTCTCCAGGCTACCAATAAAGTTACTGGGAAAGTATTTAGGAATGTGAGGACAGGGTGTTTGGGTGGAAGGGCAGTAGGATCACAGTTGGAGGGAAGTTGAAAATGTTTTAAAAAGGGTTCCACATGGTGTTTTGGTTGTCTGTAGTGGTTGTAAACTTCCAATTTCACACACATTGAATACTTGGTTTTTAAAATGATTTAGTTAGTGAAATGCATTACCTAGACTATTTATGCTTAATGTTTTTCCCCCTTGTCTATCCCGTCATTTCTACCTTAGATAAAAACAAAACTAACAAACAAAAAACATTGAGTTGTTGGTCCATGTGTTTAATATTTATGTTGAGCTATTGCTTATACAGTATATATGTTTGAATATGTCAGACATGTTTCTAAACTGCCTTTCTAAGTCTACAAGTAGTTAGGCATTGGTGGAAAACTGTAAAATGCTCTTATCAATACAAATACAGTTTTAAGTGTGTTTTACTTCCATACTGAAAAGTTCCTTTAGAATACTTGAAATGGTAGAGTAATATGGAATTTCATTACTTTACTTTTCTTTCAGTTCTGAATTCTAATTTTTGTACAGACAATTTTTTACTATCTGTCTAATTTGTTATTGTATACATTGGACTTGCACATTGTTTTCCTATTCTAACCTGTTGTGAAAGTTCAGTGACAATGCTGCTAGCCTCTAGACATATCTTTTGAAGCTGTAGAATTCACAAACAACTGTGTTATGGGGATGGTGTGTAACTTAGCACAAATATGTTCATTGAGCCACAACAGTCACCTAAAAACATACTCATATCCACTCTGCTTAGTTTATGGCCATAGCCTTCACCAGAGAAGACACAGCATCATTCATACAATCACAGACATACACACAACCATCAACTGTGACTACTGTGTTCTAATTAATGTTCATGGGTGAGGGGAGTGGGGAGCATAAGCATCCCCCCCTCCCCCCACCCCACATACAGACATGAGAGAGAGAGAGAGA
Organism: Locusta migratoria; assembly: GCA_026315105.1. Taxonomy (NCBI): domain Eukaryota; kingdom Metazoa; phylum Arthropoda; class Insecta; order Orthoptera; family Acrididae; genus Locusta; species Locusta migratoria. Next base: position 299,701,295 of record CM048744.1, read on the forward strand.
GAGAGAGAGTGAGAGAGAGAGAGAGAGAGAGAGAGAGAGAGAGAGAGAGAGTATTTGTGTGTGTGTGTGTGTGTGTGTGTGTGTGTGTGTGTGTTTGTTTTGTTTGCTAAGGAACTTTGTATCTAATTATTTTGATGTAACAACACAAGATTATTTTCCTGTTTTAGGAAGGCAAAATGGCTAGAGCAAGAGATATGTTTTTCCATTCAAGTGCTCATTTTTTGCTGTACAGTGAGAGGTTACACTTCTTCCGCCGTCTTCACATTAAAGGAATTCGCCACATCATATTTTATCAGCTGCCTACGTTTCCTCATTTTTACACAGAAATGTGTAATTTGATGCAGGTAAGAAAAGTTTTTTCCCCCTCTCTTATCCTATCTTTTGTGCATTAATTAATTAGTAACTCATTAGATACTGCTTCTCCCACCTTCTTCTTCAAAGCATGTGCGTAATTTCTTCCTGCTTATCTTGTGTATCCCTGTCCCATTCACTTGCTTATTCCTTACTCTTTGAAAGATTGATGCCACATAAATATCTTCTGTTCCTATTCCTTGTTTATTTCTTAATTTTCCACCTTCATTAAAAATTGTCATTTAATCGTGAAGTATCATTCATTTTGAATGAACAGCCTTTAGAACCTGTAAATAAAAATGCATAAACCACTAATGTAGAATATTATGGCTTCATGCTATCACTCGTTAATAATTTTCGTATTATATCTATTCTTTTTTCATCAAAGACGATAAAGCTTTCAGATCTCCAGTGTTGTACACTCAGGGATGTTCTTGAGTATAAACAGCAAAAAAAAAAAAAAAAAAAAAAAAAAAAAAAAAGAAAAAAAAAACACACCAAGCTACTGTAGCTACTTTCAAAATCTTTTTCATTCTCCATTGGCAGTGCCCAGTTGGCCAGTAACAGCTGTCTAGACTATTAATTGTGAAATGTTCTAGGCCCTCTACTCTACCACATACTGTTATACTTGTTCCAGGAAAGACAGAATTTCAAAGTAGGTAATAACAACATGTATAAAATATGTTTAATATTAGTGCTTATTCATTATACGATTCTACAGTTAACAATAGTTTTCTTTTCAATAAAGTTAGAGAGATAACATTCTCCAGAGGCAGACATTCCCTCGGCATAACTATCAAACACTAGACTCACACTGTAGAAAAATGTACGTGACTGCTAAGAGATAATATTTTATACATATTTTTTCCCACCAGGAAAGTCTCCTAACACACAAATAAAATTACCCACAAACACACACACCACATTTTCGCAACCGTTGGTCGCTTCTTCAGGAAAAGAGGAAGAAGGAAGGAGAGGAGAATGGGAAGGATACGGGTTTTATGGCAGTGGAAAAGGAGTCATTCCAATCTTAGGAGTGGAAGGACTTACCTTAGGGGGAAAAAAAGGAAGGTAAACAAATACACACACACACTCACACATATTCATACGCAAACACAGTTAGACAGACATTTGTAGAAAGCAAAGAAGTTGGACAGAGCAGAGCCACTTGCGATAGCACCCACATGATTTACGAACTGACATGCCTGCACTGTGAAGTGTTCTATGTGGGAATGACCAGCAACAAACTGTCCATTCGTATGAGGATCACCCTGTGGCTGAACATGCCTTGGTGCACAGCCAGCACATCTTGGCTCAGTGTTACACTGTTCAGGTTATCTGGATACTTCCCATCAAAACCAACCTTTCAGAACTCCGGAGATGGGACCTTGCCCTTCAGCTTATTCTCTCCTCCCGTTGCTAACTCAAATTCCCGCCCATCATCTTTAACATTTTTGCCTCGGTTCTGTGGACAGAGCCTCTGCCTTGAGTGGTATCTCTGTTCAACTTATTTGCTTTCTACAAATGTCTGTCTACGTGTGTTTGTGTGTGGATATGTGTGAGTGTGTGTGTGTATTTGTTTACCTTCCTGTTTTTCCCCTAAGGTAAGTCCTTCCACTCCTGG